>CM060682.1:12106927-12744427 GCA_030686995.1 Artemisia argyi | reverse complement strand
TCTACACGTTGCGTGGTTTAACACAAAAGCTAGCACTCGCATGTTTGATGCTACTTGGTCATGGATTCTTGGTATTAATTTAATTAGTGTTTCATCTGTATTTGTATTTTTACTCTTTCTGATGATCTTTTCTCGTGAACACATGCAGCTCGATCTCATTATTGATAATGGCTACTACGTCTGTTCCTCATCGGTGGAAATATGATGTCTTTGTAAGTTTCAGAGGTGAAGATATCCGTAAAAGCTTCATGGATCACATGTTCAATGATTTCAAGCAAAAAGGGATTCATGCATTTAGAGATGATAACGATTTGCCTAGAGGGGAATACATTTCCCCTCAACTATACAAAGCCATTGAAGAATCGAGGTTTTTGATTGTTATCTTCTCCAAACATTATGCTTCTTCATCATGGTGTCTGAGGGAACTTGTCAAAATAATCGAGTGCAAGCAGACTGAAAACCCTAAATATGAGGTTCGGATAATCTTTTATGATGTTAAACCTAATGAGGTGAGGAAACAAACAGGGAGCTATGCTGAAGTGTTTGCACAACATGATGTTTTAAATAGACCCGAGGTGGATAAATGGAAGGAAGCATTATCTGTAGCAGCTGATCTATCGGGATTCGATCTCCAGGAAATGACAAACGGGTAAATTTGTGTTATTGCAAAGATATTTTCTTTCATTCAAATTTACGGAGGTGCAATAAATTGTCTCTTTTATAAATTTGTTAGAAAGTTCGCTCTATTTATTTGTGGTTCTTTTTGGTACACAGGTATGAGTTCAAGTTTATTGACAACATTTCCAATGAAATCCTCAAAGTTATATCTAACGGACCCTTGGATGTTGCTGAGAACCTTGTTAGTGTAGATACACGTGTACGTGAATTGAACTTGCTGCGTTTTGTTGGGTCAGATAAGGTACACATGATTGGAATATGTGGCTTTAGCGGAATAGGAAAAACTACTCTTGCCAAGGCTATTTATAACTCGATGTATACCTACTTCGAAGGAAGTTGTTTTTGTGATGATGTCCAAGGAGTCACAAAACGACAAGGCCTGACTCAAGTTCAAATGCAAATGTTTGAAAAGATCCTGAAAACACAAAATCTGAGGATATCAAGTGTTAGTGAAGGAACGAAGGTGATAAAACAGAGGATGGCATGTAAGCCGATCCTACTTGTTTTGGATGATGTGAATGATTTGGAGCAGTTAGAAGCTCTAGCAGGTTCACCTTATTGGTTTTCCCCTGGAAGTCTTATTATTTTCACTAGCAAAGACAAACAATTGCTAAGGTCTCATAAAGTGGATGAAATTTGTGAAATGGAGATTTTAGATGATAATAAAGCTCTTGAGCTCTTTAGTTTGAACGCATTTGGGAAAAGGCATCCTACAGAAGATTTTGAAGAGTTCGCTTCCCAAATTGTGAAATATTTGCAAGGTCACCCTTTGGCTCTCAAAGTTATTGGTCGATCATTGTTTGGAAAATCTATGCATGTTTGGAAAAGTGAATTGGATAGACTCCAAACATACCCTAATCCAGATATACAACAAAAACTTCGACCAAGTTTTGATAGCTTGGCATCTGATCAGAAAAGAATGTTTCTTGACATTGCATGTGCCTTCATTGGGGAAAATAAAGATTTTGCTGCAAGTGTACTAGACAGCAGTCATTGTTCTGCAATTGCTATTATTGAAGTTTTAGCTGATAAGTCTCTGATAACAGTATCTGCAAGGAATATGTCTCTTCAGATGCATGAATTAATTCAAATCATGGCAAGGGAAATTGTACGTGAAGAATTCAGCATGCCTGGGAATCGGAGCAGATTGTGGATTTCATCAGAGTTTTATGATGCGTTGAATAAAAACAAGGTATTACAGTCTAATAAGAATAAAAAAAAAAAAAAAAAAAAAAAAAAAAAAAAAAAAAGGTATTAATCTTTTCTGTATAAGAAATTGCAGTCTAATGATTTGTTATTTGTATTTAGGTAACAGAAGAAGTTGAAGTTCTTGTCCTTTTGCTAAAGAATAATAGCCAAAATATTCCCTTAGATGGAAAAGCTTTTACGCATATGAAAAACTTGTGGATCCTAAAAATTTATTTTCCGCAATTCAAAGAACTTTGGCAGCCATTTGCAGTGAAGTTGACAGGAAGTTTGGATTTTTTGTCCAATGAGCTAAGGTTGTTTTGTTGGCATGGATACCCTTTCAAGTACTTACCTTTAGATTTCTATCCAGAAAACATTGTGGCCATTGACCTGTCTTACAGCAACATAAATAATTTTTGGACAACACCTAAGGTATTTCCTTGTTCACGCATGTTTTCCTATTTGATATCTAATGATCTGATAACTTATCTTCTTTTTTGTCCTATCCATGTCAGTGCTTTAGAAGGTTGAAAGTAATGAAGTTAAGGTACTGTTGTAACCTAACAACCACCCTTGACTTCTCGGAGATTACAAATCTCGAAGAGCTAAGTCTTGAAGGTTGTGTGAATGTGGTTAGCCTTCATCCCTCCATTGGAATGCTCAAGAGGCTTGTTGTGTTAAATCTAGCGGGGTGCCTAAAAGTCGGCCAACATCCTTCTTTTGTATCCTCTCTAATAAACCTTGAATCAGTGTCATTCGGGAGGATTCAACCTAGATGGTGGACTTCAATCCTCACGACTCCTTTTGGTTTACTACTAAGTAAACAACCACATCCCCAAAGATCAGTTTGGTCATCATTGGAAGGTTTACGTATGTTAAAGAAACTGAATTTAAGCTACTGCAATTTAGAACAAGTTCCTGGGAGCATTAGAGGCTTATCATGTCTAAAGGAACTAAAATTAAAAGGGAACAATTTTACTAGCTTGCCTGGAAGTTTGAGTCAACTATCTAGTCTTCAATTACTTCATGTTAATGGTTGCAAGAAGCTGGAAGTGTTGCCCGAACTTCCACATAGCCTAGGTTTGCTTTATGCATCTGATTGCACCTCCTTAAGAGAAGTGTTGGGATCATCTAAAGACCAATTCAAGAAAAGGTTCAATTATTTCAGCAATTGTCCAAACCTGTTTAAGAATGTTACCGTTGATAGCGAGGGGTCTATATCGAAGACTCAGTGTCTTGACTCATCTATAACTTCCCAAGGCTCTATTCACCAGCAGCTTTCTGCTTTCCTTGGGTATGTGGGTGTCCAGACTAAAAGATGTGAATTTTTCTTGCAAAACATGCCCTATTATAATTTAGATATAGTATATCATGGGAATAGCAATATTCCAGAGTGGTTTACAAACAGAAGTAGGGGAAATGATGTAAAGGTTGAATTACCATCAGATTGGTGTTATGATAAGTTTAGGGGATTTGGAACTTGTGTTGTTTTCAAGTGCAAAAAGCCTTGCAAATTGAAAGCATGCTCTGTAAAGAACTTTGATGGAGCTTCTCTGAATCCATACGGTTACACTCCATTTTCAATTGAGAAGGAGGAGATGCTAATCCAAGATTCATATATGATATGGTTGCATTATACGAAGTCTTCATGGAGATGGGAGGAAGCAAAAAATTTTGTAACATTTAGTTTCTTAGAAGAGAATAATGAAGATTTTGTTGAGGTGAAGGAGTGTGGTGTAAGACTAATTTCTGATGAAGATTTACTGCAACAAGAAGACGTCACAAACTGGAGTATGTTACTAGACCTCCCAACTCTATCACAACATGGTGGGGCCATGAGGTTGTCTGGGCTTTCTGGATCAACTGACTGGACGTGGTAGTCCAATATCAAAGGCGTTTGGATCAAAAGATTGTAATTTTTTTTTTTTTTTTTTTTTTTTTTTTTTTTTTTTTTGTTAGCTACTGGTACGTAGTCCAATTACGAGTTTGGTTTATTAATCGTAACTATCAAGTTTTAGTTTTTTGTTGATAAGGAAAAAATGATTTACTTTTTCTCTAGTAGACACCCACCAGGTGTTTGATGAAATGCACAACCTATTTTTTGGTGATCACTTGCAAGCGAAAATCAATCTATTTTAACGTCACTCCTGATAGTAAGGTTGGAGAAACCGATATTTAATAACTTTTTATTAATCGATGTCTTTTATTTAGATCAATAGCTTTTGTGTAGGTGTTTGGTGAAATGTGTATGAGTAGAAATCATTTATTATTATACCAGCAAACTATTACTCTTTGGTTTGTTCATCGATTTTTTGGATTTCCGATCGATTAAGAATATATTGTGGTGTTTTGAAGTTGCGATGTGTAGTGTAAGATAATAACCTTGCTGCAGTTTGTCTTTTGAAAATAACACTATCTTCTCGGAATCTCGGTTAACAATATGGAGAATTTGTAGACTTGATTCTTTAATTGATTTATGAAGTTACATCTATTTCTTCCCATATGATATTTGATGATTGTCTTAGTACAGATGTTGATTTGTCATCCGGTCTCAGCCATTTCCTCTTCGGATGCTTTAATGTTAGTAGTACTTGAATAATTTGTAAAACGCTTAACAGTTCCTATATATAACTTCTATGTTCAATTGATCTTACTTCTAATAATTTGAATAATTCTACTCTCAAATCAAAATTTGAATAATTTGAATAATGCTTTAGGACCAAAACGGTTTTCGGTCCGGTCTGATTTTCATACCGTGATCACAAAAAAGGCGAAAACAGAGTGGAAGCACTTGAGGGGTGTGTGTGTATGTGAGCGTGCACGGGTTCATGTATTAAGTACGTAGATATAGTGGCATCAACACTATCATCCCTGTTCTTAACAAGTGCAACGCTTTCTCAGGATAATTTTCTAAGACAAGCCAATCCATAATTAGAAAAACACACAATGAGTATCAAATTTGACTACATCTAATTCTAGCCTACCTCTTGGCATATATAAGTGCTTCTGTAACTAGTTTACTACCAATAAAAATGTTTAAACTTTAGTGTACATTATTTTTACAATGAGCATCTAACAATCAAAACCAGATTTATAGTAATCACAATCCAATATTAGAATTTCTAGTCAAAATCATACCAAAGAAATATCGTAAAGTTCATGCAATAGAATCAAAGACAAGAAAGTGATACAAACAGAGACTATATATCAAGCCGGTAGAAAGAAAGAAAGAAAAAAATACATGGTAATCCCCATACCCATCCTTCATGAATACAAAAACCCTCTTCACAGTATAATAACACCAACAAACTCCAAAACTAAAATGCCCATTTATCAGTTTCATTTTTCCCCGTTTGACTTTCTGACGACACCTTAAACGGTCCACTTGACCCAAAGGGATCTGAGTCATCAAATGAGTGTGTATGACCATGGTCAAAACCCGCATTGCTACTCATTGAATCAAACCTTGCGAAACTACGGTCTTGTGCCGTGCTGCTCATTGAGTCAAATCTTGAAAAGTTATTCTCCTGTGTGGAGCTGCTCATGGAATCAAATCTCGAGAAGGTTTCTTGTTTGGGAGAACCTTGGTCAGTGGCACTAAAAGAGTCGTATTGAGTCAAATCTTGAAAATTTATTATCCTGTGTGGAGCTGCTCATGGAATCAAATCTCGAGAAGGTTTCTTGTTTGGGAGAACCTCGGTCAGTGGCACTAAAAGAGTCGTATCTCGAGAAATTATCAAAGAAAGAATTCTCTGCTCCTCCCCCACTGTATCGTGGTGAGGTGCCAGCTCGAGAAGCTGGTGAGACAGGAACCGAATCATCAAACCCAAATGGACTCTTTTTCTGGAAGAAACTATTACTGCCTTGCGGGGAATCACTTTTCCTTGGACTTGCAGTGAAGCTACTGGAGTCAAAGAAATAACTCTCTCCATGCTTCTCATTTTCGGCATCCTGTAAAAATGAAGTTATTTGCAAGGGCATATCTATCATTCATAATAGAGATAGGTTTTCTATTTTCTTTTAAATTCCAAACAGCTTTGTTCTAGGTTTATATTTTTCAAATTATGACATGCATACCAAAACGGTTCACAACTGATACAAAACCAGTTTTAGATTGGTTCAGTTTAAAGGTCCACTCTAGAGTAGTACGTTGAAATGTATTGTATTAATTCACTTTAAAGCATTTTATTTTATCTCTTCATTTAGTAGCATTTTTCCAGCTTACGCTGTAATACCCCTGATGCTTGCTGTCACTTCTATAACATCTATACACTATCCATTGAATGCGATGATATAATTGAAGAAAAAGATATGAACTCACCTTAGCTGTGTCACTATTGAATCCCCACACCGAATCTACATCATCATTGTTGTCAAAAGTACCCCATCCTTGGTCATCAAAACCACTAATAGAAGAAGATCGAACTCAATTTTTTTATACAAACAAAAAATGAAAACAAGAGTAATAGGCTACTGCATGTTTAGATCTTTCCACCAAACAAGGCATAGGTACACGTTTTGTTGTATTTAGACATCAGACCATAAACTAAATCCAATTGGTACCTTTCTGTGTCAGCATCAAAGCTCTTTCCAGAATGGTTAAATGAATCCTCCTTGGTTGGACTTTAAAATATTTTTTGCGCCATGGGACTACCAGCTGGGCTTTTAGCCGACTCATCTTCGCTATGTGTGTATACTGATTCAGTCTCGAAAGGCTTCTCTGACTTCTTGTCAGCATTTGAATATGAATCCTCAGAAACGTCATCCATCGTAGACAAGTTTTCTGCCTGAGATGTTGATTTGGTATTTGCAGGCACAGTAGCATCAAATGAGAAACCTGTCATAGGTATGGGTCAAAACAGATATATTGTGTGAGATGTGGTTAAAGAGAATAACGTGAAAGCATAAGGTAGAGGTAGCAAGATGGTCTGGCTGGGTAATAGATGAAAGAGGTATGGGTCAAAACGGATATTTTGTGTGGAACGCGGGTTGAATTGACCCACAACACAAATATCTTTTAACGGAAATGAGTTGACATTGCTCCTTTTGAATAGTTACTATAAAAGAAAGAGCGTCATACCTTCGTCTTCGAATTTATCCCAATCCTCATCCCACACTGCAGATATCTCTGGAACTCCAGGTTGCCAACCTTGACAAACAAAATAGGTGAACCATAAAGCAATATCAATCATTTGTATAAATTCTGGTGAAGAAAGGAGGTGAGAACACGTGTCTTCCCATATATAGTGTATAATGCAGTAAATTTATAAGCAAGCATTGATCCATATATAGTGTATCATTCTTTCACCAACTGCTAACAACGCTTTCTTACATTCTATCTCACATAGGTTGAAAAAAGAAGTTCTTGGTTACTAATATACTATAGTGTACGTGAGTGTCATATGACTAGATTAATATTACCTTTTCATGAACTAAGTCTTATAGCCGATAATTAATATGAGTTCTTGATCTTTTTTACTTTTCCTGGTTATCGACCCTTATTCTTTTTTGCATGTCATTCAAGCTATTCTTAAGAGAAGTTTGGGGGTCACATTCAAAAAAATAACAGGAAAGTTTGTCTTATGATGATATAGTGGTTTTCGTTCACACGTACAATAAAATTAAAGAGACACAAGACTCTTCTAAACAATTTATAGATGAAAGCGACGACGAAGACTCGGAAATGTGAAAGTTTGAACTAGAAGATGTAATTGGGCAGCTATACATTCTAAACAATAAGATTCCACATCTTTTACCCGTTTGACCATTTTTTATATCTAGAGAATGTCTTACCTCTTACGTATTCTAAGAAAACTCGATTTCAGGATGCCAATATTGTAACGAAGCGAGCCCAAGTATGAAATGCTCCTCAAATCGCATTTAAACAGAATCAGCAATTGGGCTTTCAAGAGATTCAAGAACGGGTTATATTAATCTTTCGCTCATTTGTTGTGCATGTTAATAGCAATTTCTTTTATCTCTATTCGTAGTGAACATATCTACGGTCCACTATCTTTCACATCATTATAGTAAACCGAATTAGACCCTAGTTGCAGTTGAGCAACTTCTTAAAAAAAGTAAATTTATCCATCCTGTTACTCATCCATGTGAAATTCTAGTTTGAGTTGGGTAAAAGTCCATCAGGGTTGCCAACAGTTGTCGTCCATACTTAACTAGGTGTGTGCAAAAAGTGGATTGGTACCGCGAAGAATAATTAACAACGTATAATTTCATGTTGTTACCGTCAAGTTTGGTACTCCAAGCACATAAACTAGATGTTTTTAAACTTCTTTTCATGTACATAAAAATCTGTTTTATGGTGTAGTAATTTACCATTTTTTTGTTTATGGAGATATTTTCCATACTTAAATAGGGGTGTGTTTATATTTAGAACGTTTTCTTTTAATCTAATTTAGTGGGTTTTTTTTTTTTTTTTTTTTTTTTTTTTTTTTTTTTTTGCAATTTAATTTAGTGGGACGATTTAACACATCGTTGGATCTTTGGGTTTATTTGTTTTTGATTTAGTGGGCTTGAAGATGATCGTGAATTTTAGGATATGAATGATATGGGGATGATTTAAGACTTTGTAATTTTCGGTTACGGTTTTGTTTTGGAACGAACAAGATCTGCTGCTGATATTTTCTTGTAGGGACAAGGGTACAATGATAAATTTACGACTAAATGATGATGATATGCATTTTAGTTTAATTAAATACTACACGAGTACCCGTGCATAGCAACGAGATTTTATAGCGCCAGATAGTTTTAGTGATAAAAAAGTTTATGGGTTATAAACGAAAAATAATAAACGTTTGAGGATTTGGGGATTAAACATAATGTTTTGAAACCCGGTTCGACCTGGGTGGTTGAACCGGTAGAACCGTTCTAGTCAAAAAATGGGTCAATTTAAACCGGGTAACCCGACGGATTGGGTAAATAACGGGTTTAATTAATCCGGGTCAACCCGACGGATTTGAAGTGTCCAGGGTCAACCAGTGCATAGCAACGGGATTTTATAACGACATATAGTTTTAGTGATAAAAAAAGTTTATTGGTTATAAACGAAAAATAATAAAAGTTTGAAGATTTGAGAATTAAACATAATGTTTTGAAACCCGGTTCGACACGGGTGGTTCAACCGGTTGAACCGTTCCTGTCGAAAAATTGATAGATTTAAACCTGGTCAACTTGCTAGGTTGGGTCGAAAACGGGTCAAATTAAACCGGTTCAACCCGTCGGGTTTGAAGCGTCCCGGGTTAACCCGGTTTGTGATTTGTATTAATTGTTTTAATTGGTTGTATTTAATTTGGTATATACGTTTTTAATTGGTTGCAAAATGTGAATAAATCATTGTACTTTTAAGTAATGGGGTGTTTTAATAAGAGTATTAATTATATTTCATAATTTCCTTTAATAAGATTTTTCAACATTTCACATTACTTGACTTTTCACTTTTCCACTTTTCTACTTTGACCATTTTTCCTTTATATGTAGTAAAGATTTATAAATTAATGAGGTGGAAATATAACAAGCCGTATTGTCTATATTTATCGGTTTCAGCAAATTATATTGATGGTAAGGGGGTGGCAACCTTGCCTCAAGATTAAACAAAATCAACCAATAAGATGTCACAACACATTTCGTACCACAACATACCCCAACATCATTTTTTAGTGGCATTCTTGGTACCCCAACATCATTTTTTGAATTAAGCCTCCAACTGCTATAACCATTAAATGGGCAACGAATACTTTTTTCTTAGATTTCTCCATACCAAATCGGTACATCTTGCTGCTGAAGCTGCCGAAACATGCTAACCGTGGAGGTGGCAATCCACCTTGTCGATCGGCAAGGCTTGCCGATGCCTTTTGCTGAGTGGGTTGCCAGTGCCCTAAGAGTATTTACCTAGATGTGGAAATTCGAATAAGTTCATTGTTTATCTATAGACTTAACCCCTTTCATTATTAGAGCTATAACAACATATAATTTCATGTTATCCAAATTGTTACCCTCATGTTTCATGCTAACTTTTGCATTATTTCTTTCTTTCCATGTAACTAACTTTCTTTTGCATATGACATAATATAGAGGATACCAGCTGTCTAGCGCAGTTGGCCACCAGCTACGTACCTTAGAAGCTTGGGTCAGTAATGTGATGTCTTGATCCAACAAAGGACGCGAGTTCGAATTCGTTTTGCAGCATGGTTGGGTGTTGAGTGGAGGTATTTCACAGGCACTAAACCTTTGTTGGGTAGGTTTCATGGGTACCATGCATTATAGTACACAGGGTTGAGGTGTCCCAACCAATCTACACTTTTTTTTATCCGACATAACATAGAGAAATCTGCCAACCCTTTATCCTAACCTTGTATCCCACATAGTTTGAAGAATGAAGTTTTTGGTTACTAATATACCATAGTGTGCATGATTCACTTGTGATTAGACTAATATTATGTTTTCGGTTGTATGATTGACCTCATGCTTAACAAGTTTGCAAACTAATAACAGCATGTTGTGAACGTTACAACTCAACGTTAATATGAACTCTTAAACATTTTAAACTTTATTTAGTATTTCTTTATTTATCATTTTTTTAAAATAAGATATTGCTCAATTGTGTTCACGTGACAAAATTAAACCATCAACGTTTAATATGAACTCTTAAACTTTTTAAACTTTATTTAGTATTTCTTTATTTATCATTTTTTTTAAATAATATATTGCTCAATTGTGTTCACGTGACAAAATTAAACCATCTAAGAGGGCTGTAGTATATTAATTAAGCCAAAACATGAAAAGATAAGATACGAGCAACATTATATTTTAATTTCTAATGTAACCCTTTTTTTACTAACTTAAGTTTTTGGTTACTAATGTAACCCTTTTTTTTACACTTGTAGACTTTAATATAAAATACGAGCAACATTATATTTTAATTTCTAACAATAAAAATTGTAATCGTGTTCAAACTTAAGAGAATCTCTGCAAGACCAGTTATATTAGAAGTCACATTTCTTATCCGTAATCAACTGAGAGCAAATTTGATTTATTTGTTGAGCTACTTCGAAAATGAGCTACACTAGATGACTAGAAAAGAAGTCATGGTAGCAATTGAAAATAAGAGAAAACTTTGCCTTCACTCAAATTAAGCTACTATATATCCGAGAAAATATAATCTTTACTACATTATAATGTATTTAGGACATCTAAATTTCGAAGTCTTAAAAAATTAAGACAAAAAACATTTTCACAAAAAGAAAGTTACATATAAAGAGGTTTCAACCCAAAGTTAAATGTATTAATTTTGCTATTAAATATTCACACTTGTAACATCTTTGAAATTAAATGTATTTAAGTGTCGACTTGTAACTGCCTTCGAATATTTATATTGTCCATTTCAACCAAACTTGTAACAGCCAAACCTCAATCGTATATAAGCAAACCTAAAAAATCAAACACAAATACTAAACACACACTCCCTTCTTTTTCCTAGCACTGATTAAAAAAAAAAAAAAAAAAAAAAAAAAAAAAAAAAAAAAAAAAAAAAAAAAAAATCTACAGGGTTTATCCGAATATACATGGACTGGTAGTTTAGTTCCAAAAAGTTATGGTAAATGTGTTGATTGATTAGTAGTTTAGTCATTTTATTTCAAGTTTTATTTGTAATGTTTTTAAATATATTTGAATTATTATCTAATGGTTGAAAAAAAAGATGTGTTTCGCCGTAAAAATTGTCACAAGGTACCCACCGTCGCATTGCGTGGGTACCCTTCTAGTTGAAGAAGAAATAGGCACACAAAGTACATGGTGTTAGGGTCCAACTATTGGGCTCAAGCTTTAGCAATAAAAAAGAAGAAGATTGCTACTAGACAAAGGCCCAGTTGATTTGGGTTGAAGTGATGCATATTCTTTATATTCAAGCCCAATTATATCTTATACGCAAACTATATAAAGGATTGCCTAACTTCTTCTAGTGAGATTGTAACATAAGTACTCTTTTTAACGTAGTAAGATTTTTAACCTAATGCCAAAATAAACCAAACAAGCATCATATAAAGAAGATACATTCAGCCGAATATGCATTGCTACTTGAATAACAATTCATCTTTTTAGAGAAACAACAACATATTGTATGACTTAAGTTATCAAAACTATATATAATAAAGGATTGCCTAGCTTCTTACTTTCGACTTTGACATAAATCTCATCTGATAAGCATATTTGTTGAAAACTTTGCTTAGCTACTTGCGAACCTAAATTTGTAAATTCCATAATATACACATATAACATTCAAAAATGTGTAGTGATCGGGATAATGAGTTTGCTAAACGACCCATATGGCCCTATGAGGTAGCATAATGCAAAAATACTTTTAAACTCCAAGACCAAAAAACGTAATTTATTCAACGATGTATAAAATTTCTTCGCGAATGATTTAAGATAAGTAGAAGTTAACCCCTTGTTCTTAGAAAAAACCACATGTTGTTTTAGTTCAATACTTAAACATTTGCAATATTTCGTTTCCAGAGCACTAACAACATATACTTTGCTATCCAAGATGTTCCCTTCATGATTCGTGCTCAGAAAACACAAAATTAGTTCGCTTCTAAACTTGAATTTTGGAGTTCCATGTAACAAGTACTTCTTTCAACAACTGTTATCGATAACTCTTGCATTATATATCTCTTTCTTTCCATTTACATAAAAATCTTCTATATGATATGAAGCCTTTTTATAATCTTTCTATGTGCATTATATGTGCTTGAAATAGTATAATGTTTTCGTGTTGATTACATTCTTGAATTGTTACAATACGATTCATTATGTCGTCAAATATGAAAACTTTGTCAAATATGAAAACTTTGTACGAACTTTAAACTTTTTTTCTGTTATCTTTTTTTTTTTATTATTATTATAAAACATATTTGGGTGGAAAACATTTTAATCTTTAGTCTCGCATAGCTTAAGAAGTAAAAATATTTGTGGAGTCAGTTAAGAATGACGAAAAGAGTGTGAGTAACAATCATGTTATCTTTTTTTTTATTATTATAAAACATATTTGGGTGGAAAACATTTTAATCTTTAGTCTCGCATAGCTTAAGAAGTAAAAATATTTGTGGAGTCAGTTAAGAATGACGAAAAGAGTGTGAGTAACAATCATATTACTCAATTTTGTTTTGATCGATCATTATTTTATAGCAAATAAAATGAATTAAACAACTTATTCCTTAAAACATTTTTGAAATTGGAAAACTTGTTGGTTATTAATGTACCATAGTGTATGTGGGTCAAATAAATACTTTTAACCTCCATTACCCAAAAATGTAATTTATTCAGTGATGTATAAAATTTCTTCGCGAATGATTTAGATAAATAAAAGCTAACCGCTTGTTCTTAGAAAACATTCTAATTACCCTCTAACACCCCTTTATCCATATCCTTCAATATATTCTCCTTCATACACTTAGCCACACCTGTATTCTCCTCATATACATCTTCTTTTTCATTTACAAGTGTTGCCATATTCTCCCCACTTTTCTTTCCTTTATTCACCAACAGTTTCATCTTTTGATTATAATAAGCTTGCATATCAATATTCCATCCATTAAACTCCTCATCAGTAGGCTTCCTATTCTGCCCAATTAACACATCCACCTTCTCTCTATTCTTCATTTCCTGTAACTCATTAATCTCATTCTCATCATAAGTTTCTAATGCAGAGTATTTATTTGCAGACCTTCTCAAAGCTTCCAAAATTTCATTTTGCACAGTCCAAGCTTTCTTCTTGGAACCACTATCACTGTTATTCACTTCTTTCCTATTTTGAACTGTTTCATTGGTATTCTTCTTTTCAGGATTTTTAACATTTTCATTTACCTCTGTACCAGCTCCCTTTTTGTTAGTTCGAACATTTTGTTAATACAAATATCGCCTAAAAACGTTATTTATATTTTACAATCTTTGCTAAGTTTTGTTAACGACAAAATGTAAACTTTAGTTTTTAAGTAAAACATAATCTTAGTTTTAAAGACTTGCATAAACTAGACTTTTGCTACATTTTACATTTCATAAAACACAACACTTTTTATTTCTTAAAATAAAAATGTCACATCACATTTATGGCAAGTTTTGTCAAGATACATTTATGGAAAGAAAGTGTGTTTGACTTACTATATGGTTGCTTGCAAGTTTTGTGTTTGACTAATGAGATGTGACATTGTTTGGTTTACAAGGTGTAATGAGATGTGACATTATTTGGTTTGCTAGATTTATTGCAAAACCAACTGCAAGCCCGGCGGAACCCTGGGGGTACACGGGCGGAACCCATCTGAGGGTTCCGCCGTATCCGCCAGGCCTGCAGAAGGCTTTGCTATAAATACTAAGCCACAAGTTGATTTTTGGCTTATCACTCTACATCATATTTACACACATTCATTCATTCTTTCATCTAACCCTTTAACATTTCATATGTGAAGTTTCTTTTTGTAGCAAAGAGATTCACGAGCTCATTAAAAGTAACAAGTATTCAACACAACATTGCAAGACTTGTTAGCTTAGCATTGTGTAGACTTGTGTAGTTTACACCTCATTTGATTGTGTATTTTCAGTAGTGATCGGTTAGTATTTTAGTCCTCAAAATACAAAGTGTATCGGGAGTAGTTGTACCCTTGTAAAAGAACTAACGGGAGTGGTTGTACCCTTGGTAAAGAACTCGACATCTAGCTTAGTGTCGGTAAAAGTATAAGCGACGTGTAAGGTTTTCTCCGCCGGTGAAAGGAGCTTGTTGACTAGTGAAAGAAACTCTCGAGTTGGATACTCGGGGCGTGGACGTAGGGCAAGGAAAAAGAGTCCTTGTAGCCGAACCACAATAAATACTCGTGTTCTGGTTTGATCGTTTCTTTCATTTACTTGCATGTTATATATTGTGTTTGTGTATATATCTTTGATCAAACGGAACGTTTCAAAGCTAACTAAACATGTTAAAAGGATTTTAAACGGTAAACTATTCAACCCCCCTTCTAGTTTTCCTCACATTTCTAGGCACATATCTCTCCTTGCCAACACCCTGTTTCTTTGGCCCAAATTTTTGATTCTGATTATTAGGTTTATAATTTGGCTTCCTAAACCTTTCCTCTCCACCACCGTTCTTCTTATGTTTGACTGCTTCAAACCCATCTTCCTCATTAACTTGTATGTGGAAAACTAGAAGGGGGGGTTGAATAGTTTACTGTTTTAAAATCTTTTTAACTTGTTTAATTAGCTTTGAAACTTTCTGTTTGATCAAAGATATATATACACAAACACAATATATAACATGCAAGTAAATGAAAGAAACGATCAAACCACAACATGAGTATTTATCGTGGTTCGGCTACAAGGACTCTTTTTCCTTGCCCTACGTCCACGCCCCGAGTATCCAACTCGAGAGTTTCTTTCACTAGTCAACAAGCTCCTTTCACTGGCGGAGAAAACCTTACACGTCGCTTATACACGTTTACCGACACTAAGCTAGATGTCGAGTTCTTTTACAAGGGTACAACCACTCCCGTTAGTTTTTTTACAAGGGTACAACAACTCCCGTCACACTTTGTATTTTGAAGACTAAAATACTAACCGATCACTACTGAAAATACACAATCAAATGAAGTGTAAACTACACAAGTCTACACAATGCTAAGCTAACAAGTCTTGCAACGTTGTGGTGAATACTTGTAACTTTTTATGAACTCGTGAATCTATGATGTAGAGTGATGAAAGAATGAATGAATGTGTGAAAATATGATGTAGAGTGATAAGCCAAAAATCAAACTTGTGGCTTAGTATTTATAGCAAAACCTTCTGCAGGCCTGGCAGATACGGCGGAACTCTCAGATGGGTTCCGCCCGTGTACCCCCAGGGTTCCGCCGGGCTTGCAGTTGGTTTTGCAATAAATCTTGCAAACCAAACAATGTCACATCTCATTACACCTAGTCAAACACAAAACTTGCAAGCAAACATATGGTTAGTCAAACACACTTTCTTTCCATAAATGTATATTGACAAAACTTTGTCATAGATGTGATGTGACATTTCTATTTTAAGAAATAAAAAGTGTTGTGTTTTATGAAATGTGAAATGTAGCAAAATGTCTAGTTATGCAAGTCTTTAAAACTAAGATTATGTTTTACTTAGAAACTAAAGTTTACATTTTGTCGTTAACAAAACTTAGCAAAGATCGTAAAATATAAATAACGTTTTTAGGCGATATTTGTATTAACATTGTATTTTACCAACATCCTCCACATTTACTTCCTTTTCCTTTTCCATAATTGTCTCTTTAACAGTACACTTCTCACCTTCACCCATATTTTTATTTTTGCCACAATGCACAGTTTCATGTCAAAATACACCACATTCATTACATATGGGAGGTTTCCAATCATACTCCACCTTGACAACTTTCCTGCATACTTCTTCCTTTTTCCCATTCCTATACACCACTTCAATAACTTCAGGTAACTCTTTTTTAGCTGAAGCTTCAACTAAAATTCTAGCATATCCCACCCTACCTACTCCCATCTTGCACATAGTATTAGTCATAGCATCCATGACCATATGTTTGCCCACTCTACTAGCTAAAGCACTGATTCCCTTAGTTGTCCAAGCTTCAAGTGGAATTTGACATAATTTGATCCATATAGGAATGTGTTGTGGTTCAATCATATCCACCCTCATATTAATATCCCATTTTTGCACAATAAACGGCTTATTTCTCACCATCCATGGCCCATTGTTAACTACTGAATTCAACCCCTCTTCACTGTGAAACTTCATGTTGTACACACCATTACTCACATCAATTATATCCTTAAATCTATACCTACTCCACATTCTTCTCAAATTGTACCTCAACTCATTAATAGGCATTTGATGACCAACAAAGTATCCACACAAAGTTAACTCCCATTTTTTACTACCCTCTGCTACCATAACATCATCAAAAATCACAACCTCATTACCATTATTATCTATCTCAGTTGGAATATCTAATAGCCCTTTACTAGTTTCATTAATTTTGCTATTAGCCACATAAGCATAGGTTCTAGTATCCTTCACACCAGTATTCATAGAGATAGAGTCTACCTTCATAGAAGCATGACCTTCACTCTGAATGCTAGTCTTAGTCACTTCACCAGCCTCACAACCTTCATTCACAAGCTCGTCACTCTTATTCTGATTACACATTTCATTAACATTCTCAGCTGCATTAACCTCTTCCACTTGCTTAGTATTCTCCATTGAGACATTACCACAAACACTCCCACTGCTATTCACATCCCCCTCCTGATTTATCACATTACTTACAGTTACATTCCTAGTATTCACATCACCATTACCATTCATCTTCTCATCTACATTTATCTCATCCACTTCCTTAATACTATTTTCCCTCTCAGATACACATGTTTTCCCTAACTCATTAGCTTCCTCAGTACTACTATGCACAGTCACCTTCTCATTAACATCAACTTCCTTCTCAGTCCTCTTATGCCCCAAACTACTTACAACATGATCATCAAACCTAATCGGAACCCTAGGAGTCCGATTCGATGTTCTTAGTTTCTTTTTATTCGTCATATCTACTAATAACAAGAATGAAGTACAATGAAATCACTATAGAAACAGATCATAGAGTAATAGACTGAAATTCAAGGCAAGCTTAGCTTAGAAAATGAAAATGAAATATCCCGCCAATTTATCGAAATTGGGGGTTTCTTCAAAACTAACCAAAAACCTAATTCAATGTAACCGTTAGATGCAGAATGACAAGAGGAATCTAATGGTGTTCACAGATCTGAAAATTGTTAAGTTTTTAGTGAGAATTTGAAGAAAAAATGGTGATTTTTAAAAAGCGTGAAATGCGGGAAACGGTTATGGGAGAGAAAAAAGGAGAGAGAAAAATTTATTTTCGTTATGGGAAACAGTTATGGGAAATTGTTTGGTTTTGCTATGTTGTTCATAGCACTTGAGTTGGAACCTTGTAGAGTCGCAAGGGCCATTATTGAAGGAAATGTAAAAAGACACAAGATTAAATGAAGAAGCATGTCCCCCCCCCCCCCCCCCCCCCCTTTTATATGGTTATGTACACCTTTTTGAGCGCGTTCCTAGATGCATTTTATAGAGTTGCTAGCTGCAAGGAAGTGTTGAGTCGTAGACTCCTAGATAGTTAAAAGGAAAGCACACCAATTTCCATAGATTCCATTTCATTAAGTACCACAATAATAATTACTCCGTATATATCATTCAAACCTAGTCGTCGTAGATTCATGTTTCCAGAACATTGATGAAAAATATCTTTTATTTAAGGTCTTTGATGGCGCTATATTATGAACAAGTGGGAAGGTGCCCACAGCATTGCAGCGGGAATTTTCGAGAAATTCTTGCGATAATCATTTACGAACAATGTTTGGCCGGGCCTTTCATTGTGAGATCGTGATATGTTTTTTTGCCGACACGTGTTGTAATTGTCGGGAATAAATGTTGCGTCAAGCTATATTTGTAATTGTGGTACGACTTCTTTTTTGGATATTGTGTCGGGCACTAGTGTGTTGCAGCCGTTCTAATTTTGACACTTATAAAGTAACCTCATAGGTTAAAGGTGCATTTTGAAAGTTTTTTATTTTTTGAAAACTATAAATATAAATTAAAGTTTAACACTTTTTATAAAACCGTATGTACCTCAAAAGTGTATGATTGAGCTTGTTTTATTCGTTATCAAGAACCCTTTTTGCCAGTATTTTTTTATTCAATAAACAGCTAGGTGTTTTTTAGATGGAAAGTGATTTACACACTTTCAAAAGTGATTGGCACACTCAAATTTTGAGTGGGTTGCCATTTATACCATCATATTATTTGGACTTATTCATATTCTGTAAGGGTATAAATGTTAACACACTCACATTTTGAGTATGCCAATCATTTTTTGAAGCGTGCAAATCATCTCCCTTTTTAGATATTTGAGAAATAAAATTTGTTATATAAAAAAGTCGTAAATTTTAAAAAGTTCAGGGTGTTCGTCCGTTGCATTTACAAATTGCAAATCGTCCCTATCTAATGTACAAATACAAATCATCCATGTGATATGTTAGAATTCGTCCCTTGTAACCTTGTTGGTCTTTTATACCACTAAACCAATTACCAGGCTACCAGCCTAGCTAAGTGGCCCAATAATTATATACATATTTTATTGAATTTATCATTTTTTTATTCCAAATGGTCGTCAAGTTCATTCTACTTTAGTATATACAAGGTGAAGGACCCGCCGCGTTGCGGCGGTTTTTTTGGATCCTTTTTTTTTTTTCCAAAAACGCATACCTTATTCATGATATGAAAACTGAATTGCTACCTTTTTAAATCCAGACATTTGAAAATAATGATCGAAGCCGTTACAAAAGACAATCATAGACATATGCACAGATCATGATGTGCATAAAATGGCATGGAACAAAACTAAGAAAATGGGTTACTGGTTTGCAGTATAAACAACAATTCGCATCAGCAACCAATGGGTTTGATAACTGTGTATTGCTCACTTTCGTCAGCTGGTGATGGTGTGTGATGACCTGCAGCGGTGACAGTGTTAACAATTTTGTAAAACCGTCAAGGACAACAAATGGTGTTGCTTAAACACCTGTGCGTTAACACCTATGGACAATTAGTTAAGGCGCCTTTTGCAGGAAGCAGGTGCGGCCTCATAATTTCTTGTTAACCCAAAAACATGAAGGACATGTAATTAAACAATTAAGTGACCCAAAAATGTTGGTTGTTCAATACCACCCATAGTAAATCTAAGGATACAACTCGGAATTACAACATAGTACTACCT
Organism: Artemisia argyi; assembly: GCA_030686995.1. Taxonomy (NCBI): domain Eukaryota; kingdom Viridiplantae; phylum Streptophyta; class Magnoliopsida; order Asterales; family Asteraceae; genus Artemisia; species Artemisia argyi. The sequence continues at coordinate 12,724,695 of CM060682.1, read as the reverse complement.
TCCGTTGGCTGTTTACGTATGTTAGTCATCAGCTGATGCATGGGGTGGCAAGCGTTTGGGATGTGTTCAAAGTGTTGAACGGTACCTCAATGATGGTAACTCCCAGGAGGCTCCTCAATTATCTCCCGACGGATGGGCCCTGTTACAAAATCCCACGCCACTGGTCCATGCTGTACGCCTGCACACAATGTTATAGAAAGGCACAGTCAGCGTTATTGCAAGTGCCGTTGTGACACAACATAATGAAACAAACCACAACGTCCACCTTGTGGTAGACAAACAGAGCCTGGCTATTGGCGCAAGCGTACATCGTCGGAGATATAACAGGTAGGTTCCATTTCCGAAGTCACCTACTTCCCTTTCATATATGTATGATCTTGATTAGAATACAACGACATGCGAGAAACCTGCATACACACATATAGAAATGAATGACCGTTTGAATCAACAGGTATATGCAGCTGCAACAAATATGCCATACTTATTACCTGCCATGGAACCGCAATAGCAATACGGTCACTAAATTCAGTTGAAAAAAACTCATCGCCCATCATACTGTCACCAGACACATCATTATCTGTCCCTATACTCCAAAGCAACCACACATCAGAAAGAACATATGGTAAAACAATACATAAAAATTTTTGCAGCCAATAAATAACAGATTACCTGAACACCCCTCCCATAACTGTTGGGTTGCCCACAATTCATAAGAGGTTAGCTTTGCCGATATACCCATTCATAAGTTTGAATTTGCTAAAAGAAATAAATGGCAATACATTATTTTAGAGCGACCACATGACGTTCACCAATTGATTAGAATATAGCTTCTAAACGTAACTCAAAACAAAAAAAAAAAAAAAACAAACTCGATAGAGAGCTCAGATAGCATACTTTGGCGCGAAGATACTGTTTCCAAACCCCCAGCCTTTATATCAGATAAGTACTCGGCGTCTCTGTTTCCTACCCGTGAAAATATCAAAAGGGTATAACCTCTGATGATTAAAAAAAAATTGCATAACCGAAACAAAACCCCTTTGTTGCTGGAAAAAATCAAAATCTTACACACTGAAAAAATAATAAATAAATAAATAAAAACCTTAGAATCACCATGTAAATCAAAGCTAAATAAAGTTTGATTTTGCCTTTACAGCTTGGCGCGACTTTCATAAACCTTCACATGTTATAAAATGTGAAAATGTCCGTTTGAGGCTTAATGTTGGCGACAAAAGTAGAATGCTATTAGTTTTAATCATATGGCTTCAAGAATTACTTTTAGAAGTTTCTTACGATGGCTGAAGTTTTTAGTAACATTCATCAGTCCCATCTAAGAAAACCCAAAAAAAGTATCATACTAATGACATGGTCACTCTCGTATAAAAAAAAGGACTCATCTGACGCAACCCAATAAAGCCAACAACAAAACCCTAATTTTAATATTCGTTACCTTTAAAGGTATATATGTTAAACATGAACTAAACACATAACCAAAAACAGAAAAAGTAACTAACTATCAAAATTAACCTTTAAGAAATGTATCAAATAAATAAAAAAACTTACAGCTTATTCCACATGACAGAGCACGCAGGTATAATAATAAACCCTGTAACAATTCCAACAACAATTATTTACACACAAATGTGAATTAAAAACAAACTGAAGTATCCAACAAAATAATTTGGCCACTTACCAATCCCCATACAACCCAACTTCACCAGATTATCAACCTGCGTTTTTGAGAAGCGGTGTGGCTGGTTTTTTTATAACAGTGAGAGAGAGAGGCGGTGGACACTAATTTTTTGATAAGAACAACGCAACGTGTCGTGCCATTATAACTTTTACGAAGATAAATATAAAGAGGCGGTAGTTAATATCAAACACCCGAAATGGGCTAAGATTTTGGGTGGGGAAAGCATAACGGGCTGGGCCAAAGAGATGGGCTAAAGCAAAAATAATATAAAACTCCCTACCGACGTTGCGCTTTAGTATAGATATATAATATATAGAATTATCTGAGCCGCCTATTTTTTATGGCCCAAAGACTGGGGTTTGATTGTATGGAATACTTTGGTAAGCCTTGTCCTGTATAGAAGACTTCCAAATTTCCTGGGAAAAACACCTAAGATTTTTCTCACTGGTCCCAAATGAATATCTGCCATGAAATTTCTTTTGGTTGCTTCCAAATTTTATTTTTGCAATCTAGCGACATTGTTTGTGGCCCACTTTTATGATAATGGTAAAGAGACCATAAATCAATACAAATATATAGTGGCACTGTGAGTTTTATAATTTTCCAAAATGAAGAAGTTCATTGAATTTACAAAAAGATCATATTCCAAAAGAAATAATCCCGGGGCTAACGCCGGACATACACTAGCCTGGACTTACATGTGCTTGGAAGAGTATAATGTTTTCATGTTGATTAAATTCTTGAATTCTTACAAATTTAATCTGATGGGCAACTACTTGCAGGCCTAATTTTATTCTATCAAATAAACTCAAAAATGAAAAATAAGCTAACAAAACTAAAGACCTATCTGAAAACTTACTAGTGCAACAAAAAAAAAAAAAAAAAAAAAAAAAAAAAAAACTATTACTGACTTAAACTCATCTAATTTTAAGTATGAAAAGGACTGTTTGGACAGGTTTGACTGTGCACACAAATTTGACCCAAATGACCCAAAACTTCACAAAACCTTGTGAAACAAATTCAAATCAACAAAACAAATGTTTTATACTGACTTAGACCAGATTTTAACTCCTAAACAAGAACTTGGCTATGGCTTCCCAAAATTACTTAACCTTGACAGTTAATAAAATAAAATTTTTGAAAACTAAAACAAAGCCTGTAAAACTTTATAATAGAGCTGCAACTTGATCAATTCAAGCTACTAAATAAGAATAGATGCTAAAATACTTTGAGAAAATGACTATTAAAAGATCTGCTTTGCTTATTTTAGTGCTTAGTTTCTGTTACATTAAAAGAAAAAGAATGGGGTTATTCAGTTTTAAAATGTTACTCTATGCCTCCATCAATCGTATGAAGACTAAACTTAAAAACAAGAAAAATAAAAAGCTCGTTGGACTTGCTCAAGTATCATCTTCTTACCATGTGACCTTTACGTCTAGGAAGTCCAGGTTCCATCCTAGGAATTGATCCACGAACACCACCGGATACCTAACAGCCAAAGAATGACAGCTTATGATTTCTAATGGAAGCGTGGACTCGAAAGAATTTTACTTGAGGTTAAGGAACTAACTGAATGAATGAGGAACACTACCAAAAAAAACATAAAGGTCCAATCTTTTACCTTGTTTTCTCCTACCTTTGCGCCAAGATGCTGATGTGACTCGCTCCCATGGGTGCTTGTAAATTTGCTCTTATGAGTATGCTCTAACCATTCAGCAGTTTTGTTTGCTTGTTTGACCTGATGGATCTATAAGACATCAAAAAGTACACAAAGTAACTTTCATACAAATTTTATGTTGCTCTCTTATCCAAAATATATACATTTATATCATAGACATCCATGCTCAAGAGAGTTATTGAACCCTAATAGATGGTAACATGTGTATATCGTACACTAAGCTGATATTCATTACATAGACGCAGTAGTTAGTACGCATATCAGATATTTATGACAAAGGCAAACTGATATTGTTAAGTGATCAGATGCATCTCTACAGACATATATAGTAATAGATGGTCGTTCACTATTAGTGCTTGTACTAATCTACCTTCCGACTATTATTACTTTATTGGCAATCAACAACATACTGAGCACAGCTCAATAATAAAGACCACATGATCCAGGTGAAGCATTTATAAAGGATTTGCAATGTTTCTGACACAATGCTAACCAAAACATACTATTCATGTGCTTGCATGTGAAAACATAGGCAGTTTGGCTAGTCTCAATAATTAACAGGCGGAAACTTGTAAGTGTGTGAAAGAAGAACTAGTGTATATAATAAGAAACTTGACAAACACAGGTTTGACATTTAAGTAAAAAACGACAACTGATAGGAGGATGGAAGGTCAACTAAGGTATATAAGAAGATCAAATCATACTGTGAACATATCTAATGTGGATAATATATCATAGGAAGCTGCAACAGAAGATACCATCATGGTATCGAGCTAAGAAAAGAATACGACGTCAGCACATACTTCAGACAATATGCCACATATTTAAACAGTAATGAACCACCAGGTATTAAAACGAATCATTAGAGGCACAATTGCAAGAATGAAGACATCAAAATTAGATGTAGAATTTTCTGAAGTGTACCAAGAGATAATAATTGGTCTCTTAATATATTTTTGTTAACAACTCACTAGTCTAGACCAGAAGACATAAACAGGTTCCTACTCTTTAGATGACAAACCTGAAGGAACATATTGCAGCAACTTTAAAATAACTGTATCATTTATTTAATAGAATTAATCTACAGACTACAGAACGGAACCACTGAGCCAACATACTTACTGAAACTGCAATCCTTCAAAAATGCAGCTAGCATGATGTTCAACAATGCAAACAAGCAGCAATATTAGAAGTTATTGCTGTTCAAATTATAGCTTAAAATTTTACACTAGTACTTGGCTACTAAACCAATCGATAATGTTGCTTTTTAGCAAATCCTAAATGATTTCCAACCTGCCATGGATCAATTTCTGTTAAATCATCTAACGTTTCCATCTTGCAAAACTGTGGCTATGCCATAAAGCCTAAGAAAAAGTCTGAATCATTCCAAATTCCAACAAGTTTAACTTGGCTAACAAAGTCCCATCACTTACATATACCATTTGTCATAACTAAAACATAACCATCTAGATCCTAAAGAACAAAGCCATGACAAAAACATTCTTTCATTGATAGAATGGACTAAACTATAGACATGGCAGAATTACGCCTTCACTCATACAAACCTACACAAGCATCTATACGCATCACAAAATCTCCAACACACACAATATACATTATCACTCAAGATCCAGATCTAAAACTGTAAATAGCAAACTAAACATTTCGCTATCGAAAAAAACGACATCTAAAACCGTTATGACATCTCAAATCAATTAAATAACAAGATCACAAAACATGTATAGTTGTGAATAAATAACTATATAAACACTAAACATCATCAATTTGGCGCTACATTTCGATTAAATAAGCTCAATCGCTGATATCCTAAACACATACGCGTATCTTATAGATAGCAAACTTAACTGATACAAATACTAACTTAATCAATTACAACTACATTTCGATCATTCGCGTTCCCTAAATTCAATAAGTACAAATTTAACATAACTACAGTAATACACAACTTATCCGTACATCTTATAGATAACAAATTTATACTACAAAAACAGCAACGTTATCAATCCGCGTTACATCTCGTCTATCCGCAAACTAACCGCAACAAGTACAAATTCATCCTAACCAGCAATCAAATAACCAAAGATATGAATCAAATAGTGAAAGTAACCGTAACCCTAACACTTAACTGAATGAATGAGTAACACTTACAGCTTATGAACGAATTGCAGTTGGGGATATGAACGAATTGAAGTTGAAAAGCTTAATTGGTGTTCCTCAATCGCACCTTAATTTGGAGATGAAAAGCTTATGAACTGTTGTATTGAATTTGGGGATATAAGTTTTTGAAGAATTAATTCGGGTCGGGTTGTAGATCCGCGTGTTTTTTATTCAAATACTTGATTTTAGAACTTTGACTTTTTTTTGACTTTTTCTTCTTCTTTTTTAACAATTAGAAGTAGTAAATATAATTAACACTTTTTTGTTAAAGGGAAAATTTCATGTATATCCTTGAAAATTCCAAAAATTTCATATATGTCCTTTTTACTAGTTTTTAATGCATAAAGTACAATGCATTTAATGCATTCAAAGGATATATATGAAATTTTTGAATTTTACAAGGATATGAATGAAATTGCCCCTTTGTTAAAAGAGGGTGACTGTGGCAGCGTGGACCCGGTTAAGACAACATAGTCTGGGTATGTGGTGGATGAGGGCCTACCATGGGGTAGGTGCGACTCTTATCCAAAAAATGAAAGTCACCATTCAAAAAAAAAAAAAAAAAAAAAAAAAAAAAAAAAAAAGGTGACTGTACCGAGTAACACTTTTTTTTAAATACTTAGAATTTTTTTTTTCTTTTAAAACTTGAAAAAGTGAAAAATTAGAAAAATAAATTATTATTGATTTGATTGTGATAAATATATTAATTAATAAGATTACACTAAGAAAATTATTGAATTAATTGCAATAGTCAACTTAGTGACAAAAACTTTTTCGTGACTAGATGAGTGACGAAAATTTCGTGAATATATATATAAGTGACGATATATAGTGACGAAAATTATATATCGTCACTAATTAGTGACGAAATATATAAGTCATCATTAAATTCTCGTCACTATGGCCCTTTTTTGTAGTGATTCCACGAACACTGATCAGTCATACCGATTTGCCCAAAAACCTTTCTCGTCTACTAACTCATGACCCACATGCGTTAAAGTTGCTAAAACTGCCTTTGTCGAACTGCTAGCATGGACTCGAAAACAGCAGTGGTCCTCTGATGACATTAAACTGCATCGTTTTGGGCTGCTGACCACCGGTTATTATTTTGGCCATAACTTCCTACTCGGAAGTCAGATTTTAGTGATTTCGATCATTATGCAAACTAGAAAGAATTCTCTACTACCATGTCTATTAAGATGTCGAAGTTTCTTAGTAGAAGTTGATCAGGCAAGGAGATCTTTTGGCTGTTTTCATATGTTTTATAGTATAAGTTTGGGAGTTTTGTTTCAATAATAAAAGCTGGGGTAGATGGAAGGGAATAAGTCTAATAGTATTGAATCTTATTGAGCCTTTATAACAACAATGTTGATGTATGGCAGATTATGAGATACAATAAACTCCTCTCTTGAGTGTCATTATTAATGAGGCCAGATTGGTGTATGTGTCAATGATTATGTTAGAATGAATGTTTCTGAAGAGAATGTGGATTTGATGATATGGGCATGGATCATTTGGGTATGTTTGGATGGTGTTGAGTTGATGTAATTTTGTTTTCTTGTCTGACCAAAATATTTCATGCCAAATTAAAACAGTTTTTTTAAGGGATAATCACCGAAATAGATCGGGCAACTATGGTGAATTCAGTTCCTATCCTCAGATCGGAAAATGTCTTTTTTTAGGCAGGGCAACTAGGCAACCGTCACTTTCTGCAAGTGACAAGTGTTGATTGTCTGTCAGTTTTTTGGGCAACCTGTCAGTTTTTTGGGCAACTGGGGGCACTTTTCATCATATGGGTCGAGTTGCCCTGTCTAAAAAAGACATTTTTGGATCTTAAGGCAAGAACCGAATTCACCATGGTTACCCGGTCTATTTTGGTGATGATCCCTTTTTTTTAATTATGTAGGAACATTAAGTTTAAGTTTATTAAATATTCACTAGATGAGACATCATGGACTTGAACTAGAGACTTCGCCCGTGAAGTAATTCACTGCACCTATGGTCCAACTAATTAGAAGAGAATAAATAGACTCGTGTTTTACAGAGCGATTATCCTAGCTTCCCGAATGCACATCAGTTAGTAACTAAATTCTAAATATAATTAAGAACAATCAGCTAATTAGTAAATACAACAATTTGCAAATGATATACTAGGAGTATATAAATCTGAACAACAAGCAAAAGGCCCGGAACCATTGTGCAGATGCAGATGCATCTCGTACATAGTAAAAATGCAGATTCCAAAATGACTAGTATGAAATATCTCAAATGACCAACCTAAGATCAGGAGGCTTAATATTTCAAAGAAAAAAAAACTTATGCATCCACAATCACATTTTATTTAGTAACTTGATCGTATTCCCTCCAACTCCGTTGCAACTTCTTTCATAGTTGGCCTCATGTTTCCATTCAAATTCAAGCATATTTTTGCAAGCTTAGCAACCGCTAGCAGTTGCTCTTTTGGTCCATCCAGCACTCGGTTATCAATGTTTTCCATTAGAAGTCCTTCATCGGTTGACAGAATCAGTGTTGCCAAGCTTCTCGATTCCCCTGGTCCTATTGTATATATCGGCTTTTTTCCGGTCAAAAGCTCAACGACAACAATCCCAAAGCTATAAACATCGCTTTTTTCTGTGAATTGGTTTGATTGAAAGTACTCGGGATCTAAGTACCCAAATGTACCCTTGACTAATGTGCTTAAGTGAGTTTGATCCCCTAATACGGACTTGGATATTCCAAAATCTGATAACTTTGCTCTAAATTTATCATCCAAAAGTATGTTGGAAGATTTAATATCTCGATGATATATAGGAACAGAAGTTGCATAGTGCATATAAGCAAGAGCCCCTGCTACCTCTGTAGCAATTTGTAGTCGTATACTCCAAAAAGTAGGAAACTCATAATTCTCGTCGTGTATGAACTGGAACAGATTTCCATTTGGCACAAATTCATACACAAGAATCGGAACTTCTGTTTCTAAACAGCATCCAAGCAACTTCACAACATTCCTATGACTGATTTGGGAGAGTAAAAATACCTCGTTGATAAATGATTCGATTTGTCTTTCATCTACGAGCATGGACTTCTTTATGGCTACTATTTTTCCATCGGGTAACATGCCTTTGTACACTGTTCCTTGGCCTCCACGTCCTAGTATTCTATTCTCGTTATATTGGTCTGTTGCTTTCTCTAACTCTTTAGCATTGAACAATCTCGTTGTCTGAGTTGCATGTTCACCATTTGATATTTGTTGCTGTAACAACAAACCACCATTTCTTTTGAAGAATATCTCTTTACGTCTCTTATCCTCCCTCTTTTGGATTAGTTTGTACACACCAATAGATAAAACTAGTATCCCTATGCCCAATACAGCACCTGCACAAACACATGTTTTAATTTGCATTATAGATTAAAAAACATAGGAGACTTAAACAATCTGTACGTGCTTTTGTTTTACGTAAAAGGTAATTAATATAAGTTTACTAACTGTATTTAGGAACAAAATATACAGCATAAAAAATGATGGAGGAAATGATTGTTCTGTGTCAAAATATTTGTGACCATATACATCAAATATGCATCAAAGAATTACCTAAATGAATATGATAGTTGTGAGCTTTAACATGTTTACCAAAAGTTATACTAGATGAGCAACTGTTGATACTAGTTTTACTAATTTAAGCCATGCATGATAACATGAGCTCATGCATAAGAGACCATCACCCATGATCGACATGATTCAATGACACCCACCCAGGGACGAACCAGGACACAAAACGATCGGGTGCATTTAGAATAAACTAAACAATACTACAAACACAAGTTTTAGGGACCGGATGCATTTAAGAAAAATCGATGTTTTTTAACAAAATTAATGCTACGCAACAAAAATCCATGGGTGTCCCGAGACACCTCTGGTTCCGTAACTGCACCCACCTAACTAAACATGCAAAGTCATTAATTATATTGGAGCCAGGCAATTAGCTACACATCCTCTTTGTAAAAAATTTTAAAAATGTACAATTCAGCCCCTGTAGTAAGTCACATGGGCTGAACTGTACATTTTTCAGAGATTTTATAAAAAGATGTGTAGCTAATTGCCTACACTTGGATGTAGGTAAGATTTCCCATATATATATATATATATATATATATATATATATATATAATATCAAAACTACACTCGAGGTTTTTTTTTTTTTTTTTTTTTTTTTTTTTTTTTTTTTTTTAAACAAAACTAAAATATTAGATGTGGGCTTAAGTTTGTTGAGGGCAATTTAATAGTTAGGCCGAGGGCTTTATAACTGAAAGTCCAATAAACAAAATTTTTTGCGCTATAAAAAATACATTGTAAACTAAAAGTCCATTTACTGAAAAAAAAAACATGGGTTAAATTGAGATTAAAAAATAATAATAATAATAATAAAATACATGTTGAAAAGATGGGATTTAAAGGCTATACTTATGGACATACACATATTCATATTTTCATGTAAGAGCTACTATACCTATAATGAATATTTTCCATCTTGCATCTTTAGAAGCAACAGGTTGGCAACCATTTTGTGTTTTTGCATCGCCAGTAGTACCTGGTAAACAAGTACAATTGTAACTCCCTGGAGTATCAATGCAAATACCATAACAGGGGTAGGTTCTTGGATCTTCGCACTCGTTGATTTCTGAAAATCAAAATGGAAAAAAAAATTGTTCAGGTATGGACATGCATTGTATGTTCACTCCGAGCAAAGTAGAAAAGTCTAGACTAGTTAATACTTGCATCCATCTAGTCAACTAACCTTTTACTGTTTAATAAAAATTACTACTATTTTTTGTACAAGTATAAAATGAACTGAGTCAGTAAACTTTTCTTCTTAAAAGTCTAAAAAAAGGACATGTAGTGATGAGATTTAAACTTAAGCAGGTTGGAAAGAAAGGAAAGATGTTTAATCACTTTACATACACAGCGGTGCCCACCTTTACATCAATCCGTAGTTAATAGGTGTTAATTATTGTACCTTTGCAGCCAGGAGACAGATATGGATTTCCTTCGTAGCCATCATTACATACACAGCGGTATCCACCAGTTTCCCTTGTAGAGCTAACACATTTGCTATTCAATTGGCAGGCATAACCATTGGTTTCTTTTGCTTCAGAGCAAGTCACATTCCCAATAGCCCATTCGAGCACTAATGGCACTGTAGCTTCAATCCTCTCTACGAAAGAAGTACCATTTATTAAATCAGTCGCACCATTGAATTTAAATTTGTTCTCCTCACCAACAAAGGCGTATGTACAAGGAGCAAACGATCTCCTGTTGCTCACATTTCCTGAACAAGACAAGGAATTGAACCCAGTGTTATAGGGGTTTATGTCTTGGGGTATGGATGATTGACAACAACCATTTCCTGTACACTCATCACCTACAACCTCTTCCAGGCTTTTACAAAAGACGATGCAGACCGTCGACACGTTGCTAGACTTTGTTGCTGATGACAGCCAAGCATAATCATCACAACCAATTGCTGTAAACCTATTTACTTCAGAGATGGTATACGGACTATACCTGTAGTCTGTTGAGATGGTATCGCTAGTGTATGTTGTGCCATTTGGATAATAGCACTTGCTCGCCACTATATTCGATATCCGGACGGTTGAATCAGATATCAGTTTGATCGAGGTGTACTCTGTTTCTATTAAAGTGGCCTTTGGAGGGTTTACAGAAGTGTTGCAGTATATGCGAAATCCCTCATTTATATAACACTCTGGGTTGTCTCCGAGACCGAAAGGGTAGGGAACAATTAAGTCCCCACATCGGCTGTTGCAGCTTGGCTTAGCAAGATTGGTAGAGTTAATGAGGGTGTTGGATTCAGTTGTGGAATTTGTATCAGAAGTTGTAAACGAAAACATTTGAAATACTGCCCAAATTAGAATAACGAATTTCATGGCTGTTATTTGGGGTTTCTAAGTGCTGTAGTATTATAAGCAATTCTCAGTTAACTCTCTAGTCTCTATATATAGGCCACAAATTAAAGCATGCTTTTGTAATATCCTAAAAAAAAAATATTTACTTAACTTAATTATTCAATTTTACTTGTAGTAGATACGTAATCAGTTAAGATTCCTGTGATCAGAATAATAGTATTCGAGATGGTGATTGTTCTTCTTTAGTCTTGATGTACTCTAGCTATTTTGTATTGACTGAGCTACCTTGTGCTATCGTTTATGCTAGCTTTTGGATTTGACCATATGATCATCTTGTCCTCTAGAGTATTTTTCTTATTAATCCCAAATGAATATCTATCATGAACAGTATTTTGTTTTCTTTCAAAATTTATTTTTGGTATCTCAACTAACTGGTGGCACTCGTTTAATTTAAAGCAATACACAGTTGATTCTTCTAGCTACTGGACAATTTGTGATGTTATACTCAAAAGTCTTGATCGACACTGACATCAACTATTTTTCTCATTGGTCCCAAACGAATATACCATGAAATTCTATATGTGCCATGTCAAATTTATTTTTTATGTAATACGTATTTGAAAGTGATGGTTGAGCTTTTGTTCATTCCATTCATTAAAAAGTTTTTCTTTCCAACATTAAAAAAACGAAATGGTAAAAAAAAAAAAAAAAAAAAAAAAAAAAAAAAAAAAAAAGGTTTTTCTTTCCAACATTAAACTTCTGTGAAAGTTCTTATTTTTTATTTATTTATTTATTTTTTTCTCCAAAATAAAGAGGACATTAATTTTAGATTACTTTTTAGTATGAAATATATGATAGGACTTGCAACATGCATATATGTGGTCACGTAGAATAGGCATATGTTCGTGATTTCTATTGCAAGTTCGTCATTCCTTACTAGTGAACGAGTTACCTGACTTACCTCAACGGATGAAGTCGGATTACACACCTTTTTAGTGAATTAACATGTATGTGCAAAACGTAGAAGATGTATATGCCTTAAGCCCTTAACGCCGTTGGAATTGGGTTGGGTACAATTTTGGAACAACCCGTGACTTTTCCAATACCGAAAGGGTAAGGAATTGTAATATTCCCACACTGGCTTTGACAACCTGGTTTTGCTATGTTGTTCATAGCACTTGAGTTGGAACCTTGTAGAGTCCCAAGGGCCATTGTCGAAGAATATGTAAAAAGATACAAGATTAAATGAAGAAGCATGTTTTTACTCTTTTTCCCCCCCTCTCTTTTATATGCTTATACATCTTTTTGAGTGTGTTCCTAGATAGTTTCTGAAGCAATGTATAGAGTAGTTGCTAGCTGCAAGGAAGTGTTGACTCCTAGATAGTTAAAGGAAAGCACACCAATTTCCATAGATTCTATTTCATTAAGAACCACATAATAATTACTCCGTATATCATTCGAACCTAGTCGTAGATTCATGTTTCCAGAATAAGTAGACGCGTTGATGAAAATATCTTTAATTTTGGGTCTTTGATGGCGCTTTATTTTGAATTGTCTGAGCCGCCTATTTTTTATGACCCAAAGACTGGGTTTGATCGTATGGAATACTTTGGTAAGCCTTGTCCTGTATAGAAGACTTCCAAATTTCCTGGGAAAAACACCTAAGATTTTTTGTTTCACTGGTCCCAAATGAATATCTGCCATGAAATTTCTTTTGGTTGCTTCCAAATTTTATTTTTTCAATCTAGCTACATTGTGGCCCACTTTTGTGATAATGGTAAAGAGACCATAAATCAATACAAATTTAATTTGTACGAATCACGTAATTTATCAGCATGAAAACTTGTACGAACCTCAAACTTTTTTTCTAGTTTATATTCCTTTTAATTATAGAACATGTTTTGGTGGAACATTTTAAATATTTTTTAGGTCAGTTAAAAATGACTAAAAGCTAAGAAATCATATTACTCAATATTGTTTTGATCATTATACATAGCATGTGAAATGAATTAAACTACGTACTAGTATTACTTAAAACATTTTTGAAATTGGAAAACATCACTTTTTGTGCACATATATGAGAATTCTTATAACGTATATGGATTAATGTATGTAAATTTGTTACTTGATATACAAAAATAACGTTTTTGGTTGTTACACATAGCATGTGGAATTGAAGCAATTTAACCATTTATGTAATCTCAATGATTTCTGTTTGTGAAACTTGTCATGAATGAAAACATCACTTTCTTTTATGAATTGTAAAATGTTTAGAGGAATGGAGATGAATGATCAGGAACACTTGCATATGGTTGGGGTGAAGGGTAACGCAAAGGGGATCTTAATCGAGAGAATCTACCAACCAGAACGAGGATCGAGAAAACGGTGAAGAAGTAATGGAAAACGCCGAACTAAAAGAAACCATTGAGGAGAACAATTAGTTTGCAGAATATGCACCTTTTCTTGCTGGATTCTTGTTATAAATTTGATTATGTGACTATTTTTGCCTAACATCATGATTATAAATTTTTGATATTCAGATAAAGTGAGTCATTATAAACTCGTTTAACAATTAAACAGTCCCTGAATAAATTTTTAGTTAGGTGTTGCGAATCTGTTTATGTAAACAAATAAAAAAGGTCCACTCAAAACTCATGTCCAAAGACCCCCTAACGATCTGAATCATGTTGGCTCCATTGCTATAGTCTGCAATGTGAACTCAAAGTCGGTCATTCGTTTAAGTGTAGCGTATCTTATATGTTTACGATGGCTTTAAAGTTTAATATTAGAGTTACTTTTTCTCTAACTTTAAATGTTGTTCGTTTTTTTTAATCTTTGTTTTTAAGATGGCCAGACTTTGTTATATTTAACTAAGAACAAAGAATGCCGATCCAAGCATTGCCATTTTCTCAAGAACCGGAAGAATTGAAATTTAAGTGGTCAACATCTCATGTTCTTACTCATCGTGATTATAAATCCTAGTTATTCATTCTATAACTTAAGTTTATTTTTTCTGCATACATTGCAGTTTTAGACCAACTGTAAACCAAACGTCCTGTGTGCTATACTTCATTTGGTGTTCCATCACTACTACAAAAATGGACATAGAGCCCGGTTGAAAAGGTTCATAGAGCCGGTTTTTCATGAGGGCACAAAGGGGGAGGGACTCTATTAGGATTTGCCATAGAGCCCGGTTTTGGAAACGGGCTTTATTCCTCATTATAGAGCCCGGTTTTCTTGTAATAACATGGCTCTATGCGAATAAAAAAATGAAAAAAAAAAAAAAAACATTTTATGCCATATTCCAGCCATTAAATCTTATGGGAAGAACAAACAGTGTATTGATTCAAATCAAGAAGATTCTCCCAGGTTACAAGTGACTTTCTCTTAATACATTGAGATAAATCTTGTATAGCATATGACTACTATAGCAAACAACACATGAAAAAGCTATAAGCTAACTGACTACTTGAATGAAAATGCAAGCGAAATTGTTGTGCGTTGCCTGACCAAAACAGATGGGGTTTGATTAAGTTTGAGTCAACCCCATGACTGTAGCTGAACTTGTTGGCATCATTTTCATCCCCGTGAAATGCAAAAGCGCCATGTAAACTGGTGATGTTCCCAAATGAAAAGCTTAGAAATGCAAGCAGAATTGGAATCCATAGCAATTGAAAATCTGCGTCCGAACAAGATATATCAGTAATTAAAACCACTCTATAGTTAGGGACCATTTACGTTTTTAGAAGGCAGCAAAGTGTAAATAAAGGCGTTGCAGGATCTTACAGTTAACTACTCTGCAAAACCGGCTCCCGCTCTTTTGGTGCAGATTTCATTTTTATCATCCAAACACGTGCACTTGTCAAGTACTACCTCAATCTTAATAAGCAATATATGAATCTGTTCATCAAGCAATAAACAAGTTGTACTTCAATTTTAACTAAATAGACAGAATTTCAAATCTTCAAAATACAAAACAGTAAACACACGTACATGTGATGATTGTATGTGCTCTATACATTAGTCTCAAGTGCATCCATAATCAAGGCTGTTACATAAAAGTTAATTGAGTTGTCGTAATCTGGAAAAAGGGTGCCATTTTTAGCTTTAAGAAAGATAACTAAGAATTAGAACATCGAAGTCAAAGTGATGACAATGACAAACCCGTTTAGATAATGAAACTTGAGCATATTTAAACATCATTAGTGTAACATGTTCATAACTCCAAATATTGTGATTCTCATATCAGTACTAACATCATTGATTTGCTAACACAACTAAAAAATGTTCCCAAATTACCTCACTCAATAGTTTCGACAAATTTCTCGGGCGGTCACATGTAGTTCATACAGCAAAGCATGGGCATTGAATTTTGTTGGCTTCTCCATTGACTCCTGGCATTATGACATCTCGTAAACTGATCATTGCAGATTATCAGTACCTAGATTATTGTATAATAAATTATATGTTTTGTATAGATCAGTGCAAATGAATACCTGTATAGTAATGTGCACTTTTTTGAGTTATATGCCTGCAAGACTTCTTACTTGTCCCACCTTGAAGCAAATCTCAAGGCAATTGACTGAGTCATTTTAACATTCACCCTATAAAACATATTGAAAAAACAAACAATATGATTTTCACATAGGCTGTACATATGAATTGCATCAAATGGAAAAATAAGGAGCAATAAAAATAGAAGTCAGGTTTGGACAGTATTTTGCATCAGTGATCAATTTTCAGCTACCCACTTAACAGTTAATGGGAGTGGCTGTGATATACAGAACTGCCAGTTAATTGGCATTCCTATATTTGTCATTGTGAATAATCAAAACACAGCTAGACCTTGGATTTTGCATCGATAAAATCATATTATAATATTAAAACAATGGAGCAAGGACATTATTTGCATAACTTCGATGAATTCCATTCATTTATGGAACATTTCATCAAAACACTTGGTATACATATAAATTGAACCAGTTGTACGTGCACCACAAACACATTAACTCAAATTTATAATGAACTATACAAACAAAATCCATACCGTCAATCGATTGAGCTGCTGTAACTCTTTTCTCTGAATGCACATTTTTGGAGCGATTATGTGGCATGATGAAAGAAAGACTAATATTCAATTTAATAATCAAAGACGCACTGATTGAAACATAAACTTCATAGCTTTCTCCTAAGATCACGCAAGCTTCAGAAACACTAGAAACCTATCGAGACGATTAAAACTCGAAGTCAATTTCAATATTACATAATTTTAACAATTGAAAATAGATCTGATATATTTTACCTTAGATTCATCAAACTTGTACCATGTATGAGGTGTAGATCGTACATAATAATGAACACAGTTACACAGCTAAATGCAAAGGCTGTATGTACAACAACTACATATAACTCATATTTCAAATCCACCTGCATAACAAGAATCGAGAGTTAAAATTCTATATATATTCCTGTGGAAAGCAAGTAAACCAAATTTGATTTTAAATACCTTAACCTTAATTCTCATTTCAACCCAAAATGTATCAGTTTTATACATATAGCAACATAATTGTATTTTTTTTGTAAATACAGCAAGACTTCCAAAGAAAACCATTCTCAATCAAGTTTTTCACCAATTGCTATTATCTTGACATTCACTACATGAAACAGTAAGTAAATATCTAACAGTGTAGTCATTAAAACTTTAAACTTAACAAAAACTTCAAATAACAGTAATACTTAAGTGATATTACAATTTCTAAAAACTGGTTAATTGGTCCATTGGTGCCTTCACATCATGTGACTTAGACAGTTAGATGTATAACTTTGGACATATTTTTATAGTTTTGCTGACATAGTGTAGATGAACTTTTTAACTTTTCATTGACAAATGCAAGCGAAAGTGGGGAAAGTTAATGGGTTAGTAAGCGGCAGTGAAGGTTAATGGGTTAGGGTTTGTGAAAGTGAAAGTGGGGAAAGTTAAGTGTTGTGGGAAGATAATGAAAATTGTAAATGAAAGTGAAAATTGTAAATGAAAGAGAAGGGGGAAATAAGCCGCTCAAAAGGATTTAATTTTTTTTAGGAATAGAGCCCGGTTTTTTGAAAGAAAACATGGCTTTAACTCTTTAACATAAAGCCCGGTTTCGTAAAAAGAAAACATGGCTCTATACGAGGAATAGAGCCCGGTTTTGTGGAAGGAACCATGGCTCTAACATTTTTCACAATAAAGCCCAGTTTTATGATAAAAAACATGGCTTTATACCTTTTTCCAAAATATGAAAACATTTTAGAGCCCGTTTTTCACTAAAACTGGGCTCTATTAAGGGGGCTCTATTTCACAATCTGTAGTAGTGCATGTAACATATCTTTCTTTCACCAAACGAAGATATATTGTGTAACCTTTTATCCTAACACTCTTTCCCACATTGGCCGAAGATACAAGTTCTTGGTTACTTATATACCACAAGTGTATGCAGGTTAACTGTATTGTGAATAGTATTATGTCTTGGTGAATTCACCAATTTTCCAGGTTGAAAAAATCTAGTAAATTTGGAAATTTTCGAAAACTCATATAAACTCTCAACATTTTTTTTTTCTCTTTTAATTTGGTACTTTTAACACATGTTTTGGTGGAGGAGTTGCGATCCCCTAAAAAGGGGATCAAAATTAAAAAGCCTAAAAAGGTTTCTAGCCACTTAGCTAGTGTCATGTGTCCCCACCCACTCCTTCCTTTTTTTTTTTTTTTTTAATATTTTTGGTTAGAGGGTATTTTGGCCATTTGAGACTTTGAGTCATTTTTTTAATTTCACCTTAAATTTCAAATGCAAATAACTTTCAAACGATAAACTTTTACAAAAAACCGATTTCACCATAATTTTTAAAATTTAATCCTCTTTAATTTGGTATAAATTTTTTCGAAACTTTTTTTGGCATATTCATTGGGCCATGATTTTCTTGAAAATTTTAGCATTTTCGACTCTAATTTTGTCTTGTTTAAAGGCCGAATTTTGCAAAACTTAAAACACGAAAGTTGTAGCTTCTTGGCCATTCTTTACCCAGAAATTTGAATCACTCAAATCTAATATGATATGAGTGAGATATCGTATGTTAAAGATGACGTTTTACTCATATTTGTTACACACAACGTGTTTGATGAAATATTTTGCTTAAAATTTTAGTCTTAAAATCGAGTTAAATGCACTAATTTTTGTACAACAATGCACCTTTAGTCATTTTATTAATATAAGATTCAAAAAGTTTTGTCGTTTTTTTTTTTTTTTTTTTTTTTTTTTTTTTTTTTTTTTTTTTAACTGATGAACCTTATTAACTGATTTAAAAAAAAAACATTTTGTTCATCAGTTACGTTGGTTGAACCATATTAACTGATGAACCTTATTAACTTTATTAACTGATGAACCTTATTAACTGATTTTTAAAAAAGACATATCGCGCGTTAAAGATGACGTCTTAGTCATATTTAATGCACATAAAGTGTTTGATAAAATGACTAAAAGAGATTTTTCATATAAAAACACATTTAAATGCACTAATTGGTCAAGTTATCTTCAATTTAACAAAACTATCAGTTTGTTTTGTTAAATAGAATTGATGAACGCAAACATTTGATCAAACTGATGAACCTATTATAACATAATCTAAAAGTCAATAACTAATGAACAAAAAACAACTAATGTTCATCAACTAGAAAAACATAAACTAACTGATGAACCTATAATAAAAACTGATGAACCAAAGTAACTGATGAACATTTTGTTCATCAGTTACTTTGGTTGATCAATTTTTGCACGTTAAAGATTAACAATAACTGATGAACGTTATCGAAAATAACCGATGAACGCTATAAAAAAATATCTGATGAACCTTATAAAAAATAACTGATGAACAATATAAAAAATAATTGATGAACGTTATTTTTTTCGAAAACTGATGAACATTATAAAAAATAACTGATGAATGTGATCAAAAATAACTGATGAACGTTATTTTTCAAAAACTGCTAAACATTATAATAAATAATTGATGAACGTTATCAAAAATAACTGATGAACGTTATTAAAAATAACTGATGAACAATATAAAAAATAACTGATTAACTGATTAACATTGTGTTTTTATGAAAAAAATTAATGAACTAATGAACAATACTACCTTGAAATGATGAACATTATCAAAAATAACTGATGAACAAAATTAACCGATAACCAAAACTAACTAATGAACTGATGAACATTATTAAAAATTTGATGAACCAAAACATTTGATCAAATTTGATGAATCTGAAAAAATTGATGAACCCAAACATTTGATCAAATTTGATGAACCTGAAATTGATGAATGTGAAAAAATTGATGAACCTGAAATTGATGAACCAAAGTAACTGATGAACAAAATGTCTTTTTAAAAATCAGTTAATAAGGTTCATCAGTTAATAAGGTTCATCAGTTAATATGGTTCATCAGTTAAAAAAAAAAAAAAAAAAAAAAAAAAAAAAACAAAACAAAACAAAATTTTTTGAATCTTACATTAATAAAATGACTAAAGGTGCATTGTTGTACAAAAATTAGTGCATTTAACTCGATTTTAAGACTAAAAATCTAAGCTAAACATTTCATCAAACACGTTGTGTGCAACAAATATGAGTAAAACGTCATCTTCAACATACGATATCTCACTCATATCATATTGGATTTGAGTGATTCAAATTTCTGAGTAAAGAGTGAACCAAAATCTACGACTTTCATGTTTTAAATTTTTCACGATTCGGCATTTATGATGGTACAAAATAAGGTCGAAAATGCCCAAAAAATCAAGAAAATTAACACCCATTTCGTATGTAAAAAAAAAGTTTCGAAATTTTTAACAAAATTTATACCAAATTAAAGATGATTAAATTTTATAAATTATGGTGAAATCGGTTTTTTCTAAAAGTTTATCGTTTAAGAGATATGTGCGTTTGAAATTTGAGGTGGAAAAAGAAAAAACGAGTAATTTTATTATTTGCCCCTATCCAGATTTTTTAAATAAAATAAAGAGGGGACACGTGACAGCACCACATTTCTTTTTAGGCTTTGCAATGTTTGGGTACTTTGCAAGGGATCTCACACCTTTGGTGGAGACTGTAGATACGTAAAAATGTATCCTATTAATATGCAACATGCAAAATATATACATGTACGATCTTACTCAAGAGTCAACAAACCAACATATAATCTCATTTATATTCATACACTTATCATAACCTCATACGAAATGAACATATTTTAATAGAAGTTGAAATTTCAAAACGAGAATATACTTCAGAATATCTTATTTTCATCTAGCTGACGCCATACGTATTTTCGTTCAAATGTGATCCTACACAACTACAACAACGATAGTGACAATCTACAACAACTATTTCAATTATCACGTTTATATACTTATGGACTTTGAATATTCGAGATACTCTATTTCTGAATCTTATTTGCAACCATGCGCAACTTCATAGTACTGAGAATTTCTACAAGACTTCAGATTTTTAGAAGTCTAGCTTCTTTCTAGGTTATTTCTGGATAATTTGGGTTGAAATGATGCATTTTTTATATCGAATCTCAATTATCTTTTGTCTTATACTCATGTTAGATGCTTATAAACATTTCCAGTCAGCTACCTCTATGAAAAATCTCTTATATACTATCACTCTGGAGACATATCTTAACCTTTAATCTCACATTGATTGAAGAAAGAACTTGTCATATATATGCTAGTCCATGTGGGTTGCGTGGAATAGTACAGTGTTCTCATGCTCACCGCTTCATAGCTACTTTACAAGTTCAACAAGTTTGTAAAGAGAGCTTGTAAAAATTCATGGATGTGTGATTTACATGAAAACTTGTATGAACTTCAAACTTTTTTTTTACAATTTTCTTTTATTATATTAACATGTTTTGGTGGAAAATATTTTAATCTTTAGTTACTCATAGCTTAACAAGTAAATCTATTTTTGAAGTCAGTTAAGAATGACTAAAGCTGAGAAAGAGTGTAAGCAACAATCATATTACTCAATTTTATTTATTTATTTTTTAATATCATTATACATAGGCACATGAAATGAATTAAAGAATTCATTTCTTAAAACATTTTTGAAATTTGAAAACATCACTTTTTGTGCACATATATGAAATTGGTTATAATGTATATGGATTAATGTTTGTAAATTTGTTACCTAATATATAGTTACGACGTTTTCGATCATTACACATACATAGCAGATGGAAGAGAAGTACAATAACCATTCATGTAATCTCATAGATTTCTGTTTGTGAAACTTGTCTCATGAATGAAAACATCACATTCTATTCTGCATTGTAAAAATGGTATTAGAAAGTAGTTTAAGCAAACAGAAGTCAATTAAACTAGCCAATTGAGCAATCTCATACATCATTTTTGTTCATGAGACTTTTCATAATTAAAAATCACTTTCTATTTTGTCTCTTTGGAAACATTTAGAGCTTGGTTTAAACTAAAATGGTTACTTGTAATGTTACCGCAATGTTTTGCATTGCTACAAATAGGGAATGTAAGTTAATTACGAAACATATTTCTTTAAGCTCATACATTTTTAAATCTGTAATCTTGAAGTTGAAAATCTATCCCACATTGGCTAAAGGTAGAAGTTGTTGGTTACTTATATACTGAAAGTGTATGTGTGTTGAATGTGTTGAGACTAGTAGTATGTCTTCAGATTTTATCTCATCTTCCTGATTAAAAAAATCAAGTGGGTGGTTCTGATTAAAAAAATCAAAAATCAAGTGGGTGGTTTATTATCTGTAAACTGATATGAACTCTTAACTATTTCTTTAATTTTTATTTTGATATTGTTAAACATGTTTTGTTGGAGACCATTTTAATTTTTGGGGCATTTACATACATTTCATCTACACATCATTATTTACATATTTATTCAAACCTTGCATTAATAACCTTGTACATCATCCATTAAAAACTTGTGTTTGAGGAAATATGTAAATATTGATGTGGACATGAGGATGTATGTAAATCTCTCTTAATTTTTAATGTCACACAAGTTAGAAAGGAGCACATATTTTAGAGGCCAATAGAAAAATATGACTTACGTTATCAAAACCGGCCACTTAATATAAGATGTTAACATAAGTACTATGTAAGAATTTTGAGATATTAACCCGCTTGGGCCAAAACAAGTATCATAATATAGACATACTTTACCCAAACACAAGAGCACATTCACTGACGGAACCAGAAAAATACCTTGTAGAGGGCTTTTTTTTTTTTTTTTTTTTTTTTTTTTTTTTTTTTTTTGACATTAACAAAATGCGGAAGAAAAAACTAGGATCGCAATATGGTTTCAAACCCAACCGGTTTGAGTGAAAACTGGTTTTTGACTGGTTGACTCGAACCGAAACCAGTTTTGTTGTAACACCTAAAATCTAAAAGCATGGGAAATGACTAAAATGCCCCTACATATTTAAAATTTAATTAAAAGCTTATAAAGTCTCCAAATAAATCCCAAATTTCTAATAATGCACAAGTTATGTATCCAAATAATTTTAACAATTTCATTTAACATTTATACAAGTTGTGAAATTACCAAAATACCCCTAAAGGGCCGAATGATATTTAATTAATGTTATTTTGATTTAAAAATGGTTTAAATCCTTTTAAACATGGAAAGTAATCACCAAATGAATTTCTCAACTTAATGGCCGAAACTTTTGGCCCAAGCCCTCCCCTAGGATCGGCATTTATCACTTAGAAAGTCAATCCATACCTTTTCCCCCTAAACCCTAATTGCCGCCCCAAAATAAACACACACAACAATTCTCATAGCCTCCATTCGACCACCCCATAATTCCTAAGCAATTTTCTGTGATCTATCATCATCCTAAGAAGCCAAGAAAAATACCCTTTTGAATTGTTGAAGCTTGGTTCGATCGTGGCACATTTTTCCTTTTGTCGAGCCCTATAAACAAGGTAATTCGTTTTTGATTCATTCGACCTCCACAAAATTCGTTTCTTATTTTTCCTGTGATACTTACATCATATAAGACCCACGAAAATTGGTTTCAAGGTTTGAAGATCATTGTTGAAGTCGTGGTGATTTTTGGATCATTTGGCCTATACGCGTAGACAACAATTCGTACAGCCCCCTCCACACGTTCAAGCCTTGGTTTGGTATTTTTCTCAGGTCCCTTACATCCTATAAACATCAAATAAAATGGTTGGTTCGATCCATGCATGCTCTATATCATATTCGTAAATAAAACCCTAAAAACATGTGTAAATCGTAAAATACACCATGCGATCCATAAGAATTCCAAATACAATTTATTTACACTTTTTATAATGTAATATGATCTGTAAAAATGTTGGAAGAATTATCATGGCCTAAAACATTGTGTTTCGTAATTATTTTGTTTTGATTAAATCGTATAAAGAGAAAAAGAAAATAAAAGTCGTGTGCCCTAGGGTTTTGGTTTAGGGCTGGAAATGGTGTTAATTAATGATATTAATGATGAGATGATGATTGAGAATTGATTAGAAGGATTAGGGTTTCTATTTTCTTTGTTTTTTGGTTTATACGATTTGTATGTAAATGTTTTGGGTGAGTTTTGTAAACTTTAAAACTTAAGGGTTAATTCTGGAACTTTATTTGAGCTGTATAATATTCGAATAAAATATATAATGAGGGTGCTAAGTGTAAGTTTTGCATTTAAATGGATTAAAATGTATTTTAAACCTAATTAGGGTTTGTTTTGAAAATAATTAAAAGAGAGGGACTAAACATGTAATTTTCAGAAACTTGGAGCTGTTTTGAGTAATTTAATATATTCAGGGAGTTATGTGTCATTTTGATAATTTAATGGCATAATATGTAATTAGTAATAATTAAAAGTTGAAATTATAAATTAAAGGGTTAAATATGTAACTTTTATAACTTGAGGGATTTAAAGTGTAAAATATAAAAGTTTAAGTATCCATTCGAATAACATCCTAAAATAAGTGCTCATTGTGTAAAATGGATAAGCTAAGGGTTTAATGTGTAACTTTGAATACTAAAGGTTTAAAGTGAAATTTTGGAAAGTAAAGGGTTAAAATGTAAAGTTATAAAACCCTAAGGACCAAATGTGAAAGTATGATAAAAGATACCTTATTTCCATTAATAATGATCAACATTCTAAATATGGAAACTTTCTAAAAGTGGAAACTTACCATTTATGGAAACCTGCTAAAAGTGGAGAGTTACTTTAAATGGAAAGTTACTAAAACTGGAAAGCCGACTAAAATGAGAAATCTGAATTGAATAAGTTATTAATAATAAGCCGATCATTAATTCGTGTAGATTCGCTGAAGAAGGAGTTTTGCTTTCGACCTTTATGTTTCTGTCATGTGTGCACTTGCGGTTTAAGGTACAGATATTCTAACCTTTCAGTAAGGTTTCTCATGACTCGTGATCCGTTCCTTTTACCACTACTATGACTTCTGACCTTTGTATATCCGATATCTCTGGTTCATCTTTTATGATAATTTGATATGAAGACCTTTTGGAAAATATAACTTGATGTTATGGAAAGAAACTGTTTTGAAATGACACTCTATGATTTTGAAACGAAACCATTTTAAAGGAAGGATTAATTGGCTTTTATGAAGAATGTTTAAAGAGGGAGATCTTTGAGATGAAATGGGTAAATAACTATTAAAGTTTTAAATCTATTTTCTCTTAACTCTTTCATATTTTATTTTGAACTTACGAAACTTAATAACGAATCTTTTGAAATGAACCTTTGGGAATGAACCTTGGATATTCTGAACCCTTGATATGACTTCTGATATTATGATTTTGAGATGACCTTGAGACATGACCTTGAGATAAACCTTTGCTATATGACCTTTTGCATGACTTTGAGACCTGACTCTTAGTTTGATACCCGAGCCATTTATGTTTCCCTACCTATGGAGGTACCATAGGCATGTCTGTGATGCACCGCTGGCATGACTCATGTGTGGGTGAGTGATTTCTCACGCCGTCCCTTTTTATGATTACTATTATGGCCATTATGACTTTGAGTATATGACTTTGAGATTGACTTTGAGTAAGGGGCGTATGGATTGCAATCCTAGATATGTATGCTTAGTGGATTTAACTATGACTTTGAGTTGACTTTGAGGTGACTGGTGTTGTGTGCAATACACGCCTTTCACAACTTCTGGGAGCTGATCACTCCACTTTATGATACATGAGGACACCCCTCATATTATCTGGTTGCCTGAGAGGTATCCCCTCTGATTGTGAGATTATGGATTGAAGGCTTATGACCTTGAGATATGACTTTGAGTTTTGGGCTCGTGGTAGATGACTATCCTTTCTTCTTTCTATTCTATTACTCTTTTATCTATTCCTTATTCTATTTCCCCAATGCACTATATTTCAGTTCTGTTTCATTATCATTGCTTTGTATATGTATCTGTTCACTGGGCTTTTTAAGCTCAGCCGCATTTCCTTTTCCTGCGGCAGGTTTTAGTAGGAAGCTGGGTTATGGGAAGAGAGTGTGACTGGACTTAGAAGACTATGCTTTGGACTAGAGACGATTAGATGAAGTTTCACTTTATTAGACATAGTATTTATTTATTTATTTATTTTTTTGTAACCTTGTAGTTTCAGATTTTCATTTGTAACCCTGAATTTCTTTGTATGTATGAATCATATGCTTGTGTTTGTTCTGAGATGTCACTGTAATGTAATACTTCTACCCTTATCGGGTTGGGGTGTTACATTTGTAACCGGTTCGGTTTTGGAAAATTACCGAAATGTGCAGCTCTACAACGATGCATGTTTTATATTCACGCCTAATTATCTTTTATGTCTTTTAGTCTAGCTTGTTATATGCTTATAAATATTTATAGACAACTTTATATGAAAAAACTCTTATATATTATTTGCAAGTATATAAAGGATTGTATAGCTGCTTCATGTTAATATTAGTACTATTTTTTAACATACTTGAGTTTTTAAAATAGGGCAAAAATCGGTTTTGGAGGAACCCCTGAATCTTATGGTTTGTTGTTAACACGTCGTGCAGATAAACCTAATGTCATCAACAGATATGATGACACCTTACAGATCGATAAAGAAAGTTGATAATACGGATTACATTACAATGTACCTTCCTAAAAGCTTTCGATCTCCCAATATCCATTAATAATTCTGCCACACTTTTGTCACCAACATATATGTACAAATTCCAAAATCTAACAACACGCTGCTAGGG
The DNA here is from genome assembly GCA_030686995.1 of Artemisia argyi. Lineage (NCBI taxonomy): Eukaryota > Viridiplantae > Streptophyta > Magnoliopsida > Asterales > Asteraceae > Artemisia > Artemisia argyi. The sequence continues at coordinate 12,697,922 of CM060682.1, read as the reverse complement.
AGATGATGGTCAGGTAATTTGAATTGGATTAAAAGCTTTCTTACACCTAACTCATACATCTAACATACTCGATCATGTTTATAGTGACTTATAGGCCGGATTTAATGTCATCATCAAAATATCTTAAACACGTGAAATGAGCGACTCATACAATATCAAAATCATTTCCCATTCCAGAAAAGATATATTACTACAGTTACCTCCAATTCAAGGACGACAAAGGGACTAACCTGATACTATATTTATAAACAAAAGCAGTAACGAACCATAACTTGTTTCGTCGTCTTTGCGAGTATAACCCAAATAGACTAGTGTATATAACGAATTTGTTGAACTTTTAAAGATTCCAAGAAATAACATACATGAGAACACTGTACTATTCTAGACCCATATATAACCCAAATAGACTAGTGTATATAACTAAGCAACAAGTTCTTTCTTCAATGAGTGTGGGACAAAATGTTAATATTAAAAAGTTATCAACAGTTGGTGAAAGAACTATTTGTAACATGCATGGAACTCCAAAATTCATGTTTAGAACATCCTTTATATTTTGGCAAATAACAACGTATAATTCGGCCTGAATACAAAGAGCATGCATCACTTCAGCCCAAATCTGCTGGGCCTTTATCTTCTTTTTTATGCTAAAGCTTGAGCCAATAGTTGGACACTCATACCATGTACTTTGTGTACCTATTTCTTCTTCAATTCTATTTTCTCGGACATATAGTGGCTTAATTTGAGTGAACGACAACCACACTTTCATCTGAAGGCAAAGTTTTCTCTTATTTTCGATTGCTATCATTGTTTATATCCGTTCATTACTTCTTTTCTAGTCATCTAGTGTAGCTCATCTTCAAAGTAGCTCAACAAATACATCAAATTTGCTCTCAGCTGATTCCAGATAAGAAAGGTGACTTCTAACATAACTAGTCTTGCAGAGATTTTCATAATTATTATACTCTAAACTCGCGCGTTGTTTTCTCAATGACCTCGATGGCAACGGGGCGGGGAATGTCGGGGATTGTACTTACCATCCCCATCCCCGTTTTACACTCTCCATCCCCATCCCCATCCCCATTGGGGAATTGTTTTAGATCCCCATCCCCATCCCCAATGGGGATCGGGGATCCCCGGGGATTCGGGGATTCTTCACCCTTATTAAATAACATAAAAATTCCACCAACTCATTGAAAATATAAAGAATTGTGACTCATAAAATACCTAAACAAACGTACATTGCACATAGTTATATCAATTATAATTTCAATTCAACTTTAAAGCATCGTAAACAATGTAACATTAAAGATAATATAAAAACAATATGCATCATATCTATGTATTCGGACAAAATAGTTAAGTAACATGTACTACCTCCGTCCCAATTTATTTGTCCAGTTTTGACTTTTTGAGTCTTTCTTTGTCAACTTTGACCGTAAATATTCTTATTTGTGTTATATAATACTTGATGAAAATTATACAAATTAAAAATACACTTAAAACTCAATCTATTCATATATTTTGCATCAAATATCAAATAACACAAACATATATATTTAAGGTCAAAGTTGAGAAAGAAAGACTTTGAAAATCAAAAGTGGACAAATAAATTGGGACGGAGGGAGTAATTGTTAGTTCTACTTCTAAATCTCAATGTGTTTGGTCCTATAAATATCACATATGCATATAAAAATACTTGTCGAAACTCATAAACATATGTACATATACATATACAAGTTAATCGAGTATGGATAAAACATATAAATTTTAAATAATTATACACTAGAAAGATCGGGGTCGGGGCCGGGTTCGGGGATTTATGTTATTCCCATCCCCGCTCCATCCCCGGTTTAATATTTCAGTGGATTCCCCATCCCCGGGATTCTCCAGTCAAATTGGGTTTGAGGATCGGGTCTCCATCGGGTACGAATTTTTTTACCATCCTTAAATATACCTGGTTTTGCAGAGATTCTCATAATTATTATAAGTTTGAATACGATTAAAATTTTTAATGTTAGAAATTAAAATTTAATGTTGCGCGTATTTTATATTAAGTCTAAAAGTGTAAAAAAATAAATGAATAAATAAATAAATAAAAAGATGACATTGTTTGTGTAAATTTGTTATCTTTTCTTTTTTTCGCTTAATTAATACTCCAGCCCTATTAGATGGTTTAATTTTGTCACGTGAACACGATTGAGCAATATCTTATAAAAAAAATAAATAAACAAAGAAATACTAAATAAAGGTTAAAAAGATTAAGAGTTCGTATTAACTTTGAGCTGCATGGTTTACCACATGGTGTTATTAGTTTGCAAACTTGTTAACCATAGGGTCAATCATACAACTGAAAACATAACATTAGTCTACTCACAAGTGACTCATGCACACTATGGTATGTTAGTAACCAAAAACTTCATTCTTTAAACTATGTGGGACACAAGGTTAGGAACTTAGAGCATTGGGTACCTTGACTATAAACCCAAGTTATTGCCAAGTTAAGATGACATGGAGGCTGACGTGGACCAAGTTATTGCCAAGTTAACACACCGCCTACCAAGTTATTGCCAAGTTATTCGGGCGTTAACGTAGCAAAGCCATGACAAAAACTAAAACATAACCATCTAGATCCTAAAGAACAAAGCCATGACAAAAACATTCTTTCATTGATAGAATGGACTAAACTATAGACATGGCAGAATTACGCCTTCACTCATACAAACCTACACAAGCATCTATACGCATCACAAAATCTCCAACACACACAATATACATTATCACTCAAGATCCAGATCTAAAACTGTAAATAGCAAACTAAACATTTCGCTATCGAAAAAAACGACATCTAAAACCGTTATGACATCTCAAATCAATTAAATAACAATATCACAAAACATGTATAGTTGTGAATAAATAACTATATAAACACTAAACATCATCAATTTGGCGCTACATTTCGATTAAATAAGCTCAATCGCTGATATCCTAAACACATACGCGTATCTTATAGATAGCAAACTTAACTGATACAAATACTAACTTAATCAATTACAACTACATTTCGATCATTCGCGTTCCCTAAATTCAATAAGTACAAATTTAACATAACTACAGTAATACACAACTTATCCGTACATCTTATAGATAACAAATTTATACTACAAAAACAGCAACGTTATCAATCCGCGTTACATCTCGTCTATCCGCAAACTAACCGCAACAAGTACAAATTCATCCTAACCAGCAATCAAATAACCAAAGATATGAATCAAATAGTGAAAGTAACCGTAACCCTAACACTTAACTGAATGAATGAGTAACACTTACAGCTAAACAGTCCCTGAATAAATTTTTAGTTAGGTGTTGCGAATCTGTTTATGTAAACAAATAAAAAAGGTCCACTCAAAACTCATGTCCAAAGACCCCCTAACGATCTGAATCATGTTGGCTCCATTGCTATAGTCTGCAATGTGAACTCAAAGTCGGTCATTCGTTTAAGTGTAGCGTATCTTATATGTTTACGATGGCTTTAAAGTTTAATATTAGAGTTACTTTTTCTCTAACTTTAAATGTTGTTCGTTTTTTTTAATCTTTGTTTTTAAGATGGCCAGACTTTGTTATATTTAACTAAGAACAAAGAATGCCGATCCAAGCATTGCCATTTTCTCAAGAACCGGAAGAATTGAAATTTAAGTGGTCAACATCTCATGTTCTTACTCATCGTGATTATAAATCCTAGTTATTCATTCTATAACTTAAGTTTATTTTTTCTGCATACATTGCAGTTTTAGACCAACTGTAAACCAAACGTCCTGTGTGCTATACTTCATTTGGTGTTCCATCACTACTACAAAAATGGACATAGAGCCCGGTTGAAAAGGTTCATAGAGCCGGTTTTTCATGAGGGCACAAAGGGGGAGGGACTCTATTAGGATTTGCCATAGAGCCCGGTTTTGGAAACGGGCTTTATTCCTCATTATAGAGCCCGGTTTTCTTGTAATAACATGGCTCTATGCGAATAAAAAAATGAAAAAAAAAAAAAACATTTTATGCCATATTCCAGCCATTAAATCTTATGGGAAGAACAAACAGTGTATTGATTCAAATCAAGAAGATTCTCCCAGGTTACAAGTGACTTTCTCTTAATACATTGAGATAAATCTTGTATAGCATATGACTACTATAGCAAACAACACATGAAAAAGCTATAAGCTAACTGACTACTTGAATGAAAATGCAAGCGAAATTGTTGTGCGTTGCCTGACCAAAACAGATGGGGTTTGATTAAGTTTGAGTCAACCCCATGACTGTAGCTGAACTTGTTGGCATCATTTTCATCCCCGTGAAATGCAAAAGCGCCATGTAAACTGGTGATGTTCCCAAATGAAAAGCTTAGAAATGCAAGCAGAATTGGAATCCATAGCAATTGAAAATCTGCGTCCGAACAAGATATATCAGTAATTAAAACTACTCTATAGTTAGGGACCATTTACGTTTTTAGAAGGCAGCAAAGTGTAAATAAAGGCGTTGCAGGATCTTACAGTTAACTACTCTGCAAAACCGGCTCCCGCTCTTTTGGTGCAGATTTCATTTTTATCATCCAAACACGTGCACTTGTCAAGTACTACCTCAATCTTAATAAGCAATATATGAATCTGTTCATCAAGCAATAAACAAGTTGTACTTCAATTTTAACTAAATAGACAGAATTTCAAATCTTCAAAATACAAAACAGTAAACACACGTACATGTGATGATTGTATGTGCTCTATACATTAGTCTCAAGTGCATCCATAATCAAGGCTGTTACATAAAAGTTAATTGAGTTGTCGTAATCTGGAAAAAGGGTGCCATTTTTAGCTTTAAGAAAGATAACTAAGAATTAGAACATCGAAGTCAAAGTGATGACAATGACAAACCCGTTTAGATAATGAAACTTGAGCATATTTAAACATCATTAGTGTAACATGTTCATAACTCCAAATATTGTGATTCTCATATCAGTACTAACATCATTGATTTGCTAACACAACTAAAAAATGTTCCCAAATTACCTCACTCAATAGTTTCGACAAATTTCTCGGGCGGTCACATGTAGTTCATACAGCAAAGCATGGGCATTGAATTTTGTTGGCTTCTCCATTGACTCCTGGCATTATGACATCTCGTAAACTGATCATTGCAGATTATCAGTACCTAGATTATTGTATAATAAATTATATGTTTTGTATAGATCAGTGCAAATGAATACCTGTATAGTAATGTGCACTTTTTTGAGTTATATGCCTGCAAGACTTCTTACTTGTCCCACCTTGAAGCAAATCTCAAGGCAATTGACTGAGTCATTTTAACATTCACCCTATAAAACATATTGAAAAAACAAACAATATGATTTTCACATAGGCTGTACATATGAATTGCATCAAATGGAAAAATAAGGAGCAATAAAAATAGAAGTCAGGTTTGGACAGTATTTTGCATCAGTGATCAATTTTCAGCTACCCACTTAACAGTTAATGGGAGTGGCTGTGATATACAGAACTGCCAGTTAATTGGCATTCCTATATTTGTCATTGTGAATAATCAAAACACAGCTAGACCTTGGATTTTGCATCGATAAAATCATATTATAATATTAAAACAATGGAGCAAGGACATTATTTGCATAACTTCGATGAATTCCATTCATTTATGGAACATTTCATCAAAACACTTGGTATACATATAAATTGAACCAGTTGTACGTGCACCACAAACACATTAACTCAAATTTATAATGAACTATACAAACAAAATCCATACCGTCAATCGATTGAGCTGCTGTAACTCTTTTCTCTGAATGCACATTTTTGGAGCGATTATGTGGCATGATGAAAGAAAGACTAATATTCAATTTAATAATCAAAGACGCACTGATTGAAACATAAACTTCATAGCTTTCTCCTAAGATCACGCAAGCTTCAGAAACACTAGAAACCTATCGAGACGATTAAAACTCGAAGTCAATTTCAATATTACATAATTTTAACAATTGAAAATAGATCTGATATATTTTACCTTAGATTCATCAAACTTGTACCATGTATGAGGTGTAGATCGTACATAATAATGAACACAGTTACACAGCTAAATGCAAAGGCTGTATGTACAACAACTACATATAACTCATATTTCAAATCCACCTGCATAACAAGAATCGAGAGTTAAAATTCTATATATATTCCTGTGGAAAGCAAGTAAACCAAATTTGATTTTAAATACCTTAACCTTAATTCTCATTTCAACCCAAAATGTATCAGTTTTATACATATAGCAACATAATTGTATTTTTTTTGTAAATACAGCAAGACTTCCAAAGAAAACCATTCTCAATCAAGTTTTTCACCAATTGCTATTATCTTGACATTCACTACATGAAACAGTAAGTAAATATCTAACAGTGTAGTCATTAAAACTTTAAACTTAACAAAAACTTCAAATAACAGTAATACTTAAGTGATATTACAATTTCTAAAAACTGGTTAATTGGTCCATTGGTGCCTTCACATCATGTGACTTAGACAGTTAGATGTATAACTTTGGACATATTTTTATAGTTTTGCTGACATAGTGTAGATGAACTTTTTAACTTTTCATTGACAAATGCAAGCGAAAGTGGGGAAAGTTAATGGGTTAGTAAGCGGCAGTGAAGGTTAATGGGTTAGGGTTTGTGAAAGTGAAAGTGGGGAAAGTTAAGTGTTGTGGGAAGATAATGAAAATTGTAAATGAAAGTGAAAATTGTAAATGAAAGAGAAGGGGGAAATAAGCCGCTCAAAAGGATTTAATTTTTTTTAGGAATAGAGCCCGGTTTTTTGAAAGAAAACATGGCTTTAACTCTTTAACATAAAGCCCGGTTTCGTAAAAAGAAAACATGGCTCTATACGAGGAATAGAGCCCGGTTTTGTGGAAGGAACCATGGCTCTAACATTTTTCACAATAAAGCCCAGTTTTATGATAAAAAACATGGCTTTATACCTTTTTCCAAAATATGAAAACATTTTAGAGCCCGTTTTTCACTAAAACTGGGCTCTATTAAGGGGGCTCTATTTCACAATCTGTAGTAGTGCATGTAACATATCTTTCTTTCACCAAACGAAGATATATTGTGTAACCTTTTATCCTAACACTCTTTCCCACATTGGCCGAAGATACAAGTTCTTGGTTACTTATATACCACAAGTGTATGCAGGTTAACTGTATTGTGAATAGTATTATGTCTTGGTGAATTCACCAATTTTCCAGGTTGAAAAAATCTAGTAAATTTGGAAATTTTCGAAAACTCATATAAACTCTCAACATTTTTTTTTTCTCTTTTAATTTGGTACTTTTAACACATGTTTTGGTGGAGGAGTTGCGATCCCCTAAAAAGGGGATCAAAATTAAAAAGCCTAAAAAGGTTTCTAGCCACTTAGCTAGTGTCATGTGTCCCCACCCACTCCTTCCTTTTTTTTTTTTTTTTTAATATTTTTGGTTAGAGGGTATTTTGGCCATTTGAGACTTTGAGTCATTTTTTTAATTTCACCTTAAATTTCAAATGCAAATAACTTTCAAACGATAAACTTTTACAAAAAACCGATTTCACCATAATTTTTAAAATTTAATCCTCTTTAATTTGGTATAAATTTTTTCGAAACTTTTTTTGGCATATTCATTGGGCCATGATTTTCTTGAAAATTTTAGCATTTTCGACTCTAATTTTGTCTTGTTTAAAGGCCGAATTTTGCAAAACTTAAAACACGAAAGTTGTAGCTTCTTGGCCATTCTTTACCCAGAAATTTGAATCACTCAAATCTAATATGATATGAGTGAGATATCGTATGTTAAAGATGACGTTTTACTCATATTTGTTACACACAACGTGTTTGATGAAATATTTTGCTTAAAATTTTAGTCTTAAAATCGAGTTAAATGCACTAATTTTTGTACAACAATGCACCTTTAGTCATTTTATTAATATAAGATTCAAAAAGTTTTGTCGTTTTTTTTTTTTTTTTTTTTTTTTTTTTTTTTTTTTTTTTTAACTGATGAACCTTATTAACTGATTTAAAAAAAAAAACATTTTGTTCATCAGTTACGTTGGTTGAACCATATTAACTGATGAACCTTATTAACTTTATTAACTGATGAACCTTATTAACTGATTTTTAAAAAAGACATATCGCGCGTTAAAGATGACGTCTTAGTCATATTTAATGCACATAAAGTGTTTGATAAAATGACTAAAAGAGATTTTTCATATAAAAACACATTTAAATGCACTAATTGGTCAAGTTATCTTCAATTTAACAAAACTATCAGTTTGTTTTGTTAAATAGAATTGATGAACGCAAACATTTGATCAAACTGATGAACCTATTATAACATAATCTAAAAGTCAATAACTAATGAACAAAAAACAACTAATGTTCATCAACTAGAAAAACATAAACTAACTGATGAACCTATAATAAAAACTGATGAACCAAAGTAACTGATGAACATTTTGTTCATCAGTTACTTTGGTTGATCAATTTTTGCACGTTAAAGATTAACAATAACTGATGAACGTTATCGAAAATAACCGATGAACGCTATAAAAAAATATCTGATGAACCTTATAAAAAATAACTGATGAACAATATAAAAAATAATTGATGAACGTTATTTTTTTCGAAAACTGATGAACATTATAAAAAATAACTGATGAATGTGATCAAAAATAACTGATGAACGTTATTTTTCAAAAACTGCTAAACATTATAATAAATAATTGATGAACGTTATCAAAAATAACTGATGAACGTTATTAAAAATAACTGATGAACAATATAAAAAATAACTGATTAACTGATTAACATTGTGTTTTTATGAAAAAAATTAATGAACTAATGAACAATACTACCTTGAAATGATGAACATTATCAAAAATAACTGATGAACAAAATTAACCGATAACCAAAACTAACTAATGAACTGATGAACATTATTAAAAATTTGATGAACCAAAACATTTGATCAAATTTGATGAATCTGAAAAAATTGATGAACCCAAACATTTGATCAAATTTGATGAACCTGAAATTGATGAATGTGAAAAAATTGATGAACCTGAAATTGATGAACCAAAGTAACTGATGAACAAAATGTCTTTTTAAAAATCAGTTAATAAGGTTCATCAGTTAATAAGGTTCATCAGTTAATATGGTTCATCAGTTAAAAAAAAAAAAAAAAAAAAAAAAAAAAACAAAACAAAACAAAATTTTTTGAATCTTACATTAATAAAATGACTAAAGGTGCATTGTTGTACAAAAATTAGTGCATTTAACTCGATTTTAAGACTAAAAATCTAAGCTAAACATTTCATCAAACACGTTGTGTGCAACAAATATGAGTAAAACGTCATCTTCAACATACGATATCTCACTCATATCATATTGGATTTGAGTGATTCAAATTTCTGAGTAAAGAGTGAACCAAAATCTACGACTTTCATGTTTTAAATTTTTCACGATTCGGCATTTATGATGGTACAAAATAAGGTCGAAAATGCCCAAAAAATCAAGAAAATTAACACCCATTTCGTATGTAAAAAAAAAGTTTCGAAATTTTTAACAAAATTTATACCAAATTAAAGATGATTAAATTTTATAAATTATGGTGAAATCGGTTTTTTCTAAAAGTTTATCGTTTAAGAGATATGTGCGTTTGAAATTTGAGGTGGAAAAAGAAAAAACGAGTAATTTTATTATTTGCCCCTATCCAGATTTTTTAAATAAAATAAAGAGGGGACACGTGACAGCACCACATTTCTTTTTAGGCTTTGCAATGTTTGGGTACTTTGCAAGGGATCTCACACCTTTGGTGGAGACTGTAGATACGTAAAAATGTATCCTATTAATATGCAACATGCAAAATATATACATGTACGATCTTACTCAAGAGTCAACAAACCAACATATAATCTCATTTATATTCATACACTTATCATAACCTCATACGAAATGAACATATTTTAATAGAAGTTGAAATTTCAAAACGAGAATATACTTCAGAATATCTTATTTTCATCTAGCTGACGCCATACGTATTTTCGTTCAAATGTGATCCTACACAACTACAACAACGATAGTGACAATCTACAACAACTATTTCAATTATCACGTTTATATACTTATGGACTTTGAATATTCGAGATACTCTATTTCTGAATCTTATTTGCAACCATGCGCAACTTCATAGTACTGAGAATTTCTACAAGACTTCAGATTTTTAGAAGTCTAGCTTCTTTCTAGGTTATTTCTGGATAATTTGGGTTGAAATGATGCATTTTTTATATCGAATCTCAATTATCTTTTGTCTTATACTCATGTTAGATGCTTATAAACATTTCCAGTCAGCTACCTCTATGAAAAATCTCTTATATACTATCACTCTGGAGACATATCTTAACCTTTAATCTCACATTGATTGAAGAAAGAACTTGTCATATATATGCTAGTCCATGTGGGTTGCGTGGAATAGTACAGTGTTCTCATGCTCACCGCTTCATAGCTACTTTACAAGTTCAACAAGTTTGTAAAGAGAGCTTGTAAAAATTCATGGATGTGTGATTTACATGAAAACTTGTATGAACTTCAAACTTTTTTTTTACAATTTTCTTTTATTATATTAACATGTTTTGGTGGAAAATATTTTAATCTTTAGTTACTCATAGCTTAACAAGTAAATCTATTTTTGAAGTCAGTTAAGAATGACTAAAGCTGAGAAAGAGTGTAAGCAACAATCATATTACTCAATTTTATTTATTTATTTTTTAATATCATTATACATAGGCACATGAAATGAATTAAAGAATTCATTTCTTAAAACATTTTTGAAATTTGAAAACATCACTTTTTGTGCACATATATGAAATTGGTTATAATGTATATGGATTAATGTTTGTAAATTTGTTACCTAATATATAGTTACGACGTTTTCGATCATTACACATACATAGCAGATGGAAGAGAAGTACAATAACCATTCATGTAATCTCATAGATTTCTGTTTGTGAAACTTGTCTCATGAATGAAAACATCACATTCTATTCTGCATTGTAAAAATGGTATTAGAAAGTAGTTTAAGCAAACAGAAGTCAATTAAACTAGCCAATTGAGCAATCTCATACATCATTTTTGTTCATGAGACTTTTCATAATTAAAAATCACTTTCTATTTTGTCTCTTTGGAAACATTTAGAGCTTGGTTTAAACTAAAATGGTTACTTGTAATGTTACCGCAATGTTTTGCATTGCTACAAATAGGGAATGTAAGTTAATTACGAAACATATTTCTTTAAGCTCATACATTTTTAAATCTGTAATCTTGAAGTTGAAAATCTATCCCACATTGGCTAAAGGTAGAAGTTGTTGGTTACTTATATACTGAAAGTGTATGTGTGTTGAATGTGTTGAGACTAGTAGTATGTCTTCAGATTTTATCTCATCTTCCTGATTAAAAAAATCAAGTGGGTGGTTCTGATTAAAAAAATCAAAAATCAAGTGGGTGGTTTATTATCTGTAAACTGATATGAACTCTTAACTATTTCTTTAATTTTTATTTTGATATTGTTAAACATGTTTTGTTGGAGACCATTTTAATTTTTGGGGCATTTACATACATTTCATCTACACATCATTATTTACATATTTATTCAAACCTTGCATTAATAACCTTGTACATCATCCATTAAAAACTTGTGTTTGAGGAAATATGTAAATATTGATGTGGACATGAGGATGTATGTAAATCTCTCTTAATTTTTAATGTCACACAAGTTAGAAAGGAGCACATATTTTAGAGGCCAATAGAAAAATATGACTTACGTTATCAAAACCGGCCACTTAATATAAGATGTTAACATAAGTACTATGTAAGAATTTTGAGATATTAACCCGCTTGGGCCAAAACAAGTATCATAATATAGACATACTTTACCCAAACACAAGAGCACATTCACTGACGGAACCAGAAAAATACCTTGTAGAGGGCTTTTTTTTTTTTTTTTTTTTTTTTTTTTTTTTTTTTTTTTTTTGACATTAACAAAATGCGGAAGAAAAAACTAGGATCGCAATATGGTTTCAAACCCAACCGGTTTGAGTGAAAACTGGTTTTTGACTGGTTGACTCGAACCGAAACCAGTTTTGTTGTAACACCTAAAATCTAAAAGCATGGGAAATGACTAAAATGCCCCTACATATTTAAAATTTAATTAAAAGCTTATAAAGTCTCCAAATAAATCCCAAATTTCTAATAATGCACAAGTTATGTATCCAAATAATTTTAACAATTTCATTTAACATTTATACAAGTTGTGAAATTACCAAAATACCCCTAAAGGGCCGAATGATATTTAATTAATGTTATTTTGATTTAAAAATGGTTTAAATCCTTTTAAACATGGAAAGTAATCACCAAATGAATTTCTCAACTTAATGGCCGAAACTTTTGGCCCAAGCCCTCCCCTAGGATCGGCATTTATCACTTAGAAAGTCAATCCATACCTTTTCCCCCTAAACCCTAATTGCCGCCCCAAAATAAACACACACAACAATTCTCATAGCCTCCATTCGACCACCCCATAATTCCTAAGCAATTTTCTGTGATCTATCATCATCCTAAGAAGCCAAGAAAAATACCCTTTTGAATTGTTGAAGCTTGGTTCGATCGTGGCACATTTTTCCTTTTGTCGAGCCCTATAAACAAGGTAATTCGTTTTTGATTCATTCGACCTCCACAAAATTCGTTTCTTATTTTTCCTGTGATACTTACATCATATAAGACCCACGAAAATTGGTTTCAAGGTTTGAAGATCATTGTTGAAGTCGTGGTGATTTTTGGATCATTTGGCCTATACGCGTAGACAACAATTCGTACAGCCCCCTCCACACGTTCAAGCCTTGGTTTGGTATTTTTCTCAGGTCCCTTACATCCTATAAACATCAAATAAAATGGTTGGTTCGATCCATGCATGCTCTATATCATATTCGTAAATAAAACCCTAAAAACATGTGTAAATCGTAAAATACACCATGCGATCCATAAGAATTCCAAATACAATTTATTTACACTTTTTATAATGTAATATGATCTGTAAAAATGTTGGAAGAATTATCATGGCCTAAAACATTGTGTTTCGTAATTATTTTGTTTTGATTAAATCGTATAAAGAGAAAAAGAAAATAAAAGTCGTGTGCCCTAGGGTTTTGGTTTAGGGCTGGAAATGGTGTTAATTAATGATATTAATGATGAGATGATGATTGAGAATTGATTAGAAGGATTAGGGTTTCTATTTTCTTTGTTTTTTGGTTTATACGATTTGTATGTAAATGTTTTGGGTGAGTTTTGTAAACTTTAAAACTTAAGGGTTAATTCTGGAACTTTATTTGAGCTGTATAATATTCGAATAAAATATATAATGAGGGTGCTAAGTGTAAGTTTTGCATTTAAATGGATTAAAATGTATTTTAAACCTAATTAGGGTTTGTTTTGAAAATAATTAAAAGAGAGGGACTAAACATGTAATTTTCAGAAACTTGGAGCTGTTTTGAGTAATTTAATATATTCAGGGAGTTATGTGTCATTTTGATAATTTAATGGCATAATATGTAATTAGTAATAATTAAAAGTTGAAATTATAAATTAAAGGGTTAAATATGTAACTTTTATAACTTGAGGGATTTAAAGTGTAAAATATAAAAGTTTAAGTATCCATTCGAATAACATCCTAAAATAAGTGCTCATTGTGTAAAATGGATAAGCTAAGGGTTTAATGTGTAACTTTGAATACTAAAGGTTTAAAGTGAAATTTTGGAAAGTAAAGGGTTAAAATGTAAAGTTATAAAACCCTAAGGACCAAATGTGAAAGTATGATAAAAGATACCTTATTTCCATTAATAATGATCAACATTCTAAATATGGAAACTTTCTAAAAGTGGAAACTTACCATTTATGGAAACCTGCTAAAAGTGGAGAGTTACTTTAAATGGAAAGTTACTAAAACTGGAAAGCCGACTAAAATGAGAAATCTGAATTGAATAAGTTATTAATAATAAGCCGATCATTAATTCGTGTAGATTCGCTGAAGAAGGAGTTTTGCTTTCGACCTTTATGTTTCTGTCATGTGTGCACTTGCGGTTTAAGGTACAGATATTCTAACCTTTCAGTAAGGTTTCTCATGACTCGTGATCCGTTCCTTTTACCACTACTATGACTTCTGACCTTTGTATATCCGATATCTCTGGTTCATCTTTTATGATAATTTGATATGAAGACCTTTTGGAAAATATAACTTGATGTTATGGAAAGAAACTGTTTTGAAATGACACTCTATGATTTTGAAACGAAACCATTTTAAAGGAAGGATTAATTGGCTTTTATGAAGAATGTTTAAAGAGGGAGATCTTTGAGATGAAATGGGTAAATAACTATTAAAGTTTTAAATCTATTTTCTCTTAACTCTTTCATATTTTATTTTGAACTTACGAAACTTAATAACGAATCTTTTGAAATGAACCTTTGGGAATGAACCTTGGATATTCTGAACCCTTGATATGACTTCTGATATTATGATTTTGAGATGACCTTGAGACATGACCTTGAGATAAACCTTTGCTATATGACCTTTTGCATGACTTTGAGACCTGACTCTTAGTTTGATACCCGAGCCATTTATGTTTCCCTACCTATGGAGGTACCATAGGCATGTCTGTGATGCACCGCTGGCATGACTCATGTGTGGGTGAGTGATTTCTCACGCCGTCCCTTTTTATGATTACTATTATGGCCATTATGACTTTGAGTATATGACTTTGAGATTGACTTTGAGTAAGGGGCGTATGGATTGCAATCCTAGATATGTATGCTTAGTGGATTTAACTATGACTTTGAGTTGACTTTGAGGTGACTGGTGTTGTGTGCAATACACGCCTTTCACAACTTCTGGGAGCTGATCACTCCACTTTATGATACATGAGGACACCCCTCATATTATCTGGTTGCCTGAGAGGTATCCCCTCTGATTGTGAGATTATGGATTGAAGGCTTATGACCTTGAGATATGACTTTGAGTTTTGGGCTCGTGGTAGATGACTATCCTTTCTTCTTTCTATTCTATTACTCTTTTATCTATTCCTTATTCTATTTCCCCAATGCACTATATTTCAGTTCTGTTTCATTATCATTGCTTTGTATATGTATCTGTTCACTGGGCTTTTTAAGCTCAGCCGCATTTCCTTTTCCTGCGGCAGGTTTTAGTAGGAAGCTGGGTTATGGGAAGAGAGTGTGACTGGACTTAGAAGACTATGCTTTGGACTAGAGACGATTAGATGAAGTTTCACTTTATTAGACATAGTATTTATTTATTTATTTATTTTTTTGTAACCTTGTAGTTTCAGATTTTCATTTGTAACCCTGAATTTCTTTGTATGTATGAATCATATGCTTGTGTTTGTTCTGAGATGTCACTGTAATGTAATACTTCTACCCTTATCGGGTTGGGGTGTTACATTTGTAACCGGTTCGGTTTTGGAAAATTACCGAAATGTGCAGCTCTACAACGATGCATGTTTTATATTCACGCCTAATTATCTTTTATGTCTTTTAGTCTAGCTTGTTATATGCTTATAAATATTTATAGACAACTTTATATGAAAAAACTCTTATATATTATTTGCAAGTATATAAAGGATTGTATAGCTGCTTCATGTTAATATTAGTACTATTTTTTAACATACTTGAGTTTTTAAAATAGGGCAAAAATCGGTTTTGGAGGAACCCCTGAATCTTATGGTTTGTTGTTAACACGTCGTGCAGATAAACCTAATGTCATCAACAGATATGATGACACCTTACAGATCGATAAAGAAAGTTGATAATACGGATTACATTACAATGTACCTTCCTAAAAGCTTTCGATCTCCCAATATCCATTAATAATTCTGCCACACTTTTGTCACCAACATATATGTACAAATTCCAAAATCTAACAACACGCTGCTAGGGAGATGATGGTCAGGTAATTTGAATTGGATTAAAAGCTTTCTTACACCTAACTCATACATCTAACATACTCGATCATGTTTATAGTGACTTATAGGCCGGATTTAATGTCATCATCAAAATATCTTAAACACGTGAAATGAGCGACTCATACAATATCAAAATCATTTCCCATTCCAGAAAAGATATATTACTACAGTTACCTCCAATTCAAGGACGACAAAGGGACTAACCTGATACTATATTTATAAACAAAAGCAGTAACGAACCATAACTTGTTTCGTCGTCTTTGCGAGTATAACCCAAATAGACTAGTGTATATAACGAATTTGTTGAACTTTTAAAGATTCCAAGAAATAACATACATGAGAACACTGTACTATTCTAGACCCATATATAACCCAAATAGACTAGTGTATATAACTAAGCAACAAGTTCTTTCTTCAATGAGTGTGGGACAAAATGTTAATATTAAAAAGTTATCAACAGTTGGTGAAAGAACTATTTGTAACATGCATGGAACTCCAAAATTCATGTTTAGAACATCCTTTATATTTTGGCAAATAACAACGTATAATTCGGCCTGAATACAAAGAGCATGCATCACTTCAGCCCAAATCTGCTGGGCCTTTATCTTCTTTTTTATGCTAAAGCTTGAGCCAATAGTTGGACACTCATACCATGTACTTTGTGTACCTATTTCTTCTTCAATTCTATTTTCTCGGACATATAGTGGCTTAATTTGAGTGAACGACAACCACACTTTCATCTGAAGGCAAAGTTTTCTCTTATTTTCGATTGCTATCATTGTTTATATCCGTTCATTACTTCTTTTCTAGTCATCTAGTGTAGCTCATCTTCAAAGTAGCTCAACAAATACATCAAATTTGCTCTCAGCTGATTCCAGATAAGAAAGGTGACTTCTAACATAACTAGTCTTGCAGAGATTTTCATAATTATTATACTCTAAACTCGCGCGTTGTTTTCTCAATGACCTCGATGGCAACGGGGTGGGGAATGTCGGGGATTGTACTTACCATCCCCATCCCCGTTTTACACTCTCCATCCCCATCCCCATCCCCATTGGGGAATTGTTTTAGATCCCCATCCCCATCCCCAATGGGGATCGGGGATCCCCGGGGATTCGGGGATTCTTCACCCTTATTAAATAACATAAAAATTCCACCAACTCATTGAAAATATAAAGAATTGTGACTCATAAAATACCTAAACAAACGTACATTGCACATAGTTATATCAATTATAATTTCAATTCAACTTTAAAGCATCGTAAACAATGTAACATTAAAGATAATATAAAAACAATATGCATCATATCTATGTATTCGGACAAAATAGTTAAGTAACATGTACTACCTCCGTCCCAATTTATTTGTCCAGTTTTGACTTTTTGAGTCTTTCTTTGTCAACTTTGACCGTAAATATTCTTATTTGTGTTATATAATACTTGATGAAAATTATACAAATTAAAAATACACTTAAAACTCAATCTATTCATATATTTTGCATCAAATATCAAATAACACAAACATATATATTTAAGGTCAAAGTTGAGAAAGAAAGACTTTGAAAATCAAAAGTGGACAAATAAATTGGGACGGAGGGAGTAATTGTTAGTTCTACTTCTAAATCTCAATGTGTTTGGTCCTATAAATATCACATATGCATATAAAAATACTTGTCGAAACTCATAAACATATGTACATATACATATACAAGTTAATCGAGTATGGATAAAACATATAAATTTTAAATAATTATACACTAGAAAGATCGGGGTCGGGGCCGGGTTCGGGGATTTATGTTATTCCCATCCCCGCTCCATCCCCGGTTTAATATTTCAGTGGATTCCCCATCCCCGGGATTCTCCAGTCAAATTGGGTTTGAGGATCGGGTCTCCATCGGGTACGAATTTTTTTACCATCCTTAAATATACCTGGTTTTGCAGAGATTCTCATAATTATTATAAGTTTGAATACGATTAAAATTTTTAATGTTAGAAATTAAAATTTAATGTTGCGCGTATTTTATATTAAGTCTAAAAGTGTAAAAAAATAAATGAATAAATAAATAAATAAAAAGATGACATTGTTTGTGTAAATTTGTTATCTTTTCTTTTTTTCGCTTAATTAATACTCCAGCCCTATTAGATGGTTTAATTTTGTCACGTGAACACGATTGAGCAATATCTTATAAAAAAAATAAATAAACAAAGAAATACTAAATAAAGGTTAAAAAGATTAAGAGTTCGTATTAACTTTGAGCTGCATGGTTTACCACATGGTGTTATTAGTTTGCAAACTTGTTAACCATAGGGTCAATCATACAACTGAAAACATAACATTAGTCTACTCACAAGTGACTCATGCACACTATGGTATGTTAGTAACCAAAAACTTCATTCTTTAAACTATGTGGGACACAAGGTTAGGAACTTAGAGCATTGGGTACCTTGACTATAAACCCAAGTTATTGCCAAGTTAAGATGACATGGAGGCTGACGTGGACCAAGTTATTGCCAAGTTAACACACCGCCTACCAAGTTATTGCCAAGTTATTCGGGCGTTAACGTAGCAAAGCCATGACAAAAACTAAAACATAACCATCTAGATCCTAAAGAACAAAGCCATGACAAAAACATTCTTTCATTGATAGAATGGACTAAACTATAGACATGGCAGAATTACGCCTTCACTCATACAAACCTACACAAGCATCTATACGCATCACAAAATCTCCAACACACACAATATACATTATCACTCAAGATCCAGATCTAAAACTGTAAATAGCAAACTAAACATTTCGCTATCGAAAAAAACGACATCTAAAACCGTTATGACATCTCAAATCAATTAAATAACAATATCACAAAACATGTATAGTTGTGAATAAATAACTATATAAACACTAAACATCATCAATTTGGCGCTACATTTCGATTAAATAAGCTCAATCGCTGATATCCTAAACACATACGCGTATCTTATAGATAGCAAACTTAACTGATACAAATACTAACTTAATCAATTACAACTACATTTCGATCATTCGCGTTCCCTAAATTCAATAAGTACAAATTTAACATAACTACAGTAATACACAACTTATCCGTACATCTTATAGATAACAAATTTATACTACAAAAACAGCAACGTTATCAATCCGCGTTACATCTCGTCTATCCGCAAACTAACCGCAACAAGTACAAATTCATCCTAACCAGCAATCAAATAACCAAAGATATGAATCAAATAGTGAAAGTAACCGTAACCCTAACACTTAACTGAATGAATGAGTAACACTTACAGCTTATGAACGAATTGCAGTTGGGGATATGAACGAATTGAAGTTGAAAAGCTTAATTGGTGTTCCTCAATCGCACCTTAATTTGGAGATGAAAAGCTTATGAACTGTTGTATTGAATTTGGGGATATAAGTTTTTGAAGAATTAATTCGGGTCGGGTTGTAGATCCGCGTGTTTTTTATTCAAATACTTGATTTTAGAACTTTGACTTTTTTTTGACTTTTTCTTCTTCTTTTTTAACAATTAGAAGTAGTAAATATAATTAACACTTTTTTGTTAAAGGGAAAATTTCATGTATATCCTTGAAAATTCCAAAAATTTCATATATGTCCTTTTTACTAGTTTTTAATGCATAAAGTACAATGCATTTAATGCATTCAAAGGATATATATGAAATTTTTGAATTTTACAAGGATATGAATGAAATTGCCCCTTTGTTAAAAGAGGGTGACTGTGGCAGCGTGGACCCGGTTAAGACAACATAGTCTGGGTATGTGGTGGATGAGGGCCTACCATGGGGTAGGTGCGACTCTTATCCAAAAAATGAAAGTCACCATTCAAAAAAAAAAAAAAAAAAAAAAAAGGTGACTGTACCGAGTAACACTTTTTTTTAAATACTTAGAATTTTTTTTTTTCTTTTAAAACTTGAAAAAGTGAAAAATTAGAAAAATAAATTATTATTGATTTGATTGTGATAAATATATTAATTAATAAGATTACACTAAGAAAATTATTGAATTAATTGCAATAGTCAACTTAGTGACAAAAACTTTTTCGTGACTAGATGAGTGACGAAAATTTCGTGAATATATATATAAGTGACGATATATAGTGACGAAAATTATATATCGTCACTAATTAGTGACGAAATATATAAGTCATCATTAAATTCTCGTCACTATGGCCCTTTTTTGTAGTGATTCCACGAACACTGATCAGTCATACCGATTTGCCCAAAAACCTTTTTCGTCTACTAACTCATGACCCACATGCGTTAAAGTTGCTAAAACTGCCTTTGTCGAACTGCTAGCATGGACTCGAAAACAGCAGTGGTCCTCTGATGACATTAAACTGCATCGTTTTGGGCTGCTGACCACCGGTTATTATTTTGGCCATAACTTCCTACTCGGAAGTCAGATTTTAGTGATTTCGATCATTATGCAAACTAGAAAGAATTCTCTACTACCATGTCTATTAAGATGTCGAAGTTTCTTAGTAGAAGTTGATCAGGCAAGGAGATCTTTTGGCTATTTTCATATGTTTTATAGTATAAGTTTGGGAGTTTTGTTTCAATAATAAAAGCTGGGGTAGATGGAAGGGAATAAGTCTAATAGTATTGAATCTTATTGAGCCTTTATAACAACAATGTTGATGTATGGCAGATTATGAGATACAATAAACTCCTCTCTTGAGTGTCATTATTAATGAGGCCAGATTGGTGTATGTGTCAATGATTATGTTAGAATGAATGTTTCTGAAGAGAATGTGGATTTGATGATATGGGCATGGATCATTTGGGTATGTTTGGATGGTGTTGAGTTGATGTAATTTTGTTTTCTTGTCTGACCAAAATATTTCATGCCAAATTAAAACAGTTTTTTTAAGGGATAATCACCGAAATAGATCGGGCAACTATGGTGAATTCAGTTCCTATCCTCAGATCGGAAAATGTCTTTTTTTAGGCAGGGCAACTAGGCAACCGTCACTTTCTGCAAGTGACAAGTGTTGATTGTCTGTCAGTTTTTTGGGCAACCTGTCAGTTTTTTGGGCAACTGGGGGCACTTTTCATCATATGGGTCGAGTTGCCCTGTCTAAAAAAGACATTTTTGGATCTTAAGGCAAGAACCGAATTCACCATGGTTACCCGGTCTATTTTGGTGATGATCCCTTTTTTTTAATTATGTAGGAACATTAAGTTTAAGTTTATTAAATATTCACTAGATGAGACATCATGGACTTGAACTAGAGACTTCGCCCGTGAAGTAATTCACTGCACCTATGGTCCAACTAATTAGAAGAGAATAAATAGACTCGTGTTTTACAGAGCGATTATCCTAGCTTCCCGAATGCACATCAGTTAGTAACTAAATTCTAAATATAATTAAGAACAATCAGCTAATTAGTAAATACAACAATTTGCAAATGATATACTAGGAGTATATAAATCTGAACAACAAGCAAAAGGCCCGGAACCATTGTGCAGATGCAGATGCATCTCGTACATAGTAAAAATGCAGATTCCAAAATGACTAGTATGAAATATCTCAAATGACCAACCTAAGATCAGGAGGCTTAATATTTCAAAGAAAAAAAAACTTATGCATCCACAATCACATTTTATTTAGTAACTTGATCGTATTCCCTCCAACTCCGTTGCAACTTCTTTCATAGTTGGCCTCATGTTTCCATTCAAATTCAAGCATATTTTTGCAAGCTTAGCAACCGCTAGCAGTTGCTCTTTTGGTCCATCCAGCACTCGGTTATCAATGTTTTCCATTAGAAGTCCTTCATCGGTTGACAGAATCAGTGTTGCCAAGCTTCTCGATTCCCCTGGTCCTATTGTATATATCGGCTTTTTTCCGGTCAAAAGCTCAACGACAACAATCCCAAAGCTATAAACATCGCTTTTTTCTGTGAATTGGTTTGATTGAAAGTACTCGGGATCTAAGTACCCAAATGTACCCTTGACTAATGTGCTTAAGTGAGTTTGATCCCCTAATACGGACTTGGATATTCCAAAATCTGATAACTTTGCTCTAAATTTATCATCCAAAAGTATGTTGGAAGATTTAATATCTCGATGATATATAGGAACAGAAGTTGCATAGTGCATATAAGCAAGAGCCCCTGCTACCTCTGTAGCAATTTGTAGTCGTATACTCCAAAAAGTAGGAAACTCATAATTCTCGTCGTGTATGAACTGGAACAGATTTCCATTTGGCACAAATTCATACACAAGAATCGGAACTTCTGTTTCTAAACAGCATCCAAGCAACTTCACAACATTCCTATGACTGATTTGGGAGAGTAAAAATACCTCGTTGATAAATGATTCGATTTGTCTTTCATCTACGAGCATGGACTTCTTTATGGCTACTATTTTTCCATCGGGTAACATGCCTTTGTACACTGTTCCTTGGCCTCCACGTCCTAGTATTCTATTCTCGTTATATTGGTCTGTTGCTTTCTCTAACTCTTTAGCATTGAACAATCTCGTTGTCTGAGTTGCATGTTCACCATTTGATATTTGTTGCTGTAACAACAAACCACCATTTCTTTTGAAGAATATCTCTTTACGTCTCTTATCCTCCCTCTTTTGGATTAGTTTGTACACACCAATAGATAAAACTAGTATCCCTATGCCCAATACAGCACCTGCACAAACACATGTTTTAATTTGCATTATAGATTAAAAAACATAGGAGACTTAAACAATCTGTACGTGCTTTTGTTTTACGTAAAAGGTAATTAATATAAGTTTACTAACTGTATTTAGGAACAAAATATACAGCATAAAAAATGATGGAGGAAATGATTGTTCTGTGTCAAAATATTTGTGACCATATACATCAAATATGCATCAAAGAATTACCTAAATGAATATGATAGTTGTGAGCTTTAACATGTTTACCAAAAGTTATACTAGATGAGCAACTGTTGATACTAGTTTTACTAATTTAAGCCATGCATGATAACATGAGCTCATGCATAAGAGACCATCACCCATGATCGACATGATTCAATGACACCCACCCAGGGACGAACCAGGACACAAAACGATCGGGTGCATTTAGAATAAACTAAACAATACTACAAACACAAGTTTTAGGGACCGGATGCATTTAAGAAAAATCGATGTTTTTTAACAAAATTAATGCTACGCAACAAAAATCCATGGGTGTCCCGAGACACCTCTGGTTCCGTAACTGCACCCACCTAACTAAACATGCAAAGTCATTAATTATATTGGAGCCAGGCAATTAGCTACACATCCTCTTTGTAAAAAATTTTAAAAATGTACAATTCAGCCCCTGTAGTAAGTCACATGGGCTGAACTGTACATTTTTCAGAGATTTTATAAAAAGATGTGTAGCTAATTGCCTACACTTGGATGTAGGTAAGATTTCCCATATATATATATATATATATATATATATATATATATATATATATATATATATAATATCAAAACTACACTCGAGGTTTTTTTTTTTTTTTTTTTTTTTTTTTTTTTTTTTTTAAACAAAACTAAAATATTAGATGTGGGCTTAAGTTTGTTGAGGGCAATTTAATAGTTAGGCCGAGGGCTTTATAACTGAAAGTCCAATAAACAAAATTTTTTGCGCTATAAAAAATACATTGTAAACTAAAAGTCCATTTACTGAAAAAAAAAACATGGGTTAAATTGAGATTAAAAAATAATAATAATAATAATAAAATACATGTTGAAAAGATGGGATTTAAAGGCTATACTTATGGACATACACATATTCATATTTTCATGTAAGAGCTACTATACCTATAATGAATATTTTCCATCTTGCATCTTTAGAAGCAACAGGTTGGCAACCATTTTGTGTTTTTGCATCGCCAGTAGTACCTGGTAAACAAGTACAATTGTAACTCCCTGGAGTATCAATGCAAATACCATAACAGGGGTAGGTTCTTGGATCTTCGCACTCGTTGATTTCTGAAAATCAAAATGGAAAAAAAAATTGTTCAGGTATGGACATGCATTGTATGTTCACTCCGAGCAAAGTAGAAAAGTCTAGACTAGTTAATACTTGCATCCATCTAGTCAACTAACCTTTTACTGTTTAATAAAAATTACTACTATTTTTTGTACAAGTATAAAATGAACTGAGTCAGTAAACTTTTCTTCTTAAAAGTCTAAAAAAAGGACATGTAGTGATGAGATTTAAACTTAAGCAGGTTGGAAAGAAAGGAAAGATGTTTAATCACTTTACATACACAGCGGTGCCCACCTTTACATCAATCCGTAGTTAATAGGTGTTAATTATTGTACCTTTGCAGCCAGGAGACAGATATGGATTTCCTTCGTAGCCATCATTACATACACAGCGGTATCCACCAGTTTCCCTTGTAGAGCTAACACATTTGCTATTCAATTGGCAGGCATAACCATTGGTTTCTTTTGCTTCAGAGCAAGTCACATTCCCAATAGCCCATTCGAGCACTAATGGCACTGTAGCTTCAATCCTCTCTACGAAAGAAGTACCATTTATTAAATCAGTCGCACCATTGAATTTAAATTTGTTCTCCTCACCAACAAAGGCGTATGTACAAGGAGCAAACGATCTCCTGTTGCTCACATTTCCTGAACAAGACAAGGAATTGAACCCAGTGTTATAGGGGTTTATGTCTTGGGGTATGGATGATTGACAACAACCATTTCCTGTACACTCATCACCTACAACCTCTTCCAGGCTTTTACAAAAGACGATGCAGACCGTCGACACGTTGCTAGACTTTGTTGCTGATGACAGCCAAGCATAATCATCACAACCAATTGCTGTAAACCTATTTACTTCAGAGATGGTATACGGACTATACCTGTAGTCTGTTGAGATGGTATCGCTAGTGTATGTTGTGCCATTTGGATAATAGCACTTGCTCGCCACTATATTCGATATCCGGACGGTTGAATCAGATATCAGTTTGATCGAGGTGTACTCTGTTTCTATTAAAGTGGCCTTTGGAGGGTTTACAGAAGTGTTGCAGTATATGCGAAATCCCTCATTTATATAACACTCTGGGTTGTCTCCGAGACCGAAAGGGTAGGGAACAATTAAGTCCCCACATCGGCTGTTGCAGCTTGGCTTAGCAAGATTGGTAGAGTTAATGAGGGTGTTGGATTCAGTTGTGGAATTTGTATCAGAAGTTGTAAACGAAAACATTTGAAATACTGCCCAAATTAGAATAACGAATTTCATGGCTGTTATTTGGGGTTTCTAAGTGCTGTAGTATTATAAGCAATTCTCAGTTAACTCTCTAGTCTCTATATATAGGCCACAAATTAAAGCATGCTTTTGTAATATCCTAAAAAAAAAATATTTACTTAACTTAATTATTCAATTTTACTTGTAGTAGATACGTAATCAGTTAAGATTCCTGTGATCAGAATAATAGTATTCGAGATGGTGATTGTTCTTCTTTAGTCTTGATGTACTCTAGCTATTTTGTATTGACTGAGCTACCTTGTGCTATCGTTTATGCTAGCTTTTGGATTTGACCATATGATCATCTTGTCCTCTAGAGTATTTTTCTTATTAATCCCAAATGAATATCTATCATGAACAGTATTTTGTTTTCTTTCAAAATTTATTTTTGGTATCTCAACTAACTGGTGGCACTCGTTTAATTTAAAGCAATACACAGTTGATTCTTCTAGCTACTGGACAATTTGTGATGTTATACTCAAAAGTCTTGATCGACACTGACATCAACTATTTTTCTCATTGGTCCCAAACGAATATACCATGAAATTCTATATGTGCCATGTCAAATTTATTTTTTATGTAATACGTATTTGAAAGTGATGGTTGAGCTTTTGTTCATTCCATTCATTAAAAAGTTTTTCTTTCCAACATTAAAAAAACGAAATGGTAAAAAAAAAAAAAAAAAAAAAAAAAGGTTTTTCTTTCCAACATTAAACTTCTGTGAAAGTTCTTATTTTTTATTTATTTATTTATTTTTTTCTCCAAAATAAAGAGGACATTAATTTTAGATTACTTTTTAGTATGAAATATATGATAGGACTTGCAACATGCATATATGTGGTCACGTAGAATAGGCATATGTTCGTGATTTCTATTGCAAGTTCGTCATTCCTTACTAGTGAACGAGTTACCTGACTTACCTCAACGGATGAAGTCGGATTACACACCTTTTTAGTGAATTAACATGTATGTGCAAAACGTAGAAGATGTATATGCCTTAAGCCCTTAACGCCGTTGGAATTGGGTTGGGTACAATTTTGGAACAACCCGTGACTTTTCCAATACCGAAAGGGTAAGGAATTGTAATATTCCCACACTGGCTTTGACAACCTGGTTTTGCTATGTTGTTCATAGCACTTGAGTTGGAACCTTGTAGAGTCCCAAGGGCCATTGTCGAAGAATATGTAAAAAGATACAAGATTAAATGAAGAAGCATGTTTTTACTCTTTTTCCCCCCCTCTCTTTTATATGCTTATACATCTTTTTGAGTGTGTTCCTAGATAGTTTCTGAAGCAATGTATAGAGTAGTTGCTAGCTGCAAGGAAGTGTTGACTCCTAGATAGTTAAAGGAAAGCACACCAATTTCCATAGATTCTATTTCATTAAGAACCACATAATAATTACTCCGTATATCATTCGAACCTAGTCGTAGATTCATGTTTCCAGAATAAGTAGACGCGTTGATGAAAATATCTTTAATTTTGGGTCTTTGATGGCGCTTTATTTTGAATTGTCTGAGCCGCCTATTTTTTATGACCCAAAGACTGGGTTTGATCGTATGGAATACTTTGGTAAGCCTTGTCCTGTATAGAAGACTTCCAAATTTCCTGGGAAAAACACCTAAGATTTTTTGTTTCACTGGTCCCAAATGAATATCTGCCATGAAATTTCTTTTGGTTGCTTCCAAATTTTATTTTTTCAATCTAGCTACATTGTGGCCCACTTTTGTGATAATGGTAAAGAGACCATAAATCAATACAAATTTAATTTGTACGAATCACGTAATTTATCAGCATGAAAACTTGTACGAACCTCAAACTTTTTTTCTAGTTTATATTCCTTTTAATTATAGAACATGTTTTGGTGGAACATTTTAAATATTTTTTAGGTCAGTTAAAAATGACTAAAAGCTAAGAAATCATATTACTCAATATTGTTTTGATCATTATACATAGCATGTGAAATGAATTAAACTACGTACTAGTATTACTTAAAACATTTTTGAAATTGGAAAACATCACTTTTTGTGCACATATATGAGAATTCTTATAACGTATATGGATTAATGTATGTAAATTTGTTACTTGATATACAAAAATAACGTTTTTGGTTGTTACACATAGCATGTGGAATTGAAGCAATTTAACCATTTATGTAATCTCAATGATTTCTGTTTGTGAAACTTGTCATGAATGAAAACATCACTTTCTTTTATGAATTGTAAAATGTTTAGAGGAATGGAGATGAATGATCAGGAACACTTGCATATGGTTGGGGTGAAGGGTAACGCAAAGGGGATCTTAATCGAGAGAATCTACCAACCAGAACGAGGATCGAGAAAACGGTGAAGAAGTAATGGAAAACGCCGAACTAAAAGAAACCATTGAGGAGAACAATTAGTTTGCAGAATATGCACCTTTTCTTGCTGGATTCTTGTTATAAATTTGATTATGTGACTATTTTTGCCTAACATCATGATTATAAATTTTTGATATTCAGATAAAGTGAGTCATTATAAACTCGTTTAACAATTAAACAGTCCCTGAATAAATTTTTAGTTAGGTGTTGCGAATCTGTTTATGTAAACAAATAAAAAAGGTCCACTCAAAACTCATGTCCAAAGACCCCCTAACGATCTGAATCATGTTGGCTCCATTGCTATAGTCTGCAATGTGAACTCAAAGTCGGTCATTCGTTTAAGTGTAGCGTATCTTATATGTTTACGATGGCTTTAAAGTTTAATATTAGAGTTACTTTTTCTCTAACTTTAAATGTTGTTCGTTTTTTTTAATCTTTGTTTTTAAGATGGCCAGACTTTGTTATATTTAACTAAGAACAAAGAATGCCGATCCAAGCATTGCCATTTTCTCAAGAACCGGAAGAATTGAAATTTAAGTGGTCAACATCTCATGTTCTTACTCATCGTGATTATAAATCCTAGTTATTCATTCTATAACTTAAGTTTATTTTTTCTGCATACATTGCAGTTTTAGACCAACTGTAAACCAAACGTCCTGTGTGCTATACTTCATTTGGTGTTCCATCACTACTACAAAAATGGACATAGAGCCCGGTTGAAAAGGTTCATAGAGCCGGTTTTTCATGAGGGCACAAAGGGGGAGGGACTCTATTAGGATTTGCCATAGAGCCCGGTTTTGGAAACGGGCTTTATTCCTCATTATAGAGCCCGGTTTTCTTGTAATAACATGGCTCTATGCGAATAAAAAAATGAAAAAAAAAAAAAAACATTTTATGCCATATTCCAGCCATTAAATCTTATGGGAAGAACAAACAGTGTATTGATTCAAATCAAGAAGATTCTCCCAGGTTACAAGTGACTTTCTCTTAATACATTGAGATAAATCTTGTATAGCATATGACTACTATAGCAAACAACACATGAAAAAGCTATAAGCTAACTGACTACTTGAATGAAAATGCAAGCGAAATTGTTGTGCGTTGCCTGACCAAAACAGATGGGGTTTGATTAAGTTTGAGTCAACCCCATGACTGTAGCTGAACTTGTTGGCATCATTTTCATCCCCGTGAAATGCAAAAGCGCCATGTAAACTGGTGATGTTCCCAAATGAAAAGCTTAGAAATGCAAGCAGAATTGGAATCCATAGCAATTGAAAATCTGCGTCCGAACAAGATATATCAGTAATTAAAACTACTCTATAGTTAGGGACCATTTACGTTTTTAGAAGGCAGCAAAGTGTAAATAAAGGCGTTGCAGGATCTTACAGTTAACTACTCTGCAAAACCGGCTCCCGCTCTTTTGGTGCAGATTTCATTTTTATCATCCAAACACGTGCACTTGTCAAGTACTACCTCAATCTTAATAAGCAATATATGAATCTGTTCATCAAGCAATAAACAAGTTGTACTTCAATTTTAACTAAATAGACAGAATTTCAAATCTTCAAAATACAAAACAGTAAACACACGTACATGTGATGATTGTATGTGCTCTATACATTAGTCTCAAGTGCATCCATAATCAAGGCTGTTACATAAAAGTTAATTGAGTTGTCGTAATCTGGAAAAAGGGTGCCATTTTTAGCTTTAAGAAAGATAACTAAGAATTAGAACATCGAAGTCAAAGTGATGACAATGACAAACCCGTTTAGATAATGAAACTTGAGCATATTTAAACATCATTAGTGTAACATGTTCATAACTCCAAATATTGTGATTCTCATATCAGTACTAACATCATTGATTTGCTAACACAACTAAAAAATGTTCCCAAATTACCTCACTCAATAGTTTCGACAAATTTCTCGGGCGGTCACATGTAGTTCATACAGCAAAGCATGGGCATTGAATTTTGTTGGCTTCTCCATTGACTCCTGGCATTATGACATCTCGTAAACTGATCATTGCAGATTATCAGTACCTAGATTATTGTATAATAAATTATATGTTTTGTATAGATCAGTGCAAATGAATACCTGTATAGTAATGTGCACTTTTTTGAGTTATATGCCTGCAAGACTTCTTACTTGTCCCACCTTGAAGCAAATCTCAAGGCAATTGACTGAGTCATTTTAACATTCACCCTATAAAACATATTGAAAAAACAAACAATATGATTTTCACATAGGCTGTACATATGAATTGCATCAAATGGAAAAATAAGGAGCAATAAAAATAGAAGTCAGGTTTGGACAGTATTTTGCATCAGTGATCAATTTTCAGCTACCCACTTAACAGTTAATGGGAGTGGCTGTGATATACAGAACTGCCAGTTAATTGGCATTCCTATATTTGTCATTGTGAATAATCAAAACACAGCTAGACCTTGGATTTTGCATCGATAAAATCATATTATAATATTAAAACAATGGAGCAAGGACATTATTTGCATAACTTCGATGAATTCCATTCATTTATGGAACATTTCATCAAAACACTTGGTATACATATAAATTGAACCAGTTGTACGTGCACCACAAACACATTAACTCAAATTTATAATGAACTATACAAACAAAATCCATACCGTCAATCGATTGAGCTGCTGTAACTCTTTTCTCTGAATGCACATTTTTGGAGCGATTATGTGGCATGATGAAAGAAAGACTAATATTCAATTTAATAATCAAAGACGCACTGATTGAAACATAAACTTCATAGCTTTCTCCTAAGATCACGCAAGCTTCAGAAACACTAGAAACCTATCGAGACGATTAAAACTCGAAGTCAATTTCAATATTACATAATTTTAACAATTGAAAATAGATCTGATATATTTTACCTTAGATTCATCAAACTTGTACCATGTATGAGGTGTAGATCGTACATAATAATGAACACAGTTACACAGCTAAATGCAAAGGCTGTATGTACAACAACTACATATAACTCATATTTCAAATCCACCTGCATAACAAGAATCGAGAGTTAAAATTCTATATATATTCCTGTGGAAAGCAAGTAAACCAAATTTGATTTTAAATACCTTAACCTTAATTCTCATTTCAACCCAAAATGTATCAGTTTTATACATATAGCAACATAATTGTATTTTTTTTGTAAATACAGCAAGACTTCCAAAGAAAACCATTCTCAATCAAGTTTTTCACCAATTGCTATTATCTTGACATTCACTACATGAAACAGTAAGTAAATATCTAACAGTGTAGTCATTAAAACTTTAAACTTAACAAAAACTTCAAATAACAGTAATACTTAAGTGATATTACAATTTCTAAAAACTGGTTAATTGGTCCATTGGTGCCTTCACATCATGTGACTTAGACAGTTAGATGTATAACTTTGGACATATTTTTATAGTTTTGCTGACATAGTGTAGATGAACTTTTTAACTTTTCATTGACAAATGCAAGCGAAAGTGGGGAAAGTTAATGGGTTAGTAAGCGGCAGTGAAGGTTAATGGGTTAGGGTTTGTGAAAGTGAAAGTGGGGAAAGTTAAGTGTTGTGGGAAGATAATGAAAATTGTAAATGAAAGTGAAAATTGTAAATGAAAGAGAAGGGGGAAATAAGCCGCTCAAAAGGATTTAATTTTTTTTAGGAATAGAGCCCGGTTTTTTGAAAGAAAACATGGCTTTAACTCTTTAACATAAAGCCCGGTTTCGTAAAAAGAAAACATGGCTCTATACGAGGAATAGAGCCCGGTTTTGTGGAAGGAACCATGGCTCTAACATTTTTCACAATAAAGCCCAGTTTTATGATAAAAAACATGGCTTTATACCTTTTTCCAAAATATGAAAACATTTTAGAGCCCGTTTTTCACTAAAACTGGGCTCTATTAAGGGGGCTCTATTTCACAATCTGTAGTAGTGCATGTAACATATCTTTCTTTCACCAAACGAAGATATATTGTGTAACCTTTTATCCTAACACTCTTTCCCACATTGGCCGAAGATACAAGTTCTTGGTTACTTATATACCACAAGTGTATGCAGGTTAACTGTATTGTGAATAGTATTATGTCTTGGTGAATTCACCAATTTTCCAGGTTGAAAAAATCTAGTAAATTTGGAAATTTTCGAAAACTCATATAAACTCTCAACATTTTTTTTTTCTCTTTTAATTTGGTACTTTTAACACATGTTTTGGTGGAGGAGTTGCGATCCCCTAAAAAGGGGATCAAAATTAAAAAGCCTAAAAAGGTTTCTAGCCACTTAGCTAGTGTCATGTGTCCCCACCCACTCCTTCCTTTTTTTTTTTTTTTTTAATATTTTTGGTTAGAGGGTATTTTGGCCATTTGAGACTTTGAGTCATTTTTTTAATTTCACCTTAAATTTCAAATGCAAATAACTTTCAAACGATAAACTTTTACAAAAAACCGATTTCACCATAATTTTTAAAATTTAATCCTCTTTAATTTGGTATAAATTTTTTCGAAACTTTTTTTGGCATATTCATTGGGCCATGATTTTCTTGAAAATTTTAGCATTTTCGACTCTAATTTTGTCTTGTTTAAAGGCCGAATTTTGCAAAACTTAAAACACGAAAGTTGTAGCTTCTTGGCCATTCTTTACCCAGAAATTTGAATCACTCAAATCTAATATGATATGAGTGAGATATCGTATGTTAAAGATGACGTTTTACTCATATTTGTTACACACAACGTGTTTGATGAAATATTTTGCTTAAAATTTTAGTCTTAAAATCGAGTTAAATGCACTAATTTTTGTACAACAATGCACCTTTAGTCATTTTATTAATATAAGATTCAAAAAGTTTTGTCGTTTTTTTTTTTTTTTTTTTTTTTTTTTTTTTTTTTTTTTTAACTGATGAACCTTATTAACTGATTTAAAAAAAAAAACATTTTGTTCATCAGTTACGTTGGTTGAACCATATTAACTGATGAACCTTATTAACTTTATTAACTGATGAACCTTATTAACTGATTTTTAAAAAAGACATATCGCGCGTTAAAGATGACGTCTTAGTCATATTTAATGCACATAAAGTGTTTGATAAAATGACTAAAAGAGATTTTTCATATAAAAACACATTTAAATGCACTAATTGGTCAAGTTATCTTCAATTTAACAAAACTATCAGTTTGTTTTGTTAAATAGAATTGATGAACGCAAACATTTGATCAAACTGATGAACCTATTATAACATAATCTAAAAGTCAATAACTAATGAACAAAAAACAACTAATGTTCATCAACTAGAAAAACATAAACTAACTGATGAACCTATAATAAAAACTGATGAACCAAAGTAACTGATGAACATTTTGTTCATCAGTTACTTTGGTTGATCAATTTTTGCACGTTAAAGATTAACAATAACTGATGAACGTTATCGAAAATAACCGATGAACGCTATAAAAAAATATCTGATGAACCTTATAAAAAATAACTGATGAACAATATAAAAAATAATTGATGAACGTTATTTTTTTCGAAAACTGATGAACATTATAAAAAATAACTGATGAATGTGATCAAAAATAACTGATGAACGTTATTTTTCAAAAACTGCTAAACATTATAATAAATAATTGATGAACGTTATCAAAAATAACTGATGAACGTTATTAAAAATAACTGATGAACAATATAAAAAATAACTGATTAACTGATTAACATTGTGTTTTTATGAAAAAAATTAATGAACTAATGAACAATACTACCTTGAAATGATGAACATTATCAAAAATAACTGATGAACAAAATTAACCGATAACCAAAACTAACTAATGAACTGATGAACATTATTAAAAATTTGATGAACCAAAACATTTGATCAAATTTGATGAATCTGAAAAAATTGATGAACCCAAACATTTGATCAAATTTGATGAACCTGAAATTGATGAATGTGAAAAAATTGATGAACCTGAAATTGATGAACCAAAGTAACTGATGAACAAAATGTCTTTTTAAAAATCAGTTAATAAGGTTCATCAGTTAATAAGGTTCATCAGTTAATATGGTTCATCAGTTAAAAAAAAAAAAAAAAAAAAAAAAAAAAAACAAAACAAAACAAAACAAAATTTTTTGAATCTTACATTAATAAAATGACTAAAGGTGCATTGTTGTACAAAAATTAGTGCATTTAACTCGATTTTAAGACTAAAAATCTAAGCTAAACATTTCATCAAACACGTTGTGTGCAACAAATATGAGTAAAACGTCATCTTCAACATACGATATCTCACTCATATCAAATTGGATTTGAGTGATTCAAATTTCTGAGTAAAGAGTGAACCAAAATCTACGACTTTCATGTTTTAAATTTTTCACGATTCGGCATTTATGATGGTACAAAATAAGGTCGAAAATGCCCAAAAAATCAAGAAAATTAACACCCATTTCGTATGTAAAAAAAAAGTTTCGAAATTTTTAACAAAATTTATACCAAATTAAAGATGATTAAATTTTATAAATTATGGTGAAATCGGTTTTTTCTAAAAGTTTATCGTTTAAGAGATATGTGCGTTTGAAATTTGAGGTGGAAAAAGAAAAAACGAGTAATTTTATTATTTGCCCCTATCCAGATTTTTTAAATAAAATAAAGAGGGGACACGTGACAGCACCACATTTCTTTTTAGGCTTTGCAATGTTTGGGTACTTTGCAAGGGATCTCACACCTTTGGTGGAGACTGTAGATACGTAAAAATGTATCCTATTAATATGCAACATGCAAAATATATACATGTACGATCTTACTCAAGAGTCAACAAACCAACATATAATCTCATTTATATTCATACACTTATCATAACCTCATACGAAATGAACATATTTTAATAGAAGTTGAAATTTCAAAACGAGAATATACTTCAGAATATCTTATTTTCATCTAGCTGACGCCATACGTATTTTCGTTCAAATGTGATCCTACACAACTACAACAACGATAGTGACAATCTACAACAACTATTTCAATTATCACGTTTATATACTTATGGACTTTGAATATTCGAGATACTCTATTTCTGAATCTTATTTGCAACCATGCGCAACTTCATAGTACTGAGAATTTCTACAAGACTTCAGATTTTTAGAAGTCTAGCTTCTTTCTAGGTTATTTCTGGATAATTTGGGTTGAAATGATGCATTTTTTATATCGAATCTCAATTATCTTTTGTCTTATACTCATGTTAGATGCTTATAAACATTTCCAGTCAGCTACCTCTATGAAAAATCTCTTATATACTATCACTCTGGAGACATATCTTAACCTTTAATCTCACATTGATTGAAGAAAGAACTTGTCATATATATGCTAGTCCATGTGGGTTGCGTGGAATAGTACAGTGTTCTCATGCTCACCGCTTCATAGCTACTTTACAAGTTCAACAAGTTTGTAAAGAGAGCTTGTAAAAATTCATGGATGTGTGATTTACATGAAAACTTGTATGAACTTCAAACTTTTTTTTTACAATTTTCTTTTATTATATTAACATGTTTTGGTGGAAAATATTTTAATCTTTAGTTACTCATAGCTTAACAAGTAAATCTATTTTTGAAGTCAGTTAAGAATGACTAAAGCTGAGAAAGAGTGTAAGCAACAATCATATTACTCAATTTTATTTATTTATTTTTTAATATCATTATACATAGGCACATGAAATGAATTAAAGAATTCATTTCTTAAAACATTTTTGAAATTTGAAAACATCACTTTTTGTGCACATATATGAAATTGGTTATAATGTATATGGATTAATGTTTGTAAATTTGTTACCTAATATATAGTTACGACGTTTTCGATCGTTACACATACATAGCAGATGGAAGAGAAGTACAATAACCATTCATGTAATCTCATAGATTTCTGTTTGTGAAACTTGTCTCATGAATGAAAACATCACATTCTATTCTGCATTGTAAAAATGGTATTAGAAAGTAGTTTAAGCAAACAGAAGTCAATTAAACTAGCCAATTGAGCAATCTCATACATCATTTTTGTTCATGAGACTTTTCATAATTAAAAATCACTTTCTATTTTGTCTCTTTGGAAACATTTAGAGCTTGGTTTAAACTAAAATGGTTACTTGTAATGTTACCGCAATGTTTTGCATTGCTACAAATAGGGAATGTAAGTTAATTACGAAACATATTTCTTTAAGCTCATACATTTTTAAATCTGTAATCTTGAAGTTGAAAATCTATCCCACATTGGCTAAAGGTAGAAGTTGTTGGTTACTTATATACTGAAAGTGTATGTGTGTTGAATGTGTTGAGACTAGTAGTATGTCTTCAGATTTTATCTCATCTTCCTGATTAAAAAAATCAAGTGGGTGGTTCTGATTAAAAAAATCAAAAATCAAGTGGGTGGTTTATTATCTGTAAACTGATATGAACTCTTAACTATTTCTTTAATTTTTATTTTGATATTGTTAAACATGTTTTGTTGGAGACCATTTTAATTTTTGGGGCATTTACATACATTTCATCTACACATCATTATTTACATATTTATTCAAACCTTGCGTTAATAACCTTGTACATCATCCATTAAAAACTTGTGTTTGAGGAAATATGTAAATATTGATGTGGACATGAGGATGTATGTAAATCTCTCTTAATTTTTAATGTCACACAAGTTAGAAAGGAGCACATATTTTAGAGGCCAATAGAAAAATATGACTTACGTTATCAAAACCGGCCACTTAATATAAGATGTTAACATAAGTACTATGTAAGAATTTTGAGATATTAACCCGCTTGGGCCAAAACAAGTATCATAATATAGACATACTTTACCCAAACACAAGAGCACATTCACTGACGGAACCAGAAAAATACCTTGTAGAGGGCTTTTTTTTTTTTTTTTTTTTTTTTTTTGACATTAACAAAATGCGGAAGAAAAAACTAGGATCGCAATATGGTTTCAAACCCAACCGGTTTGAGTGAAAACTGGTTTTTGACTGGTTGACTCGAACCGAAACCAGTTTTGTTGTAACACCTAAAATCTAAAAGCATGGGAAATGACTAAAATGCCCCTACATATTTAAAATTTAATTAAAAGCTTATAAAGTCTCCAAATAAATCCCAAATTTCTAATAATGCACAAGTTATGTATCCAAATAATTTTAACAATTTCATTTAACATTTATACAAGTTGTGAAATTACCAAAATACCCCTAAAGGGCCGAATGATATTTAATTAATGTTATTTTGATTTAAAAATGGTTTAAATCCTTTTAAACATGGAAAGTAATCACCAAATGAATTTCTCAACTTAATGGCCGAAACTTTTGGCCCAAGCCCTCCCCTAGGATCGGCATTTATCACTTAGAAAGTCAATCCATACCTTTTCCCCCTAAACCCTAATTGCCGCCCCAAAATAAACACACACAACAATTCTCATAGCCTCCATTCGACCACCCCATAATTCCTAAGCAATTTTCTGTGATCTATCATCATCCTAAGAAGCCAAGA
Organism: Artemisia argyi; assembly: GCA_030686995.1. Lineage (NCBI taxonomy): Eukaryota > Viridiplantae > Streptophyta > Magnoliopsida > Asterales > Asteraceae > Artemisia > Artemisia argyi. Next base: position 12,660,694 of record CM060682.1, on the reverse strand, counting down.
AAAATACCCTTTTGAATTGTTGAAGCTTGGTTCGATCGTGGCACATTTTTCCTTTTGTCGAGCCCTATAAACAAGGTAATTCGTTTTTGATTCATTCGACCTCCACAAAATTCGTTTCTTATTTTTCCTGTGATACTTACATCATATAAGACCCACGAAAATTGGTTTCAAGGTTTGAAGATCATTGTTGAAGTCGTGGTGATTTTTGGATCATTTGGCCTATACGCGTAGACAACAATTCGTACAGCCCCCTCCACACGTTCAAGCCTTGGTTTGGTATTTTTCTCAGGTCCCTTACATCCTATAAACATCAAATAAAATGGTTGGTTCGATCCATGCATGCTCTATATCATATTCGTAAATAAAACCCTAAAAACATGTGTAAATCGTAAAATACACCATGCGATCCATAAGAATTCCAAATACAATTTATTTACACTTTTTATAATGTAATATGATCTGTAAAAATGTTGGAAGAATTATCATGGCCTAAAACATTGTGTTTCGTAATTATTTTGTTTTGATTAAATCGTATAAAGAGAAAAAGAAAATAAAAGTCGTGTGCCCTAGGGTTTTGGTTTAGGGCTGGAAATGGTGTTAATTAATGATATTAATGATGAGATGATGATTGAGAATTGATTAGAAGGATTAGGGTTTCTATTTTCTTTGTTTTTTGGTTTATACGATTTGTATGTAAATGTTTTGGGTGAGTTTTGTAAACTTTAAAACTTAAGGGTTAATTCTGGAACTTTATTTGAGCTGTATAATATTCGAATAAAATATATAATGAGGGTGCTAAGTGTAAGTTTTGCATTTAAATGGATTAAAATGTATTTTAAACCTAATTAGGGTTTGTTTTGAAAATAATTAAAAGAGAGGGACTAAACATGTAATTTTCAGAAACTTGGAGCTGTTTTGAGTAATTTAATATATTCAGGGAGTTATGTGTCATTTTGATAATTTAATGGCATAATATGTAATTAGTAATAATTAAAAGTTGAAATTATAAATTAAAGGGTTAAATATGTAACTTTTATAACTTGAGGGATTTAAAGTGTAAAATATAAAAGTTTAAGTATCCATTCGAATAACATCCTAAAATAAGTGCTCATTGTGTAAAATGGATAAGCTAAGGGTTTAATGTGTAACTTTGAATACTAAAGGTTTAAAGTGAAATTTTGGAAAGTAAAGGGTTAAAATGTAAAGTTATAAAACCCTAAGGACCAAATGTGAAAGTATGATAAAAGATACCTTATTTCCATTAATAATGATCAACATTCTAAATATGGAAACTTTCTAAAAGTGGAAACTTACCATTTATGGAAACCTGCTAAAAGTGGAGAGTTACTTTAAATGGAAAGTTACTAAAACTGGAAAGCCGACTAAAATGAGAAATCTGAATTGAATAAGTTATTAATAATAAGCCGATTATTAATTCGTGTAGATTCGCTGAAGAAGGAGTTTTGCTTTCGACCTTTATGTTTCTGTCATGTGTGCACTTGCGGTTTAAGGTACAGATATTCTAACCTTTCAGTAAGGTTTCTCATGACTCGTGATCCGTTCCTTTTACCACTACTATGACTTCTGACCTTTGTATATCCGATATCTCTGGTTCATCTTTTATGATAATTTGATATGAAGACCTTTTGGAAAATATAACTTGATGTTATGGAAAGAAACTGTTTTGAAATGACACTCTATGATTTTGAAACGAAACCATTTTAAAGGAAGGATTAATTGGCTTTTATGAAGAATGTTTAAAGAGGGAGATCTTTGAGATGAATTGGGTAAATAACTATTAAAGTTTTAAATCTATTTTCTCTTAACTCTTTCATATTTTATTTTGAACTTACGAAACTTAATAACGAATCTTTTGAAATGAACCTTTGGGAATGAACCTTGGATATTCTGAACCCTTGATATGACTTCTGATATTATGATTTTGAGATGACCTTGAGACATGACCTTGAGATAAACCTTTGCTATATGACCTTTTGCATGACTTTGAGACCTGACTCTTAGTTTGATACCCGAGCCATTTATGTTTCCCTACCTATGGAGGTACCATAGGCATGTCTGTGATGCACCGCTGGCATGACTCATGTGTGGGTGAGTGATTTCTCACGCCGTCCCTTTTTATGATTACTATTATGGCCATTATGACTTTGAGTATATGACTTTGAGATTGACTTTGAGTAAGGGGCGTATGGATTGCAATCCTAGATATGTATGCTTAGTGGATTTAACTATGACTTTGAGTTGACTTTGAGGTGACTGGTGTTGTGTGCAATACACGCCTTTCACAACTTCTGGGAGCTGATCACTCCACTTTATGATACATGAGGACACCCCTCATATTATCTGGTTGCCTGAGAGGTATCCCCTCTGATTGTGAGATTATGGATTGAAGGCTTATGACCTTGAGATATGACTTTGAGTTTTGGGCTCGTGGTAGATGACTATCCTTTCTTCTTTCTATTCTATTACTCTTTTATCTATTCCTTATTCTATTTCCCCAATGCACTATATTTCAGTTCTGTTTCATTATCATTGCTTTGTATATGTATCTGTTCACTGGGCTTTTTAAGCTCAGCCGCATTTCCTTTTCCTGCGGCAGGTTTTAGTAGGAAGCTGGGTTATGGGAAGAGAGTGTGACTGGACTTAGAAGACTATGCTTTGGACTAGAGACGATTAGATGAAGTTTCACTTTATTAGACATAGTATTTATTTATTTATTTATTTATTTGTAACCTTGTAGTTTCAGATTTTCATTTGTAACCCTGAATTTCTTTGTATATATGAATCATATGCTTGTGTTTGTTCTGAGATGTCACTGTAATGTAATACTTCTACCCTTATCGGGTTGGGGTGTTACATTTGTAACCGGTTCGGTTTTGGAAAATTACCGAAATGTGCAGCTCTACAACGATGCATGTTTTATATTCACGCCTAATTATCTTTTATGTCTTTTAGTCTAGCTTGTTATATGCTTATAAATATTTATAGACAACTTTATATGAAAAAACTCTTATATATTATTTGCAAGTATATAAAGGATTGTATAGCTGCTTCATGTTAATATTAGTACTATTTTTTAACATACTTGAGTTTTTAAAATAGGGCAAAAATCGGTTTTGGAGGAACCCCTGAATCTTATGGTTTGTTGTTAACACGTCGTGCAGATAAACCTAATGTCATCAACAGATATGATGACACCTTACAGATCGATAAAGAAAGTTGATAATACGGATTACATTACAATGTACCTTCCTAAAAGCTTTCGATCTCCCAATATCCATTAATAATTCTGCCACACTTTTGTCACCAACATATATGTACAAATTCCAAAATCTAACAACACGCTGCTAGGGAGATGATGGTCAGGTAATTTGAATTGGATTAAAAGCTTTCTTACACCTAACTCACACATCTTACATACTCGATCATGTTTATAGTGACTTATAGGCCGGATTTAATGTCATCATCAAAATATCTTAAACACGTGAAATGAGCGACTCATACAATATCAAAATCATTTCCCATTCCAGAAAAGATATATTACTACAGTTACCTCCAATTCAAGGACGACAAAGGGACTAACCTGATACTATATTTATAAACAAAAGCAGTAACGAACCATAACTTGTTTCGTCGTCTTTGCGAGTATAACCCAAATAGACTAGTGTATATAACGAATTTGTTGAACTTTTAAAGATTCCAAGAAATAACATACATGAGAACACTGTACTATTCTAGACCCATATATAACCCAAATAGACTAGTGTATATAACTAAGCAACAAGTTCTTTCTTCAATGAGTGTGGGACAAAATGTTAATATTAAAAAGTTATCAACAGTTGGTGAAAGAACTATTTGTAACATGCATGGAACTCCAAAATTCATGTTTAGAACATCCTTTATATTTTGGCAAATAACAACGTATAATTCGGCCTGAATACAAAGAGCATGCATCACTTCAGCCCAAATCTGCTGGGCCTTTATCTTCTTTTTTATGCTAAAGCTTGAGCCAATAGTTGGACACTCATACCATGTACTTTGTGTACCTATTTCTTCTTCAATTCTATTTTCTCGGACATATAGTGGCTTAATTTGAGTGAACGACAACCACACTTTCATCTGAAGGCAAAGTTTTCTCTTATTTTTGATTGCTATCATTGTTTATATCCGTTCATTACTTCTTTTCTAGTCATCTAGTGTAGCTCATCTTCAAAGTAGCTCAACAAATACATCAAATTTGCTCTCAGCTGATTCCAGATAAGAAAGGTGACTTCTAACATAACTAGTCTTGCAGAGATTTTCATAATTATTATACTCTAAACTCGCGCGTTGTTTTCTCAATGACCTCGATGGCAACGGGGCGGGGAATGTCGGGGATTGTACTTACCATCCCCATCCCCGTTTTACACTCTCCATCCCCATCCCCATCCCCATCCCCATTGGGGAATTGTTTTAGATCCCCATCCCCATCCCCAATGGGGATCGGGGATCCCCGGGGATTCGGGGATTCTTCACCCTTATTAAATAACATAAAAATTCCACCAACTCATTGAAAATATAAAGAATTGTGACTCATAAAATACCTAAACAAACGTACATTGCACATAGTTATATCAATTATAATTTCAATTCAACTTTAAAGCATCGTAAACAATGTAACATTAAAGATAATATAAAAACAATATGCATCATATCTATGTATTCGGACAAAATAGTTAAGTAACATGTAATTGTTAGTTCTACTTCTAAATCTCAATGTGTTTGGTCCTATAAATATCACATATGCATATAAAAATACTTGTCGAAACTCATAAACATATGTACATATACATATACAAGTTAATCGAGTATGGATAAAACATATAAATTTTAAATAATTATACACTAGAAAGATCGGGGTCGGGGCCGGGTTCGGGGATTTATGTTATTCCCATCCCCGCTCCATCCCCGGTTTAATATTTCAGTGGATTCCCCATCCCCGGGATTCTCCAGTCAAATTGGGTTTGAGGATCGGGTCTCCATCGGGTACGAATTTTTTTACCATCCTTAAATATACCTGGTTTTGCAGAGATTCTCATAATTATTATAAGTTTGAATACGATTAAAATTTTTAATGTTAGAAATTAAAATTTAATGTTGCGCGTATTTTATATTAAGTCTAAAAGTGTAAAAAAATAAATGAATAAATAAATAAATAAAAAGATGACATTGTTTGTGTAAATTTGTTATCTTTTCTTTTTTTCGCTTAATTAATACTCCAGCCCTATTAGATGGTTTAATTTTGTCACGTGAACACGATTGAGCAATATCTTATAAAAAAAATAAATAAACAAAGAAATACTAAATAAAGGTTAAAAAGATTAAGAGTTCGTATTAACTTTGAGCTGCATGGTTTACCACATGGTGTTATTAGTTTGCAAACTTGTTAACCATAGGGTCAATCATACAACTGAAAACATAACATTAGTCTACTCACAAGTGACTCATGCACACTATGGTATGTTAGTAACCAAAAACTTCATTCTTTAAACTATGTGGGACACAAGGTTAGGAACTTAGAGCATTGGGTACCTTGACTATAAACCCAAGTTATTGCCAAGTTAAGATGACATGGAGGCTGACGTGGACCAAGTTATTGCCAAGTTAACACACCGCCTACCAAGTTATTGCCAAGTTATTCGGGCGTTAACGTAGCAAGTTATTGCAATAACTTGCGTTAACATGTATTGTTGCCTTAAAAAAAATCACTTTAACCCAAGTTATTGTCAAGTTAACGCCGCGTTATTGAATAACTTGCTGAGTTATTGTGAGTTAAGAGACCGCCGCGTTATTGAATAACTTTCCAAGTTATTGTGGAGGCTGACGTGGACCGAGTTATTGAATAACTCCGGGTCAAGGTACCCAATGCTCTTAGGATAATGGGTTGGCACAGTTCTCTATATTATGTCATTTGCAAAAGAAAGTTACGTACATGGAAAGAAATACTCCGTAAATAATAAAAAAAAATTAGAGCATGAAACATGAAGGTAACACTTTGGATAGCAAGATATTATATGTTGTTATAGCTCTAATAATGAAAGACATAATACTAGTCTCAACACATTAATTTAACACACATACACTTATGATATATAACTAACAAACAACTTCAATTCTCTCTATGTGGAGTAAAAGGTTACAAAATATCTTCATGAAAAAAAGATTTATCATACCAGTGTAAAAAACTTTGAATACATATTTATACAAGACTTATTTGTCTTTCAAATAATAGTCATTCACGTATGCACCATGGTCATATTTATACAAGAATTATTTGTCTTGCAAGATAAGTTACACATAGAGAGATGGCAAAAAAAATTCATACCCGACAGGGACCTGATCCCCAAACCCGATTTGACTGGGGAATCCCCGAGTTGACCGGGGGATGGGGATGGAGACGAGGAATACCCGAATTATAAAACTGGAGATGGGGCGGGTACGGGGATAGCATAAATCCCCGACCCCGAACTTTTTAACGTACAAACATGTATAAATTTTATATATATTAATACTAAATGTACTTGTATATGTATATGTTACTAATTATTGACATGTATTATAATTGAAGTATATTTTTATGTATATGTAATATTTAATGGATCAAAATTATCAAATATTTTAAAATGTTAAGCACTAACTACGGATTATCCAACCAATATTTTATCCGAATGCACTCATTCGATGCACTCTATTTTTATATTATATGTGATGTTTCAATACATACAATGCTTTAAAGTTGAATGAAAATTTAATTAATCCAACTATGTATAATATACGGTTTTTAAGACATTTTATAGGCTAATTCTTTATATTTTCGATTAGTTATGTAATTTTTATGTTTTATTCATATGCGAAGAAAATCCTCAAATTCCCGTGGGGATCCCCGATCCTCATTAGGGACGGGGATGGGGAAGCAAAACGATTCTCCGATGGGGATGGGGGCGGGGATGCGGATGAGAGTGAGAAATGAGGATGGGGATGGTAAATACGATCCCCGATATTCCCCGCCCCGTTGTCATCCCTAGTTACACTTACACACACTCTAGAATAGTCTTTTAAGTATACCATAATTATGATAAAGTTATATGGTAACTAGATAATAGTAAATCTCTTGCTAATACCCCTCAAGTTGGAAGTTGAAGATTTCGAACGACCAACTTGCCAAGCAAATAATCATTAGTAAAACATAATGAAGAGAAGCATACTAGAACAGTTTTGTTGTATCACACTCGGCTATCTAACAATCTAAAGTGTCGAAAAAGTAACGAATGTGAAAATAACAAATACATTCATTACCGTTAAAACGTTAATTAAGGAGTCCAATTTTGAAAATTTATTTCTTTGTGAACCCTACTCGTATATATTTGAACTATCATACAACCCACGATTGGACCAACAATAATGAGCTGGCCCTTGATTTGACCCACCAAAGAATTGTGATCTTTATAATGTGAACCTGGACTGTGGCTTAAACCTCTTTGTAAACTGTCTACATTATTTCTTGACCCTTTATATAAAAGTGGGTTATGACAATCGCAAAAATATTTCAACACAATTAACTAAAAAAAAAAAAAAAAAAAAAAAAAAAAAAAAAAAAAAAAAAAAAAAAAGCCATTTTTGTAAGACTTTAATTAAATGTATGTAAGAAAATATAAAAAACAACCGAACAAAATAATTTTATCATTCAACTTGTCCAACATATTCTTCATCTTAATTGTTTGAGTTTAGTTCCAAAAACTTTCTCCAGCTTTGTTGTATCTATAGTTAGAGTAAGGATCAAATGAGAAGAATTCTTAAAATAAGAAAGATGAGAAATAATTATAACTACATATTACATATGCACAATTTGAATTAGATGCATCCCTAATCTTGAGATGCATCATAATATATTTTCTATCTAAAAATTAGATGCACATACATATATTATATGCATTTCATTAAGTTAGACGAATCCTGTGTATTTTTTGTCATCTGCGGGTCAAATTTATTGCTATTACTACTTTCCATTATTTTCAATTCACTTCAAAATCACTTTCAAAACTAATTGTGATGCATCTAAATGAATAGAGATGCATCTAATTCAAGTCAATGCATCTCAAATATGTCATTTTAGTCATCTCTCATTCTTCTCATTTTAAAATTTCTTCTCACTAGATCCTTACCTAGTTATCCAAAACTATTTCTATTTTTATCTGTTAAAAACTATATGTTCAAGGTTGTTATAAATAATAATAATAATAATAATAATAATAATAATAATAATAATAATAATAATAATAATAATAAAAAGTAAAAAAAAAAAAAAAAAAAAAAAAAAAAAAAAAAAAAAAAACATTTTCTTATATAAAAAGAAGGATTTTGAGACATGTTATACGTAGTAAGATATTTGAATAGCACAAACTGGAATAATATTGTCTAAATCAATATTATCAACTGATATTAATTAAACTAGATAACAACAGCCAGAAATAATATTCACCAAGACACCAAGTATCATCATGCATGTGTTTTCTTAGCAAAACATTATCATGTACGTAGCATCTCACCATAGCATGCAATTGGTTTATTAACATTTTGGGTAAATTTTGGGAGACTCAAAAATTGAAATAAAGATGCATGAATGATTCCTTCACGCGTTAGTTTTACCTTTTCCTCCTCCTAACATATATGATCGATCCCATTAATACTATATATATTCAGTTTCATTATTATTGCTGATAATAATAAAGAAAACACAATGATGGAGACACCGGCACCCCCTCCACCACCACAGACACCACCACAACCTTCCACCGGTTGCGGTACGATTTGGGCAGCGGTTTCAGCAATATGCTCTATTCTTACTTAAATTGGGGTCTTACTTAGGCTGTTCGACATGTGATTTTACTAGTACAAGTGGGATCGGAAATCAAATTTCCTTTAGATTTAGTGTAGTTTCTTAATAGTCTTAGTAACTGTTGCATGCATGCATGTTCTCTTTGTTTAAAGGCAATTAAAACATAAGGAAGTACCCCACTATATATGTGGAAGTACACTCCATGCAAGTTTACATTTAGTTAATTCCTTTTAGTAGGTTGGTGACTTAGTAGGTAGTTAGTATTGCTAGTATAAATATGTACCTTTGCATGATCAGTTTAATTTGCTCAAGAAGAAAGAAGAAGAAAAGTGTTTTATCTAATATTGTTTCTTAATCTTTCTTTCATAGTCGTATGTTTGATTCATTTCATTTAGTTGTTACTTTTCATACTAGTAGTGTAGTAAAGATGTTGACAAAAAATTAACAAAAATTATAAACCATGCACTGATGCACACAACCTCTACATATAAGGATACACAAAGCAGCTTATTTCACCATCAAATTATCTCATTTTCTTTGTATTCAGATTAAGACAATTAAAAGAGATGTCGAACAAACTCGTCCTATTCAGCATTGTAGCTCTTACTTTCGCTTATCTTTCCTTTTAGCCTACGAGCCTGCACCCATCCAAGATTTCTGTGTAGCTGATGCTAACAACTCAGGTATTGTATTTTAACAAAAGTAGTCATTTGTACAAATCTTTCTGTCAAGTATTTTATAGCTACATGTAAGTATGTAGCATGCACTTAATGTAATGAAACATATTGTGCAGTGAAAGTAAATGGTGTAGCATGCAAGAATCCAGGGCAAGTTCAAGCAGAAGATTTATTCTTCAGTGGGCTCCATATCAAACGCTGTAGGATCAAGGGTGACCCAGTCTTTGCGACTCAGCTACCAGGACTAAACACTTTGGGCATCTCAAAGCTTCGAATTGATTATGCACCATGGAGACTAAATCCTCCTTATACTCACCCAAGAGCCACTGAGATCCTTACAGTTCTTGAAGGGACCCTACAAGTCGGATTTGTCACTTCTAAACCCGATAACCGTTTTATGACTTTATCAGCTAGGTACTGCAAAAGGGTGATGTTTTCGTATTCCTGGTAGGACTTGTGCATTTCCAGCGTAATGTTGGACATGGAAATGCAGTAGTTATTGCTGCATTGAGCAGTCAAAACCCAGGTGCGATAACAATCGCAAATACAGCTTTTGGCTCAAATCCGCCAATTCTGAGTGATATTGTAGCAAAGGCTTTCCAAGTGGATAGCAGTGCAGTGGCTTAGCTACAATTGAATAACAAAAAAAAAAAAGAAGCTTGAATTATCAAAATGTTATTCATTAATGGAATGATACTATATACATACCTGTATCTACTTAGACCATTGAATATGTATAAATCCAATAGTTCAGTGCAAAAGAAATTTCAAAAAAAAAAAGAAAAAAAAAAAAAAAAAAAAAAAAAAAGTGCAATTGCTGGGAATCGAACACGGGCTACCCAGCTCAACCCACACACATCAAACAAACTGTCCTAGTGACTTTTCACGTTTTATATTTGTTTCCTTTTTCTTTTATAGTTTTTTCCTATTTAGCTTATATAAACTGGTTCAGCTTTTATTAGCTTATTCAAATTAGCTTTTTCAAAAGCATTATTTTTCTTAGATTAGAAATAGCTTAAAGTATTTACCACAAAAATTTCATAATTGTTAGACTTCATTTAGAATTTTTAAACATTTAACAGTTTAAAATAGTTTTTTAATTCATAAAAAAATATTAAAAATTAAAAAAAAAATTCTTTTTTCTATAATTTTCTTTTATCATTTTTAAGTTAGGAAAATTTAGTTTACATTTCTAGGGATAATATTTTAAGATTTCACTTTTTAGTTGCGTTTTAGGATCCCGGAACGTTCGTTTTTGGGATTATTTGCGTTTTAGAATACGTTTGCTTCATTTACTTGTTTTCCTTGCTTGTTTAATTGTTTTTATTTGTTATTTCATATTATTAAGTGTTAAACTCGAAAATATCACTTTTGTTTCACTATTCACTTCACATTTCACGACACCGAACCGACAACTCGAATTCATCCTTCGTTAGGATTACGACCCAGGAAATACTTTCATTGTATTTCTTTGGAAAAGTATAAATATACTAATTGATATTAAAAACATCATACGTTCACTATGTAAAGGGATGTCTGCCTACCTCATTGTCCAACTAGTATAAAGACACCCTCACTCTCTAGTGAGGGGTGTGGTTAGATAGGTTGTGTAGTTTCAATTCTCACTCTCTAGTGAGGGTGTATTTATACTAGTTGAGTTAGATAGGTTGTATTTATACTAGGTTTAAGGATCAAGCTGATGCTATTGATCTTTATTGTACCGAAAAATTTAAGGTATTCGATATTTAATTTTGGGTTTGTTGCTTGTTAATATTCGTTGACCTTTATTTATTCTTATAGTCTCATCGGGAGACTGTCGTGAGCATATGTGGAATGGGTCAAAGATGTATTACTCATCTTTGTACACCTACCAGACATATTGGGCCAATCACGAGAGCCGTTTCTGGTAAGTATAATAATTCACTCGCTGTTTGTATGTATAAATTGTAATGATCAAGTTTATTGTTTTTGTTAATCAGAAGCAACATTAGGCGGTGAGTTGCTGTTAATAGACGCGGTCGTGGATGCTTTTTACGTTTGGTCAGGCTGCAGGGGCAAAGAACTAGGCAAACATCTGCCAAAAAGGTTTGCTGGAGGGTACGAATGTCTGTTTATGTGTCTAAAATTTATATTAATCCGACTTTTAATCTAAAATTTATGTGTCTGTTTCTTGCCTTTCAGTCCTTTACTTGAGGAGCCGAATGACCTGCAGAGTTTAGGAAAAGCGTTGAAAGACAATAATGTAGGTTTTGATGCTATCGCCTTTGGTGACCCGGAAGAAGATAAGAAGGAACTTTTTGAAACCTTGATTTCTGTTGCAGAAAATAATGGCAACTGCAACCTTCTTTATGTTCCACCTGGTTCTTCTGTCCGTGAAGCCCTTTCGAGGTTTTTATGATCTGTTTCCCTAATTGGATTCATATATATATTTTTTAAATTGATAAAATGTAAATATTTATTACTTGGCTTATCATATACTTCGTATCTTGTTAACATTTTCTACCAGGTCTCAAATCATGCAAAGCGGTTCAGCACCATTTGCTCATCTTCCGGAGAGTCCAAAGCAGAATATAAATGCCCTATCGAGGTTAGAAAAATATTTTCATTACAAAAATGGTAAGAGATAATTCAAGATTTCTTAACAGTTGCCGAGTGTAAATTGTGATAGCTAGTTCTTAACTAGGCAACATTCAAATCCTTGTGTATGTTGGTCCCATCCGGATCTTCTTTGTTACGAATCAAACAAGTCTATGAACAAACACACGACACACAAACTCACACTTTGTATATAATGAAATCTGTTACGAACCTTTAATAATGATATTATATAAACTGAAAAGGTTAACTATTACAATGATCCTAAGCCAATATATAATGAATGAAACGTTGCCTCCTAAACGACACATTGGTTCATCAAACGTTGTGATGGTTGTGATGAAACCGTTCCTTATAACTACCCTAACTGTCATCATATGGGCTGGGTTGGTTTAACCCAATTCGACCCATAAACAACTTTACATTACTGACCCATACTCTAATAATACATTCGACTTATCATACTATCTAAAAAGTCTTAAAACCTAAATACATAAACACTAATTACAACAGCCCTTGAACACGGATTGATGAATTATCATCCAACAGTGTATGCTTTAGATAGTTCTTCACCTTGTAACAGTCCTTTAAATAATTGGTTTTAATATACATGAAAAATAAAAATTGATTTATTGAGTTACTAGAAAATATATTAAGCGCAATTGAATGGGTGGTCATTACGACAGTCGTCCCATCACTACTGTCAACTTAACACCGAATCTGATTATACTCTCATCAGTCTCATCTATTTTACTTAACCGTAATCACTGCAATCACTAACAAAAAATAAAACATTAAGTTTGATCGCGGATTCAAAGCACAAGCTGATGAAGGCCACCACGAGGTAACCACTTGCCGTATCACTCTCAACTCATTCATGGCTCTCTAGTTCCTTCATTACAACTAGTAAACTAAAACAAGTAAAATCATTGCGTAAATGAAACTATTCTAATAATGTGAGTCATGTTAACATGAACGTGTGCAAGTGCATTATAAACGTGTGGTTAAGATTTCAGTATAAGCAGCTAGGCAATTGTTTATAAACGTGAAAAATTCTCGTTTTTGTTTTCACCAAAGGCTCCAGCTTAGTAACTGATTACATTTGTACTAAGACCGGGTGTGAGGGTCAGTCGCCACCACCGACGTGTCGGCCACCGTTACACCACCCGACTTGGACCCGTTTCAGGAGGGAAAAAGACATGAATCGGTCCCATATGCGACAGAGCTGAAATGAAAAGGGACGAATGTTTGTGTTATAAAACGACGACACTTTTATATGACATTGGTAATTTTGAAGGCCTTATTATGGATTACGCCCAGGGCCTCTAAAAACATGAGGATGGTCCTGCTTGGTTCTCGGGTAAAATGATTTCAATAATGGAAACTTTGAGTATTTTTACTAGTTGCTCACATTTCAACTTCGATCTTAATCTTGTCTGTAATTTGATTTGTGGAAAATTATACACTTTTAAGCTATTTTGGTTGCTCACAATGTTAAGGATCATGGGGTCGAGTTAGAAACCAATGTCTAAACTGGTCCTAATATGCCGACTCACTATTGTTGATTTGCAGTCTCACTTGGTTTAACGTACAAAGCATTGGAAAGTGTATGTAGCATCAGCTATAATGTAACCAAAGGGGAAATTTGCATTTCCAACCTCAATAATATCACTTACTTTTATCTACTTTCCAAAAGCATGTGTTGAGTGTTTAAATACCTAGTTTACTGGTAATATATTATTGCTGCCCTTCAAAAAAAAAAAAAAAAAAAATGATGGAGATGTTCCGACCACCACCACCACAATGACCACCGCCTCCACCTCCACCTCCACCACCAGACACCTCCTCCACCACAGACACCACCGCCACAGACACCACCACCACCACCTCCACAACCACCACAAAACCTCCATGCACGATTTGGGTAGCAGTAATTTCAGCAATATTCTCTATTGCTGCTTGCACTGTGGCCATAGTTAAGTGGTTGGACTCTCAATAGTCTTAGCAACTGTTGCATGCATGCATGTTCTCCATGTTTAAAGGCAATTAAGTCATAAGGAAGTACCCCACGTATTATGTGGAAGTACGTACACTCCATGCACGTTTACATTCAGTTTCCTTTTAGTAGGTTAGTGACTTAGTAGTGGGTAGTCAGTATTGCTAGTATAAATATGTACCTTTGCATCAGTGTAATTTGTTCAAGAAGAAAAGGTTTTGTTTGATAGCATCTTAATTGAACTGGTCAGCGCTTATTACCTAGTCGGTTAGAGGTGAACATGTTTGATACGAGAAAAAGATACCCTGAGTCATTCATTTTGACTCTGAGTGGGCCATCACCAAAAATTAGTTCCGCCATTTAGTAGGCGTATGCCTATCAATCTACCTTTAATAATAATACTATATTCTATGACATAACATAACGTCATTTTTATTCTTTCTTTTAACTCACATGATGGCTTTATTTCATTCACAAATATTTTAGTGTTTGATCTCTAAGAATACTTATTTTAGAGTCTATTTGTTAATGTATGGCAATATAATTACACTTTTATGTTAGAATTATTAACGTACATAATTAACCTTTTATGTTACATTTCCAATCTATATTATAAATTGTATCACTCATAACTGTTATCAAATTTCGACATGATACAAATATCTAAAAACTTTATTTCTAGATAGATGGTGTATGTTTTTAGCTATTCAAACTTTATTACTTATTACACAGAACAATTGTCAAACAATCATTTTCGTTCAGAATCATGTTCACTCAGCACATTTGATTCATTGAGCGTCTTAGTTTATCTAATCTTGTTTTTTAATCTTGATTTCATAATGGTATATGTCTGATTCATTTTATTTAGTTGTTACTTTTCATATGGTCAACTAACGTTTGCTATATGTAACGACTTAACGTATTGTGGTATTATTAAGTAACCATTTGGATCAAATCGAGCACTAATTGTTAGAGTGACGTTTTCATTTATGAAAAGTCCCATAAACAGATATGAGACATCATGTATATATGAGATTACATAAATTGTCAATTTACATCACTTTCATTGGCTATTTGTATCAATAATCCGTATTCATTATATAACCATTTATGCATGTGCTCAGAAAGTGATGTTTTCCAATTTCAGAAAGTTTCAAGAAATAAGTTGAATTCATTTCATTTGCTATTTATAGTTGATTGTTACTCGCACTCTTTCTCAGCTTTTAGTCATTCTAAGCCGACTTCAAAAACATTTTTACTTCTTAAGCTATGTGAAACTAAACATTAACATGGTTTCCACCAAAACATGTTTTATAATTAGAAAAAATTAGTATAAAAAAAGTTTGAAGTTCGTACAAGTTTTCAGTTTGATTCCAAACATGTGTCATATAAATTAAATTTGTAACAATCAAGAATGTAATCAACACGAAAACAGTATACTATTTCAAGCACATATAACCCACATAGACTAGGGTACATAACTAGCTAACTAGTTCTTTCTTCAATCAATGTGGGATAGAATGTTTAAATAAACAATTTGGAAAAGTCTCCATGTGATATAAAAGATTTTTATGTGCATGGAAAGAAAGAGATACATAATGCAAGATTTATCAATAAGAGTTATCAATAGTTAGTGAAAAATAGTTAGTGAAAGAACTATTTGTTACACGGACTTCCAAATTCAAGTTTAGAAACAACTAAGTTTTGTGTTTTTGGAGCACGAATCATGAAGGGAACATCTTAGTGAAAGAAGTTCTCTTTGTTTAAAGGCAATTAAGTCATAAGGAAGTACCCCACGTATTATGTGGAAGTACACTCCATGCACGTTTTTCCTTTTAGTAGGTTAGTGACTTAGTAGCCGGGTAGTTAGTATTGCTAGCTAGTATAAATATGTACCTTTGTATCAGTTTGTTCAAGAAGAAATTAAGAAGAAGAAAAGTGATTAAGTCTTAGTTTCTCTCTAGTTTAGTTTTTTTTTAGAGTCTTGCCCACTTATCAAATCTTGTTTCTTAAACCTACGTACAATTTCGTAGTGTATTAGTAACAAGCAATTTTCATCTTCTAGCTATTTGGGATAAAATTTATGATATAGTGTTAGAAAATTTCTCATAAAATGGTAAACTTTATTTAAAAGACTTATATTCACGAGGAAAGAAAGAAAATGTCATAGTTATCAAAAGTTGGTGAAAGATAAATATGTTATATGGAACTCCAAATTGAAATTCAAAAGCAAACAAGTTTTTGAATTTAGAGCATGAAACATGAAGGTAACAACAAGGAATATATATAGTTACTGCTTTAAAAATTGAAGATTGAAAATGTTTAAACATTTGTATTAAAAGAACCTGTGAAATTTTCTAAGTGTTTGCTTATTTGAAATCATTTGTGTAGAAATTTATATATCGCCTTAATGCATTACGTTTTTGGGTCATGAACGTTAAAGTATTTCTGTATTACGATACTTGTTTAATTGTTTTGGCCGTTTGCTTAGAAAAGTTATTAGCACAAGGCCCAATCACTGTAATTTTTGAAGGCTCCGTTTGTAAAAAATGATTGTACATATATATAGGTTTGCAAGTAGCTAGGCAAAATTTAGACAAAAATGCTTATAAGATGAGCATTTATGTCAAAGCTAAAGAGCTAGGGAAACCTTTATGGATACACAGCTTTAATAGCTTATGTTATATGTTGTTACTGCTCTAAAAACTACATTTGACTCTTCACTTGTTTCATAGTAACATACTAACATTATTTCATACACCACCAATATAATATGTCATTCTATAATCTTCTCTTAGAATTTGATATAAATGACATGTTGATATAAACTCATCCACAACATGACTCACATGAAAAATTCAAAACATATGTTACATGTTCTTGCACATATAGTAGCTTAAATTGTGTGAACGACAACCACAATGTCATCATAAGACAAGTTTTTCTCCTATTATCAATTGCTTTCCTACTTCCTAGTTTAAATATGTTCATTTCTTCTTTTCTAGTCATCAAGTGTTCGTGTGGCTCGTCTTAAGATTAGATCGCAAGATATACAATATTTGTATGAGGTTGTGACCGGGATTTTTGTAATCTTTCGTCTTCAGCGTGTAGCTCAGTTGGTTCCGGATAGGAAAGGGAAACTTCTAATATACTTAGTCTTACGGAGATTCTCACAGACTTGGGGATATATATACATTTTAGTATGGATTATCACTCTCATTGTTGCATTTGTGTAAGACCACATTATAACAAAAATATATTCCGAAGGATATCCTCATTATGATTGAACCTTCAACTATGCTAAAAATTAAGAGTAAAAAGTTAAACCACATTATAACAAAAATATATTCCGAAGGATATGCTCGTTATGATTGAACCTTCAACTATGCTAAAAATTAAGAGTAAAAAGTTAAGAGTTTATATGAGTTTTCGGATATTTCAACGTCCGTCAGATTTTTTTACACCCGAGAACGTTGAAGTTACCGAAAACATTATACCATTAAACATATTTATCACACATACACTTATGCTATATAACTAACAAACAACTTCTATCGTCAGCCTATGTGGGATAGAGTGTTAGGATAAAACGTTACAAAATATCTTCATAAGGATAATGCAAGAGTTCTTAACAGTAAGTGAAAGAACTATATGTTACATGGAACTCCAAATTGAAGTTTAGAAGCAACTAATATTGTGTTTTTGTAGCACGAATCATGAAGGGAACAACTTGGATAACTATCTAAGAACGGTAGGTTAGCTTTGTAATTATCTATAATCGTTAGCGAACAAATTTTATACATCATTCAATGAATTATGTTTTCTGGTGATGAAGGTTAAAGTATTTTAGCGTTATGATACCTGTTATTGCCATGGTTTATTAGCATACTCATTTTGCCGATCACTACACATTTTTGAATGCTCAATGTGTATATTTTGAATGTACATATTTTTGTTCGCAAAAGTAGCAAAGCAAAGTTTTTGACAAGCAAGCTTATTAGATGAGTACTTATATCGAAATTGAAAAGTAAGCAACATGTTCTATATTATGATGCTTGTTTGGTTTATTTTGGCACTAGGTAAAAATCTTATTATGTTAAAAAGAGTACTTATGTTACTATCTAATTATAAGCAGTTGAAAATATTTTTAACAGAGTTGATACTCCAACCACATTTTTTGATACAAATACCACAACTGTGCATTACAGTGTTGTACTGTATAATACTGTAATGCATAAGTTATGATACAAGTATCAAAAAATGTAGTGCGAGTATCAACTCTCTATTTTTAAGCATATAACAATTACATAAGATATAATTAATTGGGCCTAAATATAATAAACATTCATAACTTCAGCCTTTGTCGTACAGAGTTGCTAGTTTTGATTTTATTTTTTTTCCCCAAGTGTGAGCCTTGGTCTTTTGGATATTTGCATAAAGCGTGAGCCTTGGGCTTTTAAAATCCCTAGTCAAATTGCATAAATTTGTTGTCCAAGACTTTTATCCTTTTCGTGACGCGTCGTAGCTCAGATTGGTTCGAAATGAGAAACAAGATTTGCAAAATCCTTGGTCTTTTTGACATACTCATAATAAATGTACTTTGAACTCGCACGTGGTTGTGAAAAATATTTTGGAATATAGAGAATCGTTTAGTATGTAGTATGGACGTTTGGGTTTTGAAATCCTTGAGATATTCAAAGTTGATAAGTATCTAAACATGATAATTGAAATAATAGTTTTGATTGTCACTATCGTTGTTGTATTTGTGTAAGATCACATTAGAACGAAAATATATACGTCACTATCTAAATGAAAATAAGATACACCAACACGTTATGAACTTTCAAGTGTGATTAAATATGCTCATTTCATATATGGTTGTGATAATTTTATGAATTATCTAATGAGATTTTTTTTTTTTTTTTTTTTTTTTTTTTTTTTTTTTTTTTTTCACGGCAAGTTAGTTGTCAGTGATTCGAGCCCACAATGACATTTAATTGGGCAGTATGCAAGCCTCGAACATTTGCCTTTGAAGATAAACCCCACTCCTGCTACTATTTATTTCCGCCCCTGAAGGTCCATGATGAGACTCGAACCTGAGACCTGTCCAAAGATACCTCTCCAAAGTTAACCTTGGTGCCTAGTTGGTTGTTGACTATTGAGTTAGATCATACGTTTATTTACTTTGCATGTTGCATTTTAATCAAAAGACTTTAGATACAATTTTACAATTCTATTGTTACTTTATTAGCTTTCAAAATTTGTTTTCTCTTCTAACATGGGTGAAATTAAATATTAAGCATGTTTTAGAGTTCCAAATTAAAAGAAAAAAAGCTAAGAGTTCATATGAGTTTTCAAGCATTCAATATCTACCAGATTTTTTTAACCTGAAAGATGTCAAATATCCGAAAACATAATACTAGTCTCAACACATTTAACACACCTACGCTTATGGTATATAAGTAACCAACAACTTCTATCTTTGGCTTATGTGGGATAGAGCGTTAGGATAAAATGTTACAAAACATCTTTATTAAAAAGATTGTAAGAAAGAGATAATTCAAGAGTTCTTAACATTTGGTGAAAGAAAGATTTGCTACACGGAACATCTAACTGAATTCAAGTTTAGAAGCAACTAATTATATGTACATGAAAAGAAAGAAAGAATGCTCGAGTTAGAGCATGAATATGTGATTTTACATAAGCGTTTATTTATATGAAATCTATATAAGTTTTGGGGTTATAATTTATTCTTGCCATCTTGATTATGGGTTCTTACAAAAGAGAACAACATAGCAAAACTTACAACTAGAGAAAACAAATAAAAAAATCACAATCTATCTTTTAATTTTACATACTTTCAAGCGGTACAAAATGATATGAGTAAATTACATAGATCTATCTTTTAATTTTACATACTTTCAAGCGGTACAAAATGATATGAGTAAATTACATAGATGTTCCCTGTGATTTGCCCAAAGTTTCACCTATAGTCTCTAAAACTTTAAAGTTGCATGGCACGTCCTTATCTCTGAAATAAATAAAACTCATGGTACATCCACTTAACTGGTGTTAAGTGGCTTCCGTTATCTTTTACATGTTAGCCCTTATGGTTAATGATCGTTTGCATCGTTTATCCTTTATAATAACGGCCGTTTACAATATAAAGTTTTCGACTTTAGGTACGTTTTCACATGTTTTTATCTGTTTTTGTTCGTTTTTATAGATTTTCAACCGGTTATATCCATTTTCGTCTATTTTTATCCGTTTTTGTCCGTAAGCCACCACCACCACCAATAAAAAAAAATCAAAAAACAAATTTAAAAAAATCAAAAATAATCCAAAAATAATTATCGATTTTTTTTTTGAAATTTTTTAAGATTTTTTTTTTTATTTTAGAATTTTTTTTAAAAACTTTTTTTTACCAAAATTTTTTTTCGTAAAAAAATGTAGAAAAAAAAATTGAAAAAAAAATAAAAATTTTTGAAAAATAAGTATCCAAAAAAATTTCGAACAAAAATTAATAAAACATAATTATCAAAAAAAATCTTAAAATATTTGAAAAATAAAATACTTTACGAAAATTTTTTTCGAATTTTTTTATTGGAAACTTTTTTTTTTCAAATTATTTTTCTAATTTTTTTTCGATTTTTTTTCTAAAATTTGTTTTCTGATTTATTTTTTATCAAAAAAATTCGATAATTATTTTTGAAATTTGCTCTTTTGGTGGTGGTGGTTGACGAACAAAAACGGAAAAAAAGGGATAAACTCGGATGAAAACCTATAAAAATGGATAAAAACATGTGAAAACGTACATAAAGTCGAAAAACTTTAAATTATAAACGACCGTTATTATAAAGGATAAATGATGCAAACGATCGTTAACCATAATGGCTAACATGTAAAAGATAACGGAAGCCACTTAACACCAGTTAAGTGGAGGGACGACGAGTGTTATTTATTTCAGAGCTAGGGACATGTCATGGAACTTTAAAGTTTTAGGGACTATAGGTGAAACTTTGGGCAAACTACAGGGACCATCTATATAATTTACTCAAATGATATTCACTAGTAATAGCACACATGACGTTTGGTTCCAATTGGTCTAAAACTGCAATGTATGCAGCAAAAATAAACTCAATGTTATAGAGTGAATAACTATTATATATGATCTCAATGTGTAAGAAATGTTGGAAATTATAATTTGAATGACAATTGATGGTCATCATGTATACTAATGGTAGTTAAGAACAAGGTTAATCTTGGTCAAGTGTAACAACTGAATTAAGTTTATGTTCATGAGCCATTAGTAGATTTAATTATGACCGTTTATTTTTCTCATCCACTTTTAAACTAATAAACTATGTTTGTCATCAGTAACTTTGACTACATATATATATGATATAATCACGTTATCATTCTTAACTTATTAAAAACATTGTAGCCCCAACATAATCTCATAATGTAGATGATAAGAAATCTATAGTTAGAGATTACTCTACTAATCAAACTCAAATATGTTAAATCTAACACCAATCTTGAAGCAAAAATAAACAAAACGGCAACAGGGTTTAGATCAGTTTATACAACCTAAATAATGGCCGATTCATCACATGCAAGTACTTTTTACAAGACTTTTATACTCACTATAAATACGGTTATCACTTCCAATGGTTATCTTAATCAATTAGTTATCTAAAATATATGAATCACACGAAAAAAAAAAAAAAAGAAAAAAAAAAAAAAAACTTACCTTTTGAATTGACGGTTATGCTTGATGAATCGGTTTTGGAAGATGATCAAGATTTTTTCTTTTTTGGGATAATATCAAACCGTGTGATATGTAATGAAAATTTATGGGAAGTAGATACAAGTAAATGGTTTGTCAAATGTGTAATCATTATGGATACTATAACAAGTTAACTAAAATCATATTAAATTGATACATGATTTTGTTATATTTTGTAAAAATAAAATAAATCTTGATGCATATCGTGTAATTCAAATACTTTGAGTTTGTCAAAACCTTTTTTTTATAAAAAAGAACCAAATTTGTTTTATATAAACCAAAAAATAAATTGATATGTAATCTACAAATAAAATACAAAATTTTATTGATACATGCCTAATATATAAACCTTCATTTCCTATAAATCCATGCATATATTCGTTCCACACATTTGTTGATATATTAGTTATTTTTGGTCAAACTATGGTGAATAGCAATGATTCATCAAAGGTAAAATAATTTTTGTAAAAATCATTTGTAACAACTATTTATACAATATGTATACTTATGTAATTTATATTGATATCTTTCGATGTAGGCAACCAAAGAACAAGAAAATGATAAAGCATTAGATTCCGTAGATGGTCCAGGAAAAGATATACCGGTGATTGAG
Organism: Artemisia argyi; assembly: GCA_030686995.1. Taxonomy (NCBI): domain Eukaryota; kingdom Viridiplantae; phylum Streptophyta; class Magnoliopsida; order Asterales; family Asteraceae; genus Artemisia; species Artemisia argyi. The sequence continues at coordinate 12,638,131 of CM060682.1, read as the reverse complement.
ATATCGGATGATGACGTGGTAAGAATTAAACTTATATATTGCGGCAAAAAATTTTCCTCCTAAATTTGGCTCGATGAGTAATGTACAATTTAATATATATTTAATTTATTTTTCAATTGTGCAGGCTAAACCCGTCTCTCAGAATCGCGGAAGATTGACTAACGATGAAAAAGTTGTAAACAACGATGTTGTTAATATTAGTTCTTCTGACGATGTAAACGCATAACCATTCTAACCCAAAAAAATAAATAATACTATGGTCTTATGATGACATTCAGAGATAGGCATTGACCATCATATATTATTTGTTTACATTGCTATATTTTGGTGTTGTTTTTATTATTACTATTAATGTTGACTTTGTATACCTTTTTACATAGGAACATGACGATGATTCACCTCTCACTTTCCGTCGGTTGAACAAGAAACCAAGAATGTCGTCACCCAATCAACATTCGTTTGCTTTGGTTGACGAAGAAACAGATGATGACATTGAAGTAGATAATGGTATTCACATTAGCGATACCGTAGAAGAAGGTATGGATGAGGAGGATGACATTGGTTTAGAGGACCTTCTAAGTGACGACTCTTCGGATGACGATGATGATGGAGATGACTTAGCCGACTTCATCGATGATGAAGATGCACCGACTGATAATGATGATACGGATGACGACAACGACGATTTTTGATACTCAACACATCAAATATTGTACGTGGAAAGAAAGTGATATATATATCATGCAAGAGTTATTAACAATTGGTGAAAGAACTAATTGTTACATGGAACTCCAAATTTCTTTCATGTAATCAATTACCTTGCACGACAACCTACATTTCATTTCTTTACACGATTTTCTAACGTATCTGTACAATAGTCTATATTGCTTAAAATTTGAAAATTTGTAGGTAAGTTGTTATTTCGTATAAACTTTGTTCATCTAAAAAAAATGCAGGTCAAGATAGCTTCTAAAATCGGGCATTGGTTACCATTTGATTGGGCCAAATATAATATGGGCTCATACATTTTAGGCTGATACTTGGGATTTGGCCCATTTATATGGGCTCACCAGATTGTAATCTCATGAAACAACCCAGATTGATATACGTTTGAAAGGAAAGTCTCTTAAACTTCACTTAAATCAACTCACCCGATCGAAACTAAGGAAGATGTTTCAACAATTAAAAAAGATGATTCGATATCTTTCATATGTTATGTTAGATCATGATGAATACACAAAAATTGTTTTTCCCCAACAACCAGTAATTCTCTTAAAAGTTTCATTGGACCATGCAATCCGAGGCAATCCTTATTTTCCAACCATGAGAACTTAAGCGATAATGGGCCTCCGTTTTTGGCTAAAATGTCCGAGAATATTAACTTCAATTCGATCTAAGTTGTTTCTTGTTCTGTCCCAGATATCCGGCCACTTGCTCTGCAATCTCTAAAGTAGCAACAATGCCAAAATGTCCCCATCTTGAAAGGCAGTTTGCTCGAATGTTAGCATTTTGCAATAACTCACAAATTCACTGAACTAATAAACTATTTTGAAGCTTCTGTATGCTCGGTTCATTAAGGATCATAGTGATACTCCCCAACTTGTTAGACAAGGTCTTAAACGGCTTATCATTTTCTTTGATACTTCTTAAATGTAAAGACAAACACTGAACATGTAACACGGTTCCATATCTTCGACCAAAAGTACCCAACAAGCAGTGATACTCCTCAACTTGTTCAACGGGTTTGTTATTCTCTTTGTTACTATTAAAATCCACCCCCAGTTATTTTCTTGCAAACACAACCCACACCCTTCGGATAAAATCTGAACTCAATTAAACCATTTTTAGCATCGTTTGCTTCACGACTTAAGCATTCGTATGTAATGAAACTAATAAAAAAGGGAGTCTTTTCACTTAACGACAACACAAACATGTAAAACGGTTCCATATCCTCGACTAACAGTACCCAACAGTTTATCTGAAATTTTCCGAGGAAGATTACCTACAAAAGTTGGAACGATCCGGTGGAAATTGTTTTCTTGCTGAATTTTCTTCTGCAGTTGTTCTTTTGGTATTAGTCTTCAAAACATTTGCGAAGGAAAACTTCTTTCAAAACCAAGCAGTGCATGCATCAACACTATTTAATTTCAACCTTACATCCCACATCGATTAGAGAAATGAAAGGTGCTTTGGTTATATAGGACTCTGTATACGCATGTTACATGTTTGGAATAGTATAATGTTTCAGGTATAGTATTGTTATTGTTTCACAAATTAAAATCTGAAACAAGAAACTTAGTATACCTTAAATTTGTATAAATACTAAACTTTTTAACTTATTTACTTAACAATTACTTCAATTAAATATGACTTATTACACGTGTTTCAATACAAAACTTTTTGCATGGCTAAAGATAAATATGTGAAATTAAAAGGAGATTAAAATAGTTTTTGATTGATATATATAACTAAAGATAGAGATAGATAAAAGTAAGCTAATATGCGTTTTCAAAAATATACCTAACTCCCAAAATTTTTTTCGTGGAGGAAGTTACATATGAGAGAACATAATGTAATTCTAGACATGCATAAGATGCATAAGACGCATGCATAAGCCTATTTAGAATGCTCATTGTGTAAATTATGATTGTAAATATTTAGGTTCGCACGTAGCAAGGCAAATTTCAGGACAAAAATACTTATAAGATGAGCACTTATGTCAAAATATTGTTATTGCTCTAAAAATGAGAAAATATACAAAAGTTTAAGTGTATAAGTGTGTTTAAGATCTCAATATAAGCAGCCAGGCAATTCTTTATAAACTTGTAGAAATTATATATGAGTTTTATTCATATGGAGTTGGTTGAATTTGTTTTTTATAAGCATACAACAAGTGAACAAATAAGATATAATAGGGCCCGAACATAGTAAAGGGCAATTGTTCATGATGAATTTAGCCCAGACTATTGGGCCTGTACCCAATAGCTATTTTCTCATGTTAGTCTTCGCCAAAGACTCCAGCCGAATAATTGGTTTCTCTATTTCTATATTATACATCAACTGATCAACTACATTCCACAACGTACATGACTCACATGTCATAATCAAAACATTTGCTACAAGTTCTTAGGACATATAGTAGCTTAAATTGCATGAACGACAACCACAATATCATTACAAGACATATTTTTCTCCTATTTTCGATTGCTTTCCTACTTTAAATCTGTTCATTTCTTCTTTTTGAGTCATCAAGTGTGGCTCGTCTTAAGATTAGCTCGCAAGAGATACAATATTTGTAGGAGGTTACGGCCAGGATTTTTATAATCCTTCGTCGTCAAAGTGTAGCTCGTTGGTTCTGGATAGGAAGTGAAACTTCTAATATACTTGCTCTTCCGGAGATTCTAGTAACAATTCTACTCTATACTCACGTGTGGTTTTCTAAAATGTTTGGGGATATATACTGTTTAGTAAGGATCTATAGGTTTAAAAGTCGTATTTGTGTAAAGATCACATTAAAATAAGAAAAAGCTAAGAGTTCATATGAGTTTGCAGATACTTCGCGGAGACTAGATTTTTGCAACCTAGCATACTGGGAGATATCTGAAAACATAATACTATTCCCAACACATTTATCACACATACACTTATGGTATATAAGTAACCGACAACTTCTATCTTCAGCCTATGTGGGATAGAGTGTTAGGATAAAATGTTACAAAATATCTTCATAAAAAAACGGTAAGAAAGAGATGATGCAGGAGTTCGGTCATCGCAACCATTTTGTAAATAAAACAAGTAAAATCATTGTGTAAATGAAACTATTCTAATAATGTGAGTCATGTTAACATGTACGTGTGTAAGTATATCATGTCTCACAATCTGATCATATTACCAGAATCGGAATTGAATGAAGCATAATGTGAGTCATGCTATCTGTTGTAACACCCCCAAAATTTGATACAGCGGAAGACTCAACAAGCTTTCGGGGTGCTACGGGGATTGGTATCCAACACAAGACAATATAGAACGAGATAAAGTAAACATAATAAAAACACAACCAAAACGGGGTTTTAAGGTTTACATTTATCCCAACATCATTCAGAGTCAGGCCCAAAATAAATAACAGTAGGTCCAAAATTAATTATTAGAGTTTAGAAAAATAGATCCATAAACCGTGAGCCTTGGCCGAGCCTTCCATTCCAAGCATGCATCTCAACACTTAATTACCTGAGAAAACGTGCTAAAAGTCAGCTTTCGCTGGTGAGATCATAGGTTTAAATTCATCTAACAATATAGTGGACATATACGCAAAACGCTTGCTAGCTAGACTAAGGATTCGCTAAAAGCCTGCGGATACCCTCCGCTCCAACTTAACATACGGATACCCTCCGTTCTAACATAGATATTCGGGTAGCCCCCGCAATACCAATAAATACTCGGATAACCTCCGAAGTATCAATAACCTATAGGTGCACACTACAGTATCTAATTAAGCCAACCTTGAATAGTACACACAACATATATGTGACTAAAGCTGACAATCCCAAATAACCAAATAAGCCAACCTTGAATAGTACACACAACATATATATGACTAAAGCTGACAATCCATCAATAACCAAATAAGCCAACCTTGAATAGTACACACAACATGTGTGACTAAAGCTGACAATAGATCCTAGTCCATACGCATAGCAAGTTTAGGAAGAATATACAAGCGATAATAGTCCACGTAAAATAATTTGCACGTTTCTCACCCCAAGTATTGAAAACATAGTTCAAGAGTAAAAAGTGGGGCTATGACTCACCTCAAGTCCAGAAAATAGCAAGAAGAAGTCGGTAGAAATAAGATGTATAGTAACTCACGAAACAGCAACTACGGACTTGGCACGACCTAACATTACCAACTCGTTCAGAAATCATATTCTCAAATTTAAAATATTCCCAAACCCGGACGAGAATCCGTTTTATTTCCGAAAATCCATTTCGTATTAGTTTGGTGTGTTTGCGTTTGGTATCCATACGGGTGGTGGGTCGACTCAAAACAAACCAAAAAGATCACATAAAGAATAATAAGATAAACTATGGATCTAATATTAGCCCAATATATCATTTAAATAAATCACCGAAGTTTACCAAGTCCGTCGATTTGATAATCCTCATATTTATTTACGTAACATACCGTTCCAAGATTACACCCAACCTAAAGCACATAGCACATAGATACTATATAGTACATATCATAGTTTAATAAATTCCTCATATATATCGTCAAATTGGCCAGATTTCCCGATATATACACTCGCAATTTATTACCCTTTACATATACCACAACCTATGGGCGTCGTAGGATACGATGCCCATTAATATATTCATTTCATATAGCCAAATAACCCGATTCAACCTTACGGTTAAGTGGTTATTTAGTTATATAAAACGTTTATATTAATCGTCATATATCCGTGAGAACACGAAAGTCACAAATAAAACTTACCTGGACTCGAGTGGCAACGAATCCGCATAACTCGATAAGTTTACCCGTTATATATACAAAATGGCATTTTTATTAAACGTTTAATAATTGTCGAGAGTTTCTCGTTTTATAACACATTTTTATAATAATAATACGTTCAATAATATTACGCCACTTTCGTAGCCTAATATATATCTAATTGTATTATTTATAATACGACTCGTGATTATTATTATTATTAATATACGCGCCTATATAATTATATATACGTTATTCACGTCTATATATTCATATAAACGTTTATATTATCAATAATTGTTATTACGAGTTTTATTATTTACATTTTAATTGTAATAGTTATCGAGTCATACGAAATGGTCACATGTCCGAGTCATGACTCTCGGCTCATTGTCCAAGTCCAAAATAATACGAAAAGTCATAATAACAAAAGTATCTCCGTCCAAAACAATAGGGTCCGACTACGGCACCCGACTAATCCTATATCCGTCATTCTAGTGACCGTCTCACAATCGGTCCCCAATATCCAAATTCGACAACAACTTCACAATACCAAATATCCATTGTCGAGACCAAACGTGGTCTCGACCCACAAGTGTTCGGCCAAGTAAGTAAACAACCAAAACAATATCAAAACCAAGTTAACAATAGAAAACATAATGAAACATATATAACTAAAGTCACATCCGGGATGGTTTACCAAGCCAAACCCGGGTCTATACGACTCGATTGAGTCTCGGTAACACCACGAGCCAAACATAGCTCGAACCAAGCATCAAGGGTCACAAGAAATGGCTCCAACGAGCACACCAAATAACCAAATCGACCATGAGGGTCTCGGCAACATTTAACCATACTCGGCATAAACCGCGACTCCAATGAGTCGAACCAAAGTAACAACGAGCCCTAGGCTCGAGTCACAACCAAACGAGAGCCCCATATGGGTCTCGACTTGGTTATACGAGCAACCAAAGGTGACCCCGAGACCTCATGGGTCTCGGTTAGGCTCGGATCAAGAATTCAAGCCTCGACAATCATGAAACAATCGAATCCATCCACAAATCGAACCCAAATCGACCCAAAGAACAAGTACTCGAGCACCATGGCTCGGATTAACACCAAGCCGTGAGTCTTAGACTCACGGTTCGGTCGAACCATCCAAAAATACACCAAACCCGGATACCAAACCTTTATTTTAACATCAAAAACCTTATTTTCCAACCATTTTAATTCGTCACCCATAAAGATCTTCCGTGTAGCCATGGATTTAATACCAAATCGTGGCTCCCAAGAACCAAAATCGATTACACTCACCTCCAAGAACCTCCAACGAAAAGATCTAGTAAAAATAACAAAAACTCGAACGGATCTTTAAAGATTTCGTGATGTTAATGGATGTTTTAGGGTGCGTATGATATGTCAAAAGAAAGAGAAATTGATGAGGAAGAAGATGGTGGTGTTTGTTTTGCAGGGTGGTCGGCGTAGTGGTGGTGGTGGCCGGATATTTGAACCGGCAGCTAGGGTTAGTCAAAGAGAGAAAAGAGAGATGAGAGGTGAAGTGGTGATGGTGGGTTTGTGTGTGTTGTTGTGAACCGAAAACCAAAGGACCCTTGTCGTTAACTCTTTTCTTTTCTTTTTTTTTTTTTTTTTTTTTTTTTTTTTTTTTTAAGTGTTAATAATAATAATAATAATAATAATAATAATAATAATAATAATAATAATAATAATAATAATAGTAGTAATAATAATATTACTAATGGTGTGGAGCGGGTAACGTGGGTAAATGTAAAAACATGTGGCCCGAACCCGAACTCATTTCTAAACTTTAATATCACCCGAAAAACATCTCGTAAATAATTATATATAATCGGACTCGTAAAACGAATCATAAAATCTTCGTTAGGTAAACCTAGTGCCAGAGTCAACGTAGTACCAGTGAGAATTTAAGAATACATCACCGAGCATTATATCAAGAATGAATTATGAAAATAATTCACGAATTCCATAACAACATTAATTATAAATATCCATAAAATATGTCTTACAAGTTCGTTGTGAAATAAAATTTCAAATAAAAATTATAAACGAACTTTAATCGTAATGCGGGTTTTTAAAATAACTCCCTAAACTGCCGGTTGTCACATCCTCCCAGTCTCAGAAGAAACCCGTCCCGGGTTTCACTCGGAAAAATTCATCTACGAAGTGAAAAGCTTCGGATATCTCTTCCTGAACTCGTCCTCACGTTCCCACGTAAATTCTGGTCCATGTCGGGAATTCCAACGAACCTTGACGAGCGGAATGCGACTTCGCTTGAGTCGTTTAACTTCACGATCTAAAATCTCAATTGGCTCTTCCACGAAGTTCAATTTCTCATCGACACGAATATCCTTCATTGGAATGACAGGCATCTCATCGGAAAGACATTTCTTCAAATTACTGACATGGAACACGTCGTGAACTTTACTCAGTTCATGTGGTAATTCCAACCTATAAGCCACGGGCCCAATTCTTTCTAGGATCAGAAATGGTCCAATGTAGCGTGGGTTGAGTTTACCACATTTCCCGAAACGTATCACACCCTTCCAAGGCGAGACTTTCAGCATTACTTTGTCTCCAATCTGGAACTCTAAGGGTTTACGTCTCTGATCGGCGTAGCTCTTCTGCCTATCCCTGGCTGCTTGCAACCGATCACGAATCTGAGCTACTTTCTCTGTAGTTTCTAAAATAAGATCAGGGCCTGTGAGTTGGCTATCTCCAACTTCTGCCCAACCAATAGGCGAACGACACTTTCTACCATACAAAGCTTCGAATGGTGCAGCCTTAAGACTTGTGTGGTAGCTATTATTATAGGAAAATTCCGCAAGGGGTAAGTACTTCTCCCAGCCTTTACCAAAGTCTATGATGCATGCACGAAGCATATCCTCTAACGTCTGAATGGTCCTCTCACTTTGACCATCGGTTTGGGGATGATATGCAGTACTCATATCAAGCCTCGTCCCCAAAGCCGTTTGAAGTGATCGCCACAAAGCTGACGTAAAACGACTATCGCGATCCGAAATAATAGATATCGGAACTCCATGACACGAAATAATTTCCTTCATATATAACCTCGCAAGCTTATCCACACTATCATCTTCACTAATAGCTAGGAAATGAGCAGACTTTGTCAGACGATCCACAATTACCCAGATAGCGTCACAACCGCTAGCTATCCTCGGTAATTTGGTAATGAAGTCCATAGTAATCCGCTCCCATTTCCAGACTGGAAGTTCTGGTTGCGTTAGTAATCCTGACGGTCTCTGGTGTTCAGCTTTAACCTTAGCACATGTCAAGCACTTACTAACGTACGATGCTATATCTGCCTTCATGTTTGGCCACCAATAGAACTTCTTAAGATCCTGGTACATCTTATCGGACCCAGGGTGAATAGAGCACCTTGACTTATGCGACTCATGCATAATCAAATCCCGAATTCCTCCATACAACGGTACCCAAATCCGATCTCCAAAACATAATAATCCATCAGAACGCTTAACAAATCCTTTCTCATTCTCAGCCATCCCAAATATATTCTCGGCAGATCTATTTTCTGCTTTCAACGCTTCCGTTTGAGCTTCAAATATTTGAGACGGTAATGGCGATACGATAGTCATTCCCAATGACCTAACTCGTAATAGTGGTATTCTTTCCTTTCGACTAAGAGCATCAGCAACAACGTTTGCTTTACCAGGATGGTAACGAATTTCGCAATCATAATCGCTTAGCAACTCAATCCAACGTCGCTGTCTCATATTGAGCTCTTTTTGATTCAAGATGTGTTGTAGACTTTTATGGTCAGTAAATACTATACACTTGGTTCCGTACAAGTAATGTCTCCATATTCTTAAAGCGAAAACCACAGCACCTAGCTCCAAATCATGGGTAGTGTAGTTTTTCTCATGCTTTTTGAGCTGTCGGGAAGCATAAGCTATCACCTTCTCTCATTGCATTAACACGGCTCCCAATCCTTTATGTGAGGCGTCACAATAGACGACGAAATCCTCGTTACCTTCCGGTAACGCTAAGATAGGAGCACTACACAACATCTTCTTAAGCAATTGAAACGCTTCCTCTTCTTTATCTCCCCATTCATACGTAACACTCTTTTGAGTCAATTTGGTCAATGGTTTAGCTATCTTCGAAAATCCCTCAATGAATCTTCGGTAATAACCAGCTAAACCCAAAAATTGACGAACTTCGGTTGGGGTTGTAGGTGCAGCCCAATCTTTTATCACCTCAATCTTAGCAGGATCCACATGGACTCCTTGTCTATCAATCACATGACCCAAAAATTGTACCGTCGGAATCCAGAATTCGCATTTCGAAAACTTGGCATAAAGGTTCTCCTTCCTGAGCAATTCTAAAATGAGTCTTAGATGCTCCTCATGCTCTTTCTCACTCTTTGAATAAATCAGAATGTCATCGATGAATACAATCACGAACTTGTCTAAGTAAGGCTTACACACACGATTCATGAGATCCATGAATATTGCCGGTGCATTAGTCAACCCAAACGGCATCACCTGAAACTCGTAATGCCCGTAACGGGTTCTGAAAGCCGTTTTCGGAATATCTTCCTCGCGAACTCGAAGTTGATGATATCCCGATCTCAAATCGATCTTCGAATACACACTCGATCCTTGGAGTTGATCGAACAAGTCGTCGATCCTAGGTAACGGGTATCTATTCTTCACCGTTAACTTATTCAGCTCTCTATAATCAATACACATACGAAACGATCCATCCTTCTTCTTCACAAATAAGACTGGGGCTCCCCAAGGTGAAGAACTTGGTCTTATGAATCCTTTTTCGGCTAACTCCGCCAATTGTTTCGACAACTCTTCTAGTTCGGTAGGTGCAAGACGATAAGGCGCTCGTGCTACAGGTGCAGCACCAGGTATCAACTCAATCTGAAACTCCACTTGTCTAGTCGGCGGGATTCCCGGCAAATCATCGGGAAACACATCAGGAAAATCACGGACTATAGGCACATCTCCAATGCACCTTTCCTTTTTCTTCGTCTCTCCCTTCTCAGAAATTTGGGCTAAGAAAAGGTAACATCCCTTCTCCATTAGCTTCGGTAACTTCGTGCAAGATATAACTGCTAATCGAGATGGGCTCCTAGAATCCTTTCGGTCTCCTAATATATTTAGGACTTCCTTTCCGTATGGTACATGATGAGGCGAAAAATGATCCGTTTTTAGGGGGTCATTTAAGCCCGAATCCGACTTTATTTGATCAAATATTGCCCTAAATCGTTCCTTTTGTGATTTTAGGTGTTTGGAGAGTGAATTCTGAAAAAGAAGCCATTTTGGACGTTTTTGGAGCATAAAAGTGAAGAAAACGGCAAAGTATCAATTTTCCATGCTGAAGACACTAGGTGACGGCGTCAAGAGTTACACCCTGACGGCGTCAGACATCAAGAATAAAACACCGTAGTTGATGACGGCGTCAAAAGTCATCCTGACGGCGTCAAAGTGCCAAGAATAAAATACCGTGGTTGGTGACGGCGTCACATAGGCCATCATAAGTAGATCAAGGCCGTCCGAGGAAGTATTTGGCGGCGAGGTGACGGCGTCACATGGTTGTCTTGACGCCGTCAGCCCAGTTTTCCTATATATAGTTTTCTAGTTTTTTCATTAAAGAGAGAGAAGTTTTGGTGAAACCCTAAAGACGAATTTGGTGTATCTTTTACAGGTTTTTCAAGGGTTCCAAACCCTTGATACCTTGCATTGTAATTGAGATAAGTGTTCTTCTAATTCAATCAATATGTCTATGTGTTGGTTGTTTATATCTTGTTCTTGTCTCAATTCCATTATGCTAGGCTAGATCTCTTTTGTGTTTGCTTAGATCTAATGAAACCTAGATGTTGATTATGTGTTGATTACTTGTCTATTCTTGTCTTGGATGAATGATTTTATATGTTAGGCTTAAGAAAACTGGCAGATCTCCAAATGGTAACATGCTTGAACGTCTTAAGAAACATGAACCGAGGCGTACTAGGTCTTTATTGGTTGTATTTAATGCATGAGCCACTGTTTACAATCCCTATAGTTGTGCTGGGTCATGGTGTAGGAGGAGATAAGAGCTCATAGAGTTGGGGAGTTATGTATGCCACCCCACGAATGGTATTAAGGAATACAATCCGTCATCCATACAAGTATAACAAGTAATTAACGTGTAAAAGATATCTAGGGAGTAGTGAAGTCTAAGTAAACACAATTTCTCCAATTACTGCTCACAACCTTAGTATAATTTAGCTTAATTTCATTTTCAGTATTTTATTTTGATTATATATTAGTTTTGGGTTAGTTGAATAGCAACTAATTCCGCCCACTCCTCCAAAACCCGAGATTTTACTTGCTTTCATAAAAATATAAAAACACAAAAATAATCATCCCTCACCTTTAGAACTATTAATTAGGTTTTCTAATCCTAGCAACACTATTCCTAAGCTGAACGATCAATCCCCCGGTACTTGTCACTATACTATACTACAACAATCAGGTACACTGCCTGGTGGGGGTTGTAAGCTTCTCGAGATCCCTCGAGAGGTAAAGCCTGTTGCGATTCCCACGCATCACCGCATGGGATGATCTCACCACTCGTTTCCTTGCTCAATTTTTCCCACCGGGGAGAACTACTAAGCTTAGAAATGACATTTTGATGTTCCAACAACGTCAAAATGAAACCTTTTATGAAGCATGGATTCGATATAAAGACCTACTCCGAAAAGTTCCTCATCATGGGATCGAACCATGGCTGCAGATCCAAATCTTTTATGGTAAGGTTGACTATCAAACAAGGAAAGCCATTGATTACGCAGCCAAGGGTAGGCTAGATAGACTTAGCGTTGACGAGTGCTGGAAAGTTCTTGAGGAGTTGGCACAATACGAAGAGGAAGGATGGGAGGACCCGATGCTCCCGAGCAAGGCAAAACTTGATTACGCATGTGCCACCCAAGAAAAATTGTTAGGAAGCATCGAGAAGCAGGTAAAAGAATTGATGAGTATTGAGAAACTTGTCGCTGAACCCGTGTGGAATCCTAATCCACGTAGGAATACGGTTATCAGCCAAGATTTTCCTGAACGCTCACGACAAGAGGAATTCGAAGGGATAATGGTAACCTTCATGGATAACCAGGAAAAACAAATCCAGCACCTAGAGGCGCGCATGGAAAGCACTCATAAAGCCTTTATGAATTTCGCAGACCAATTCATATCAAGGGTCAAAGAAAAGATCAAAGAAAATTCTATACCTAAAAAAATTGAAAAAGTCTTCGAGGTGTCAACCCCTTTGGTATTTGACCAAGAGGATAGCGGGAGATTTTCCTCAAAAGCTTTACCATTAACTACCCCCCGTTCTCATAAACACCCCCATGCGGAGAAAAGCTCGCAAGTCCATAGCATTTTCGTTGGATGCTTGCGAACTACATTCCCGATCTCATCCAAAAAACGTTCTTTTGGTTTTAAACCCGGTGTAAAGAGGTCGTACCTAAAAAATACCACTGATTTGAAACCTCCTATGGAACAACATCTTTCTTCTCACACCAATGTCCCGTGCATAAGGATCAACTTAGCCAAAACGTCGCCCGACCCCCGCTACTACCTCACCTCTTTCCGCGACAGTAATGAGACGTTCGACCCTGGTGGACCTCGTTAACGGAATAGCTACTCATGGGTGTTACTAGTGTTTAGTTATTCACGCAAAGAGCAGGGACTAAACTTGAAACTACTCCAAACCTCACCCTACACGGGCATCTGACGGCGTCAGATTTAACTCTTGACGCCGTCAGCTCGATGGATCAGCAATATTAACCCAAAACCAATCACTTTCAACCCATACCCCACAAGTCTCACCCAAGTGTTGCTGCTACTCCGATTCTCAACCTCCCAATTCGACATCTTCCGCATCCGATCTCTACTTTGTAAGTAAGTTTTCTTCATCTTTTCTCGATTAATTATCCTTAGGACCCGTCAATTTGAAAAACCCCTTTCGCCCGAAACCCCATTCTTGACCCACTATTAGCAAATCGTAATGCCATCCAATTGGTGATTTGTAATCGTGGGGTTACCATTTGATGATGTTGTCTCACCCAAATCATGCATTAATTTAGTGAAAACCCATCATGCCTCGGATTCTTTGACCCCCCACCCCTGTTTCCTGATTAAAGGAGCGTTTGGGTAATGGGTTAAGAGTTTGAAAATTGATTTTTTCCCTCGCATTTGCATGGCTCTGATTCTGATCCATCTGACAGCGTCAAAGATTACTCTTGACGGCGTCAGATGTGTCTGACTGCATAAAGTTCATAAAAAAATTTCGCGTTCTAATCGTTTCCATTCACTCCACCTTTTTCCAGGAAAATGAGCAAAAGATCTCGCCAACAAAAGGGTAGTTCTTCTAGATCTCAAGGGATCAATTATGGGGAATTAGTGCACAGTTGGGGCGAGTTTGGCGATGTTGGTACTAGTACCAAGTATGAGGAGTTGTGTAACCACCATATTGATGCTGGGGCTGTGGTTGACTGGGATTTTCTGAGAGCCAGTGGGTTGGAGGCTGCATTTTTAGGGAGGATCCGCACAGATGGGTTTGTGGGTCCGCAGTGGGAGAGGTTGTTTAGGTTGAGAGAGACAGTATATAGTGAGTTAGTACGGGAGTTCTTTGCGACCTTCCGTTTTGATCAGGCTGAGGCTAGGGGAGATATGGGGGGCACCACTGTGTATTTTAGGCTAGGGGGAGAGTTGAGGTCATGTTCTGTGGCTGAGTTTGGTTGGAGGCTTGGGCTATATACTAGTGAGGAGGTTGATGGGGCTTTTCTGCTGAGGTTGTTACATGGAGAGACTCAGAGGAGTGAGATGAGGTGTGTCACCTTTTGGCCAACTATAGGGGATGGGGTTTACACCTCGACTACTGGGGCTGCATCGATCAGGGACCCCATTGTTAGGCTAGTTCATAGGTGCATCACATACAGCCTGTCTGCACGTCATGGCACCACTCACCGTATCACTGCTTCGGACCTGTTCTACTTGTACACCATCTTTTCTGCGGATGTCTACTGCAACATCCCGTTTTGGGTGGCCAGTTATTTGAGGACCAGTGTGGGTGTGAGGGATATTGACAAGGTTTATGGGGGGATGTTCGTGACATGGTTGGCTCGTTCATATGGTCTTCTTACTCCTCAGATCATGGGGTACTTGAGCGACTGTGGGAACTGCAGGGTAGTGAGGGCGAAATCCCTTAGGCAGATGAGCATTGTGATGCAGATGGTGGATGGGTCCTACACATGGTACGTGGCAGCAGGGCCTGATGATGAGAATGATGATGGTGATGATGAGGGACTGCCCCAGCAGCATCAGTTTGCTGGGTATGAGGAGGGGACGGCTGATTACTACCGACACATGAGTCGGGGAGACTGGCAGGCACACCAGGGTGCCTGGATGGGTCAGATGGATACGTGGCGAGCCACTACTGACCAGCGCTTTGATTGGATGTACGATCATACCGTCCGCCAGATGCAGCACCTCTCCACCCGAGATCAGCTTGAGCCTCACCTGCAGATTGACCCCTTCCCAGGCCGAGAGACTGACTACCCTCCCTATGGGTACACTGGACGCCTCCCACCAGGCTATGATTATCGCTTTGGTCCTCCCCCTCAGTGATTCATTTTGATATCTGTGATTCTTGAACAATTTATTCTTGGTTGTATGATTTGAAACATTTGGTCTTGTAATAGTTTAGGATTCAGCCTCTGTTGGCTTTGGACACTTTCTATTTTTGTTCTTTTAACAAATATTATGCATGTTCAGCTTTTAATTTTTATTGATGGTTAATCTTTGCAACCCATGTTTTGTGTGATTTTATTTGTTTGATAGTTATTTGCTTCCGTATGCATGTTTTATTTTTATTGTTGGTTGATCATGTTTCTCAATTAAAATGTGGAAATACTTTATTATGTTGTTTGGCCTAGTCTTAACTTCAACCTAAAGGTATTTTTGCAAAAGATAAGTGTAAGGGGAAACCCCAAATATGTTTTTAAGAAACAAACCGATCATGATTCTCCACAATATTAAATGAACATGTATATTCGTATTTGTTAGAGTCAAATGCTTGTATTGAGTCATAATGAAGTTTTGCAGGATTTTCCAGGAAGTAGGACAAACTTTTTCCAGAAATTTTCCGGAAACTTAACATAAGAATTTCTGCAGGTTCATTCTGACGGCGTCAGAGTATTACTCTTGACGGCGTCAGGAGTTAAAAATCTGGAAATTTTACCGGTTTTGTTTTTCTAACGGAGTCTTATGGTTTTTGTGAATTATTAAGTTTTATAATCTCCAGGAAATCTGCAAACTTCATTCCACAAGCATTATATCTTACTTTGTTTTCTAGGATTTAGTAACTTATATAGGATGCCGCCGATTTTACGCGAGGTTGCCTTGTCTATTGTTGTCAGGTTTTACAGGTTATGTATGACAAGAAGATGATTTATATTCTGGAAGGGAAGCTTTGATTGTTCGTTTTCTTGGAGGAAGATTTAACCTGGCCAACCTATAATCCATACCGAGCGAATCAGAGGAGTATTTGATTTCATTCTCTTTACTTTTCACTTTTACATTCTTTACTTGAACATTGGGGACAATGTTCATCTTAAGTGTAAGGGGAGGGTAAAAAGATGATACCTTACATATGCACTTTCGCTTGAGTTTGTTTTGTTTGATAGTAGATGTGTAATAAAACTATGAGAAATACTTGTTAGTGTAATTTTAGCGCCAAATTTAAATTTTTTTACAACATTTAGGAGTGAAACTTTAGCCATAGCAAGCGTCTCATGGATAGGAGGTTGTATGACTAGCACATAACCGTATATTCAGAAAAATTTTCCACCCAAAAATGTGAGGTTCGCCTTTAGATTTGATAGGAAAAGCATTCATTATTGGTGCTTATGAGTGTACCGGTAGCATTTAGATTCTAGAACTTGCATTAGTGATGCATCCCGAGACCGCTAGTGAGACTACATTCGTGTAGTAAGATTTACTACATGATAAGAGGCATTAGGATCACCCTTGTGTTAAACCCGTATCATAATTACTTGACCATTTAAGTCATATTACTTGGCTAGTTAAGTCAACTAATTTTTCCCACACCCTTAGCGTTGTACTCATTTTTAGTACACGAAACCCCTAGTACACCCCTCCGAGCCTATCTTTTCGTTTCTAACTTTAAGCTTCTTACTTAAAGGAAGAATTTGTTACACCCCACTTAAATGTACACCCAAATCGCCTTAGCCTTCCATGTATGCGCTCATTTTTAGTGCATTATTGTTATTTGTTAAACCCTAAGTTAACTTTCTAATTGATTACATGGTTGCTAAGTCGAGTCATATCCTTGTACATATTGTTTTGGGACGATTGGGACTCATGGGTAAGTACTTATTTTATGGAGTAATGGGGAAGAACATCATATTATTACCCCCATATGTACGTTAATCTTAAAAGTGTTCCAAGTGTTTTGATTTTCTTAATTCGAGTCATTAGAATAGTTTAATGTAAAGTATGTAAAGATTCAAGTGTAAGGGGAATGCTAATACCCCTATGATGTATTATTTTGGATGGTAGGGTAAGAGTGTATGCAAAAAAAAAAAAAAAAAAAAAAAAAAAAAAAAAAAAGGAAAGAAGAGAGAAAAAACATACGGACTACCATCCCGTTTTTATTCTATGTTTATTTTATGTTTTTGTTATTTTTTATTTATTAGCTTAAGTCGAGTCTAGTCTTGGCTTAGCAATGCCATCTTGTATATGTAATTAACCAAGATTGTTAACTCGCCACCATTAAAACTTCCTTTATCCAACAAAACCGTGTAATTCATATCCCTATACCTAACGTTACAACCCTTTAAAAGACCTCTTTGATAGTTTATCCTAGGTGCTTACGCCATGTGGTGGAGGTTTGATCCTTTCCCAAGCCTATGGTAATCTATTTTGCTATGACAGGTAGTGAGAGATATCTTCCATTTCCATAATGTTATATTACTTTATTACACCCGAGAGATGTGAGTATCTAAACACTATTTGTGAGGTGCTTGTGTATGACCTCCGTGCTTGTCTATTGGTCTTTAGTGGAACGATTATTTGTTGTAATTACTTTTATATTAGTGTTAAATGACCCCTAACTTGTCTTTTGAGTAGAATAAAAGCTCATTTGCTTGAGGACAAGCAAATCTCAAGTGTAAGGGTATATGATGAGGCGAAAAATGATCCGTTTTTAAGGGGTTATTTAAGCCCGAATCCGACTTTATTTGATCAAATATTGCCCTAAATCGTTCCTTTTGTGATTTTAGGTGTTTGGAGAGTGAATTCTGAAAAAGAAGCCATTTTGGATGTTTTTGGAGCATAAAAGTGAAGAAAACGGCAAAGTATCAATTTTCCATGCTGAAGACACTAGGTGACGGCGTCAAGAGTTACACCCTGACGGCGTCAGACATCAAGAATAAAACACCGTAGTTGATGACGGCGTCAAAAGTCATCCTGACGGCGTCAAAGTGCCAAGAATAAAATACCGTGGTTGGTGACGGCGTCACATAGGCCGTCATAAGTAGATCAAGGCCGTCCGAGGAAGTATTTGGCGGCGAGGTGACGGCATCACATGGTTGTCTTGACGCCGTCAGCCCAGTTTTCCTATATATAGTTTTCTAGTTTTTTCATTAAAAAGAGAGAAGTTTTGGTGAAACCCTAAAGATGAATTTGGTGTATCTTTTACAGGTTTTTCAAGGGTTCCAAACCCTTGATACCTTGCATTGTAATTGAGATAAGTGTTCTTCTAATTCAATCAATATGTCTATGTGTTGGTTGTTTATATCTTGTTCTTGTCTCAATTCCATTATGCTAGGCTAGATCTCTTTTGTGTTTGCTTAGATCTAATGAAACCTAGATGTTGATTATGTGTTGATTACTTGTCTATTCTTGTCTTGGATGAATGATTTTATATGTTAGGCTTAAGAAAACTGGCAGATCTCCAAATGGTAACATGCTTGAACGTCTTAAGAAACATGAACCGAGGCGTACTAGGTCTTTATTGGTTGTATTTAATGCATGAGCCACTGTTTACAATCCCTATAGTTGTGCTGGGTCATGGTGTAGGAGGAGATAAGAGCTCATAGAGTTGGGGAGTTATGTATGCCACCCCACGAATGGTATTAAGGAATACAATCCGTCATCCATACAAGTATAACAAGTAATTAACGTGTAAAAGATATCTAGGGAGTAGTGAAGTCTAAGTAAACACAATTTCTCCAATTACTGCTCACAACCTTAGTATAATTTAGCTTAATTTCATTTTCAGTATTTTATTTTGATTATATATTAGTTTTGGGTTAGTTGAATAACAACTAATTCCGCCCACTCCTCCAAAACCCGAGATTTTACTTGCTTTCATAAAAATATAAAAACACAAAAATAATCATCCCTCACCGTTAGAACTATTAATTAGGTTTT
Source organism: Artemisia argyi (assembly GCA_030686995.1). Taxonomy (NCBI): domain Eukaryota; kingdom Viridiplantae; phylum Streptophyta; class Magnoliopsida; order Asterales; family Asteraceae; genus Artemisia; species Artemisia argyi. Next base: position 12,619,114 of record CM060682.1, on the reverse strand, counting down.
CTAATCCTAGCGACACTATTCCTAAGCTGAACGATCAATCCCCCGGTACTTGTCACTATACTATACTACAACGATCCGGTACACTTCCTGGTGGGGGTTGTAAGCTTCTCGAGATCCCTCGAGAGGTAAAGCCTGTTGCGATTCCCACGCATCAGTACACGTACGATCTTCTCGTCGCAAAGTATGTGAGCACGATACTTCGACAACCAATCCATACCAATGATGACATCAAAACTTCCTAACGTGACGGTTAGAAGATCTATGTTGAAAGGGTGGTTCAAGAAATTCAGCGTACAACCGCGAATGATGGTATTAATCCTTTCTATGTTCCCATTAGCTAACTCAATATCATATCCAATTCCTAAGGCCATCGGGGGTTTCTCTAGTAAGGGTGCAAACGTAGTGGACACAAAACTCCTATCGGCACCAGTGTCAAATAGTATGGAAGCATAACGATTATTGAGAAGGAACGTACCAGTAACGACGTTCGGATCTTCTCCTCTCTCGTTCCCGAGTGCATACACTCTTCCCTGAGCACCTCCAGCTCCCACACGTTGGTCCCCATTATCTTGTCGTCCACGGTTTCCTCCAGCTCCACGGTTTCCATAATTGTACCCATTACCACCCGAGCCTTGATTTCCACGGTTCCGCGATTCTCTACACTCATTCCTATAGTGTCCCTTCTTTCCACACCCATAACAAGTAACATCTGCCTTATTACTCATCTCAGGGGCAGCCTGAACCATAGCAAGTGGTTGGGCTCTACAATCCCTAGCTGTGTGTCCTTTCTTTGAGCAATTCTGGCATTTCACACTACACCATCCAGTATGATGCTGGTGGCAACGATCACACTTGGGTGCATCACCGTTCTGATTCTTCTTATCTCCATTCCCAATAGCATAAACCTTAGCTTGTCTCTTGCTTCGGTGATCATTACTCTTAGAGTGACGGTCTCTCTTTCTCTTTCCATTCTTCTCCTTATCAGCTTCTTCTAATTCCAACGAATCCATAAGTTGTTGAGCAATTGTGATTGCCTCATGGATGTTTGCAGGCCTAGCAGAAATCACATCATTTCTCGTAGCTACAGGCAACCCATCAGTATACCTCTCGATCTTTTGAGTCTCAGTTTTCACCATATCTGGGCACAACAAGGCTAATTCCTGGTAACGACGATTGTAAGTTGCCATATCATTACCTTTCACCTTGTGGTTCCAAAACTCAATCTCTAGCTTCTTGACCTCATTCCTTGGGCAATAAGTCTGAATCAGCAAAGACTTAAATTGTTCCCAAGTCATGGCATAAGCTACATCACTCCCAACTGCATTTCGGTAGTTGTTCCACCAAGTCAAAGCTTCATCCTTGAAGGTAAAAGAAGCAAACTTTACCTTCGCATTTTCCGCACAACCACTGACATTAAACACTGACTCAGTCTTCTCAATCCATCTGACTAAGTAAACCACTCATTCAGTTCCACCAAACTCAATGGGTCCACAAATCTTGAACTCCTTGTATTGACATCCATTAGCACGAACAGGTGGAAACGTTCCAGCAGAATTGTTGGAATTATTTGACTCAGCTAGTAGTTCAGCAACTCTTTGCTCCACAAGTTGATTGATCATTGCTTGATCCACAGTAGGTGCATTAAGTGGAACATGATCATTGTCTCCCTGAACATCAACATTTTGATTCCTGTTGTTGCGGTTAGTGGTGTCCAGGTTGTCAGGAGTAGGGGTTTCAACATTTCGAGTAGGTCGGCGTCCTCGACGACCAGGAGTAGTCACAGCAGGACCAGTTCTGGTAGCCCTAACAGGGTTTCGTCGTGGTGCCATTGATCTGTAACATCATACAAGTTCATGAGTCTCCAATAGAACTTATCGATATGCTCAACAAAACATTTCAACGAAACTAAGTCATGGAAAGAATAGCAACAATACACCACGTAACATCAATAAAGCGAATAAGGACTCAATTTCCATAACACCCAAAATCACATAATACTATATACTAATAACCATCAACCATACAATAGCGATCTAACATCGTTCCAACTAACGGATAACACAAAACGTACTAATCGTTCCAAAAGAGACGAATACTGAACAAAACACACCAAAATATGATAAATAGCTTTTCTATCCGAACACTCCTCGGTTAAGAAAGCAACAAGACAACATAACCCAAGCAACTAGCCACGCGGAGGCTCCTCAGCTCCTGCCTCAAGCCATCAAGATCCCTCCATAACGATCCTAGCTCCACGCTATGGGTGTCTCGGTCTCTCTTGAGGTCAGCCACCTCCTTCTCTAGCTCGGCATTCCTTTGCCATAGCTTGCGGTTAGCCTCACGAGCAGTAACAAATCCTCGCTGCAAACTATCGATATGCTCGTGGACATCCATCAAAACTCTCCTCAGCTCAGTAGTCCTGCCCACAACGACAGTCAAGTCAACTCTCAAATCCGCTAAAAACTCTCCAATAACTCTCTCAAGTCGATCAGATACACGTGCAACCCTCTCACCAAGCTCAGTAATCCGAGCCCACAACCTGCCAATCTCACCTAACTCTGCATGCTCAGCAGAAACCTCAGAAGATGCATCCGACTCAACGGGACTACCAGGTGGCAACTCAAACAAGAACGGATGATCAGGTGAATCAGGCTCAATCGGATGTACAGGTGAATCAGGCTCCTCAGCCTGAGCTGGTGGTACTAACTCATCATCATCATCATCAGGAATCTCATCCTCCTGAGGGTCATCCTCCTCCTCAGGGTCATCATCATCACCCTTCTCAGCCTCCTGAGGGTCATCCTCCTCCTCAGGGTCATCAGCCTCATCCTCACCCTCGTACTCCTCCTCCTCCTCGGAAGAGTACCTCATCAATCGTCGTCTCCTACTAGGTGAACCATGTGTAGATGTAGTAGGTGATCTAGGACGACGACGCAATGATGTGGGTGGCGCCTCAGACAGAAGAGAATGAGCATCAATCTGTAAAGGTGATGGAGTAGGGCGTACCGACATGCGTGCCGTAGCTCGGTGGGCAAAGCGTGGGGCCACACGAGCCAAAGCCTGATGAAGAGTAAGCTGCCTCGATGTACCAGGGAGCCCTAGAGAAGATGAGGGTCCTTGCGTAGATGCAGCAGGTAGTGCTGAAGTAGAAGCTGCCTGTGGTACAGTAGCTGAAGACATGGCCATCTGGTAAGGATCATCAGATGCCATAGTGAACTGTGCAGGTAAAACCGGTGTAGTAAGAATATCCTCGACGACATCGGGCATATGGGAGGCCATGGTCTGTGACAACGGCGTAGGGTAGGTGTAAGTGTTTCAAGACAACTAAATCACAACTCATAATACCATACTAAAAATCCTCATCAAATAGTTCAAATATATAATCTCCATAAAAAGAATTTCAAACACCGCATTACTAAAATGTTTATAAAACATATAGACCATATAATTCCTCGAAAACGCCATCTTATTACTAAAATCCATAAACCTCAAATCATCTCAATAAATCCCAAATCTAACAATCATCTCAAATATCTCATAATACCTCAAATAATAGAAGATGTTTCGGCTTGGCGGGCTGGCGGGCGGTGGTCAAGGATCATTTTCTATAAAAATACGGTTATAGTTTAGGCATTTATTTACCTAGTTCTCTATAACCTTGGCTCTGATACCAATCTGTAACACCCCCAAAATTTGATACAGCGGAAGACTCAACAAGCTTTCGGGGTGCTACGGGGATTGGTATCCAACACAAGACAATATAGAACGAGATAAAGTAAACATAATAAAAACACAACCAAAACGGGGTTTTAAGGTTTACATTTATCCCAACATCATTCAAAGTCAGGCCCAAAATAAATAACTGTAGGTCCAAAATTAATTATCAGAGTTTAGAAAAATAGATCCATAAACCGTGAGCCTTGGCCGAGCCTTCCATTCCAAGCATGCATCTCAACACTTAATTACCTGAGAAAACGTGCTAAAAGTCAGCTTTCGCTGGTGAGATCATAGGTTTAAATTCATCTAACAATATAGTGGACATATACGCAAAACGCTTGCTAGCTAGACTAAGGATTCGCTAAAAGCCTGCGGATACCCTCCGCTCCAACTTAACACACGGATACCCTCCGTTCTAACATAGATATTCAGGTAGCCCCCGCAATACCAATAAATACTCGGATAACCTCCGAAGTATCAATAACCTATAGGTGCACACTACAGTATCTAATTAAGCCAACCTTGAATAGTACACACAACATATATGTGACTAAAGCTGACAATCCCAAATAACCAAATAAGCCAACCTTGAATAGTACACACAACATATATGTGACTAAAGCTGACAATCCATCAATAACCAAATAAGCCAACCTTGAATAGTACACACAACATGTGTGACTAAAGCTGACAATAGATCCTAGTCCATACGCACAGCAAGTTTAGGAAGAATATAAAAGCGATAATAGTCCACGTAAAATAATTTGCACGTTTCTCACCCCAAGTATTGAAAACATAGTTCAAGAGTAAAAAGTGGGGCTATGACTCACCTCAAGTCCAGAAAATAGCAAGAAGAAGTCGGTAGAAATAAGATGTATAGTAACTCACGAAACAGCAACTACGGACTCGGCACGACCTAACATTACCAACTCGTTCAGAAATCATATTCTCAAATTTAAAATATTCCCAAACCCGGACGAGAATCCGTTTTATTTCCGAAAATCCATTTCGTATTAGTTTGGTGTGTTTGCGTTTGGTATCCATACGGGTGGTGGGTCGACTCAAAACAAACCAAAAAGATCACATAAAGAATAATAAGATAAACTATGGATCTAATATTAGCCCAATATATCATTTAAATAAATCACCGAAGTTTACCAAGTCCGTCGATTTGATAATCCTCATATTTATTTACGTAACATACCGTTCCAAGATTACACCCAACCTAAAGCACATAGCACATAGATACTATATAGTACATATCATAGTTTAATAAATTCCTCATATATATCGTCAAATTGGCCAGATTTCCCGATATATACACTCGCAATTTATTACCCTTTACATATACCACAACCTATGGGCGTCGTAGGATACGATGCCCATTAATATATTCATTTCATATAGCCAAATAACCCGATTCAACCTTACGGTTAAGTGGTTATTTAGTTATATAAAACGTTTATATTAATCGTCATATATCCGTGACAACACGAAAGTCACAAATAAAACTTACCTCGACTCGAGTGGCAACGACTCCGCATAACTCGATAAGTTTACCCGTTATATATACAAAATGGCATTTTTATTAAACGTTTAATAATTGTCAAGAGTTTCTCGTTTTATAACACATTTTTATAATAATAATACGTTCAATAATATTACGCCACTTTCGTAGCCTAATATATATCTAATTGTATTATTTATAATACGACTCGTGATTATTATTATTATTAATATACGCGCCTATATAATTATATATACGTTATTCACGTCTATATATTCATATAAACGTTTATATTATCAATAATTGTTATTACGAGTTTTATTATTTACATTTTAATTGTAATAGTTATCGAGGCATACGAAATGGTCGCATGTCCGAGTCATGACTCTCGGCTCATTGTCCAAGTCCAAAATAATACGAAAAGTCATAATAACAAAAGTATCTCCGTCCAAAACAATCCCAATCCACGTGCTACAACAATAGGGTCCGACTACGGCACCCGACTAATCCTATCTCCGTCATTCTAGTGACCGTCTCACAATCGGTCCCCAATATCCAAATTAGACAACAACTTCACAATACCAAATATCCATTGTCGAGACCAAACGTGGTCTCGACCCACAAGTGTTCGGCCAAGTAAGTAAACAACCAAAACAATATCAAAACCAAGTTAACAATAGAAAACATAATGAAACATATATAACTAAAGTCACATCCGGGATGGTTTACCAAGCCAAACCCGGGTCTATACGACTCGATTGAGTCTCGGTAACACCACGAGCCAAACATAGCTCGAACCAAGCATCAAGAGTCACAAGAAATGGCTCCAACGAGCACACCAAATAACCAAATCGACCATGAGGGTCTCGGCAACATTTAACCATACTCGGCATAAACCGCGACTCCAATGAGTCGAACCAAAGTAACAACGAGCCCTAGGCTCGAGTCACAACCAAACGAGAGCCCCATATGGGTCTCGACTTGGTTATACGAGCAACCAAAGGTGACCCCGAGACCTCATGGGTCTCGGTTAGGCTCGGATCAAGAATTCAAGCCTCGACAATCATGAAACAATCGAATCCATCCACAAATCGAACCCAAATCGACCCAAAGAACAAGTACTCGAGCACCATGGCTCGGATTAACACCAAGCCGTGAGTCTTAGACTCACGGTTCGGTCGAACCATCCAAAAATACACCAAACCCGGATACCAAACCTTTATTTTAACATCAAAAACCTTATTTTCCAACCATTTTAATTCATCACCCATAAAGATCTTCCGTGTAGCCACGGATTTAATACCAAATCGTGGCTCCCAAGAACCAAAATCGATTACACTCACCTCCAAGAACCTCCAACGAAAAGATCTAGTAAAAATAACAAAAACTCGAACGGATCTTTAAAGATTTCGTGATGTTAATGGATGTTTTAGGGTGCGTATGATATGTCAAAAGAAAGAGAAATTGATGAGGAAGAAGATGGTGGTGTTTGTTTTGCAGGGTGGTTGGCGTAGTGGTGGTGGTGGCCGGATATTTGAACCGGCGGCTAGGGTTAGTCAAAGAGAGAAAAGAGAGATGAGAGGTGAAGTGGTGAGGGTGGGTTTGTGTGTGTTGTTGTGAACCGAAAACCAAAGGACCCTTGTCGTTAACTCTTTTTTTTTTTTTTTTTTTAAAGTGTTAATAATAATAATAATAATAATAATAATAATAATAATAATAATAATAATAATAATAATAATAATAATAATAATAATAATAGTAATAATAATATTACTAATGGTGTGGAGCGGGTAATGTGGGTAAATGTAAAAACATGTGGCCCGAACCCGAACTCATTTCTAAACTTTAATATCACCCGAAAAACATCTCGTAAATAATTATATATAATCGGACTCGTAAAACGAATCATAAAATCTTCGTTAGGTAAACCTAGTGTCAGAGTCAACGTAGTACCAGTGAGAATTTAAGAATACATCACCGAGCATTATATCAAGAATGAATTATGAAAATAATTCACGAATTCCATAACAACATTAATTATAAATATCCATAAAATAGATCTTACAAGTTCGTTGTGAAATAAAATTTCAAATAAAAATTATAAACGAACTTTAATCGTAATGCGGGTTTTTAAAATAACTCCCTAAACTGCCGGTTGTCACATCTGTTCTATTCCAAAATCTAATATTGTGTGCAAGCACACAAAGTATAGTTTCATCAATTTAGTTCAGATATCCTTTTCAATCGACATAAATATAGATTGTTATGCGCCATTATGTATGCGTCTCTGTTAAGATTACATTTTATTAGTAGACATTAGACCAGGAAATTTTGTCTACCTATTTCATCTTCAACTCTACTTTCCAAATACATGTTCTTCGGACATATAGTGGCTTAAATTGTGTGAACGACGACCACAATGTCATCATAAGACAAAGAATTTCTTTTATTTCCGATTGCTTCCTAAATTTAGATCTGTTAGTTTCTTCTTTTCAAGTCATCAAGTATGGTTCCTTTAAATATTATAGCTCATAAGATATACAATATTTGTAGGAGTTTGTGGCCAGAGCTTTTAATTAAAACCCTTCGTCAGCGTGTAACTCACACAACAACAAAAACTAAAACAGGCGACGGGGCTTTTGGCGAGGACATCCATGTCCTCTCCAACAGGGGCAAATGTTGTAGTGTCAGTTGGTTTGTGATTGAAATAGTAGTTGTTTGTCACCACCGTTGTATTTGTATAAAAAGGATATCCTCACTATTAATAATTTAATGAGACACAAGTTTTTTTTCTAATTCATTTTTACATATGTATCATTTCTTTGTTGGCTTCTATGGAAAAAAAAAAGAAAAAAAAAGTGTCATTAAATTAGACAAAGATTTATTTTGCACGTCATTTTCATTCTTGTTATCAAAATTTTTCGGCAATCCTTTTTAAATTTCATCAAATAGGATATACACATGTTAATTCATTTTTACATATGTATCATTTCTTTATTGGCTTCTAAAAGTATGTGTCCCTTTTTAACTGTCACCAAACATATATTTCATGGTAGAGAAAGAAAGTAAAAAGTTAAAAGTTCATACCAGTTACCCGCCATTCCTAAATCTATCAATTTTTTTTAGCCGAAAGAAATTGGAATAGCTGAAAACCTAATACTATTCTCAACACATTTGACCCACATACACTATGAGTATATTAGTAACCATCAACTTCTATCTTAAGTCTATATGGGATAGAATGTTATAAAAAGTCTCACAAACAGAAATTTCATGTATGAGATTGCTTAAATAGTTAGTTTACTTAACTTCCATTTGCTAATTTTTCATTTCATTTGCTATTTATATTGATAAGAACAAATTTGAACAATTTAATTGTTTCTCCATTGTTTCTTCAAAAATAAAAATACTTTTTTCTCTTATGCTATCGGATACTGAAGATTAAAATATTTTTCTCCAAAACTTGTTTTACAGTAAACAAGTTCTACCTTTAAACCTATGTGGGATATAATGACATGATAGAAAGTTAGAAAAGGTGTCCATCGAAAAGTGGTACTCATGATAGCAGAAAATTACTATCTACATGCATAACAAATGAACGAAACATTAAATGTACTCATTGTAAATATACTTTAAACTCGTACGTGGTTGTGAAAAAGATTTGGGAATATAGAGAATCATTTAGTATGGAGTATGGACCTATTGGTTTAGAAATCATTGAATATTCAAAGTCGATAAGTATCTAAACATGATGATTGAAAAAGTAGTTGTTGATAGTCACTATCGTTGTTGAATATGTGTAAGACCACATTAGAACAAAAGTACATATGGCACCGGATGAATATAAGATATTTCAAAAGATATCCTCACTATAAACATTCGACTGTTAAAATAGATTCATGTAATAAAAGGTTTTGATATGCGTATTAAGATTTATGCTGGTTGTTACTATTCAGTTAGATCGAACGTGTATTTATTTTGCACGCTGCATTTTAATCAAAAGAATTTAGAAACGTTTTTACATTTCTATTTGCTTCTTTTTAGCATTCAATATTTGTTTTCTTTTCTAAGTGTGTGAAATTAAAGATTAAACACGTTTCAGATAACCAAATTAAAAAGAAAAAAAGCTAAGAGTTCGTATGAGTTTTCCACTGTTTTCATGACCGATCATATTTTTTCAACAGAAAAAAAGCTAAGAGTTCATATGATTTTTCCATTGTTTTCATGATCAATCATATTTTTTCAACATGATGGACAGTGAAACATTGGAAGACATAATATTGTTCTCAACACATTTAACACACATACACTTATGGTATATTAGTTACCAACAACTTCTATCTCCAGCCTATGTGGGATGGAGTGTTAGGATAAAAGGTTAGAAAATATCTTTATAAAAATAAGCTAAGGAAGATAATGCGAAAGTTCTTAACAGTTGGTGAAAGAAAATTTTTGTTACATGGAATGTCAAATGTAGTTTAGAAGCAAATTTTATGTACATGAAAAGAAGAAAGAAAGAAATAATGCAATTACATTTTTTATGCAATTAGAACTTTTCCTAAGCATTTACTTATCTGAAATCTATATAACTTTTGGGTCATAACTTATTCTTGCACTCATGTCGGGGTTCTCACAAAACACTCCTACATAGCAAAACTTACAACTAGAAAAAAAAATCATAAGCTATATTTTCATATTATATTTACAGGACGTTTGGTTTATAGTTGATCTAGAACTGCAATTTATGCAGCAAAAATAAACTCTAGTTAGTGAATGAATAACTAGTATTTGTAATCACGATGAGTAAGAACATGAGAGGTTGACTACAAAAATTTCTTCTGGTTTTTGAATTACCTTCATAGAGAAGATTTTACTTCTTGGATCATAATTCTTTGTCCTAGGTTAAATTAACCAAATCGAACCACCTTAAAACAAATATTAGAAAAAACGAACAGCGCAGAGTTAGAGATAAAGCGACTAAAATTTTTAACTTTTAATTCATCGTTATTGCAAAAACATATAAGATAGACTACCTTCTTTAATGAATATACAGACTATAGCACTGGAGCCAACATGATTCAAATGGATAGGGGGTGTTTGGACATGCGTTTTGAAAGGATCTTTTCAATTTACTTAAATAAATAGATTCATAGCACCTAACTGGTAACTTATCTAGCTACATATAGTTTATTCATTAAACGAGTTGATAATGACTCACTCTATCGGAACATCAAAACCTTATAATCAGGTGAAACAAAGACCTAAACTAGAATTTCACACGGATAAGTGATACAATAATCATATGGAGACATATTCAATTCTCTCTAAATATTAAAACGTTTTATTCAATTCTCTCTAAATAATTTAAAGGCTTTATTCTGTGGACATAACGAACGTGTTAATTTACAAATGTTTTCAACACTTTTAGCAGTCCTCCAAAAGTATAACAACATGATTTTGTAATTGAACAAAAAAATTATAAAAATAGAACACCTACTATCAAATATTGAATTTGAATCAAACTTACAATCTATCAAATATTTTCCTATCCAAAATTTTGGTTGGTAACATCTTTTATTATAAAGTTTAATATTACTCGAGAAGATTGTCTTGGTTTAACAAAAATGTTGACTTCGTATTTGTGTCTCACACTATTGTAACAATTAATTACTAAATTTGAATATAAGTATAGCAGATTTCATTTGTTTATGTTTTTTTTTAACAAATAACAGTTTTCATTTGAATATGTATAAATGGAAGATATTGAATAAAAAGATGCTTTGCAAACCAAAATACGATTTTAAATGACAACTTATTAAACCTTTCCTAATTTAAAGGTTTTTAAATAGTTATTGCATCCTTGTCTGAATTACTAGTCAAAGACTTGCACAATACATGCACTACGTCCACATAAAATTGATAGGATTTTACTTTTGTGCCCTTCCTCATTTATTTATGGTTAGCTTTCAAACCACGTTCACTACTAGAAAAAGTGCCAATAGCAACGAAAATTTTGCAACAACCAATAAGTCGTTGCTAAATTGACACATTAGCAACGAATATAGCAACAAATTTCGGCAAAAGTGAAATCTTTGGTTAGCAACGATTTTTAGTTGCTAAATTCGTTGCTATCATCCCAAATATTTGGTGGGAACATTCCCTCTCATTTTTAGCAACAAATTTCTTTAAAATTTTCGTTGCAAAAAAATTAGCAACGAAGTTTTTATTTTTGCCAATCAAATAACACTTTTTGGCAACGAAATTGCAAATATAGCAACGAATCATTTGTTGCAAAAATTATTGGCAAAAAATTTTGAACATTTTTTTGCTAGATCTATCAAAAAGTGGAGGGAAAATTCCCACCTTTTTTTTGAACAAGTTAACCATTTTTTTTAATTATTTTTCTAGTTACTACATTTATAAATATAAGTAAGGGAAAATAAATTTCCACATTTTTATTAAGAGTGTTGATTGGTACATTATTACTTTTGATCCGCACACTCCAATGTACAATTTTCAAAAGCAGTATATGATAAATGTACAACTGCTTAAATCAAAGTTTAGAATGTACAAATCAAAAATGGGATTCTACAAATCGTTAGCCTTTTATCAAACCTTATTAACTAGCGGCGGATTAATTTTAGTCTACTTACGATAATGTATACACATATAAATATGACACGCAACCCATTACATGCATAAATATGTAATTTATCGTTTATATATAGAAAGTAAATAATGTGTATTGTTCATATGTTTTAAAAGCATGAACCTGAGCCTCGTGAGTGTTTGGCTCATGCAAAAAACTAAAGTTTTATGTGATTTGACTCGCGACACAGACAGGTAAAATTTTAGATTTCAGCTTGAAAACGAAAGTTGTAGATTCTCTCTCTCCCGGTTCCGTAACCTTTTGAATCATTAAAAGCGGATTTCGTATGAAGAAGTTATGACATGTGATTTGATTTGTGACGCTAACGGGATTATGCAGGAACCCTTAATATCAAAAATCATGCATACATAGGATGTTTACACACGAAAATGTTGGAAAATATGGTCAAATGGTTGAATGATAATTGATGGTCATCAAATACACTAATGAGTATTGACACACAAAAAAGTTAATGAGATAGGGTTCACGATTCTCAAGCACCGTGCAGAGGACAAATCAGTTTTAAGGAAACTATGAGCATCACATGCTCAACATTTTCTTGTTTGTCTTTTTGAGTCTCAACAATCAAACGGTTTACAGTACTATTTTCTACACTTTATCGTTGCTTGTTATCATCAACATATTGTTTGTTTGTCTCTAGTAGCAATATGAAATAAGAAATACTTTGCATTGCATTAGACAATGAAGTGACAATTCAGGGGTGCTTGGTGGGGGGGGGGGGGGGGTTAAGGGGGTGGGGAATGGGGAAGGGGTTGATTAAATGTGCTTGGTTGGAGGTAGGTAATAAAATGACTACCCACTATTGGGTAATGGACCATTATAGAGTAAATTGTAGGGTAAGGGATTGATTACCCACAATCACCCATTCCTTTGCATTTCATTTTCCTTTCCCTTTCACTTTCCCCACTACTAACCAGGCACACCCTCAATACATTAAGTGAGAAACGATTAGGAAGTAATGCAACTCTAGGTACATATGATTTTCCTCATATAATAAATTCACACTAAATTGACTTTTCTAGTATTTACTTTTCTCACAATTTAGGTTAATTTTAGTTAAAATACAAACCCCTCTCAAAAGCCTTCGTAGATATCTTTCTCCCAACTTCGTGGCATATTGAATCATCAAAAGCGGAGTTCGTGTAAAGGAGTTGTGGCCAAAACAATGCAACTATGTCAACCGATGGGTTTTAGGATGTTTGCCTCGAGGTCATACCCTTTGATTTGCTTTATACTTCGACATTCGTGTCATAGGGTGTGGGAATGCTGCCCTCGGCCAACGAGTTGTTGTCCTTGTTGGGAATTATACTAACAGTTACTACGGCTAAGAGAAGAAGTTACAACTGCAGAAGATTGTACTTGCAGTGGAAACTCATTACCACTGCAAGAACATATATTACCACTGCTTATTAGATAACTGTTAGGAAACGTGTTATAGATAAATATAGAATAGATCTTGTGTATATCTTTTTCTATTAGCATTATACTTATCTTGTAAAAGAGGACTCCTTGTGCTATAAAAGGAGATCCTAGGTTAAAGGTTTAATATACGTTTCTAGAGCTTAAAGGTGTAACCCTAGTGATATCAAGATCACTCGTATTATTATCATTAATAATATTGGAGCTAATAGTTTGTTTACATACATTGTTCTTGTTCATATACAACTGTCTTACTCACAATCAAACTTCTAAGTGTTACTAAGTAAATTCCGCATACTTAGTGATATAACTCAAAGTATCAATCTAACACAAGTTCAAGGTGTTTAGATCCATCAGTCCTTCCCTGTTTATTAAGTATATGTTTTCTCCTTAATCATAGGATATATTCCTAACATTTTTGGATGAATGGTGGGCTTCTCTAGGCTTAGAATTTGCTGTGTCCTGAGAGGTCGGTTCGTATTTCGTCGACAATACCCTTCCCGCAAATTCTGCTAAACTCCAGTCGTCTTGAGATGCGGTTCCGCTACGACTATTCGATTGCATTGGACTCGTTCTCCGTTCTTGTTGTGGGATATGGACTCCTTTATAGTCCGGAGATCTTATTTGCGACCATCCCAGGCTAGGTCAAGTACACCATTTATGGATATTCAAACATTTCTAGTAGCGTCTCCTTGTGTGCATGATTCAAGTTCGGGGATACACTAAACGTGATTAATATATATTGTTATAATTTTACGTTAAGTTCGACCCTTTAACTTAATTTTGTGGCTCCGTCCCCAGTTATTTGTACAAAGTTTCGTACAACTTTTTCAATTAAAACAATAAATAAAAGGGGTAATTACCAAAATAGACCAGTCATACTACGACTTGTCACTTTCTAAACCTAAAATTTTCAAAAGTCCAAAATAGATCGAGCGACTGGCCAACTTGTACAACTCAACCATTAGTCGACAAATGTCTACTTGTGATATGTGAATCAATCTTTTTTTGATTTTTTAAGAACATTTGTCAATCGCAGACACGTGTCGTCTAAAAAATGAGCCGCCTTCGGTCTATTTTAGACTTTTGAAAATTTTATGTCTAGAAAATGATTAGTCTTTTTGGCTTTATTTTGGTAATTTTTTTCTAAATAAAATGAAATTTCAAGGGCGGGAGAACAAAAAATTGTTAGCGGGAGAACGAAATTTTTTGAGTGGGAGAAAGAGGGGATAAGGGTATATAAGCCAAAAAAAAAAACCCTAAAGCTTATCCCCAAAAAAGTTAGTCTCACCCTGCCGCTCTATCTTCTTCCAATTTCAGGTATAATCGAACCTTTTTTTTCTTGATTATATGGTATGTTTTACATTCAATTTAACCATAGATCTCATTTATTGCTCAACTTTTCTCGATAGTTTTATGCCAATATCATCAATTGCTAATTTTTAAATCCTTAATTTTATGGTCTATCTCAATAGTTGCTTGTGTTTTTGCTCGATTTTGTGTTTCACATGCTTGATTTTCTTATTTATATGTTCCAATTTTAGTCTCTAAACTTAATTGATATGTATATGTTATTTAGTCTCAACTTCTATTTGTTTATCTTATGTTGTTGTCAGTATGCTTGATTTCATGGCGTCTATGTCTTTAATAAAGGATGTTAGTATATATATGTTAGAGATAAAATAGCTTAACAAGAAAATAACCACAAGATAAAGTAGCCTTAAGATAAGTATTTGGTTGATGGGTGGTTACTGGCGACTGCACATAATTTGCATCTTTTGTGCTTGTGTTTTGTGTGTTGACTAATAATTTGCTTTAAGCATCAAACATATTATAGTATGGCTTATGTAATTTAGCATCTTTTCATTTCAAGGTTTTTTTTTTTTTTTTTTTTTTTTTTTTTTTTTTTTTTTTTTTTTTAAATCTTATTATTATGTTTGTCACTTGTTGGAAGTCAATTTTGGTATGCAAAAAGGTTCTTGGGGATGTGGAAGGTACTAGCTCATACGTTAGACATACCGGCTGGTCTAAAAGCTTTGGCGCACACCGTTACGAATGGGTATGTGCTTTGTTCTTTTTCTTTTATCTTTAATCAGCTAACAGAACTATGTGGACAGCATCTTTTTTCATTAAACATGTCAGTTTGTTTGAATATTCCTTTATGACTTGCTTTTTGTTAGGCTTTATATTAGCTAAGTTCATTATATTTTCATAATAATCGGCATTTGGTGCACTGTCGCCAACTCAATTTAAATCCCATCCCCTTGTTCCAACTGCTAGGACTTTTGAGGCAGATTCTAGCAGAGGTATATTCCTTCCAATGTAATATTTTTTCGACCAACCATGTGTTTTAATAGTAAGACTATATAAAATTTTATTCATCTAACATCTTTTCATGGTTTATGTTAAGTTTATTATGTATTGCGCTAACATTAGATGCATATTACTTTTTTAATAGAGATGATGACACATCCATTCAAAGAAGGGAACAATAGGAGAAAACATGAACAAAAATGTTCCTAAGGATCCAAATAAAAGAGATCTAATCTATATTGAGAAAGCTAGTAACTTATTCTGATTTTGTCACTTGTGGCTTTCATTAGCCTTTTACGATTGCAAATTTCATTAGACCTGATCTCTATATATTCTGTATACATGACAGATGGCTGGAAGGAATTGTTACAAAGTAACTAAAGGGAAGCCTACGAGTCTAGTTAGCATATTAAAGTTGTTGAAGCCTTCCTTACCAAATATCTCTAAACATTTTCTTCCAACTCTGATGCTCACCGACACTAATTGGTATGCTTTCTATTTTTACTTTCTGTACTTTTTTTTTGTTGATAATTTACTTTCTAATTCAGTTTATAACGCTTTGGAAGCTGTTGGCAGTTCAGTTTACAATGTTTTAGAACTTGTTCTTATTTGTTCAATTTTTTTATACTAGTCTGTTCTTGTTACCAATTCAGTTTTAATGTTTTAGAACTTGTTCTTATTTAGTTATTTGTTGTGTTTGACCCATGATATCTTTTGCAACTTAAGTGTCTATTATGGTTGTAACTTTCTGGTTATTTTTGTAGGACAATGTATTAGAGAAAAGATAGACTTGAGTTGCTTGAGAAGTTGTGCTAGAAAAATAAAGATGAAGGTTATTGGTGTGATACAAGATCATAAAAGGTTGCGCCGTCGATATAGCTTTTGATCTTCCTTTGGACCCCAAGTCATATGAGTAAAAGCCATTAGTGTTTTCTGTAGTTATACTAAGCTTTTCGGTAGCTATATTTTGTACTTATAACTCTAGCCACTTTGATGGGTTATTGTTGGTGTAAACAATTAAGTACATACTACATGTGTTCATATATGGGAATGGTTCATTTTGGTGTAATTAGCTTGTTTATTCTAGAGTTACCAATTTATATAAACTGGATAACATCAATACATAGCAACGATGGAAGCTTGTTGCGATTAGATCTATTGGCAACAAAAGGATTATCATTGCTAAATCTGAACTTGGTTGCTAATATTAGCAAAAATATGCTTGTTGCTAATGTTTATTGCAACAAACCTATTTTCGTTGCTATTTACAGAATTAGCAACGACTTATCATTGAGCTGAAAATAGCAACCACCTTGCACTTCGTTGTTAAATAGCAACGACCTTGACAAATTAGCAACGATATTGAAGTTAGCAACGGGCGATATAGCAACGACGTCAAGTTGTTGCTAATGTCGTTGCTAACGTTGTTTTGCAACGAATTTGGGCCATTTAGCAACGAAATCCGGCCGTTGCTATTGGCACTTTTTCTAGTAGTGGTTCTACTATTTCTGCGTCTCTTTCACTTGACTCTATTATGAAGCATTATTACAATCACAATCATCTCCACACAATGGCGAGGTTAACAATAAAACCGATTTTACACCGTGTTTTCTTTCACGATCTTATACCCCCTTCGCAAGTGGCCTATTCAAATTTCTACTAATCTTCTATAATAGGAATAAGAAGAATCATGAACAAACGAGAGTAAATGATTAAAACCGTGTTTAACTAGAACCGAGTCATAGAATAAGTAACTCGCCGTCATATTTGAAGTTCTTCAATACCACCAACCAACGGTGTATGGTTCTTAATGTTATAGGTAATTCAAATATCAGTTTCCAGGCAGTGTTCATGTGACATACTGACATATATATACGGATTAATGCCTTTTGAAACAGGCAAATATCATTGGACGCAATGGTGGCGATTCGAGATGTTATTGGTGATAGAACTATGCAAGGTCAACTATCTACTCGGCTACTCGTGCCACGTATAATCGTAGACAACAGTTGTTTATTTTCATCTTTTGGTCTAAAAAAATTAATCGAGAATCGTACTAACTTACAAACCTATTATCATCTTACTAACTACTTTAGCCGGAAAGAAGATAATAGTACTGAAAGCATAATACTACTCCAAACACGAGTTTCTCTCATAAGATATGGTATATTAGTAACAAACCATTTCTTTTTTCAAACCAATGTGGGATAAAATATTAGCTAAAGAAAGAGACAATGCAAGAGTTATAAAAGGTGTTGAAAGAAACATATCTTGGAACTCCAGATTGATTTTTAGAAGCAAACTAGTTTATGTGTTTGGAGAGTGAATCATATACATTTTAGACTATAACGTGAAAGTATATGTTGCTATTGCTCTAAAAATGAAAGATTGCAAATGTTTAAGCATTGATCTAAAACAACCTGTGAGTTTTACCAATAACAGGGGTTAGCTTTTACTTATTTAAAATCATTTGTAAAGCGTATATATACATCGCTCAAGGTTATGTAGCAAACTCATTATGCCAATCACTGAATGCTCAATGGTTAGTTTATTGGATTGTTAAATTCCAAATCAATGCATACTACGAAGAAACTTCTGCGGAAAGGCAAACACACCAAACATCAATATATAGCGATCAATGCCAAATAAAACTTCTGTGGATTATGCAATAAAGCCTACGGCATCACATTTTAAACGTGCACAAAGCTTTCTCACTTCCATAGTTTGTTTTGAGTGTAATATCCCAACTATAGGTGCCGTTTTTGCGTGTGTAGTTTCGGCAGACGTTTAGCTTAAGGGGGGCGTCTTCGGGGAGGAGGTCACGATAGACCGGTGGCCATTGTGATGTGAGGTCAACCTCTGAGGCATGCACTTTTACAATTTCCAAATGCTCATTAACTTCAGAATCACCAACATTAAGATAACGGAACCATAATTAAAAACTACCATATAGCTTATGTCACTCTCACTTATAGCACCCAAACCCTGAAAAGAAGCATATATTGCACATAGCTAATTAACATACAAGAACATATATATATGTCACTGAAACCAAATTTTATTGAATGACCAAAAGAGACTTACAATCGTCCGAGGCTTGGTGTTGCCAAATCTCAATACAACGTCCGGGGGTTCAACTACGTAAGGGTAACTTACGCAATTGCGTCTGTACTTTTTGCCTAGTCTTTTCACATCCACGCTGACACCAAAGAACCACACAGTGAAATTCAAACCGATCAAATTCGAAACACTAAAACATACCAATAAAAAACATTTCTGATTAGAACTTGTATAATAATAACTATATATATAATACCTTGTGCCCATAAAAAATGCTCTAACAGAAATAGAAGCCTTAACAAATTCAGTATAGTCAATCATCTCCATAACTTCCGCCACAACATCCATCTCCTTCCACTCTACCACTGACGACGACGTCGAAAAACATTTTCCTTGTAAAGAGTTCAACCTTGGCGCATGTAATTTACGCACTGCACTAGCAATCGGAAATGAAGATCGTGTGAACATGGTGTTGACAGTGTGATTGTTGAAGACGCGGTGCCACATTTTGATGTAGTCCAAGGAGTATTTGCAATCGATGTAATGGGTGTTATGTGTTGTTAGGTTATTTTAGGGTTTTATATTCATTTTGAAAACTTTGTTAAACACAATCTTTTAGAATATGCTACCTTTTGCATGCAACCTACGTTATATTCCACCAAAATTTAGTTTCCTAATTTTCCTATCAAAGGTTTCTTTTCAACAAAGTTGTCTTATAATCCTATATCTTGTTTGTTTTTAAATTCTTAAATAGTACGTCAATAATGCTGTTTCTCATCACACAATATTGTCATGTTCATTTTCATACTCTTCAGCTATGCTTGGGCACATACGACTATAAAACTTACTCGTAACAACTAAGGGTGAGCATGGTGCGGTTTTTGGTAAAAATCAAACCGCATCCACAATTGCGGTTTCTAAAGAATGAGAACACACAACAACGTGGTTTTGCAGTTTGCGTTTTTTTTAAGCTTTTTTTTTTCAAATTATTATTTTTTGTTTACATAAAATAAACATATCATAAAGTTATAAGATGGGTTGAAACATATATACAAAATATTGTGTATTAGTATGAAATTATATACGATTGTAAAATTCAGATGAGATGAAGAGTTTTAAAGACTTCCATGATAAATTGAAAGAAAAATAAAATTATGACCGAAAAACTCAAACATAAATTAACTAATAAAATGTTGTTTGAAATAACTAATTATAAGAGTATAAATTAAACACAAGCATTTTATCATAGAAAAATTATAAAATTGAGCGGATTTACTTAATAAAAAAATGCTTGTGATTTCTTTAAGAGAAAATGGTAATGATTACTTATTGTAATAGAAAGTGGTCAAGTTACGTTTATTGCGGTAAAATTAAGTTACTTGTTTTATTTAATCGAGCTCTAACTATTTTCACAATGCAGAATAGAAAGTGATGTTTTGATAAATCATTGATATTTTAACGATTGGAAACATTATAACTATATATCAGGTAACAAGTTTACATACATTATAACCATTTGCACATAGATTGATGTTTTCCAATTTTCAAAAGTGTTTTAATAAAAAAGTTATTTAATTCATTTCATTTGCTATGTGCCTATGTATAATGATCAAAACAAAATTGAGTAATAAGTTATTTAATTCATTTCGTAACTTTTTGTCATTCTTAACTGACTTCAAATATAATTTTACTTTTTAAGCTATGTGAAACCAAAGATCAAAATGTTTTCCACAAAAACATGTTTTATATTTAAAAAAGTATATGTAGAAAAAAAGTTTGAAGTTCATACAAGATTTCACTTTGAGAACCATCAAGAATGGTAAAAATTATATTATTATATTTGTAACAATTCAAGAAAGAAATCAATATGAAATATTATACTATTCCAGACACATATAGCCCACATATACTAGGGTATATAACTAACCAACAACTTCATTCTTCAATCAATATAAGTTTTGGGTCATAACTTATTCTTGCACTCATGATTTGGGGTTCTCACAAAACACACCTACATAGCAAAACTTACAACTAGAAAAAACAAATAAGAAATCGTAATCTATATTTTCATACTATATTTACAGGACGTTTGGTTTATAGTTGATCTAGAACTGCAATTTATGCAGCAAAAATAAACTCAAGTTACTGAATGAATAACTAGTATTTGTAATCATATGACAAAGTTTTCTCATTTTCGATTGCTACCTTAGTTCAGAATCTGTTCATTACTTCATATCTAGTCATCTAGTGCAACTCATATTAAATGTAGCTCGACAAATATGTCAAAATTGCTGAAAATTTTGGTCAACGTGTAGCTCAGTCGATTCCGGACAAGAAAGGAGACTTTTAATATACTTGGACTTGGGGAAATTCTCATAATAATTATACTCTAACAGGTTCATGATGTATTTAGATAACAAATTCGTAAAGTTGAACAAAAATAAATACATATCATCCAACGTGTGAGCGTATGGTTCATAGCATTTCAGCAAAATTTGTCTCTCAAGACATCAAGACTCACGAATAAGTTTCCACTCAACACGGATCGCCTTGTTCATACGAGCGTAATGAAAATCTTGATATTCATATTTAACAGTGAGTATTAGTTAAAGCATCCGTAGTGTCAATTACGGACCTTTAGATTTAGACATCCTTAAATATTCAACGTCAATAAGCATACATGATGATTGAAATAGTAGTTGTTGATCATCACTATCGTTTTTGTGTATGTGCAAGATCACATTAGAACAAAAATATGTAGGGCACTATCTAGTTGATAATAAGATACTCCAACTCGTTATGAACATACACTTTAGAAAATTGAAAGACCATTTGAAGATACATTGAGTAATTGTAAACTACATAAACTAAAGATTTGAATTAGTGAGATCCACTTCTATATCATTTTTTGATCTTCAACTCTACTTTCTAATTTGACGTTGTTAGGATGGACATTGATTTAAATTGCATGAACCACAACTACATTAGAATGTTACTCAAAGGTGTAGATTGGTGAGAACACTCTGACCAGGCACAACACCAGAGGTGCGTGTATTTATTATGCACGTTGCATATTAATCAAAAGAATTCATATACATTTTTACATTTCTATTTTTTTTCTTTAGGTTTCAAAATGTGTTTTCCTTTCTAACCTGGTGAAATTAAAGATTAAACATAAAAGATTAAATATGTTTTAAAGTACCAACTTACTGAAAAAAGAAAAAGAAAAAACTAAGAATTCATATGAGTTTTCTAATACTTCAATATGTGCCAGATTTTTTCAATCATGCACATAATGACGCACCGGAAAACATAATACTATTCTTAACACATTTAACATACATACACTTATGATATATAAGTGACCAGCAACTTTTTTCTTGAACCTATGTGGGATAGAGTTACAAGCTAAAAGTTTGAAAATATATAAACTTAAAAAAATATGTTTTGTAATCAACTTACATGTCCTATTTGTAGCGACGCAAAATAGAAAGTGATTTTTAATTATGAAAAGTCGCACAAACAAAAATTATATAGGAGACTTGCTCAATTGGTTAGTTTACTTCACTTCCATTTGCTTAAACTACATTCTGACTATATGTCTTTAGTGTTAGATGATTCGCATTAGTATTACTGTTGTTACGTGATTAGTATTAGAGACTTGCTCAATTGGTTAGTTTACTTTACTTCCATTTGCTTAAACTACATTCTGACTATATGTCTTTAGTGTTAGATGATTCGCATTAGTATTACTGTTGTTACGTGATTAGTATTAGAGTATTTAGCCCGTTATCTATTTGGCCCATATTTTATAATATATATACACATGTACCAAACATTATTAATCAATCAATACATACAAATTACGTAAACCTTCATTTAGGACATACATTAGCTTAAATTGAAGAACACTAGCAAGATCTGTGATAGATTAGTAGAAAGATTATGGTGTGAGCCAAGTGGACTTGCTTTACTCTTTGCCATTGTCATAAATATTTCAATACAATTAACTAACTAAAAAAAGAAAAAAAAAATGAAAGAGAGAGAGAGAGAGAGAGAGAGAAATGCCATTTTTGTAAGACCCTTAATTAAATGCATAATTGTGATTATAGAAACTTGTTTAGTGTCATATTTTAAGTTTTAATTATTTTTGTATAATTTATAATTATTTATGTATAATATTGTCATTGAAAATTTAATAAGGTTGTTTCTAATTGATTATTAATAGGTCCGTTATTGTTAACGATATAAAAATAACAATAAATGTGAAATGGTGCAGTTTTGGTCGAGAATTACACCTAAATATGACGCCCCGATTAGATCCCCGATTAATACGGGGCGGGTTTGGGGGACCATCACGCCCCAATGGGGCGCCCCGATTAGATCCCCGATGGGGATCGGGGCGGGTTTGGGGAGAACTTTAGTAATCGGGTTTGGGGATGGGGATGGTCGCCCCGCCCCAAACCCGCCCGTTGCCATCCCTAGGTCTAACCGTATTGTGGTGGTTTGATAACCGTACTGGTTAGAGGTGTTTATCGGTTCGGTTCTCGGTTAATCGGTTTATTTGGTTAAAAAAAAAATTTGGGTCATAATTGGTTCGGTTCGGTTATGGGTCAAAACCGAAAACCGAATTTTGTACTTAAATTACACGATTTATATTTCTTTTAAATTTAATTATATATATTTTCGGCAAAAAAATATTTTAAGCATAAAAAAGTGTTTTTTATATTAATATAAAATTTTAATGGACATTTTTTATATATAAAATATTATAAATATATAAAAAATATATATATTTATATAAATTCGGTTTTTGGTTCAGATAGCAAAACCCATATCCAAACCAAAAACCGAATTTTTAATTCGGTTCGGTTCGGTTTTAACAAGTTCGGTTCGGTTCGTTTATATGTTCGATTCGGTGTTTTTCGGTTCGGTTCGGTTTATTAGGTTTATTACCCGACCCATGAACATCCCTAGTACTGGTACTTGTTTTGGCCCAAGCTGGTTAAAATCTCAAAATTCTAAATGACTACTTATTTTAACTTCTTATATATCAAGTGATTTTAATTGATAACGTAGTCATATGTTTCTATTGGCCTCTGAAATATGTCTTGTGTGAAGTTAAGAATTAAAAGGTGTCCATCAAAACATACATGTTTTAGAGTACGAAAATAAAATAAAAAAGTTTAGAATTCATATGAATTTTCTAATATTGCATGACCCTTCTGATTTTTTCAACCCGCTTGATCATGAAACACTAGAAAACATGATACTATTTTCAACATATTTAACTCACATACACTATGGTATATTAGTAATCAAAAACTTTTATCTTTAGCCTATGTGAGATAGAGTGACAAGATAAAAGGTTGGACAATGTATGAGCTTAAAGAAATACGTTTTGTAATCAACATAAGTTTCTTATTTGTAGCGACGCAAAACATTTTGGTAACATTACAAGTAACCAGTTTAGTTTTAAACCAAGCTCAAACATTTCCATAGAAGCAAAATATAAATCAACATACGTTTCTTATTTGACTTAATTAGTGGTAAATAACATTCAACACCTAGCGAGATTGGGTATATTGTTGTAGTGGTGAATCACATTACTCAATATCGCAACAAACTTATTGATTCTCAAATTCTATTCTTTATCAATCGGCTTTCAAAATATTCTTTCCTTTTACACCATGTTAACTTAATGACTAAAATGATTTAGCTAAAACATGTTTTATAGTGAGTACTATGAAAGATAATAAAAAAAGATTGAGAATCGTATTAACTTTGAGACTTGATACCTTAGCTAGTAAGAAGATAGCATAACTGAAAACACAATACTATTCACAACATGAATTTCTCAAGTATGCTATGGTATATTAGTAACAAATAATTGTTTTCTTCAACCAATGTGGGATAAAATGTTACGAGTGAATTTGAAGGTTGAAAATGGTCTCCATCTTCTTATATAAAAGATTTTCATGGAAAGAAAGAGACAATGCAAAAAGTTATTAAAAGTTGTTGAAAGAAACATATCTTGGAACTTTAGATTGAATTTTAGAAGCAAACTAGTTTATGTGTTTGGAGAACTAATCATATATGCTTTGGACGATAACGTGAAGTTGTATGTCGCTATTGCTCTAAAAATGAAAGATTGCATATGTTTAAGCATTGAACCAAAACAACTTGTGATTTTTTCTAAGAACAAGCGGTTAGCTTTTACTTATCAAAGATCATTTGCGAAGAATTTTTTTTACATAGTGTTAAAGTAATTTTGCATTATGATAGCCATGGGTTACGTAGCAAACTTGATCATTAATGCTGATCACTACACAATTTTGAAGACAGACATGATAAATATGAATTGTAATCTTTGAATTGTATTTATCTCAATGCAAGAATGCCGAATATAAAGATGTTACAAGATACATAATCAGGGAAAGTGGATAATCCCCTACGTAACAGCTAACAATCCCACTAATTATGCTAATAGATTGGACTAATTTACAACATAAATAAGGAAATACTTAAAGAGATATTCGGTCTAATACTCCCCCGCAGTTGGAGCGGGAGGACATCGGACGCTCAGACTGGAGCGAAATTCCTCGAATAGAGCAGAGGGCAATCCTTTCGTGAAAATGTCTGCATACTGATAGCGGGAAGGGACATGAAGAACCCGAACCTGACCGGTAGCAACCAAATCTCGAACAAAATGTATGTCAATCTCTATGTGCTTTGTACGCTGGTGTTGAACTGGATTACAAGACAAGTAGACAGCACTCACGTTATCACAATAAACAAGAGTAGCGGAAGACAAGGGCGTGTGTAGCTCGCGAAGTAAATTCCGTAACCAATATGAGTTTACCTAGCACACTATTGACCGAATTCTTCCTTGCAATAGGGAGCAGCCATTGCATGATGCCTTCCAGCGACCTAGGAACAGAAGTAAAGCCACATTTATCAACCACTAAAGCCCACACCTGAGATGCAAACGGGCACTCAAAAAATAAATGGTCGTGTGAGTCTGGTTCTATATCGCATAAAGGACATTGAAACACGTTTAAGTTGGCATCTCCAACATCCCATTGTCTCAATAAGTCTTGCGTTTTGAGCTTCCTTTGCAATACAAGCCAATGGTGAAACGCATGTCTTGGAATGCAATGAGGGAACCAAATAACATTCGTCCAAGTAACAAGAGCTCTTCTTGGACGGATATCTTCCCAAACCACACCAACTGAAAAATCTTTTAAAACACCTAAATTGTCCCTCCAATACAATGTGTCTTTCGAACCAAGGAGAATATGAGGAACATTAAGATTGTACACAATGGGATAATGAACAGCCCATTCAATAGGCCACAACCATGACCCATTTTGAATAACATCCACAACCTTATCAGTTGTGTTAAAACCAGGCCGTAAAATTTCACGAACTGAAATAGAATCCCTTAAAGGACAACGAGCACACCATCTATCAAACCAAACTGAGGTTGTCGTCTCATCACCAATTCGCATGTCCTAAATGAGAACGTACCTTGGGACGAACTTGAAGGAGCTTACGCCAACTCCATGTCATATTTCCTCTAAAAGGAACATCCCAGAAACTCCTACCTCTCAACTTATGCATGTGAATCCATTTAACCCAAAGAGATTCCTTTAGGGTTAAAATGCTCCAAATGTGAGAAGTAATAAGAGCAATGTTGAAATCTTCAAGCCTTCAAATACCTAAACCACCTTCATTTTTCGGAAGGCAAATAGAATCCCAAGAAACCTTGGCTTTACCACGACGCATGTCCCCTTGACACCAAAGAAAACACCTCATAAGATGCTCGAGATCCATAAGAATACGGGAGGGTAAAATAAACACCGATGACCAATACACATGCTTAGATGACAAGACCGATTGAACAAGTTGTAATCTTCCCGCAAATGAGAGAAACTTGTTCTTCCAATCACCAATCCTATTTTGAACCTTCTCTACAAGCTCCTTACAATCACGATACACCAAGCGAGTAGTAATTAAAGGAACTCCAAGATATTTAACAGGAAGCGTACCTTCTTTAAATGGAAGAACACTAAGAATAACAAGCTTC
Source organism: Artemisia argyi (assembly GCA_030686995.1). Taxonomy (NCBI): domain Eukaryota; kingdom Viridiplantae; phylum Streptophyta; class Magnoliopsida; order Asterales; family Asteraceae; genus Artemisia; species Artemisia argyi. The sequence goes on along the minus strand of CM060682.1, from coordinate 12,592,339 downwards.
ATATGATTCAAAACCTTACAAAAGTAGGCCGTGCTCTTAAGAAGACTAGGAACCAGACCTGACACCATCTTAAATTCATCAAGCGCTTCCATAATAACACGAGCCGAATTCACATCACCATGAGCAAACAAAAATAGATCATCAGCAAAACACAAATTGATGATATTCAAATTCGAGCAATGATGGTGATATATAAAGTCCTTCGAATTTTGGACCTTTCTTTTGAGAATAAGAGTAAGAATCTCCATAACGAGAGTAAACAAATACGGAGATAAATGATCCCCTTGCCTTAACCCCCTTTTACCCTTGAAATACCCATGTAAAGATCCATTAATACTTAAAGAGAATGAAGTGGACGTAACACATTCCATAATCCAAGTAATCATTCTAGAGTGAAAGCCAAATCACATTAAAATCATCCTCAGAAAGCCCCAATCAACCATATCATAAGCTTTTTGAATGTCAACTTTAAAAGTACAATGGGGAGGGCCTCTATCCAAGTGATAATTATGCATAAGCTCTTGAGTTAGAAGAATATTATCCGAAATACGCCTACCCGGCACAAAAGCCGATTGATTTATGCTAACAATGAAGAAAGACTATCCTTGATACGATTAGCAATAATCTTACTAATGCATTTAAATATCACGTTACAACAAGAAATAGGACGATAATCATTAATACGAGTGGGAGATGATACCTTCGGAGTAAGAGCAATGATAGTGTGATTAACTTCTTTAAGAAGTTTACCACTATCAAAAAATTCCTGAACCGCATTAATAACCTCTCGACCAACAATATCCCAAGCTCCTTTAAAAAAAGCAGCTGAGAACCCATCCGGACCCGGGGATTTGTCATCACCTATAGAAAACAAAGCGGACTTCACTTCATTATCTGAAACACTACGCACCATGTTATCAGCTTGTTCGCTTGATAGTCTCTTCGAAAACAGCCCATTAGTATCAAGGGAAATCGTAGGACTAGTATTACCCAAAAAGTGAATATAATGTGAAACAAATGCAAAATTAACATTGTCACCATCATTAATCACCCCATTTGAATCAACAATAACATCAATGCAACTCCTAGTAACTCTACTCTTGACTACTTTGTGAAAGTAAGCCGAGTTAGAGTCTCCCACCCGAAGCCATTTTGATCTTGGCTTTCTGCTTTAGAAAACGTTCCTCTTCAATCAATGCATCATGGAAAGCTCTTAAATAGAATGCTTCTTCTTCCCGAAGCATAGTATTAGATGGATCAATATCTATAGCTTTCTGAACTTCATCCAATTCAAACCGAAGAGACTTTACCCTTTCATGAATATTACCACGTTCATAAAGTAATTTTCTCAATGGTTTTTTCAAAGACTTCAGCTTCTTAACAAGACGAAACATATTACATCCCACGACCTCAAAATTCCAAGCTTGAGCCACCACCTGTTTGAAATTATCATTATGCACAAGAACATTCAAAAATTTAAATGGTTTAGGTTTAAATTTTGAACTCTTAGGAATACGTAAAATAGCAGGAGCATGATCCGAGATTCGGTACGGTTGGAACGAAGGATTAGCTCCAACAAAGGTATCACCTCCCACTCGTATTATAAAAAAAAACTTCATCTCTATATAGCCAAAAAGTGATAACATTGATTTAAGATCATTTGAGAAACAAACTTTTTTTTACATATCAAAAGATTAATCTACACCTTTCTTCTTTATTTGATCTAATTAATAAGATTAATTCTAACAATTTAAAAAACATACTTTCATCTTCTTCTTTTTTTCAAATATTAATATTTTCAAACCAATAATCATTAAGCGAAAAAATTTACCGTTACGACAAGTATTTAATTATCTTTCTATATATAGATAAGCACTTCGATATACTTTCGAAAAAATTATTTTTTTGTGTTTTTTCATGTTTTTTTCGTTTTTTTTTCTTCGTTACGGAAATTTGAATAAAAAATCATATGTGATTTAATGTTATATCACATGTGATATTATATATTATATGTGATTTATCACTAATATCACTGTGATATAGTTCCAAGTAACAAATCTTTCTTTCACCAACACTAAATAACTCTTGCATTATATCTTTCTTTCCAATGTAAACAAAAATCTTTTACATAATTGTTGATGCATAATCTGGCGCGGGCCGGATTTGACGACTCTCCTTGGGCCGTTAGTCGTCATCTCAAGCCCTGAGTAGACCTGTCAACAAAGAGAACCCGTTAGGAGTGGACCCGATGCCGTAGCACCGGGATCCACCTCTGACGGTCAAGTTAGTATCGGTGCTATATGGCTTATGAGAGTTAGGTTTAGGATAACCTGTTATCTTCCGTTGTGAATAGAATCCCAGCCCTATATTTATAGGTCATGGATTAGGGTTTAGGAATAAAGTGGGCAGCTGTCTGCCGGGCCTGGCCAGTCCGGACCATACGTCCACAATAATAGTTAAATATTTTTTTAATCCTCTATCCTAATATTCTATCCCACATAGATTAAAGAAGAAAATTGTGAATTAGTAATATACCATAGAGTACCTTAATTTCACATTGTTCGAATAGTATAGTGTAGTGTTTTCTAATGTATCTACTCCTTGCATGTTAAAAAAATATGCTTTGCCGTATATACGTTATAAAACTTATATCAACTCAACTTTTTTTTTTCCTAGTGTAAAAATTATTTTGGCTGCGAACATGGTAAGTTCTGGTTTAATCATGTTTTAGAAGTCAATTAAGAAAGAATGTGAGAAACAGTTCAATCGCTCAATTTTGTTTTGATCGTTAAATATTGCCAATGAATTTGAATAAAACAACTTGTTTCTTTAAAAAAATTGAAACAGGAAAACATCTATGTAAAATTGTTGCTTGATATATAAGTTAAAATGTTTTCAATCGTTACACAGAAAATATAATTGAATTAAATTAACGATTGATTTGATCTCATACTCTGTTTGTGAAACTTTTCATAAATGAAAACATCGCTAAAAAATAACTACGTCACCGAACCCGTGCCCGGCTAAAAATTTTTATCAATACCCAAGCCCGCATCTGAACCCGCCAACCTGCCCCGCCTCGACCCAACCGGTTCGGATTTCGGTTTTCTCCGTCGGTTTCGGGTGCTTTTGTCATCCTTGATGAGTATTAAAAAATAGAGAAGTAAGCTAAAAGGGGCCAACTATTGGGCTAAAGCCTTTTATGAAAACAACAAATATGAGAAGCTAGCTATTGGGTATAGGCCCAATAGTGTGGGCTAAAGTGATAAATATTATTTATGAGGCCCTATTATCTGTATTTATATGTTTTCTCTTCTAGAGCAATAACAACATACTGCGTATAACTTAATTTATCAAGCTGTGTATATCCCCCATAAAGGTCTCCCTAGCTCTTTAGGTTTTGAGACAAGTGCTCAACTTATAAGCATTTTTGTCCTAAAATTTGCCTAGCTACTTGCGAACCTAAATATCTACAATCATAATTTTCACATTGAACACTCTAAAATAGGCTTAGCGATCGGCATAATAACTCATCTAAACAACCTAGGGCCAAAACAAGTATCATGACCCAAAAAACGTAATTCACTCTGCGATATATAGATAATAGATTTCTACATAAATGATTTTAGAAAAGTAAACGTTGATCCCTCTTTTTATAGAAGAAATCACAGGTCCCTTCTTTTAATATCACATCATATCTATACAACAAATGCAAATAGTGCCTTTACAGGCTGAATCTCTAATCAACAGATCTTTAGGAAGGCGTTCTAGCTGTAGTATTCATTACAAATAGTAATTTCGCAACGTCTAGGCTTATAATCCGCAGTTAATGCTATCAGATCTTTACCTGCCAAGCAACAAAAACATCAAAAACTTTATGTTACAAAAACTAATAAATAAATCGTAATATGTACTACAATTCTAAACACAATTAGTTAAATATCATTGTTCTAAAAAAATTAATCAAGAATCGTACTAACTTACAAACCTATTATCATCTTACTAACTACTTTAGCCGGTAAGAAGATAACAAGTTTGAAAGCATAATACTACTCCAGAACACGAGTTTATCAAATACGATATGGTATATTAGTAACAAACCATTTCTTTCTTCAAACCAATGTGGGATAAAATGTTAGCTAAAGAAAGAGAATGCAAGGATTATAAAAGGTGTTGAAAGAAACATATCTTCGAACTCGAGATTGATTTTTAGAAGCAAACTAGTGTATGTGTTTGGAGCAGGAATCATATACATTTTGGCCAATAACGTGAAAGTATCTGTTGTTATTGCTCTAAAAATGAAAGATTGCAAATGTTTAAGCATTGATCTAAATCAACCTGTGATTTTTACCAAGAACAAGGGGTTAGCTTTTACTCATTATGCCGATCATTGATTGCTCAATGATTAGTTTATTGGATTGTTAAATTCCAAATCAATGCATACTATGAAGAAAAGTCTCCAGAAAGGCACACAAACTAAACATCCGAGAAGTTAAAAAAGAAAAATTAGAAAAAGCCTACGACATCACACTTTAAACAAGCACAAAGCTTTCTCACTTCCATAGTTTGTTTTGAGTGTAATATCCCAACTATAGGTGCCGTTTTTGCGTGTGTAGTTTCGACAGACGTTTAGCTTAAGGGGGGCGTCTTCGGGGAGGAGGATACGATCGACTGGTGGCCATTGTGATGTGAGGTCAACATCTGAGGCATGCACTTTTACAATTTCCAAATGCTCATTAACTTGAGAATCACCAACATTAAGTAAGATAACGGAATCATAATTAAAAACTACCATATAGCTGATGTCACTCTCACTTATAGCACCCAAACCCTGAAAAGAAGCATATATTGCACATAGCTAATTAACATACAAGAACATATATATATCACTGAAACCAAATTTTCTTGAATGACCAAAAGAGACTTACAATCGTCCGAGGCTTGGTGTTGCCAAATCTCAATACAACGTCCGGGGGTTCAACTACGTAAGGGTAACTTACGCAATTGCGTCTGTACTTTTTGCCTAGTCTTTTCACATCCACGCTGACACCAAAGAACCACACAGTGAAATTCAAACTGATCAAATTCGAAACACTAAAACATACCAATAAAAAACATTTCTGATTAGAACTTGTATAATAATAACTATATATATAGTACCTTGTGCCCATAAAAAATGCTCTAACAGAAATAGAAGCCTTAACAAATTCTGTTGTATGGTCAATCACCTCCGTAACGTCTGCCACAACATCCATCTCCTTCCACTCTACCACTGACGACGACGTCGAAAAACATTTTCCTTGTAAAGAGTTCAACCTTGGCGCTTGTAACTTACGCACTGCACTAGCAATCGGAAATGAGGATCGTGTGAACATGGTGTTGACAGTGTGATTGTTGAAGACGCGGTGCCACATTTTGATGTAGTCCAAGGAGTATATGCAATCGATGTAATGGGTGTGATGTGTTGTTAGGTTATTTTTGGGTTTTATATTCATTTTGAAAACTTTGTTAAACACAATCTTTTAGAATATGCTACCTTTTGCATGCAAACTACGTTATATTCCACCAAAATTTAGTTTCCTAATTTTCCTATCAAAGGTTACTTGTCAACAAAGTTGTCTTATAGTCTTTTCTATCAAATCGATCATAACCACTACCTACATTCCCCGAAATTGTGCAATCCTATATCTTGTTTGTTTTTAGCTTCTTAAATAGTACGTCAATAATGCTGTTTCTCATCACACAATATTGTCATGTTCATTTTCATACTCTTCGGCTATGCTTGGGCACATACGACTATAAAACTTACTCGTAACAACTAAGGGTGAGCATGGTGCGGTTTTTGGTAAAAATCAAACCGCATCTGCAATTGCGGTTTCTAAAAAATGAGAACCCACAACAACGTGGTTTTGCAGTTTGCGTTTTTTTTTAAGCTTTTCTTTTTCAAATTATTATTTTTTGTTTACATAAAATAAACATATCATAAAGTTATAAGATGGGTTGAAACATATATACAAAATATTGTGTATTAGTATGAAATTATATACGATTGTAAAATTCAGATGAGATGAAGAGTTTTAAAGACTTCCATGATAAATTGAAAGAAAAATAAAATTATGACCGAAAAACTCAAACATAAATTAACTAATAAAATGTTGTTTGAAATAACTAATTATTAGAGTATAAATTAAACACAAGCATTTTATCATAGAAAAATTATAAAATTGAGCGGGTTTACTTAATAAAAAAATGCTTGTGATTTCTTTAAGAGAAAATGGTAATGATTACTTAGGCTATGTTTGGCACAAAGCTTTTTAGAGCTTTTTTGGGCAATGAGCGGTGAACAATTAGCTTTTTGATTTTTAATGTTCGTTTGGCATGAGAGCTGTGGGCTTTGCTATTTTTTAGGAAAGCTCATTTTCCCAATGCTTTTTTATGAAGCTGTGAGCTTTTTTTGCTACTGCTTACAGCTCACTGATACTGCTCACTGCTCACTGCTCACTGCTCACAGCTACTTTTGCCAAACATAGCCTTATTGTAATAGAAAAAGTTACGTTTATTGCGGTAAAATTAAGTTACATGTTTTATTTAATCGAGCTCTAACTATTTTCACAATGCAGAATAGAAACTGATGTTTTGATAAATCATTGATATTTTAACGATTGGAAACATTATAACTATATATCAGGTAACAAGTTTACATACATTATAACCATTTGCACATAGATTGATGTTTTCCAATTTTCAAAAGTGTTTTAATAAAAAAGTTATTTAATTCATTTCATTTGCTATGTGCCTATGCATAATGATCAAAACAAAATTGAGTAATAAGTTGTTTAATTCATTTCGTAACTTTTTGTCATTCTTAACTGACTTCAAATATAATTTTACTTTTTAAGCTATGTGAAACCAAAGATCAAAATGTTTTCCACCAAAACATGTTTTATATTTAAAAAAATATATGTAGAAAAAAAGTTTGAAGTTCATACAAGATTTCACTTTGAGAACCATCAAGAATGGTACAAATTATATTATTATATTTGTAACAATTCAAGAAAGAAATCAATATGAAATATTATACTATTCCAGACACATATAGCCCACATATACTAGAGTATATAACTAACCAACAACTTCATTCTTCAATCAATGTGGGATAGAAGATAAAAGAGTAAAAAAAGTCTCCATGTTATATAAAAGATTTTTATGTGCTTGGAAAGAAAGAGATATATAATGCAAGAGTTATCAAAAGTTGGTGAAAGACTATTTGTTACATGGAACTGCAAATTGAAGTTTAGAAACGAATTAATTTTGTGTTTTCGGAGTATGAATTATAAAGGGAACATCTTGGATAACATGAAAGTATATGTTGTTAGTGCTCTAAAATCGAAAGATTGCAAAATTTTAAACATTGTATTAAAACAACCTGTTGTTATTCTAAGAACGTGGGGCTAGATTTTACTTATCCAAATCATTCGCGAAGAAAATTCATACATCGTTGAATAAATTACGTTTTTTGGTCATGGAGGTTAAAAGTAATTTTTGCATTATGATACCTGTTATGGCCAAGGGTTGTTTAGCAAACTCATTATGCCGATCACTACACATTTTTGAATGCTCAATGTGTATATTATGAATTTACCAATTTAGGTTCGCAAGTAGCTAAGCAAGGTTTTCGACAAGCATGCTTATCAGATGAGTACTTATGTCAATCGAAAAGTAAGCAGCTAGGCACTTCGGTATATACAGTTTTAATAACTAAGTCATACAATGTGTTGTTATTGCTCGAAATGATTAATTGTAATTCAAGTAGAAATGGATATTCGTCTGAATGAATTACGTTTTAAGTTGTTTGGGTAAAGTATTTTCTATATTATGAATTTATGATGCTTGTTTGGTGTATTTTGGCTCTAGGTTAGAATTTTATTATGTTAAAAAGAGTTAGTTGAATAAAGAAGGGCTAATTCTCTAAAAAAGCATCGTACTTGTCAAAAAATCAACTTTAGAATAGCCAACAACAAAAAATACTCTTTTGAACACTAATGTTGACATTTTTGTTTTCGTACGAGTAATAAAGAATAAAAAAAATCTGTGATGACCATTTTACCCTTGAATATTTGACAACTATAGTGTTTTTTTTAAAGAATTAGCCCAATAAAGAACATGCATCACATCAGCCCAAATTTACTAGGCCTTTGTCTAGTAGCTATCTTCTTCTTGTTATGCTAAAGCTTGAGCCCAATAGTTGGACCCTCTGACCATGAAACTTTGTGTACCTATTTCCTAACGCGTAGCTTAGTTGGTTCCAAATGAGAATAAGATTTGCAAAATCCTTGGTCTCATAGATATACTCATAATAAATGTACTTTAACTCACACCTGGTTATGAAGAAGCTTTGGGAAGATACATCACTGTTTAGTATTGAGTATTGACTTATGGGTTTAGAAATCCTTGAATATTCAAAGTGGATAAGTATCTAAACAAGATGACTAAAATAGTAGTTTTTGATTGTTACTATCGTTATTGAGTATGTCTAAGACCACATAAGAACGAAAATATATATGGTACTCGATGAATATAAGATATTCCAAAGGATATCATCACTAAGAACATTCAACTATTAAAATATGTTCATGTCATAAAAGGTTTTGATATGTGTATTTATCTAATAAGATTTATGTTGGTTATTGACTGGAGATCGAATGTGATGCAATTTTACATTTTTTTTTTAGCTTTCACAATTTGTTTTCCTTTTTAATATGTGTGAAATCAAATATTAACATGGTCTCTGATGCGTGGGAATCGCACCTTGCTTTACCTCTCGAGGGATCTCGAGAAGCTTACAACCCCCACCAGGCAGTGTACCTGATCGTTGTAGTATAGTATAGTGACAAGTACCGGGGGATTGATCGTTCAGCTTAGGAATAGTGTCGCTAGGATTAGAAAACCTAATTAATAGTTCTAAAGGTGAGAGATGATTATTTTTGTATTTTTATATTTTTATAAAAGCAAGTAAAATCTCGGGTTTTGGAAAAGTGGGCGGAATTAGTTGCTATTCAACTAACCCAAAACTAAGATGCAATCAAAATAAAATACTAAAAATGAAAATAAACTAATTATACTAAGGTTGTGAGCAGTAATTAGAGAAATTGTGTTTACTTAGACTTCACTACTCCCTAGATATCTTTTACACGTTAATTACTTGTTACACTTGTATGGATGACGGATTGTATTCCTTAATACCATTCGTGGGGTGGCATACATAACTCCCCAACTCTATGAGCTCTTATCTCCTCCTACACCATGACCCAGCACAACTATAGGGATTGTAAACAGTGGCTCATGCATTAAATACAACCAATAAAGACCTAGTACGTCTCGGTTCATGTTTCTTAAGACGTTCAAGCATGTTACCATTTGGAGATCTGCCAGTTTTCTTAAGCCTAACATATAATATCATTCATCCAAAACAAGAATAGACTAGTAATCAACACATAATCAACATCTAGGTTTCATTAGATCTAAGCAAACACAAAAGAGATCTAGCCTAGCATAGTAGAATTGAGACAAGAACAAGATATAAACAACCAACACATAAACATATTGATTGAATTGGAAGAACACTTATCTCAATTACAATGCAAGGTCTCAAGGGTTTGGAACCCTTGAAAAACCTGTAAAAGATACACCAAAATCGTCTTTAGGGTTTCACCAAAACTTCTCTCTTTTTAATGAAAAAACTAGAAAACTATATATAGGAAAAGTAGGCTGACGGCGTCAAGAGTTACTTGTGACGCCGTCACCTCGCCGCCATATACTTCCTCGGACGGCCTTTATCTACTTATGACGGCCTATGTGACGCCGTCACTGACCACGGTATTTTATTCTTGCCACTTTGACGCCGTCATGAAGGCGTTTGACGCCGTCACCACCTTCGGTATTTTAATCTTCATGTCTGACGCTGTCAAGATATTACTCTTGACGCCGTCACCTTGTATCTTCAGCATGGAAATTTGGTACTTTGCCGTTTTCTTCACTTTTATGCTCCAAAAATGTCCAAAATGGCTTCTTTTCCAGAATTCACTCTCCAAACACCTAAAATCACAAAAGGAACGATTTAGGGCAATATTTGATCAAATAAATTCGGATTCGGGCTTAAATGACCCCCTAAAAACGGATCATTTTTCGCCTCATCATATACCCTTACACTTGAGATTTGCTTGTCCTCAAGCAAATGCGCTTTTATTCTACTCGAAAGACAAGTTAGGGGTCATTTAACACTAATATAAAAGTAATTACAACAAATAATCGTTCCACTAAAGACCAATAGACAAGCACGGAGGTCATACACAAGCACCTCACAAATAGTGTTTAGATACTCACATCTCTCGGGTGTAATAAAGTAATATAACATTATGGAAATGGAAGATATTTCTCACTACCTGTCATAGCAAAATAGATTACCATAGGCTTGGGAAAGGATCAAACCTCCACCACATGGCGTAAGCACCTAGGATAAACTATCAAAGAGGTCTTTTAAAGGGTTGTAACATTAGGTATAGGGATATGAATTACACGGTTTTGTTGGATAAAGGAAATTTTACTGGTGGCGAGTTAACAATCTTGGTCAATTACATGTACAAGATGGCGTTGCTAAGCCAAGACTAGACTCGACTTAAGCTAATAAATGAAAAATAACAAAAACATAAAATAAACATAGAATAAAAACGGGATGGTAGTCCGTATGATTTTTTCTTTTTTTCTTTTTCTATTTTTTTTTCTTTTTCTTAATTTTTTCGATTTTTTTTTTATACACTCTTACCCTACCATCCAAAATAATATATCATAGGGGTATGAACGTTCCCCTTACACTTGAATCTTTACATACTTTACAATTAACTAAACTAATGACTCGAATTAAGAAAATCAAAACACTTTGAGCACTTTTAAGATTAACGCACATATGGGGGGTAATATATTATGTTCTTCCCCATTACTCCATAAAATAAGTACTTACCCATGAGTCCCAATAATCCCAAAACAATATGTACAATGATATGACTCGACTTAGCAACCATGTAATCAATTAGAAAGTTAACTTAGGGTTTAACAAATAACAATAATGCACTAAAAATGAGCGTATACACGGAAGGCTAAGGCGATTTGGGTGTACATTTAAGTGGGGTGTAACAAATTCTTCCTTTAAGTAAGATGCTTAAAGTTAGAAATGAAAAGATAGGCTCAGAGGGGTGTACTAGGGGTATCGTGTACTAAAAATGAGTACAACGCTAAGGGTGTGGGAAAAATTAGTTGACTTAACTAGCCAAGTAATATGACTTAAATGGTCAAGTAATTATAATACGGGTTTAACACAAGGGTGATCCTAATGCCTCTTATCATGTAGTAAATCTTACCACACGAATGTAGTCTCACTAGCGGTCTCGGGATGCATCACTAACGCAAGTTCTAGAATCTAAATGATACCGGTACACTCATAAGCACTAATAATGAATGCTTTTCCTATCAAATCTAAAGGCGAATCTCACATTTTTGGGTGGAAAATTTTTCTGAATATACGGTTATTTGCTAGTCATACAATCTCCTATCCATGAGACGCTTGCTATGGCTAAAGTTTCACTCCTAAATGTTGTAAAAAATTTTAAATTTGACGCTAAAATTACACTAACAAGTATTTCTCATAGTTTTATTACACATCTACTATCAAACAAAACAAACTCAAGCGAAAGTGCATATGTAAGGTATCATCTTTTTACCCTCCCCTTACACTTAGGATGAACATTGTCCCCAATGTTCAAGTAAAGAATGTAAAAGTTAAGAGGTAAAGAGAATGAAATCAAATACTCCCCTGATTCGCTCGGTATGGATTATAGGTTGGCCAGGTTAAATCTTCCTCCAAGAAAACGAACAATCAAAGCTTCCCTTCCAGAATATAAATCATCTTCTTGTCATAAATAACCTGTTAATCCTGACAACAATAGACAAGGCAACCTCGCGTAAAATCGGCGGCATCCTATATAAGTTACTAAATCCTAGAAAGCAAAGTAAGATATAATGCTTGTGGAATGAAGTTTGCAGATTTTCTGGAGATTATAAAACTTAATAATTCACAAAAACGATAAGACTCCGTTAGAAAAACAAAACCGGTAAAATTTCCAGATTTTAACTCCTGACGCCGTCAAGAGCAATACTCTGACGCCGTCAGAATGGACCTGCAGAAATTCTTATGTTAAGTTTCCGAAAAATTTCTGGAAAAACTTTGTCCTACTTCCTGGAAAATCTTGCAAAACTTCATTATGACTCAATACAAGCATTTGACTCTAACAAATACGAATATACATGTTCATTAAATATTGTGGAGAATCATGATCGGTTTGTTTCTTAAAAACATATTTGGGGTTTCCCCTTACACTTATCTTTTGCAAAAATACTTTTAAGTTGGAGTTAAGACTAGGCCAAACAACATAGTAAAGTATTTCCACATTTTACTTTAGAGACATGATCAACCAACAACAAAAATAAAACATGCATACGGAAGCAAATAACAATCAAACAAACAAACAAACAAATAAAAACACACAAAACATGGGTTGCCTCCCAAGAAGCGCTTGTTTTTGTTCGAGTCACGAGCCTGACTCTACCCTTATTTAATGGAAATAGGGGAGGTTTTCCCTACACTTAGGATTAAGTGCGGGTGAAAGTAGCGATACACACCCTTAGGGTGTAAATATGCCTCGTGAGGAAAGAGTGGTGGATGAATTTTATGCTCAAAGATGCGGGATCCTATCATCAGAGCCTTACCTAATTCAATTGGGTTAGTGGGTGAATTAAGATTTTCTCTTAGAAAGGGATCATCTTCTATCAATTTCGAGATACTCCTAGTTGGGAATCCATCTTGACCTAATAAACCCGGTTTAAACCCATAATGTGTTTTGTGATCAATCATGAATGGGTGATGTAAGCATGTAAGGTTATGTTCCACTCCTATATTGGCTTTCTCTCTACAAGGCTTAGAGTCCACTACCTTTATCCTAAGACTACTCGGACTATATGGTTTGATGGGTGGATCGGAACCTATTTCAATTCCTAAATCTTCATCCAAGGATGGAAGATTAGGTAATGGTTTTGGTTGAGGCTCCGGTTCATCAAAACTAGGAACTTCCCTAGAACTAGGAGTAAGGTTATCACTACAAGTGTTCAAACCTATATCCTCTGGTGGTGCTTGGTCCAAGGGTTCTACCTCAATTGGGGTTCCTATAGTCTCTTCTACTTCTTCTGGGTAAGTCACGGGCGGTGTATGTGCCTCAAATGATGGTAGGACTTGTGGGGTACTTTGTGGGCTTGGATTATCCACCTCATCCTCCATTGTACCTAGATTACCTATATGTTTGTTTTGTACTATGATATTAGGTGCCATCCAACTAGGTATCTCAACATGAGTATATTCATCCCCCAACAAACTTCCTGTTTGCTCCATCAAACTTGTTTTTGATTGATTTGTGATGTTGTTTGTTGGGTTGTCTACTCTATAATAATATTGGGCACAGTTTTCTATTGTATCCCACGCTTCTTCATCATTTAATTCCCTAGGGCCCCCATCGGCAAAATCATCGATGCGCATTTGGTCACATTGGCTGACACGATAGTAAAAGGTTTCGGTCAGGGATGATAAAGAGAAACTATGATGAGGGAATTTTCGAAGTAAAATTTTAAAACGAGTTCATGCATCATATATGGGTTCATCTCGATATTGTTTGAAATTCGAGATGTCAACAGGGTAGAATGGCCTTTTTGGTTGGCGGTATGGTGGATTCGCGTACTCCATAATGGTGAACGGAATAGTCAATGGAAATTACGAACAAACACACAAAGAAAAAGAGAGACTAAAGAAGACCTAAAAATAAAAATAAAATCTTACTAGAAAGGAATCTAGCAAGTAGACCTAATAAAAAGAAATCCTAACCTAGACAATAACTATTCCCCGGGCTGCGGCGCCAAAAACTTGATGCGTGGGAATCGCACCTTGCTTTACCTCTCGAGGGATCTCGAGAAGCTTACAACCCCCACCAGGCAGTGTACCTGATCGTTGTAGTATAGTATAGTGACAAGTACCGGGGGATTGATCGTTCAGCTTAGGAATAGTGTCGCTAGGATTAGAAAACCTAATTAATAGTTCTAAAGGTGAGAGATGATTATTTTTGTATTTTTATATTTTTATAAAAGCAAGTAAAATCTCGGGTTTTGGAAAAGTGGGCGGAATTAGTTGCTATTCAACTAACCCAAAACTAAGATGCAATCAAAATAAAATACTAAAAATGAAAATAAACTAATTATACTAAGGTTGTGAGCAGTAATTGGAGAAATTGTGTTTACTTAGACTTCACTACTCCCTAGATATCTTTTACACGTTAATTACTTGTTACACTTGTATGGATGACGGATTGTATTCCTTAATACCATTCGTGGGGTGGCATACATAACTCCCCAACTCTATGAGCTCTTATCTCCTCCTACACCATGACCCAGCACAACTATAGGGATTGTAAACAGTGGCTCATGCATTAAATACAACCAATAAAGACCTAGTACGCCTCGGTTCATGTTTCTTAAGACGTTCAAGCATGTTACCATTTGGAGATCTGCCAGTTTTCTTAAGCCTAACATATAATATCATTCATCCAAAACAAGAATAGACTAGTAATCAACACATAATCAACATCTAGGTTTCATTAGATCTAAGCAAACACAAAAGAGATCTAGCCTAGCATAGAAGAATTGAGACAAGAACAAGATATAAACAACCAACACATAGACATATTGATTGAATTGGAAGAACACTTATCTCAATTACAATGCAAGGTCTCAAGGGTTTGGAACCCTTGAAAAACCTGTAAAAGATACACCAAAATCGTCTTTAGGGTTTCACCAAAACTTCTCTCTTTTTAATGAAAAAACTAGAAAACTATATATAGGAAAAGTAGGCTGACGGCGTCAAGAGTTACTTGTGACGCCGTCACCTCGCCGCCATATACTTCCTCAGACGGCCTTGATCTACTTATGACGGCCTATGTGACGCCGTCACTGACCACGGTATTTTATTCTTGCCACTTTGACGCCGTCATGAAGGCGTTTGACGCCGTCACCACCTTCGGTATTTTAATCTTCATGTCTGACGCCGTCAAGATATTACTCTTGACGCCGTCACCTTGTATCTTCAGCATGGAAATTTGGTACTTTGCCGTTTTCTTCACTTTTATGCTCCAAAAACGTCCAAAATGGCTTTTTTTCCAGAATTCACTCTCCAAACACCTAAAATCACAAAAGGAACGACTTAGGGCAATATTTGATCAAATAAATTCGGATTCGGGCTTAAATGACCCCCTAAAAACGGATCATTTTTCGCCTCATCAGTCTCTAACGAAACATGTTTTAGAGTACCATAATATGAGAAAAATTTAAGAGTTTATAATAGTTTTCGAATATTCGAACACCCTCTTAGATTTCTCAACCTAAGAGGTAGTTGAAACTTTCGAAGACACATAGTAATCTCAGCACATTCAAAATACATAAACTTAAGGTATATAAGTAACTAAAAACTTCTATCATGAGTCTATTTGGGATAGAGTTTCAAGATAAATGGTTGAAAAATGTATAAGCTTAAAGAAGTACATTTCGTAATCAACTTATGTTTGCTATTTGTAGAGACGCAAAACATAGTGGTAACATTGCAAGTAAACATTGTAGTTTAAATCTAGCTCTAACATTTCCATAGAGGCAAAATATGAAGTGATTTGTCATTTATGAAAAGTCTCACAAACAGTAATCATGTATGAAATTGCTTATTTCACAATAAATCTAATGTTCAAATGCAATAAAAAGGCAAATCCAATAAGCATAAAGGTAAAATAGTAAAAAAAAAAAATTCAGACCGATATGTTTGAGTTACAAATAGACACCAACAATTTCTGTGCACAACATCGGCATGTCTCAATCATACGAAAAGTGGTTCTCAAGAGGGAAGATTGTTATGCGTCTTTATGGCAAAAGAAAACGTATGATTGTTAGAAGCTTCACCCAGCCAAAAACTTTTGTGAACTACCTTACATGCCATTTCCTTTGTCCGCGCCTACATGTGCACCCAAAAACATGTTTAATGGCCAGAATACTATTAATGAGGAAAAATTATAAGAAAAGTTTACCTTATATTAGCTTGCTGATGGTAGCAAAGTTTATACCTTTACATGTTTATATCTCATTTTGAATATGCAACAATTAGCAAGCTGCCGTTAGCACAAATCTGCTATCAGCGGTAAGCAATCATCACCAAGCTGCGATCATCAGCAATCAACCATCAGTATGGACCTGCAATACCTTTCAAAGTCATAAAATTATACAAAATACATTTGTTCTAGCACAAATTAGCAAGCTAAAATTTGACAATCGGTTTTAAAATTCAAATCCAAACACCCCTTAAAACAGATTTAGCGCCACATACCATAGAATTAGAGATACCCGTACAACATTTGTATAAAGCAAGTTGTTGTCTTCCATCAATTAACCTGGTTGCATTTTTTTGCCGCCTACCTATTCTTCCTATTCTGCACGCTCAAAGAAAGCACCATCCTCCAACATTCCTTTGTCAATTAACCTGGTTGCATTTACTCATTAATATTCAATTCAGAAAACTTAGTTAAGTGGGTTGAAAAGGTCAACCGGGTTAAAAGTTGAAGTGGTTAAAAGTACATAATTTGAATTATTAATGTTTACAATCTCCTAAATTGTTTTATATTCTAAGATTTAGACAATTGCCTTAATGCGACATTATTATTATTATTATTATTATTATTATTATTATTATTATTATTATTATTATTATTATTATAGAACATCACTTTCGTTAGAAACAAAACTATAGGATTACAAGAAATTAGTGGGGAGCCGCGAAACTATCTGGGCCCTCACACCTTTAGCAATGACAAAGCTAATCCTACTGAAGATATGGATAGCAGCACGTGCTCCAATGTCATGAGTAATGGAGAACTTCCGGATCCGTTTTAGTAAGGTCACCGCATCAGTCTCTAGTTCACCCATA
This sequence comes from Artemisia argyi, assembly GCA_030686995.1. Taxonomy (NCBI): domain Eukaryota; kingdom Viridiplantae; phylum Streptophyta; class Magnoliopsida; order Asterales; family Asteraceae; genus Artemisia; species Artemisia argyi. The sequence goes on along the minus strand of CM060682.1, from coordinate 12,575,229 downwards.
GAGGAAAATGAGAAAGGGAGGAACCCATATCCAATCTCCGAACACTTAGCCCTATACTTGACACGTTTACGTTGTGCGGCGTCAGACACCACACGACCTGGCACAAAATCCATCATACCAGTTTGGGTCAAGGGAGACGACCCCGTCAAATCGACACAAACGTCCTTCCCCTCGTCCCAAGAATAAAGCAATATATCAGCTGGACGTAGGGCTTGCTCCCCTTCCCCATAAAGCCCGATGACGACCTCTCTACGAGCCGAGACCCCGGAACGAGAACAAACATCAAATAGGGTATCATGCACCATGTTGTGTCGATGCTTAATGCCAATGATGCCAGCACATGATACCACATGGTCCCCATAAATATCCCCTGAAAAGACCTTGGAGCAAGCTGAGCACGGTCTCTGGACCGAAAACAGGGGAACACCTAGCCTATAACATAATACACATCGGTAAGTTCTAGCGTTCAGAGTTTGTCCCAGCCCCGCGATCGGAACCACCCGTAACCAATCTGAAGTATAGTCTTCTCTTTGCGATCTCCAGAGCACCATCTGTCGCGTAGATAGGCAAAAGGTAGATTCAGTCATTTTGGTAACACGTGTGAAATATATATATGCCTTCATGAGTTTAGGGGCAGCAATCTCATCTGGATTACTCAAAAGGTCGATCACTATTTTTGCATTAAAAGCACACAAGGCCTCTTCTAAACAAGATCCAGAGGTTATAATCCCGGAGTGTCGGAGGAGCTTAGTTTGTAAGTTGGCCGATTGGAGCCTGGACGCGAGAAATGCATAATTTAAGGCATCACCCGCAGAATACACACCAAGCCCCCCAAATGCAAAAGGCAAGGTGGCAATCCTCCATTGCCAATCACCGAAACCTGGTCCAGAAGCAGTGACAATACGCTCAAGGGAAGAACGAAGTGCTGCATCAAATGAAATGTGAGCCTGCTCAAAGACCGGGGGAGAACATGTGCACATAGAAAAATAAAGCTTGGAAATGCCAGCACAAGCTCGAAGGAGCAACAACTCACATTGGGGGTCCTTAAGCTTAGCAACAGCATCCATGAGCTCAATAGTTTTAGCAACCCTTTTCATAATAAGCTCACTACTAAACTCAAGGTCCATACTAGCAGGCCCACCTAACAATTTAACACCATGTAGCGGTCGAGCAATATTAGGCGGAAAGACACCTGCGGTCATGCTTCTGGGGTCTCCTTGTGGCCAAAAAACCTCTGTTTTCTCAACATTTAGGTGTAGACCACGACGTGGTCCATCTGTCATAATAAGGTCTAAAACCTGCCCCACAACCAGAGTGTCTCCAATAATAGTGCCATCATCAAGATACCAGGCATGAAGGGAAAGACTGAAGGAGTCCCTAATCTTACACACCAAAGGATGTAATACTAGAGCAAAGAGGAGAGGTCCAAGTGGATCACCTTGTTGTACCCCTTGGTGCGACCATAACGTGAAGCATGACTTATCGAAATCAACACAATCCATAAGATATATTTTCAACCTGATGGATGGTGAGATCATCGAAAACATAATACTATTCTCAACATATTTAACACACATGCACTTATGGTATATTAGTAACAAACAACTTCTATCTTCAGCATATGCGGGATAGAGATTCAAGATAAAAGTTTGAAAAATGTATGAGCTTAAAGAAATACGTTTGTAATCAACTTACTTTTCCTATTTGTAGCGACGCAAAACACTGTGGTAACATTACAAGTAACCATTTTAATTTCAAACCGAGCTCTAACATTTCCATAGAGGTGATAGAAAGTGATTTTTTCACTTATGAAAAGTCTCGTAAACAAAAAATCATGTATGAGATTGCTTAAATGGTTAGTTTACATCACTTCCATTTGCTAATTTTCTCATATATGTGCACATAAAGTGATGTTTTCCGGTTAAAAGATGTTTTAAAATATGACTTAATTTAATTTAAAAAGCCTCCACCAAAACATGTTTTAGAGTACCAAATTAAAGAAAAAAAAATTAAGAGTTCATATGAGTTTCCAGAAATTCACCACCGAGTTGAATTTGTTTCAATGTGATAGTGAAAAGTGTTAAAAGTTACGTATAAATATTAATAAGTAAATGACTAGTATCGAACCCGAGACCTCGGGATTGCACACATTACAAACGAGAATAAAGTAAATAAATATATATATGTTATATGTATCGATTATATATATTTATAAACACTTAAGGGACTAAATAATCATTAATTATTAAACGTAAGTATTAACTATTATTAGGAACGAAAAAACGAGGACTAGAGTGTAATTTGGAAGACAAGAAAGTTCCGGAATCCCCTTGGAAGGGGTGTGGCCGGTCGACCCAACCCACATAGGGTCGATCCATGCTTTCTTGCCCACCAAGATTACTTCTAGTATAAATACAAGGCCTTGGGGTTAGACTTACATATCTTTTGTATACACACTCTAACCCTAAAAGTTTTCTTTGCCTCTTCTCTTCCTTGGCCGATCGACAACAACAACCCACAAGGGTTTTGGGTCGATTTTGGTTGTTCCAAAAATTGTGTTTACGTTTACTTGCATAAACCTTTATTCGTTGGTAGTTTGTGTGTACAAGAACGAGGTAATTACTCACTATAGTAATTATCAAGAGATCGATAAACAAAACGGTAAAGGGTTTATCATTGATCTAATTTACACAAGTTCAAGGTTAATTCAAGTGCATCGGGTATGTTCTTATTTATGTTTTAGTTATCTTTATACGTGTTATAATTGATCCTAGCTTCCGCAATATGTGCTATTTGATTGTCAAACTCTAACAGTGGCATCACGAGCCATGGATAACATGTAATTGATTACTAAAACGTAATAAAAATCGGATCTTTAATTGTTTTAGATACATGTTTTTTTCTAGGGTTTTCTTTAATTTTTTTTAATAAAATTTAAACCCTAACCCTAATTTGGGGGGGGGGGGGTCGATTTCCACTTAAAACCCTAATTAGGGTTTGTGGTTTTCCTGATTAAATTGTAATCATATAGAAACCCTAGGTCTTTAACCGGTTATGTGAACATACTTGTGACCTATGTGCTAATTGTTAGGTTTAATCCATGACGAAACATGCATGTTGGTCATGGATCTTGTTTGTTTAATTTATTTGTCACATGTTTTAAATAGATCTAAAATTGGGGAAGACTCCAATATATATATATATATATATATATATATATATATATATATATATATATATATATATATATATATATATATATATATATATATATATATATATTAAAATCAATTTGTATGCTATATGGTGTGTATATTGATTTTGGCCTACGCAATTGATTCGTCAATGTATGTGACTCTCCTCCATTAAGAGGAGAAGGCCTTAATTGATTACATGCGTTATTATACCTAGAATTGATTTTATTAGAATCTTTTTAACAAGGTTTGCATGTGGCTAATTGTTTCAAGTTATTATTATTAGTTGTTTATTTTTCTTTTAATTACTTGTTTTTATTGTTTTCTTAATTGTTTGACTTGATGTAAGCAATAAAAAGAGTGATTTTTATAAAAGAAAATAATATAGACTAATAATGGTGAAACCCTAAAGTAATAAAGATTGAATCTTTATTACATAATTTTCAGATTGAATCCATAAACTTTTGCTTGATTGATGTTTTGTACAAATATGCTTTTAAAATTAAGTCCTTTAAGACGATATTCATAACCGTGATTTGAAGGCTTAGAAAAGAGCCTTAGAGTCTGCCTTGGTTATCACAATCTTGAATATGTCTTAAACGAATTACTTTTAAAATCATAATTGTAGAAAGTCATCTTAGGGTTTATTAAACCTCAAGTAAAATTTTGTGTATTAATTTCACGAATAGGTAATAAAAATGTTTTGAAAACTTATGCTATAAAGATGAGTGCATGCATCTTTATACATATTTTGATTTATATATCAAAATTGAATACCCTTATAATTTAAGTTACATGCCATCTATCTATAAGGAACACTTGGAATTTTAATTTAGTAAACGTGAGACCTAGGCTAAATTACTATAACAAGGTAAAATTCTTTTAACGCGTGAGACCATAATTGTAATTTTACAGTTTCTAAGGTAGACGACTTAATTAAGTTGTGCGTGAGACCTAGAACTTAAGGCATGAGATGGGATGAAACATGCTTACAAGGCAAATTGATGAATCAATTTGATGTAATTCCCATAATGATCTAGGAATTGGAAATCTTGTTTGCCAATTATTGTTCGACAGATTACCATCTTTTGTACTTTCACCACTAGCAGATCAACTGATGTGGTGGAACTATGTAAAGTTAGGTCCTAGGTTTTCAAGAAAATTTTGGTGGTTATATGAATATAGCTATGGGTATTTTATTTTCTTGAAGATATTTATTATCGAAAATACTAATGTTTGAACTTTTATCTGTAGATATGGTTCAACCCGATACCCCATCTGTGATTTCTGCTTTCAAGAGTCATCTTGAGAGAGAAAAATTGACTGGAAAGAATTTCAATGATTGGTACCGTTCGCTTAGAATTGTCTTGAGGTCGACCGGTAAGCTCAATTACTTGACCGATGAATGCCCAGCTGAGCCTGCTACTACTGCAGCAGAAGCAGTTAAGGCAGAATGGAGGGAGAAACATGCTAAGTTTAATGAGGTCGCTTGTTTAATGCTCACTAGCATGAGTGCTCAATTGCAAAAGAAGTTTGAGTATTTTTTCCCAAAAGATATGCTTGAAGTACTTCAGCAATCTTATGAGAAACCTCCTGCAGTTGAATTGTATGATGAACTGGACAAGCTACACAACTGCAAGCATGGTGATGGTAAACCAATTGAAGATTATGTGACTGAGATGAAGGAATCTTTTGACCAGCTTCACAGAATTGGATTTGATTACCCCGAGAATGTGCAAGTGCACTTGATCAACAGGGCCCTTAACTAGGACTTTGCTGGTTTTGTGCAGAATTTCAACATGCACTGCTCGGGGAAGACAGTCTCAGAATTACTCGCACTGCTTGTTGATTATGAGAAAAGTCTACCAGCCAAGGTCAAGGCTCCTACCCCGCAAGTGTTGGCGATTCATGGGGGAGAATCCAGAAGAAATCGCATGTGAACAAAGGCAAAGGGAAAGGTAACAAAGGCAAGCAGGTCATGGCCTATCAACCTGAACCCAAGATGAAGCAACATCAGCCTAAGCAGAAAAAGGTGAATCCACCAAACAAGAAGGATCAGGCATGCCACCATTGTCATGAAAAGGGTCATTGGAAGCGCAATTGTCCTCTCTACATTCATGACTGGCGACTCAAGAAGTAGGGGAATGAAGCTGGTAACCCCAGCTCATCAGGTGCGTTCTTTATGATTGAATTATTCACTCTTACTCCTAAATTGAATTCATGGGTATATGATACGGGATGTGGCATTCATATTTGCAATACCTTGAGGGGTTCAGAGTTGAGAGAAAGCTGGCCTATGGACAACAATTCTTGCACGTTGGTAACGGAGCGCATGCAGGAGTTGAAGCTATAGGAGTTTATGATTTAGTGTTGCCTTCGGGCCTAGTACTATCTTTAAATAATTGTCATTATGCACCGTCAATTGTTAGAGGTGTAATTTCATTTTCATGTTTGTTGAACCTTGGTTTTAAGCATACTATTTCTGGCATTGGAATTTCAGTTTCTTTAAATGGTGTTTTTTATTTTAATGCTATTGCTGTGAATGATGTCTTTGAAATTGATATGAATAATAATGATAATGCTTTTGTTAAAAATAATTCAATGTATAGCATCAACAATAAGAGAATCAAGAAAAGTCTGGATTCGTCTTATCTTTGGCATTGTCGACTTGCTCACATTGGCAAAGATCGCATGAAAAAGCTGCAACATGATGGGCTTTTAGAAAAGATCAATGATGAATCATTTGATAAGTATGAATCTTGCATTGCTGGGAAGATGACTAAGAAACCCTTTAAAAATAGGATTGAAAGGGCTAATGATCTACTTGGTCTTATTCACACAGATGTGTGTGGGCCACTTAGACATGTGTCAAGGAGAGGTGCTAGCTACTTCTTAACATTTACGGATGATTACAGCCGTTATGGTTATGTTTATTTACTTAAACATAAACATGAGGTGTTTGAAACATTCAAAGTGTTTAAAGCAGAAGTAGAGTTGCAACTAGGAAAGAAGATTAAAGCTCTTCGATCCGATAGAGGTGGTGAATACCTGAGTCAAGAGTTTATAGATTACTTAGCAAAGGAGGGAATTGTCCAGCACCTTACTTCTCCATATACTCCACAACAAAATGGTGTATCTGAAAGAAGGAATCGTACATTGCAAGACATGATACGATCTATGTTTAATCTAACAACTCTTCCTTACTCATTTTGGGATTATGCCTTGGAATCTGCGGTTCGCATTTTAAATATGGTTCCAACAAAGAAGGTTGATAAGACTCCATATGAGTTATGGACTGGAAAAGCTCCTAACTTGTCTTATCTAAAGGTCTGGGGTTGTGAGGCGTATGTTAAACGTGACTCAGCAGACAAACTCCAACAAAGATCTATAAAGTGCATCTTCGTAGGATACCCTAAGGAAACTATGAGATACTACTTTTATTACCCAGCTGAAAACAAAGTTTTGTTGCAAGGTATGGAGACTTCTTAGAAAAGGAGCTCATATCTCAAGAATTCAGTAGGAGAGTATATGATCTGGAAGACGATCATGAAGATGTAACACCTTCTGAAAACACTGGCCAACTTCCTGAAGAACCTGAAAGTTTAGGTCCTCCACCAGAAGTTGAAGTGGTTCCCGTTCGCAGGTCATCTAGATCTGTGAAGGCTCCTATACGTCTATGTCTTAACATGGAGTGTGATGACAACTTGATAGGGGAACTTGATGAACCTTCAAGTTATAAAGCTGCTATGAATAGTCCTGAAAAGGAAAAATGGCAGGGAGCTATGAATGGGGAAATGCAATCCATGAACGACAATGAAGTCTGGGAAGAAGTAGACCTACCTCCGGGTGCCAAGCTAGTTGGGAGTAAATGGCTCTTCAAGAAAAAGACTGATATGGATGGCATTGTACACACCTATAAGGCCCGTTTGGTAGCTAATGGCTATACGCAAACTTTTGGTGTTGACTATGAGGAGACCTTTTCTCCTGTAGCTGACATAAGGGCAATTAGGATTCTTATAGCCATCGCCGCTTACTATGACTATGAGATTTGGCAAATGGATGTCAAAACCGCCTTCTTAAATGGTAGCCTAGATGAAGACGTCTATATGGCGCAGCCTGAGGGGTTTGTGAATCCAGAATTCCCAGATCGTGTATGCAAGGTTAAAAGATCCATTTATGGAATAAGAGATTTGATAGTGAAATTAAAAAGTATGGATTCACTCAAAATCTTGATGAGCCATGTGTATATCACAAAGCTAGTGGGAGTAATGTAATTTTCCTTATATTATATGTCGATGACATATTGATCATGGGAAATGACATTCTGAGTTTGCAAAAGGTTAAGGCATATCTTAGAAGTTGTTTTTCTATGAAAGATTTAGGGGAAGCTGCATTTATTCTGGGAATCAAGATATATAGAGATAGATCTCAGCGATTAATTGGATTAAGCCAAAGTGCTTACATTGATAAAATATTGAAGAGATTCAATATGCAAAATTCCAAGAAAGGATATTTGCCGATGCAAGAGCAACATGGCTTGAGTGAGAAAGTTTGTGCTTCAACACCTGAAGAGGTGCAACGCATGAAGAGAGTCCCTTATGCTTCGGCTGTGGGATCTATAATGTATGCAGTGAAAAGCACAAGGCCTGATGTGGCGTTTGCTCAGAATTTAACCAGTCGATATCAGCAGAATCCGGGTGAGAAACACTGGACTGCTGTTAAGAATATTCTTAAGTACCTTAGGGCTACTAAAGAGATGTTTTTAGTTTATGGGGGTACTCCATCTGCAGAGCTTGATGTAACAGGTTACTACGATGCTTCTTGGAAAGGTGATAAAGATGATACGAAGTCTCAGACTGGTTATGTTTTTGTCATTAATGGAGGAGCTGTGGATTGGAGGAGCAGAAAGCAGAGTGTACTAGCGATGTCTGCTACAGAAAGTGAGTATATAGCTGCTTCAGAAACTGCAATGGAAGCTGTTTGGATTAGGAAGTTTATTTCAGGGCTTGGGGTTATGCCTTCGATTCAGCGACCTATAAAAATGTATTGTGACAACTCAGATGCAATTATATTTGCCAATGAACCTGGAATCATGAAAGGCACCAGACATTTCCCGATTAAGCACCACTATGTCAGAGAACAAGTTGAGATAGGTGAAATCGAAATGCTCAAAGTTCACACAGATGAAAACTTAGCTGATCAATTTACCAACCCTTTACCTAGCACCTAGCTTTACTAGCATGCTGAAGGAATAGGACTTAAATTAGCTAATAGTTTCATGCCCATTTGTGATTAGTATTTGGATAAGGGATGTAATGTACAATTATTATTTTAATGAAATAAAGTATTGGTTATGTTTATTTATTCATTGTCTTAATAATATATCCTATATTTGCATGTTTAAGATCCATGAATAATTTATTATTCTAAATGGTCCGTTGTCGATTAATGATATGGGAATATCATTAAACTAAAACAATTTTGAGTATTGGTTAAGGATATACTTGAAAGTATATTGATGCGTAGTCATACTAATTTCACATGATATTCAATGAATTGAGTATTGGACTTATCCCAACTATATGATTTAAATTTATTGTGAGAATCATATTCAAAGTTATCCTCAGACTTGAGATACCAGATAAGTGTCATGGATGTAGTGCATTTTGTGGAACAATCTACCGCTTACCTTAATTGGAAGCCATAAGGGTTGTTTTCAGAATTGTTGCAAAGTTCATGGGTTATTCTTGTAGTCAAGAGAGAATTCGTTCCTTCTGATTTGTTCAGAAGTTTAATACTGTTGGGCCCCTCGTAGGGTTGACAAAATATTTGCGTGGCCACGCCCAAAGTCTATCTGGAATACGTTCAGATATTTTGGTAATTTTGTTCAATCATAAAGAAACGAGAAACAGAATTTAATAAAGAACCTCACATCTTTATTAATGTAGTATTAGAAGAGAAAGGATAATAATAATGATGAATCATTAAAGGTTTTTCCAGGAAACCTAGCTCAGGTCGAACTGGGGGCATTGGAGTGTTGCAAGACGCCAACCAATGTCATTTTACTATTAATAGATATACGAGTGGGAGCTGTTTAAAGTTACGTATAAATATTAATAAGTAAATGACTAGTATCGAACCCGAGACCTCGGGATTGCACACATTACAAACGAGAATAAAGTAAATAAATATATATATGTTATATGTAGGGGTGTCATAAATCCCGACCCGACCCGGACCCGACCCGGACCCGAACCCGAATAAGGATACTCGGGTCGGGTTACTCGGGTCCAAAATCTTAGTCGGGTCAATCGGGTCAACCCGACTAACCCGATTACGAACTCGGGTCGGGTATCGGGTTTAAAATACTTGCCTATTCGGGTTCGGGTCAACCCGACTAACCCGAGTTGGTTTTTTTTTTTTTTTTTTTTCAAGTGGTTTCATAACTGTATCATGTAGTCCATTTTTATTTATTAAAGGCCCAAGTTATCACAATCCGAACCTCTTTCCAAGGCCGTATCCAAAGGTAGATACACATGCATACACAAAGTTTGATCATTATCGTGTTATAGTTTAAAATTTTGAAACTTAATACATTTGTATGTTTTACAGATTGGAAGTGGGATATAATGTCTTACTGCATTATAGTGTATACATAAACATACTAATATCATGGCATATATGGCTATATCTGAATATGCATAAACATACTAATATCATATTTATAAATGCAATAAAAAAAATTAAGTGATTTATACATGTCTCTTTTACTTGTTTAAGATTTTAGCTACTAAATTAAAGAAATTAAATTTTGGGATTATATAAATGGGATAGACCCGAACCCGACTTGACCCGACCCGACTTGACCCGACCCGATTTGACCCGAACCCGACTAACCCGAGTTCAAATAGGGTCGGGTTCGGGTATGTTATTTTTACCCTCGACCCGACTTGGACCCGACCCGTTTGACCCGAACCCGACCAACCCGACCCGAATAGCACCCCTAGTTATATGTATCGATTATATATATTTATAAACACTTGAGGGACTAAATAATCGTTAATTATTAAACGTAAGTATTAACTATTATTAGGAACGAAAAAACGAGGACTAGAGTGTAATTTGGAAGACAAGAAAGTTTCGGAATCCCCTTGGAAGGGGTGTGGCCGGTCGACCCAACCCACATAGGGTCGATCCATGCTTTCTTGCCCACCAAGATTACTTCTAGTATAAATACAAGGCCTTGGGGTTAGACTTACATATCTTTTGTACACACACTCTAACCCTAAAAGTTTTCTTTGCCTCTTCTCTTCCTTGGCCGATCGACAACAACAACCCACAAGGGTTTTGGGTCGATTTTGGTTGTTCCAAAAATTGTGTTTACGTTTACTTGCATAAACCTTTATTCGTTGGTAGTTTGTGTGTACAAGAACGAGGTAATTACTCACTATAGTAATTATCAAGAGATCGATAAACAAAACGGTAAAGGGGTTTATCATTGATATAATTTACACAAGTTCAAGGTTTATTCAAGTGCATCGGGTATGTTCTTATTTATGTTTTAGTTATCTTTATACATGCTATAATTGATCCTAGCTTCCGCAATATGTGCTATTTGATTGTCAAACTCTAACAAAACGTCCACAAACATAAATACTAGTCTCAACACATTTAACACACAAACACTTATGGTATATAAGTAACCAATAACTTGTATCTTTAGCAAATGTGGAATAGAGTGTTAGGATAATATGTTAGAATAATATTTTCATTATAAATATGGTAAGAAAGAGATAATTCAAGAGTACATAACAGTTGGTGAAAGAAAGATTTGTTACATAGAACATCAAATCGAAATTTATTAGTGACTAATTTATGTGTTTATAACACGAAACATAAAGGCAACAGCTTGGATACAAGAACCCATAATGATTTTTTCGAATAAAAATTATTAGCGTTTACTTATCTGAATTCATTTGTATAGAAATTTATTGTTAGGTGTTCAGGTCATGAAAGCAAATTTATTGTTATGTTGTGATACTTTTTTAGCTAGGTTTGTTAATAAACTTGTTCAGCCAAGTACAGATTACTAAGCATTTTTTTAATGCTCAACGTGTAAATTGTGAATGTATATATATAGGTTTGCATGTAACTAGGTAACATTCAGGACAAAGTTACAAGATGAACATTATGTTAAATTCTCATTTCTCTTGCGTAAGCTTGAAATGGTTCTCTGCCTTATATTCCTTCGAATAATTGGTTTTTTAAACATGAAAAATTAAAACTCGTTAATTGAGATACTTGAAAATATATTAAGAGCAACTCAGTGGTCTTTACGACCATCGTCCATCACTACTGTCAACTTAGCATTGAATCCGTTTGGGGAGTTGATACTCCCACCACATTTTTTGATGCAAATACCATAATTGTGCATTGCAGTGTCGTACAGTACAATACTGTAATACACAAGTTGTTGTGCAAGCATCAAAAAATATGGTGGAAGTATCAACTCCCATCCGTTTACCCTCTCATCACTCTCATCTATTTTATTTCACCATAATCACTGCAATCAATTGGAAAAAAAAAATAATAAAAAATAAAAAAATAAAAAATAAAAACGTTAAGTACCCAAATAAAAGAAGAACATGATTTACAGTACCCTAATAAAAGAAGAAAAAAAAATTAAGAGTTCATATGAAGAAAAAAAAAATTAAGAGTTCATATGAGTTTCCGAATATTTCACAACCTTGTCAGATTTTTTTCTTCTAACCTGAAAAGAAGTGAAATCTACGAAAACATAATACTATTCTCAACATGTTTGACACACATACATTACGGTGTATTAGACACCACCAACTTCTATCTTCAAGCTATGTGGGATAGAAGGTTAGGATAAAATGTTCGAAAAGACCTAAAAAAATAGAAAGATATTTTGTTAGAAGCAACTAGTTTATGTGTTCGGAGCACAAATCATGAAGGGGACAGTTTCGATAACGTAAAATTATATGTTGTTATTGCTCTAAAATTGAATGATTGCAAATGTGTAACCGTTGTTATAAGAACTTGTGATTTTTCATAAGAGAAAAAGAATAAGCATTCTTTTTCTAGAAAGATAACATGTCATAATAGAAAGTAATGAATTTACGTTTTGGTATATGTAAACGACCAAACATATTGTGGTAAAATTTTAAGTAACCATTTGTATTAAATCGAGCATTCTAAAAGTGACAAAAAGAAAAAGAAAAAGAAAAAGAAAAAAAGGATGACATTATTTATGTAAATTTCTTATCTTTTCTTGTTTTGTCTTAATTAATACTACAGCCTTATTAGATGGTTTAATTTTGTCACGTGAACACGATTGAGCAATATCTTAAAAAAATAATAATAAATAAAAAATAAATAAAAAATAAAAATAAATAAATACTATATAAAGGTTAAAAAGATTAAGAGTTCGTGTTAACTTTGAGCTGCATGGTTCACCGCATGTTATTAGTTTGCAAACTTGTTAAGCATGAGGTCAATCATACAACCGAAAACATAATACTAATCTAATAACAAGTGAATCATGCACACTCTGCTATATTAGTAACCAAAAACTTCATTCTTCAAACTATGTGGGATCAAGGATAGGATAAAGGGTTGGCACAGTTCTCTATATTATGTCATCTTCAAAAGAAGGTTACATACATGGAAAGAAAGAAATAATGCAAAAGTTAGAGCATGAAACATGAGGCTAGTAATTTGGATAGCATGAAATTATATGTTGTAATACCTCTAATAATGAAAGGGGTTAAGTGTATAGATAAACAAAGAACTTATTCAAATTTCCACATCTAGCTAAATAATCTTACCGTCAATATAATTTGTTGAAACCGATAAATATAGACAATATGGCATGTTATATTTCCACCTCATTAATTTATAAATATCGAATAAAACTAAAATGCAAATTCATCATCATTTAGTCGTAAATTTATCATTGTACCCTTGTTTCTTCCCTACAAGAAAATATCAGCAGCAGATCTTGTTGGTTCCAAAATAAAACCGTAACTGAAAATTATACAAAGTCTTAAATCATCCCCAGATCATTCATATCCTAAAATTCACTTTCATCTTCAAGCCCACTAAATCAAAAACAAATAAACCCTTAGATCCGACGATGTGTTAAATCATCCCACTAAATTAAATTAAAAAACTAAACCCGCTAAATTAAATTACAAAAAAAAAAGTTCTTGTTTTGACAAAAAGCCTAAATGATACTAGGCAATGAAGATGAGAGCCTGTGAGTCAATAGTTGCGCAGGTTCGAATCCAAGCCGGCCTCGGTTTTCATCCGGCCGTTACTCCAGCGAGTAATCTCGTGTGGAGGCGGTACAGTTTCCTGGCGGAAGCCGCTTAATCCTCACTGCGCCAGCATGGGCCCGGTTTAGACAACATAGTCTGGGTATGTGGTGGATGAGGGTCCGCCGAATTGGCAGGTGCGACTCTAAACCAAAAATTGGAAGTCACCTTCCAAAAAAAAAATAGAAACACAACCCTATTAAACATGAACGGTGGTATATTTTTTTTTTTCATTTTTCTAGAGGGGGATGGAGAAAGTGGACAAAACCGACTCGTATTTCTCATCGAACAAATACAGGAAAAAAATCATATTGAAAACGCTCCATACATGCACAAAAGTTCTTGTTCAATTAAATTGTCTTTTACTTCCAATTTGATTAACACTTTCCAGACCAACTTCATGTTTCTGCAACAAGGTATATACATGCGCACATGGTATGGGGATTTATTTTTAACGTCATTTTCATTGTTGTCACTAAACATCTTACTGTAATCCTTTTTGCATTTTAATCAAGACTTACGATGATGCATAATTTACTTCATTTTTTTGAGGCGCTACAAGTAAAAAAAATAATAAAAACCTGTTACGAGAGTTCATATCAGTTTCCACTTTCCAATTTCATGAAGCACCCCAAGTTTTTATTAACTTGATGTACGGCAATTAACTGAAAACATAATATTATTCTAAACATGTTATACTCGCATACATTATGGTATATTAGTCACAAGAAATTCCTCACTCCAACCTATGTGGGATACAATGAAAGAATCTTATATTATATAAAGCTTAAGTAGCCTTATAAATGCAAATGGGTCATAATAAATGTCTCAAGAATTAATTTTATCATATGAAGCCTTCAACATTGATTCCAAGCAACTCAAACATCTCAATTAGTATGTGTACATTGATTTCAAGCAACTCAAACGTCTCAATTAATAATTAATAGTGGTTAGTCTTTTTACCTTCCCGTCCATGAGTTACAAATATTTTATCAACTATATAATGTGTCAAAAATCACATACAACAAACCACAACTTCCTACACACCGCGTGCACATTGGGCTACAACTTATTATGGTGGTAAAGTAAGTATCATATCGTCTTACTTATTTAGCATATTGATTTATATTGTTTTATGTAAATTTCACATATGTTTTGTGTGTGTAACAATGTAGGACATAAAGATGGTGCTTAGGAGGTTTGGTACTAACATCATCTTCTCTAATGGTTTAAGAGATCCTACACATCGTTGTCTTATCTATTAAGTGGAACATGCAGGAACATTTTCAATTTGATCGAAAATGCAATATATTGATTAATTGTATTTAAGTTACTAACGATCAACTATATCTAATTATTTTTTGCAGCGTGTCAAGAAACATAAAATAAATAGATCAAGAAGTCACAAAAATTTTATCAAGAACAAAACATGCAAAAGGCCAATGAACAACAACGACAAAGACAACAACAACAAGAACAACGCCACAACCACCGGTGAAATGAATACTTAACATTTATATTAATAGTACGTTACAAATCAAACATGCAATATTTTACTTCATGTAATACCGATAAACGGGCTAATACTATTGATTCGTTAGCAAGTAAGTTTATTGAAAATAATATGACGAGCATTCAAGTTTTAGTCAATAATTATTACTACACTTTGTTGGTGCGTTTTATTAGTTTTGCTCTTAATATAGTTTTTTGTCTTGCGGTGTGTTAATGTCACTTTCTTAATTAAACGTCTTGGAATATTGCATGACTTTGATATTTGATATGACTATGTAAATTTTGTCGATGTTACATATTGAAAATGGGGTAGTATATAATAAAAATATCTTCACACTATCATCTTAACAATGAGAATCTTTTAAATCGAAGAAGTATATAAAGGAGATGAAAATTGTGTTTAGTTAAATGTCGGATCTATTGATTGATTGGAGCGGGTTTATGATTCGTACTTGGTTCATTGGATCGGATTTTTTATTATACGAGTTATAATTTATACACTTGAATATACCAATTACTTTAATGTTTTATGTTTTTATAGTTTTGTTAAAAAGGAAATTTGTTTTATAGTTGGCTTTTAATAATGTCATTTATTTTAACAACGAAATCCGTCTTTCACAAAAAATGAGAGTTTCAAACATGAAACAAAAATTAGTCCCGAACATTACGAAAAAAACAATTAGATCCAATATGTGTGCATTGCATGGGTCCTGAGGCATTCCAAACCTGTGTACATCGCACGGGGATGAATATAAAAGGTCTCCAACATTAATGTCATCGCTTCATATTTAAAATGATTTATGTAACTTATACATATTAAAAAATTACATGTGAAGACACTTTTTTCAATGTAACATCTTGAAAAAAGTCTCTTCACATATACTCTTTTAATGTCAATAAACTATTGTTGTATATTTGGGCCTCACCATCATACTAACAACCTGACAATTTACACAATCATTTCCACACGGGTTTTGAGACAGCCCAAGTTATTTATGATGAAAATTAGTGGCAAACATATTTTTTGACTCGACCTCAATTGAAACTGACGGAAATAAAGGCACCAACATTTTTCAAACAAAAGTTGTGGTAACATCACAACTTAGGAACTTATTGTCAATAAACTATTTTAAATGTGTGTCATGCTTAGAAAAGGTGTGATTCCATCACAATTTATATATATAATGATGAAATAAGTGCCGAAGCTTACATGTCAATAAACTATTTTAAATGTGTGTCATTCTTAGAAAAGTTGTGATACAATCACAACATAGATATATAATGACGAAAATATGTGCCGAAGATTACATATTAGTTTTATATCAAAATAAAGGGATGTTACAATTTTGAGAATAAATACAAAATCTAAACTTTATAAATAACTACTAATATGTCATAAAAAGTTTAAATATAATGTTACAATCTTGAGAATAAATACAAAATAAAAACTTTATAAATAACTATTAATATGTCATAAAAAGTTTAAATATAAAATTTACCGATCAACTAAGGTCATACTTACAAAATATTACACTATGACCAATTAGAAAGAGCCCGTGTGCAACGCACGTGTCTGAATTACTCGTTTAAGTTAATTTTTATCTTCATTTATTATGTATTAAACACATAACTATTTTAAATATAAAAACAACAGATTATTTAATGCGTATCAAGCATTACACAATAAACATTGTTTAGCAAAACCCATTTAATTTAACTTTAATCAGGCACCAAATATACACTTAAAAGTTCTTTAATGAGTGCACTTTCAAATAGAATAGAGAATGAACATGCACTTTCACCAAACTACATAGTGACTTTTGCAATTTACTCAATTAATTATTTATTTAAAAGTTTTCAATATCAATTGTACGAAAAGAAAAAGATAAGAAAGAAAAAAAAAAGTATTAAATTGAGGATCCATACTTTCTCTTCCTTGTGTTTGATAGATCGTGATTGATTGATAACTGAACTGAAATGGAGAAATTCAAGGAGTATTTCAGAACCTTTTTTTTCAAGTTACTGTACCTTATCTTTTCATTTTGTTTAGTATAATTTATTTAAATTTCATTTCCTGAATTTTCATTTACTGCTTATTCCAAATCATAGATTGGGTTATAATTAGAATTGCTTATGGCGCACCCTGAATTTTGTTAACTAAAATTAATAATCAATATACTACCCATAGCTCGAAACTTGTCTGGGTAAAGGGATCTTTGCTTGCGGCGCCTTCCCGAGCATAAACATTTACTCATTTTCCCTAGGCTGTAATCTGTGGTGGATGATTAAAAACAAGTGAGTTGTAACTTGTAACTACTTTTTAGCAATCAAATACGGAGTCAAACTTAAGTTACTCTTTATAAGTCATCAGTTTTCTACTATGGGCAATTTCCCACTTTGGTCGACACTTGGGTCGTTTTTGACCGTGTGGTTTTACTTGTGATATTTTCTACCATGAGCTCTTTTACAAACCTACTAATAATGTCTGATATCGAGTTTAACTCACTTGAATGTGACTTGGGGGGCCAACTTGTTGCTTTGGCTGTAAGGGTTACTTACACGCGTTTGAATAGGAGAGATGCTTCTTCTATGTTCTAGCAAACATCATAGTTCCATATATTCAGTTATTCGAACTTTTTTGAATCTTTTGACTTCTGCCCATGGTCATGTTAAATACTTATAGTAACCCCAGAAAAGTGAGTTTCATCATTTTCACGTTGGTCAAGATTTCCACTTTTACATATAGCAAGCTGAAATGAAATGATGAATAATCACTGTGTCCCATGAAATGAAAATTTCGAGTTCAGACTCTATGCAGTTACATGTTGTTCTAGAAATGTTTGTCGATAACATCGGCGACTTTTTTAAAACATACCCAATTTTATCAATGAATTGCAGCAATCACAATCAACTAGCTACCTTTATCCCAAACCATTTTTATAAGATTTTGTGAAATGTTGCAATGTTCGTTAAATAACATCAAGTGGAAACTGTGCAATTCTGCTAAGAAGTTATAAATGAGCCTGTTTTATAGAAGATGGCGATATGACAGTGAAAGTCAAGATTAATCTTTATACATACAAAAGGCGTAGTGGTGGATTTCTAATGGACCGGAAAATGTAAATGTAATATTGCTCTTGGCACGTGCTGGATGAGGCTAGTAATAGTTTTGATATAACTGTTGAACTTGATTCCTGTATGAAAACGAGGAGACATGATGGGGAGACAATGCCTTGATAATGATTACTGGTTCAGTGTTTCCAACTTTCTAAGTGAAAGCAATATAAAGGTCTTCGAACTTAGAATTTGGTCCAAATCGTCTGATAGTTTCTTATAGTAATCCTTCGATAACAAGTGATAATGGTACCAACCTAAAGAGTTTTGCACTGCTTAGTGCTCTCTAGTCTCTACCCATGAACAGTTGATCCAGGTGCGATCTGACTTTCGAGGTTAAGCTAGACATGAAATCTTTATCTAGGCGAGCTTTTACCTGCATACCTAAATATTATTTACTCACTCTTTTCATTTCTCACTCAGGTTACTATTTCTTAGTTACTTACTCACTCTTTTCATTTTCTTCAATACTTTATTTATTTAGTATATCATTTTTTATCACAACTGATCTGTTAGGATACATAGATTGTTAGTAGTAGTTAGTTCAATACTCCTTTTATGTTCATTGTTACTTTTATCCGCTAGAATTTATTATTATGATTCATTTAGTATGCTATTCACCCCACCATGAATATTGTTAGGTAAAATTAATAATCAATATACCACCCATAGCTCCAAAATTGTCTCTGTAAGTTGTAAGATGCACTACTTTTCGGCAATCAAATACGGAGTCAAACTTGAGTTACCCTTTATAAGTCCTTAGTTTTCTACTATGGGCAACTTCCCACTTTGGTTTTGCTTGTGATATTTGAGTCCTTGCTTGTCTAAGGTAAAGAGTTGGACTTGTACTTCTGTCTCATTTGAAATCGTGAATTTCCAACCACGAGCTCTTTTAGAAGCCTATTAATAATGTCTCATCATGAGTTTAACTCACTTGAATGTTACTTGGGTAAGGGTTACTTGCACGTGTTTGACTCTTATAGTCTTATAGTTTGAATTTTACTTGGGCCAACTATGTCCCATGAAATGAAAATTTCGGCTACAGATCTATGCAGTTACATGTTTTTTCAAGAAATGTTTGTATATGATATCTTATATAATGACAATCAATTAGTTACCTTTATCCCAAACCATTTTTATAAGAATTTGTGAAATCTTGCAATGTTCCTAAAATAACTTGAAGTGGAAACTAAGCAATTATGCTAAGAAGTTATAAATGAGCCTGTTTTATAGAAGATGGCGATATGACAGTGAAAATCAAAATTAATCTTGGTCTTTTATACATACAAAAGACGTAGTGGTTGCTTGTTAATGGACCGGCAAATGTAAATGTAATATTGCTCTTCGCGCATGCTGGATGATGCTAGTAATAGTTCTGATATAATTGTTGAACTTAATTCCTGTATGAAAACGAGGAGACATGATGGGGAGACAGTGCCTTGATTATAATTACTGGTTCAGTGTTTCCAACTTTCTAAGTGAAAGCAATATAAAGGTCTTCGAACTTACAATTTGGTCCAAATCGTCTGATAGTTTCTTATAGTAATCCTTCGATAACAAGTGATAATGGTACCAACCTAAAGAGTTTTGCACTGCTTAGTGCTCTCTAGTCTCTACCCATGAACAGTTGATCCAGGTGCGATCTGACTTTCGAGGTTAAGCTAGACATGAAATCTATATCTAGGCGAGCGTTTACCAGCATATCTAAATGTTGGTATTTACATTCGATTGTGGATACTTATTTATTTATTTTTGGGTCATGTAAGAAGGATTAACAGGCTTGGCCGCTCTCCTATAATGTTATGAATAAGAAATGTATTAAATATGATTACTAGTTCGATGAAATGATTTTGGGTGGTTGTAAGATATGAATATGCTTGAGCCACTTTTGAGTTTTGACCTGTTTGACCCATTCGACTTGGAGATAATGCAACCATAGTCGACCTACGTTAGATTGATGAGTCAAAACTGTTGCATCTAGACTGTATACAAAATAACGCTGCTTACTATGTATAGAAAATTACTGTGTTAGATAGATGTGAATAGTCTCTCATTCTATTTGTATGTCTTTGATCTAGGACTATACTTTGACAAAAATGAACAGTTTAACCATGCATTTGGGTCATGTTTCTTATGATAATATATTACTGTATTTGATTACAGATATGGCAGCACGCTGATCAGAACCGCACTGGTTTCCTTGGCCGTCAGGAATTCTATAACGCCCTTAAGCTTGTAACTGTTGCACAAAGTAAAAGAGAACTAACACCAGATATAGTAAAGGCGGCATTATATGTATCTGCTCATCTAAAATCCCTGCTCCACAGATTAATCTTGCAGCTCTGCCTCCAGCTCAACCAAATCCAATGGCACCACGTCCTCCTACACAACAGCCTGGGATTGTCAATTCAATGGCCCCACGTCCTCCTACGCAACAGCCCGGGGTTGTCAATTCAATGCAAACTCAAACTTTCGGCATAAGATCACAGGGGCCTCCTAATTCAATGGCTCCTCCTTCAGTTGCTCCACCTTCTGGACAGTATTTTGCACCTCAAGGAAATCAGTCTATGAGGCCACCACCGCAGAGCGGTCCTCTTCCATCACAGGGTGTTGGTGGTCCTAGTTTTCCGGCAGGTGGTGGTCTGGCCGGTCCTGGTCTATCAAACTCGAATGTCTCGGGTGATTGGCTTGGGGGCAGAGGTGTTGGGGCTACTGTGCTAAAACCCCAAGAGCCACTATCATCCTCATCTTTCACAGCTTCTAGACCATCTGTTGGAGGAAATGCAATTACTTCTGCCGCTATGTTTGGAGGTGACTTGTTTTCTGCTTCCCAATCTATATCCAAACCGTCATCATCCTCAATGCCAACACAGACTGCAAGCATTCCACCCGTTTCTTCTGCAATTGCTCCTGTAACTTCTGAGCCCCAGACTCGAGCCAAGATAGACCCACTTGGTGCATTGAATGCTTTTACAAGGCAACCCACAGGTGCTCCAGTACAGTCAGCAGGGCCATCTCTACCAAGACCAAATCAACAGGCCCCGACTCAAAATGCTTCAGTACAGTCAGGTGGGCCATCCTTACCTCAGTGGCCAAAAATGACGCGGGCTGGTGTTAACAAGTATATGAAAGTATTCATGGAAGTCGACTCTGACAGAGATGGGAAAATCACTGGTGATCAGGCTCGTAGCTTATTTTTAAGTTGGAGACTACCAAGAGGTAAATACTCTTAGCATTAATGCCTAATTCAACTCTTTCTTGTAAAATGATTTACTCTCTAGTAAAATGTCTTTCCCTAATAGATTTCCTATAAACACGACAAGCCGTAATGTTCTTGTTATGTTTTGACAGAAATTCTGAAACAGGTGTGGGACTTGTCTGATCAAGATAATGACAGCATGCTTTCCTTGAGGGAGTTCTGTATTGCTCTCTATCTGATGGAGCGGTACAGAGAAGGCCAGAATCTTCCACCAACACTTCCTAGTAATGTCTTGCTTGATGAAACTCTGCTGTCTCTCACGGGCCCACCCAATCCTTCCTATAGACCTGCTGGTTGGGGAGCTAATCCTGGTATACCTTTATACATCATGTAGACATATATTTATAGTTGCAAAATGGGGGGTCGGGTGGCTTGAAACGTGTCAAAACGGGTTGGGCTGAAACATGTTAAATGTTAATCTTAGTAAGGGTCGTTGAGTTGTCGGGCTGACACACAAGCATTTTCATAGATATGCTGGCTGGTGATATGCTCCTCGTATTGCAGTGATTCATCTCTTAAGCAGGGATCAAGTGGAGACACATTAATCGTTCACTACTTCACTTAATTTAGAAAACGAAATTATTTGTAAACGATGTAACACTTACTCGAGAAAGGAGCAGAAAAATCCCTCAGATAGCTGAGAAAATAAAAATTGATGAAGACAACCTGTTCTAAATGTTATTGAACCTTTTTGTCTTCAGACCCCAGCAGCCAGGGATGCCTGGCGCCCAACAAATGTTGCATGCTAATATGAGACCTCCCATGCCTGGTGCCCAACCAATACAATATAATCAGCCAAAAGGACCGATGCCTTCCATGGATAACTCTAATGCACATCAGCTCAGTAATGGTGATCAAAATACTTCTCGTTCAGTTGCTCTAGAGACAACCGAAGCAGAAAAAGTGGTAAATTTTATTTGTTTCTGATTGATTTGAAGTATGAATACAAGATGCGTTATCTGCATTATAATAGGTGTCTCTTATTTTGGATAAATTAATTAAGTTCATGTAAATAGATTGACATGATTGTATCGTGTTAAATCACTGATACACAGAATTTGGGAATTTATTTCTAACAGTTCATTTTATGGGGGAGGAGACGAGGGGTGGGAGTGGGATCAGGAAGTTGATGGACTAATGCAGTCACAGCTCTTTCCGATTTTCTTCTCTCAGTTCTATTGATAAGCTTTGACAAATCGTCATGGTGTTTACATGGATTCTTTTCTTAGTTTTTAGGGTATTTGTGCTGTGATTGAATTTGATTTGGTTGAATCATTCCTTAAAGATTTTATCCATGCGATCTTTTTTATCTTCTTTAGAATGCTCACTGTCGTTGGTTTCCATTGGTGTTAAAAGGTTGAAGATAAGAAGGAAATTTTGGATTCTAGAGAAAAGATGGCCTTCTACAGGAATAAAATGCAAGATCTCGTGAGTGTCCATTCTTCTCAATATATGGATCAATGCCTGCCCATAAATTTACTGTGTTATACACTGTATATGGAAGATGTGCTCTCACCTGCTTTCTTCACCAGGTTTTATACAAAAGCAGAACGAGCAATAGCTGATAAACGTGAGGTATATTGGCGATTTGAAATCATGTCTTCTTTCTTTCTATCTTTTGATTTTGGTTTTTTCGTGGTTCTTGAGATTTGTCATTATCTAATTCCAGGCAGAGATGCTTGCTAAGAAATATGAAGAGAAGTACAAACAGGTGGCAGAACTGGCCTCTAAGTTAACTATTGAGGAGGCATCTTTCCGTGATATTCAGGTAAAATCCCCCTTTTTATTCTCTCACACAAAATAAAATATATTTGCATCTAGAAAAACGATAAAAAAACTCTATGACTTGACAATATTATGGTTTCAGTTGCTTTGTCTTCGTCTATTGTGCTGATAAATCTGACCATTCTTAGCGATTGCTAATGCTCCTTCCACAGTTCACCAACATTTTTATTCACCATGCTGTGGGTGTTGTCCCGGTTCGTCTTATGTCAAAAAAAATGGGACCAGACTCACGAGCCCATTGCTACAAGTCTATAATTCTCTTACCATAAAAGAAGTAATGAACGGAAAATGCTGGGAATTATAGGTGGCACATGGATGGGCTGGGTAATGGGTTTGGACTTTGGATTGTGTTGTGGTTGACGTGTTGACAAATTTGTTCTTTTTATTTTATTAAAGATAAATTTTTTGAAGTTTGTTACAAGGCCTATTAATTTTGTTTAAACAAGTCAATTTAGTATGTTGTGATTGGTTTGAACATATTTTGGAGTTGAAGCACATTAATCGTAACAGGTAATACATTCCCATCTTTTTGTTAATTGAATTAAATTTTCTGTTGACTTTTAGGAGAGGAAGACGGAGTTGAATCAGGCACTTGTGAAAATGGATCAGGGTGGCAGCGCTGATGGTATCCTTCAAGTAAGTTTAGTTACTTCCATATGATCCTAACGAATTTTAGTAAGTTTTAAGGACGGCTTGACTGACCCATAATTTTTTTTTTCACCTTTTGTTTTTAATCAACTATATAAAATAATTAATCATTAAACATATATTCGGCTGACCCAGGTTCGTGCTGATCGTATCCAATCCGATCTCGAGGAACTACTGAAGGCTTTAACTGAACGTTGCAAAAAACATGGAATTGATGTCAAGTCAACTGCGGTTATTGAGCTTCCAAAGGGTATCATCTTTCATCTCATTCTATCAGGAATACTACATTAGCAATATCTGCATAATATTATAATTAAATGATTGATATTGCGTTATGGTTCACCTATTTTGTTTGTCAAGGTTGGCAACCTGGAGTTCCAGAGATATCTGCAGTGTGGGATGAGGATTGGGATAAATTCGAAGACGAAGGTATGACGCTCTTTCTTTTATAGTAACTATTTATCAGAAAAGGAGCAATGTCAGCTCATTTCCGTTAAAAGATATTTGTGTTGTGGGTCAATTCAACCCGCGTTCCACACAAAATATCCGTTTTGACTTTTGACCCATACCTCTTTCATCTATTACCCAGCCAGACCATCTTGCTACCTCTACCTTATGCTTTCACGTTATTCTCTTTAACCACATCTCACACAAAATATCCGTTTTGACCCATACCTATGACAGGTTTCTCATTTGATGCTACTGTGCCTGCAAATACCAAATCAACATCTCAGGCAGAAAACTTGTCTACGATGGATGACGTTTCTGAGGATTCATATTCAAATGCTGACAAGAAGTCAGAGAAGCCTTTCGAGACTGAATCAGTATACGCACATAGCGAAGATGAGTCGGCTAAAAGCCCAGCTGGTAGTCCCACGGCACAAAAAATATTTGAAAGTCCAACCAAGGAGGATTCATTTAACCATTTTGGAAAGAGCTTTGATGCTGACACAGAAAGGTACCAATTGGATTTAGTTTATGGTCTGATGTCTAAATACAACAAAATGTGTACCTATACCTTGTTTGGTGGAAAGATCTAAACATGCAGTAGCCTATTACTCTTGTTTTCATTTTTTGTTTGCATAAAAAAATTGAGTTCGATCTTCTTCTATTAGGGGTTTTGATGACCAAGGATGGGGTACTTTTGACAACAATGATGATGTAGATTCGGTGTGGGGATTCAATAGTGACACAGCTAACGTGAGTTCATATCTTTTTCTTCAATTATATCATCGCATTCAATGGATAGTGTATGATGTTATAGAAGTGACAGCAAGCATCAGGGGTATTACAGCGTAAGCTGGAAAAATGAAAAGATAAAATAAACGCTTTAAAGTGAATTAATACAATACATTTCAACGTACTATTCTAGAGTGGACCTTTAAACTGAACCAATCTAAAACTGATTTTGTATCAGTTGCAAACCGTCTTGGTATGCATGTCATAATTTGAAAAATATAAACCTAGAACGAAGCTGTTTGGAATTTAAAAGAAAATAGAAAACCTATCTCTATTATGAATGATAGATATGCCCTTGCAAATAACTTCATTTATACAGGATGCCGAACATGAGAAGCATGGAGAGAGTTATTTCTTTGACTCCAATAGCTTCACTGCAAGTCCAAGGAAAAGTGATTCCCTGCAAGGCAGTAATAGTTTCTTCCAGAAAAAGAGTCCATTTGGATTTGATGATTCGGTTCCTGGCTCACCAGCTTCTCGAGCTGGCACCTCACCACGGTACAGTGGGGGAGGAGCAGAGAATTCTTTTTTTGATAATTTCTCGAGATACGACTCTTTTAGTGCCACTGACCGAGGTTCTCCCAAACAAGAAACCTTCTCGAGATTTGATTCCATGAGCAGCTCCACACAGGATAATAACTTCTCAAGATTCGACTCAATGAGCAGCACGGCACAAGACCGTAGTTTCGCAAGGTTTGATTCAATGAGTAGCAATGCGGGTTTTGACCACGGTCATACATACTCATTTGATGACTCAGATCCATTTGGGTCAAGCGGACCATTTAAGGTGTCGTCAGAAAGTCAAACGGGGAAAAATGAAACTGATAAATGGGCATTTTAGTTTGGAGTTTGGCGGTATTATTATACAGTGAAGAGGGTTTTTGTATTCATGAAGGATGGGTATGGGGATTACCATGTATTTTCTTTTCTTCTACCGGCTTGATAGTTTGTGTTTGTATCACTTACTAGTCTTTGATTCCATTGCATGGGAACTTTACGATATTTCTTTGGTATAACCTTGACTAGAAATTCTAATATTGGATTGCGATTACTATAAATATAAGGTTTTGATTGTTAGATGCTTATTGTAAAAATAATGTATGCTAAAGTTTAAACATTAGGCGTAGTCAAATTTGATACTCATTGTGTGGTACTTCTAACTATGGATTGGCTTGTCTTAGAAAATTATCATGAGAATGTGTTTTGCACGTCGTTGCACTTGTTATGAACAAGGATGATGGTGTTTGATGCCACTGACATGTAATATAGATTAAAGCCTTTTTAGTGATGAAAGTGGCATTGCAGTTTTCTATGGTTTTGGAGTGCAATTGGTATCGTTGAAGTTACATTTGGTAAATGAGTCTTCCAAAAAATTATTGCCACCCGTAAAGTTCTTGTCATGTGAAACGTATAATCGATAAGACTTCGCCAAAAATTTTCGATTACACCCTAACGGTCGACGCAAGACTGGTACATTTCGAGTTGTAATCATGAGATATTCATCAAGCAATAGGTATTGCATGACTTGAAAATGTATTTATATCATAGCTGAACATGCACTAACAGGGTTTAGAAGTGGGATTTAAAGTTGATTTAGGGTCAACCCACCTGTATTACTTAAATTGTGATTTGAGAGTAGAATTATTCAAATTATTAGAAGATCAATTGAACATAGTAGTTATATATAGGAACTGCTAACCACTTTACAAATTATTCGGGTACCGCTAACATTAAAGTAACAAGACATATCTGAAAAAGAAAAAAGAAAAGAGGATTGTGTAGGATAAAACATACATGTAGGAAGGTTTCTAAAGCGACAATCATCTAGTCTCATTTCAGAGGGGAAGAAATAGATTTTTCAAAAGACAAACTGCAGCAAGGTTATTATCTTACTCTACACATCGCAACTTCAAAAGACCACAATCTATTCTTAATCGATAGGAAATCCAAAAAATCGATGAACAAGCCAAAGAGTAATAGTTTGCCAGTATAATAATAAATGATTTCTACTCATACACATTTCATCAAACACCTACACAAAAGCTATTAATCAAAATAAAAGACATGGATTAATAAAAAAGTTATTATATGTATGGACATGTGGTCCTTAAGGCTACCCCCAGTAACGGGTTTCGATCGATTGAGGAGATCGATTCACACTCGATCGCCTTACTGTGCACACTCAATCCCATCCCCCCCCCCCCCTTTTTTTTTTATCATGGTCGTGTACACGATTGACTTTTGTGTGTGTGTGTGGAAAATGCATTTTTGTGGGTTATGTTTTTTGTAGTGTATGTCACCCTTATTGGGCACTCAATCGTCTAAAGGTCGCCGGAGATAAAAAAAACTGACGTGGCAGAGAAAATGGGAAAGATCGACCCTTCTTATTGGGGGCAGCTTAACATTGGGCCAAGGTTATGAGAAGTGACATTAAAATAAATTGATTTTTGCTTGTAATTGGTAACCAAAAAATCAATGACTCTGATTGATTCAGGTGGATAGGTTATGCTAGAAAAAGTAAATGAATTATACTCATATGCATTTCATCAAACATCTGGAGGGTGTCTACAACAAAGAAGGTAAATCATTTTCATTATTTTTAATTTATTAACAAAAAACTAAATTTAACATTCACGATTAATAAATCAATCTTCTAATTGATGTTAAAATCAAAACTATTGACATATAAACCCTTTTGTTACTGGACTACCAAGACCAGAAGCTCCGTCTAATAAGTCCATCTTCCAACATAATGGCCCCACCATGTTGTGATACAGTTGGGAGGTCTTGGAACATACTAGTGACGTCTTGTTGCTCTAAATCTTCATCACAAATTAGTCTTACTCCACACTCCTTCACCTCAACAACATCTTCTTCATTATTCTCTTCTAAGAAACTAAATTTAACATAATTCTTTGCTTCCTTCCATCCCCATGTAATAATTGTATAATGCAACCATATCATATATGAATCTTGGATTCCTCCTATCACCTCTTTCTCTAAATAATCCTCAATTACAGTTGGAATGTAATAATTTGAATTCAGAGAAGCTCCATCAAAGTTCTTTACAGAGTATCCTTTAAATTCTTTGAAAGGCTTTTTGCACTTGAAAACAACACAAGTTCCATATCCCCTAAACTTATCAAAACACCAATCTGATGGTAATTCAACCTTTACATCATTTCCCCTACTTCTGTTTGTAAACCACTCTGGAATATTGCTATTCCCATGATATCCTATATGTAAACGATAATAGGGCATGTTTTGCAAGAAAAATTCACATCTTTTAGTCTGGACACCCACATACCCAAGGAAAGCAGAAAGCTGATGAACAGAGCCTTGGGAAGTTATAGATGAGTCAAGACACTGAGTCTTTAATATAGACCCCTCGCTATCAATGGTAACATTCTTTAACAGCTTTGGACAATTGATGAAATAATTGTACTTCCTGAATGGGTCTTTAGATGATCCCGACACTTCTCTTAAGGAGGTGCAATCAGATGCAATAAGATAATCTAGGCTATGTGGAAGTTCGGGCAACACTTCCAGCTTCTTGCAACCAATAACATAAAGCCATTCAAGACTAGAAAGTTGACTCAAACTTCCAGGCAAGCTAGTAAAATTGTTCCCTTTTAAGTCTAGATCCTTTAGACATGATAAGCCTCCAATGCTCTCAGGCACTTGTTCTAAATTGCAGTAGCTTAATTTCAGAGACTTTAACATATGTAAACCTGCCAATGAAGGTATTGATCTTTGGGGATGTTGTTTACTTAGTAAACCAAAAGGATTAGTGATTGAAGTCCACCATCTAGGTTGAATCCTGCCTTGGCCACCGAATGACAATGATTCAAGGTTTATTAGAGATGATACAAAAGAAGGAAGTTCTGTAATGGCAGTTTTGTCAACATGAAGCTCCGTTAAGCTTTTGCTCCGACCCAATGCTTCAGGGAGTTGGTCGACTTTTAGGCACCCCGTTAGATTCAAAACTTGAAGAGCAGCCATTTCCACTCTACTTGGAAAATTCTGAAGCCGTTTGCAGTCTCTCATATTTAACACAACAAGCCTCTTGAGCATTCCAATTGAGGGATGAACGCTAACCAAATTCACACAACCTTCAAGACTTAGCTCTTCGAGATTTGTAATCTCTGAGAAGTCAGGGGTGGTTGTTAAGTTACAACAATGCCTTAGCTTCATTATTTTCAACCTTCTTAAACACTGATATCAACAGAAAAAAGATCAGTTCTTATATCTCTAGGTGTCAAACATAAACACATGTATGAACAAGTAAAAAATACCTTTGGTGTTGTCCAAAGTTGTTTTATGTTGCTGTAAGAGAGGTCGATGACAACAATGTTTTCTGGATAAAAATCTGAAGGTAAAAGCTTGAAGGGACATCCATGCCAATAGAGCAATCTTAACTTATTGGATAAAAAGTCCAATCTTCCAGAAAAGTTCACTGCATCGTCCATTGGTAGTTTTAGAATACGCAAGTTTTTCATTCGCGCAAATGCTTTACCATCTATATCAAACTTTTGACTAGATTTCTTTTGCTGAATGTCAAGAATTTCAACTACTTCTGTTGCCTACATACAAGAAATAGCATTACTAGATTGTATTATGAAGCATATGGTAATGAGTTGCATATGCAGTAAAAATCAATTCTTACTTGGTTTTCACTCAAGATAGTGTAGATCTCTGATGGATTAACCCATAATCTGCTTCGGTTCCCAGGCATCTTAGATTCTTCAGATACAATTCCCCTTGCCATTACTTGAATCATGTCATGCATTTGAAGTGAATTATTGCGCGAGATCGTGATTAACGACTTATCCACTAGAACTTGTATATTTGTATCTGCAAAAAAGTTACAACCATCCAGTATGCTTGCTGCAAAATCACGATTTACTCCAATGAATGAACATGCAATATCAAGTAAGATATTTTGCTGATGGAGGTTTAGCCCATCATAACTTAAACGAAACACTCGTTGTATCTCTTCATTGGGATGTAATTTGAGCCTTTCCATTTCACTTTCCCACTGACCCATAGTTTTGCCGTATAAGAAACACCCTAAAACTATGAGAGCCAGAGGGTGACCATGCACATAGTTCACAACTTTCTCAGCAAGTTCTTGGAAGCCTGTAGAAGGACATTTTTCCTCAAAGGCATACGAACTAAAGAGCTGTAGAGATTGAACCTTATTTAGAAAGTCCATGTCATGGATTTGATCCACTCTATGAGATTTTAGCAACTGTTTATCTTTACTTGTGAAAATAATCAAACTTCCCGGGCAAAACCAACTAGCTGAACCCGCTAGTGCCTTTACCTGATCCCGATGATCCACATCATCCAAAACAAGCAGGATCGGCTTACATGCCATCCTTTGCTTTATGACCGTAGAACCTTCACCAACACATGATATCTTCAGATCTTCTGTTTTCAGAATCTTATTAATCAAATGCATTTGAACTTGAATTATGCCTTGTCGTTTTGTGACTTCTTTGACATCTTCACAAAAGCAACTTCCTTCAAAGTGGACATACATTAAGTTATAAATAGCTTTGGCAAGGGTCGTCTTTCCTATACCGCTTATACCGCAAAATCCAATCATGTTAACCTTATCTGACCCAATGAAGCGTGACAAGTCTAATTTGTCGAAATGGAAATCTATGCCAACAAGGTTCTCACCAACATGTAAGGGCCCGTCACATAATATTTTGAGGATTTCTCTGGAAATGGAATCGATGAACTTGGACTCAAACCTGTTTACCACAAACACACAATAAGTAAGAAAAACTGCATAGTGTTAAGCTTTAGTAGAGCTACAAGATAATTGCACAAAAACAAGAAATTTACCCATTTGTCATGTCCTGGAGATCCCATCCAGATAAGTTAGCCGCCATTGATAAAGCTTCCTTCCATTTATCCACCTCTGTTCTATTTGAAACATCATGTTTGGCAAATGCTTCAGCATAGCTCCCAGTCTGTTTCCTCACTACGTCAGGTTTAACATCATAAAATATTATTTGAACCTCGTGTTTAGGCTTTCCCATTTGCTTGCACTCGAGTATTTTGACAAGTTCCCTCAAACACCATGATGAAGAAGCATAATCTTTGGAGAAGATAACAATCAAAAACCTCGATTCTTCAATGGCTTCGTAGAGATGAGTAGATATCTCTTCTCCTTTAGGCAATTCTCTATCATCTCTAAAAGCATAAATTCCTTTTTGCTTGAAATCATTGAACATATGATCCATGAAGCTTTTGCGGATATCTTCACCTCTGAAACTTACAAAAACATCATATTTCCACCGATTAGGAATGGACGTAGTAGCCATTTTCAGTGATGAGCTCGAGCTGCGTTCACAAGTAAAGATCACCAGAAAGAGTAGCTATTATTAATACTAATTAGTACCAAGAATCCATGACTAAGATAATCTAAACAACATCACATGATATGCTGATAGGTCAAATTATATTCAAAAAAAAGATTTTTAGACCCACAGGTTATATACAATCGCATATACAAAAATAAGTTATTGAACCACACCAACATCTATAGTCTAGACAAATTTTAAAATGTTCCCTCTGATTAAATGCACCCAAATGCGTGCAGTGACTGTATAATTCATTCTTTAGATACTTTTATAATCATCATCATGGTATGTAAAAAATGGGACAAAGATATATTTAAATCCTATGCCTTAACATTGACAAGTATTATAAATTGTTTGTTTATATAATAAACCTGCTCATTTGGCTCACTAGCTATTAAATAATAACCACACAAGATATTAAATAATGATTTACAGTTTGTATACAGACATAAAACAATGTTAAAAAGTCAAGTGACTTTTGTATAAAGTATTGGGTTAAATTATCAAATTAGACCTAATAAGTTTTGGGTTAAGTGATTTAGCCCATTGGATCCATAAATTATATTGTAATGTAATAAAGTGAGATAATAATTAAACTATAAGAAGATGACTTACCGATTACCAGTTGGAAAAAAGTGAAGTTTTGGTGAATGAATGAATGCAATCAAAATGGAATGCTCAAGTGAAGTTACAAAAAGAGTAAAGGCAACTTTTGATTGACCCCAAGTCAATTTAGAAGTTACAAAGAAATGAAGATGAAGTTAAAATGGAAGATGAAATGAAGTTACAAAAGAGTAAAGGCAACTGGGGTAGGGTTGACTCCAAAGTCAAGTTATTTTCATTTCTGGTCCCTCGGTTTCAGATAATATGCAATCTATTAGATTAAACTACAATGTCAAATTTCAACTATATTTTGTGAAAAATAGCACCTGATAACATTATGGCATCCTAGAAAACACATATGGAGTATCAAATTGAATAATTCAAGGGTCATAATTTCCTAAATAGATATCTTCACCAAAAACAACACGTAGTACTTCTTTTTCAAGAACCATACTTTTTTAAGCGACAAAAAGTATTTATTTTTTTATTTATCATTATTAAAATTTTAACGCAAATCCCACCAATATGTGAATGTCGATTTGGTTTAATTGTACTAATCCAATTCCTACTAGTAAAGACGTTGAAATAAAGCAAAACCTTTTGTTATAGCGGAGTTATTTCGGATCCACTTATTTCCTTACATTTTGAAGGACTCTTTTTAACCATTTAAAACATTTGATAAAAAAACCCGATCAAACATTAAAAAACATTAACTTTCACCCCTTTCACCAATATTTTTTTTTAATTAAAACTCACTTTCACCCATCTTTTTTAAAAATTACATATCTCAAAAACCGTAAACTGTTAAACTACAAAAATTACACCATCAGTGGTGAGCATTTAATTATTTTTGTTCTTTTAAAAAAATATATATATACTGAAAGCACAAAGTTTTGTTATCACAAAAAGATGCTCTTTACTTCCTTAAACTATCACGCCAAGACCATGACGGCCCTCCACCTCGGCGAGCGGAGTCCACTTATTTGTGTTGGTTGGGTGGTTGAGACCACCTAAAGAATTTTTTTTTGTTTGTGAGTGTGTGAGGTATGTTTGTATAAAGTAAAATATTTTTTTGTGATCGGTTAATTAGTAACCATTACGCCTATAAAGGTGGTGTGTTAAAAAGATAATGTAGCGCTCTCGATGCTAGTGACCATTAGACGAGCCTTAGAACGCATAAGAAGCCTATAATATTAAATTTAAAAAACTAGCAAATTTGGGTTATCAAAATATCAAATCAGAATTTTGGGCTTTTTATTTTTATTCCTAGGCTAGGGGTACAACATAAATTTAAAACTACAACGATTCAGTGATCAAATATGACAATCCAGCGATCAAAAGACCAAAACCAAACAAACATGCTCATAACCACTAAAGGGAAATCACTCGGTATTTGGCTATATAGAATACCTTTTGCTTCATTATAAAAAATAACCCCTTTACCCAACAACTACTGAAAAATAGTTTTACTACATAATAAGTTGTTTATTTACGGGTCATTAGATCAAAAAATAACTTTTCTTGTTTTGAAATGAAGTATAGTTAGCGTACAGACAGAGAACAATGAGTTAAGATGAGCAAACAATAAGAAAAGCAATTTGAAATAGAAGAATGACTTACAATTTAACGATGGATATCTGGATTTCTTCTTTGGGAGATTTGGTACCTGAATGAATATAATGCAATAAAAATGAAAGATGATAAAATGAAGTTAAAAAGAGTAAAGTTAAGTGGGTTGACTCCCAGTCAACGTAAATACACTTCCAGTCCCTTGGTTTCTCATAAGTTGGCAAAGTTGTATGTGTAACTAGTATTTTCCTCGTATATTATACAGGTACTTCTGTTTTCATTTTTCTCATATATTTTTTATAGCTTTAAATTATTTATAACCCACAAACACACTGGTCAAAATGTAGAAAAGAAATGCCTTAGTGAGCCCTTTTTTTATGATGCACATGATATTACGCCTCAGTGAAAAAATATGAGTATTATCAAGAAGGAAACTTATATAAGCCCAAAAATAAGCTTAAGCAAACTTCTAAATTATTAATTGGTTGATGATGGTATCGTATTAACATATGTTACACTCATGAAAATTCTTACATATGTTGTTCTTTTAGTTAGGTCTTTACTAAACAAGTTGCACAAAATGGCGCTCCAAAAATTACTTTTGTTTAGTTGTAAACCAAATAGGGCGAACACAAATTAAGATGTCATTGTAATGATGTTTCACGTGAATTTGTGTGGTAATGCAAAACCAAACATGATGTTAGTGTGCAAGTACGTGCTGGGTGCAGTCACCTTCAAAGTTTCATTTACTATATGCCGACTTCAATCCCATTTGTCCTTTAATGTTTTATTTGAATGTTTTTATATTTATCGACTGTCTTTAGGTCTTGCATGCATCAGTTACTATGATTATCCTAAGTGTTGATAGTCTGAAAATTGTTTCAGGTCTTTTGAGGTTACTTTTATGTGGTTAGTGTAATTGTCTCTCTTTCAACTCTTAGTTTTAGTTCTAGCATGATGGATGGGGTTCTTAGCAAGAGCAATAGTAGAAGCATTGTCACACATTGCTAAGGATGGTGTAGGAACAGTCACATGTAAGTCCAAGAGTAGACATTTAAGTCATGAGATTTTACAAGTACTATCTGCCAAGGATCTGTACTCAGACTCTGTAGAACTTCTAGATACCACGGTTTGTTTCTTTGATTGCCAAGAGATGAGACTTTGTCCAAGGAAGATAGCATAACCTGAAAGTAATCTTGTTGTAGCACAGGCCCAAGGTTGTAAGTTGAAGAGTGTTCTTTGCAGGGAAAAATAGACCTTGTCCTGGACATAGTTTAATGTATCTTAAGACTCTGATAAGTGCATCAAAGTGAGAAGATCTTGGGCTATGGGAGTATTGGCTGAGTGTTTGTGCAGCAAAGGCTAGGTCTGGCCTTGTGATTGTCAAGTAAATTAGTTTGCCTACTAGTGTCCTGTAGGTAGAGGGATCAGGAAGAAGATAGCCATCAGTGTCATTGAGTATCTGAATTGGATCCATTGGTGTGGCTATAGGTTTGCTGTCCAAAATGCTTGCACTTTCTGAAAGTTCTAAGGCTGCTTCCTTTGTGTCATTGCCATCGAAACTCAATACCCAAGTAATAGTGGATAGGGCCTAAATCCTTGATGCTAAACTTGTGATGAAGGTGTTGTTTGATGGTGTTGAGAAAGGCGGAGTCTTTGCCTACCAACAAGATGTCTTCTACATATACAAGAAGAAAGGTGAGGGTGCCTTGATGAAGAATGGTGAATAAGGATGTATCCACATGGCTTTGTTTGAATCGCAACTGTATTAGAAAGGAGGTCAACTTCTCAAACAATTGTCTATTGTCTTGTTTCAGGCCATAAATGGATTTGGTGAGCTTACAAACTGTGTTTGGAGGTAGCTTTTGAGAGTATCCTTGTGGGACAGTCATGTAGACATCTTCATGTAGATCACCATGCAAGAATTCATTGTTCACATCAAGTTCTATGTGATATCCTTGTGAATAGAGTTACCATCTTGGCCACTGGGGCAAAAGTTTCTTTGAAGTCAATCCATTCCTTTTGATTGAATCCTTTGGCCACTAGCCTTGCCTTGTACCTTTCAACTGTGCCATCAGCCCTTAACTTGATCTTGAAGACCCACTTGGAGCTAATGGGTGACTTTCCTTGAGTGAGGATTATGAAAGTCCATGTGTTGTTGTCTTCAAGTGCCTTGATTTCTTTGTTCATAGCTTCTATCCATTTAGGATCCTTAGATGCTTGGAGGTAGGAGTGGGGCTCATGGGTACTAGTACTACTGATGTTGTGTATTGAATGTATGTATGATGATGTTAAGTTATGATAATTTATGAATTTTGAGTGATGATGCTTTGCAATGTTGGTTGCCGTGAGTGTTTTGGGGAGTGTGGTGTTTAGTGGTGAAACTGTGAATAAGTGATCTTTGTAGTTGGTATTGAAATCATTGAAGTTTAGTTGGAATGGTTTTGATTCTTGTGGATTGTCTTAAGGGTGGGGGAGGTGCTGTTGGAGGTGATGGTATTGGTTCTTGTGATGGTGCAGTTTGAGCTGGTGACTGTGATATTGTGGGTGTTTGGGTTAGTGGTGTTGAAGGAGGTGTAGTTGGTGTTGCAGAGGAAGGAGGTGGTGAGTTTGTAGTTGTGATGGGAGGATAAGGTTGTGAGGTGATTGTTGGTGGTGGTGTGATTGGTGGATCAGATGTGAACTGTAATGGAGAATTGTAAGGGTCTGTTTGGGACTGTGAGGGTGATGGAGTATTGATGGTGTGAAAGGGAAAGACATGCTCATCAAATGTGACATTCCTGGTGGTGATGACCTTATGTGTTGTAGTGTCATATAGAAGATAGCCTTTTTGATTTTGAGGATAACCTATGAGAACAGTTGGTGTGGATTTGGGGGCAAACTTGTCTGTGGTGAGATTATAAGCATTGGCCTTACAACCTATGACTCTGAGATGATCAAGTGAGGGTGGTTTGTTATAGAGGATTTCATATGGACTTTTATTGTCAATGACTCTTGGAAGGCATTCTGTTTATTAAATGTGATTACTATTTCGATGAAATGATTTTGGGAGGTTGTAAGATGTGAATATGCTTGAGCAACTTTTGACGTTTTTGACCCATTCGACTTGGAGATAATGCAACCCTAGTTGACCTATGTTAGATAGATGAGTCAAAACTGTTGCATCTAGACTGTATACAAAATAACGCCGCTTACTATGTATACAAAATTACTGTGTTAGATAGATGCGATAGTCTCTCATTCTTCTTGTATGTCTTTGATCTCTGATTGAATCCTATCTATGTTTACAAATTACAATCCTAAGAAGATTATAGGACTATACTTTGACAAAAATGAACAGTTTAACCATGCATTTGGGTCATGTTTCTTATGATAATATATTACTGTATTTGATTACAGATATGGCAGCACGCTGATCAGAACCGCACTGGTTTCCTTGGCCGTCAGGAATTCTATAACGCCCTTAAGCTTGTAACTGTTGCACAAAGTAAAAGAGAACTAACACCAGATATAGTAAAGGCGGCATTATATGGACCTGCTTCATCTAAAATTCCTGCTCCACAGATTAATCTTGCAGCCTCCAGCTCAACCAAATGCAATGGGACCACGTCCACCTGCACAACAGCCTCTTATCAATTCAATGGCCCCACGCCTCCTATGCAACAGCCCGGGGTTGTCAATTCAATACAAACTCAAAATTTCGGTATAAGATCACAGGGGAAGATAACACTTTGCACTCAAGTATTTTGACAAGTTCCCTCAAACACCATGATGAAGAAGCGTAATTCTTGGAGAAGATAACTATCACAAACCTTGATTCTTCAATGGCTTTGTAGAGATGTGGGGATATGTATTCTCCTTTAGGCAATTCTCTATCATCTCTAAAAGCATGAATTCCTTTTTGCTTGAAATCATTAAACATATGATCCATGAAGCTTTTGCGGATATCTTCACCTCTGAAACTTACAAAGACATCATATTTCCACCGATGAGGAATGGATGTAGTAGCCATTTTCAATAATGAGATCGAGCTGTGTTCACAAGTAAAGAAATTCATAAAGAGTGGGCATTATGATAACAAAGATAGTGATTTTGCAGTTATGAAAATGAAGTTGAACTACAAATGGCATTTCATCAACAATTCGGTTCACTAAAAACGTGACTCTGTTTCATATTTTTGACGTTTTATCCCCTAGAGATATTAAAAAGTGATTTTGCAATTTAGTTATTGGACTACAATAACATCTAAGGCATAGACACGTTTCTAATTTTAAGTAGAAAATGGAAAAAGTTAAACATATATGCATACGAGTGATAATACCTTATAGGCTATATTATAAATTGTTGGGTTATTGTTATTCAGATAGTATGATCAAATCTCCTAATCACTTCTAATGATTTAGAATAATAAAATAACCACACAATATCTTTTTAAAAAGATAATCACATAGAATAGCAAATACAAAATGAACAATATATAAAGTCAAATGACTTGCATAAAGTTACCAAATAAGATGAAGAAGACTTGCAGTTTACCAATGGATGAAATTAGTCTTTGAGACCGAAGTTTAGGTGAATAAATGACTGCAATCAAAATGGAAGATGAAATGAACAAAGAGTAAAGGCAATTGGGTTGACTCCAAAGTCAATTTTACATGTCCAAATTGCACTTTTAGTCCTTTGGTTTTAGATAATATGTAATTTCTTGTATTAGGTTGTATGTCATATTTTAAATAACCATTTTACCTTTATTTTTTGTTGTCACTCTTTTGACAACAAAAGGTAAAATGGAATACACCAAAGTGACGAAATTCAAAAGTTTAGGATTACAATGGAACTTTTTTGTTCACTGATTAAAGTTGAAAAGTTGACAAGTTGACAAGTTTGATACATTTTGAAGTGATTACCCCTTTCACTTATTCATGTCTAATATCTGTTACACAAGTGCTAATCATATTACTCAAACACTCGATCAGCTCGGCGTTAGTTTTAAAAGTTCCCCAAGATGAGACTAGTGGTAGCAAATCTTCAATCTTCAAGTTCTAACCACAAAATGTCCAAACACGTCCTGCGCTAATTAAGTTGACACAACAAATATTTGCTTGAGATTAGATTTGTTTCTATTCCAAACCTCCAAGTTGGCCTCATAATGTAGAGTGGAAATAGTTGCTTACATACCCGTATCTTTCAAAATCTCAAGTATTTCAAAGCTAAACTGACGAGAAACTAGTAGGTTCTTGCTAATCTTAAAAACACAACCATTACTGAACTCATTATCAACAACCTTAATTAAGTGTCATGTAACTCAAATGAATTCAATTATCTAGCTTCGAGAAGATAGAAAACAAAAAAGAAAAAAGAATGTACAAAGTTCAGCATTGTTGATCAATCATTTTATGTATAGGTGGCAAAACGGGCGTGCCAGGCGAGCACGAGCCTCGGTTCAAATGGGCTCGGCCCGAACGGGCGCGGGCTTAAACGAGCTAATGTTATACGAATTGCTTTAAAAAATACCCCAAATGACAATAAATTTCTCAAACGTAACAACTCATTTATATCTAAAAAAATTAAATATATTATATCCATAAGTTTTTTTTTAAAACAGTTGTAATGTTCTTCAACTAAGAGTAAAACATGTGCCCATTAATGCTCATTTAACTTTAAATGGGCCATACATGCCCATTTCAAAAAAAGAAAAGAGCTTAGTATGCTCAAATCTTTTACAAATTAGCCAAACTTAGCCTCTCTTTTTTTTTTTTTTTTTTTTTTTTATTTAGGCATAAATTACCACCTCTAGTTTTATGCCACAATCAACACGAAGATGTTAGCAAATTGAATAATTACACATTTACATGCAAGAGATACTAAAAATATACTAAAAAGTGTATCATTTCTAACTGGAAAATGTAAATAAGTTATTAATTTGATGAAAAGAACCTTTAATTAAATGATCACCTAAACTACGTCTCATCTAAATGCACTACAGGCTTTGAAAATAAGTTTACATCCAAAAACAATCTTAACTTACTTATCAGCTTGCTCAAGGTTCAAAAATACTCAAAATCAACCATTTAATAACGTATATTCAAGAGATCTAGAATTTACATATAAGTTATGCATCAATGTTTTGCAGTCGAAACTTGGACTCTTTTTGGTAATCGCATCTGCATAGTCAGTAATAATTACAATCGAATTTGAATTAGGGTGTAAACATTTACTTGTTGCCAACATGAGTTCGTAAAAACTGACCTTTGATTTAGTTGTCCGCCATCCTGACGAGTTGGTTTCTGGAGGAACATACGCAAATTTCTCGAATGGATGTTTTACAGGGCTTTTAGAAACACTTGTAACACGAGATGGCGAGACTTCCTACAATTGGTTTTCATTAAAATGTCAAGCTACAAGTATAATTC
Organism: Artemisia argyi; assembly: GCA_030686995.1. NCBI lineage: Eukaryota > Viridiplantae > Streptophyta > Magnoliopsida > Asterales > Asteraceae > Artemisia > Artemisia argyi. The sequence continues at coordinate 12,535,176 of CM060682.1, read as the reverse complement.
ACAATTGGATCTTTTCTATAGAAGACTTTTTATAAATTATCATTTTAAACATTGATTTCATAATGTTATGTTGTTTTATTACGTAAATACGATAAAATGGGGCTATCCGATAACTTACCCAGTCTATTTTTAATGCATGTATGTAACCTTCTAAACCGCTTTCCTAAATTGAAAATTTAAATAGCGTCAACAGCGAACAACCCCGATTGATGTTTGTGCTCGAAATAGGTTCAAAGGTTATATGTAATCTGCTTTCATGCATTCTGTATGTATTACTTCAGAATAAACTAGATGCACTTACTTACCTTGCTTCATTGATGCTTCAATATGTTGAATTTCTAGCCTATCAGAATAAAAGGGCAGCTGCAAAATAGAGCCAAAATTTAAGTTGACGGAAATGCCCTTCTGTCAACTAACTCCATGGTGGAGTATTATTGGCAGACCACTATCAAGGAGACATCAAGGGTGTAACCATAATGTTTTCAACCAGCTTATAACCCATAAATGGGCTGAAATGGGTTGCATTTTTATATTTCTAAAGTTATAGACGGTTAAGAATCGCCCAAAGTGTATTTGAACGCATATCTCCCAAATCGTTAACTAGAAGAAAGTATATGATTGATTCATTGTCGATTTATGAAACTAAAAGAAACCAACATAAATGTGTGAGCATACCTTGTTTAGAAACTGCACATTGGCTGAATCGGTTGCAACAACATGTAATCCAAGACAACTGTCTTGATTATTGCAAAAAGTGCAGAAAATTGTACTATTAAATACACAACCATCTTCTTTACTCCATATTCCTTGTCCATTACCACTTTCTGAATTTCTTTCCAAAATTCTCCTATCAACCGATGAAATGTCAGATACCACAACAGGTACACTTGTGGGGCCCGCTGCTATCCCTTTCCAAATTGTTGCTAGGTGCACCATAGATAATGACGTTACAGAACAAGGAACAAAATAATTAGTTTCCACTAGAATTCTGCAGAGTGAACAAGATATTTTTAATCCTTTTTTTTGTAACATCACCACAAGTGGTAGATGATGCCTCAGGTACATCCAAAATGCAGGATTGAGGGATTCTTTATTTCTTTAGGTGTTTTAGGATCTGGAGAATCATACTGCTCCATTTTAACTTTCACAGAAGCGGGCGATTTTCTTCTTTTATGAACATGTGAATTGACACTTGAATATAAAGGGGATGTGTTATAAGATCTGTGTTGTTTTTTAGTAGTAGTGAAAGCAGAAGCAGAAGTGGAACAAGGGGAAGTAAACGAATGTGGTAATTGCTGATGTGGAAACTTTGTTTGGATTATGGTTGAATGAGAAAAGTCAACTTCAGAGACAGATTCGACAGTAGTAGAATAAGCTTCATTGATTGAATCTTTCTTCACAGTTAATGGCTCATTGTAATTAGGGGTTTCCTCGACAACAGTTAGCTCAAAATCATCATCATCATCATGAGATATATTCATTGATGGTGGCGATGAACACCTGCGTCAATATGCTAATTAGAATGTGGAGAGTAGATGTAAAAGTCAAACCGGACAAAACCAAAAGGTTCAGCTAGAAGAGGAATTGGTCAAATGGATCAAACAAGTTAAAAACTACCAAAAGTCTTTGGTTGTATATGACATCCAAAACGTATTATCAAGGAAGTATATGATTGTTATAGTAATATTGTTATACTAATAGACAACAATATTTGCGGGTTAATAAAGTTAACATACATGTTTTCAGTCTCCAAATCAATATAAGCTACACCAGTGTTTTTGTCACTCTTATTGGCTGACCTTTCTTCCGAGCCTTTAGATTCTGTTTTGAGGAGGGAACAGTCATACTATTGAATACTATTAAGATCATAACTTGATAACACTAACTCCATGGTAAAGGCTAAAGCCAGAACAATATACACAAGTTCCATGATCTTAAACATAGACAAAAAACATTTCTATTAACAACTTACCAGCTTCACTTTTGGTGGTCTGACATTGCAAGGCAAGCTGATAATCACATATGTGTATCCTGTTTTCAGAGAAAAAGTAGGTAAGCGAAGAAAAAAGACCTATGGAATAAAAGAAAACAAAAAGAGATGCAATGAGATCCACAACTTTAACCTGACTTAATGGAAAGCTTACAAGGATAAAGCATGAAACTATATAGTACTTTCTAATACCGTGCTGGCCATCCCACTTAAGTGATCAACCTCTGGGTCTGCGTCTGCAGCAATTCTAATTGCCTGAGACAAAGTAATGCACCATTATTATGCTAATACCAGCACCTAAATTTATGAAGAGCCACTGTCATCTTCTTTCTTTAAAAAGAAACAAATAGCCAATTGTAGTTTGACAGAATACAGTTTATTTCAACTTCCAAATGAATATTATGTCTGAACCTAGGTTGCACGGACACGGACACGGTGTCCGTGTCCGACACGGACACGGCGATACTGCGAAATCTAAAAATACAAGACACGGACACGGCGTGGACACGGGAATTAAATATTTATTTATGTCTAAATTAACTTACGAGTGGTAATCTTGATTCATTTATGTCTAAATTAACTCCACTGCATTGCAATTAACACTAAATATTATAGTAATCTTGATTAATTTATGTCTAAATTAATTTACTGTATATTGTATGTTATATCTAGGGGGCCAATACAAATACAGAAATACTTAACTAAAAACTAAATACGCTAAAAGCATTGCGCAACTCGGTTATTCGTAATGTATTACGGAAAACATAAGTTTGATATTAACAAATTACAATAAAAGCTTGACACTTACCAAAATCATAATGTATTACAATAAAATATATAGATACTCACATTCCCAATGTCCAATATCCACGGTAGAAGGGTATAAATGATGGTTTATTAGTATAGTACAAGTTCTGTCATTTGTTACCCACCCTCCCAAATGTCCAGTCCCACCTTCCCCTTCCTATTCCCTCTTCCTTTTTCACTATTTCCGACCAAACAAAAGCACCGGAAAAAATAGATCCATCTCAACAGATCTATGAAGCTATATTATCGTGTTCAATAGATCCTAGACCTTAGATCGCGAAAGGCACAGCAGAGGGATGGTTGACCGATTTTGACCGTGTCCAAATCCATGTCCGGCCCAAAAAGCACGTGGGATACGGCATGTGCGTGTCGGACACGTGTTCGAGCCGTGTCCGAGGCGTGTCCGTGTCCGACACTGCCAATCCAAGGTTTCTGGCGTGTCCGTGCTTCCTAAGTCTGAACTTTCAAGGACATGTGAGGCTGACTTATGTTATATATCTGTACTAGATGTTTAGAAAACACGAGTTCTTTATTAAAAATCAAAATATATATCTTTTTGTAAATGAAAGAATACTAGTTAGAGAGTGCAACTCAAAAAATTTACCTGTGCGGCACACTCTTGTAAGCTTGGGAAGCACTGCTTTGATATGCTTCCTTCTTCAAGTTCTCTTAAAGCTTTATCAGCAGTCCAACTAATATAGTTGGCACACACTATCAATTAAGTGTTCACAGTATACCTTTCATAAACATATGTAGTATAATGCAACGGAGCAAATTTTTAATTTTGTACAGGCTAATGATGCATGCCATATTAGAAGAGCAATACATCCATGCTGCTCTCTGGACATTAATGGACAAATTATGAATGTTAACACAGTCAAGTCCCTCATATGTACATAAGTAAATTCTAGCAAACGTTAACTGTCAACAAAACCCATACCCATTTTCATTCAATAACTAGTGTTATTTTTCTAATTGGTGTGTTTACTGAGACTGGACTTTCTCCTAATACGCTTAGAACCTTTTAAGAAGCTAAATTTCGGAAACAAAAACTTAACAAGATTATGTCAAAAAACCTAACCATGATGCAGTATGTTGAAAACTATGCTTTCCCAAGGATTTTTTCCTCCGCTGAATCCAACTTATTATGCCCTGCCAAAATAAACAACTATAAGTATATATATTTATGCTGAAAAAATGTGTGCAGTTACTATAGAGAGAGATTATCACCTCTATCATTTCATACAGAGGCTTATAAATCCCTAGTTGATCAGCTTCTGCAACTCGATTACTTTCACATAGATTATCCAGTTCCGTCTGTAGTTCTTTCATATTTACAAAGAGATTAATACATATAGCTAAATGATGAAAAATAATACGAGTAAGACAACACTTACGAAACAGAACATTTTCCTCAACATCAATAGTTCAATACTACCGGCGTCCCGAGCTATGTCCTCTATATTACTGAAAATAAGCAGAAACAACTTATATAAGATATGTCGTGTGAGTCGTAAAATACAAATCTCAAAGTTCCAAACTTTTGGTATTTCCAGCATTTCATAATTTTAGGTTTTCCGCTATTCAAAAGGGGGGTAGCGGCGCAACTTGTTGCCCGGCTACCTGCCATTGTATTGTAATGTCATATTTCGAAGGGTAAATATAATTAACTTTAATTGTCAAAAAAAAAAACTCGTAGTTCTTTAAAAAAAATATTAGATAGCAACCAAATATCATTATTTAGCCTTTAAAAGATTATATTACTCACTGAGCTTCATCAAGGATAATAATGTTGCCTTTAACACTTATTTCCATTGCTTTCCGGATTTGAGGATTGATAATATAGTTGTATGGGCACTAAGAAGGCCTTTAGAAGATTTATATGTATCATTGTATTTCTTCTTTTCAGATACTTTAATATCATACCTGATGAAACAAAATACCAACAATCAGCAAGATGTGAAAGACATGATATAATTTTTGAGTAGAACATAATTCATCAAATCCTATCAAAAACCTACACATTTGGAAAAGGAATCCCAACAATTATCTGAGATTTTCGAAGCGGTGGTCAAGGATTAACTGGCAAAGGTATCATACTATACAAGCTCTGAAATTACTAAAAGTTATTGTAATGTAAACATTTTCAATATTCTTAAGAAGCAACAAAGGATACAACTGCTCGAGCATTTTCATCTGAGAAGTCAATTCCTTCCGAGACCTGTACAGCCACATATCAACTTCAGAACATTTTACCCAAATTATGATTTAGATGTAGCTGGAAATCGAAATACCTTTCCTCGACAGACAGCTAGAAATGTAGCTCCCTTGTTAATATTCCCTTTGCTCGTTGTTGCACTTGCGTCCACTTTTTTACCCCTTCTCCTCCCAGTTGTGGTTGGTTTATTTCCTTGACGAATTGTATCATAATAATCTTTCAGAACATTCTCAAACTCTTCTTGGGCTCCCCTTGGCTCTAAGGATATAATAAAAGCAAATATACAAATTAGTACATCGCCAAGAAGATATCACAGAAAAGAGAGCAGGTAAATTTCTTAACCCTGATTTCAAAAGAGCCATAAAAATATGACTTCACCAACAATATATGTTGCTTTTTTCAGTGTATAATATGTATGTCATAGCATAACCTTCAAAGATTATAAAGTAGGATTAATCCTCACCTACACAAACGGGTTTCTGTGCATTTAAGCGCTTCCATTGACCCTGTTTGAGACCAACGACTGCGTAATTTGTCCATAAGCTTATAGCTGGGGAAGAAAACTAAGCATCCCCCAGGAACAACTTTGCATATTTCTTCCAAAGATGCGCCAAGTGCATCCTGTAGATAAAAACAATGACATCATACTTAAAACTTAGTTAAGACAACTATTCACATCTTTGTTTTTGTTATGAACTTACCTGGAAATCAAAGCCTTCTGATGTTTTGTAACTTGCATTCAGTGGATAATGATTTGGCCCACTGTGAATCACACCAGCCCATAACTGTAATGCAAAACTTAATAAGTAACATTAAAGAAGATACAGAATCAGTTATGCCAATTGAAAAAAAAAAAAAAAAAAATGTAAGAAACTTTTCAATTACCTGTGAATCCACATTAATAACATGTGGAGCCTCTAGAGAGGTTCCAAATTGAACCCCAAGTTCAGATTGGAAGGAACTCATTGGTGACAGGGTCCTGTCATCATATTAAAAAGAATTACAGGAATGACACAATCTAGACCACTAAAAAGAATTACAGCATAACCCATAGGCTCACAAATATCCAAAATGTTCGTGAAGTGTATTTACAGACCACAAAACGTTAAATTGAAAGATGAATGACTGTTATATATAATGATATTGAAAAACCAAATATCTCATACACATACACCACATGATGTCGCTAACTCAGCAAAAAATTGTTGGAAGTTCAACCACAGAAAATATGGATAAAAGGTAAATAGACTGATTCACAAAGAGAATGTGGTACCAAAAAAATAGATACAATATGTATGCATGCACTTACCCGGATGTTAAAATCACTGAAAGAGAAGTATCAGCCATGTTCTTGAACACAAGAGCTGGATTTAAGCACCACAAACTGAAAGTACAGGGCAACTCCTCAGAAGCAAGTATTAACAACTTACCAGCTTCACTTTTGATGGTCTGACATTGCAAGGCAAGCTGATAATCACATATGTGTATCCCGTTTTCAGAGAAAAAGTAGGTAAGCGAAGAAAAAAGACCTATGGAATAAAAGAAAACAAAAAAGGATGCAATGAGATCCACAACTTTAACCTGACTTAATGGGAAGCTTACAAGGATAAAGCATGAAAATATATACTTTCTAATACCGTGCTGGCCATCCCACTTAAGTGATCAACCTCTGGGTCTGCGTCTGCAGCAATTCTAATTGCCTGAGACAAAGTAATGCACCATTATTATGCTAATACCAGCACCTAAATTTATGAATAGCCACTGTCATCTTCTTTCTTTAAAAGGAAACAAATTAATATTATGTCTGAACTTTCAGGGAAATGTGAGGCTGACTTATGTTATATATATATATATGTACTAGATGTTTAGAAAACACGAGGTCTTTATTAACAATCAAAATATATCATTTTGGAAATGAAAGAATACTAGTTAGAGAGTGCAACTCAAAAAATTTACCTGTGTTGCTCTTGTAAGCTTGGGAAGCACTGCTTTGATATGCTTGCTTCTTCAAGTTCTCTTAAAGCTTTATCAGCAGTCCAACTAAAATATTTGGCACGCACTATCAATTAAGTGTTCACATTATACCTTTCGTAACACATATGTAGTATAATGCAATGGAGCAAATTTTTTATTTTGTACAGGCTAATGATGCATGCCATATTAGAAGAGCAATACATCCATGCTGCTCTCTGGACATTAATGGACAAATTATGAATGTTAACACAGTCAAGTCCCTCATATGTGCATAAGTAAATTCTAGCAAACGTTAACTGTCAACAAAACCCATACCCATTTTCATTCAATAACTAGTGTTATTTTTCTAATTGGTGTGTTTACTGAGACTGGACTTTCTCCTAATACGCTTAGAACCTTGTAAGAAGCTAAATTTCGGAAACAAAAACTTAACAAGATTATGTCAAAAAACCTAACCATGATGCAGTATGTTGAAAACTATGCTTTCCCAAGGATTTTTTCCTCCGCCGAATCCAACTTATTATGCCCTGCCAAAATAAACAACAATAAGTCTATATATTTATGCTGAAAAAATGTGTGCAGTTACTATAGAGAGAGATTATCACCTCTATCATTTCATACAGAGGCTTATAAATCCCTAGTTGATCAGCTTCTGCAACTCGATTCTTTGACATAGATTATCCAGTTCCGTCTGTAGTTCTTTCATATATACAAAGAGAACAAAGAAATAATGAATACATATAGCTAAGTGATAAAAATAATACGAGTAAGACAACACTTACGAAACAGAACATCTTCCTCAACATCGATACTACCGGCGTCCCGAGCTATGTCTTCTATATTACTGAAAATAAGTGGAAACAACTTATATAAGATATGTGAGTGAGTGGTAAAATACAAATCTCAAAGTTCCAACCTTCTAGTATTTCTAGCATTTCTTAATTTTAGGTTTTCCACATGAAAATAAAATGATAACTCGTAGTTCTTTAAAAAAAATATTAGATAGCAACCAAATATCATTATTTAGCCTTTAAAAGATTATATTACTCACTGAGCTTCATCAAGGATAATAATGTTGCCTTTAACACTTATTTCCATTGCTTTCCGGATTTGAGGATTAATAATATAGTTGTATGGGCAAAAAACTATATCTGCCACTTCTGCCATGGCTTGTGCTCCAAAATATGAGCAACCTAATAATTAACACAAAATGTTATTCCACTAAACAGTAAACAAACTTGTGTAAACGGAAATTCAAGTTTAGGAAGATAAAATACCATACCTTGTACCATTTCTCCAACTTTGACAAGATCTTCAATGTCATGGACTTCATAGCAGCCTCCTTTTCTGACAGACGGATGGGCCCTGATCTTGGGTGCATTCCTGTTAAATCTCACTGTTAAAGATAGTTTCTGACTGCATCTGCTTTAAAAAAAAAAAAAAAAAAAAAAAAAAAAAAAAAAAAAAAAAAAAAAAAAGCAATGTTGACATGAGAAACTCACACAAATTCTCTGCAACCGATTTTCTTTTTATCCGGCACCTTTATAAGTAACTTACTGGAATATCAAACAACATATATTAGAAGTGGAGAAAATAGATGTTAACGTGTGTATTACTGATACAGATATACCATTTTTCATCAATGTTATCTTGCCCTCGAACATTAGCGTTTGTACAGTAGCGTTTTCTAGATCCCTGAAAAATGGCCCCAAAAAATCAAAGAATTATAATTAAATTCTCAGAGCTTATAGGACATGCCAATCAAGGTTTCTCATTAATTACAAAACTAAAGACCATTAACCATAGGCAAAACAGTCAAAAAAAGATCAAAGTTAAGACAAATAATAACACTAGAGACCGTTTGTCATTCATAAAGTCACTTAAAGAAAATGGATGACTAAATTATAAGGCCTGTATCGCATAATTGTGCTTGACCGCTATGTAGTGATGCCATTGAAATAGAAACAACATTTCAAACATACATATAAACAAGAAATCCTATCAAACAAGATAACAAACCAAAACTGCCATAGGCACATGGTAATTTGTTTTCCGGAATTCGCCAATCACTTGACTAATCTGTGAATGTGTCCTCCTGCATAAACAACACATAACAAATGATTTATCATGTTTTTTGTTTAGCAAAGATACATGATTACTGCATTTTACCATGAATTGTCAAACTCGTATTTACATATATGACATTATCAATTCCTATCCCATTACCACATTAAACATATCTTTTTACCAAAATTTCAGACTTAAGATTGCTTTTAAAATGCCATTATGCAAAATTTTCTGCTCAAGCAACTGATGAGACTATACCATGAAACCCAATCTGCTATCTGTATAGCTGAAGAATCAACTTTTTCGTGAAATGAAAAATTACATAGATGTTGATTATCATCTTGTAAACATCTGTACAGGTGTGCATATAACCAACACCCTGCCCCCAATCCAATTAGCCTGTCTACATTCGGAAAAAAAACCACCAGGGTAATAACGACATAACCACAACTGAAGAGTTGTACCTAAGCTCCAAATAAGTATTGTTAAGACAATCTGGTTAGAAAATCTCACGTACTTGTTCCTATCCTTATCTATTATAACACTTGTATTTATATAAAGGGATTTCCTATTCATAATAAACTTCTACTTAAATTCCAATCTTAAGGTGTTGTGCTATACCAGCAAACTTACACTAAAACTATATCTATGAACATACATAGAATCTCAAAAACGTTGAGCGGTATAATCTTACGTGGCATAATAGATGACAGGGCCTCTTTTCTTCATTTGAGTCATGTTGTTTGTATCAGAAAGAGTAGGCATCATGTTACCTGTGATTAATAGAGACAGGAAAGTATGTTGAGATAGTTCAACAAAATGGAAACCCAACCCTTGTAGTACGTTGTCTTAAACAGGTCTTCACACTAAATATGGAAAGACGCGTTATTAATCACTATAGAAAATAAGTATAGTACAAAAACACGACACACCAAAAGTATTATGTTTCCATCAAGGCCGGAACCTGAACACAATTTGACCATGTGCATTTACGAAAAATTATACAAAATGAGGAACACAATATTTTTGGACCAAGTGCATCTAGGAAAAATCGAGTTTTTTTACAAAAATTAACACTACGCCGCAAAATTTCATGGGTGTCCCGGGACCCACCCTGATTCCGTCCATGTTTCCATACATTTTAAAAACTTGGTAGCAAATTTGGTACTTATTTTTTGGGTAACCATAGTTTCCGACCTTTTGAACAACCAATCCACGGGGCGCAGCTTGTTGCTCGCTTGCCTTCCACCGCTATATAAATTCAATTCAGTATTATATATATAATTATTATTGATCCACGGGGTTTGGACCCACAAACACACAAGCTCAAACCAAGTAAACCCCTCCCCTTTTTGGTCCTTCCTTAAAAATCATATATATTGTTATCATAAGAGTTCGCCATTTAGCGAAATTCACATATAATGCGAAAAACACTGGTCGAGTAATAATAACGCACATGTACTAAAATTAACCAATTCAATCATATTAATTTATAAACTAATTACATTTCCCCCAATTTTTATAACAAACTCATATCAATTGACCTAAAATTCAAACACCACAATTCAGTTATACCTGAGGGGTCGGGTTCGGGATCCGCCTTGGAGTGCAAAACACTCCCATAACCAGCCTTAGCCTTATTTTTCTTCTGCCAAGCAATAACAGAACACAGCAAAGACAGTGATTTCCCCGTACCAGTAGGCGACTCGAGTAACGCGTGGAAATGACCGTCTCGTTGAGCGCGATCGAGCGTGGCGATTACTCGGGTCATAAAAGAGAGCTGGGAACCGTACGGCTGGAACGGGAACTCGATCGGGATGCCGCCGATGTTTGTTACGGTTGGTTTTCGGGGTTTCGATGAAGAAGAAGACATTTTTGTTGTTGATTTCATTTTTTTTTTCTTTCAATGAGAGATGGATTTGGGTTTTAGGGGTTTTTTTTAATTTTAATTTGTAAATGAATGTTTTGGCGGGAAGTTTGTTTTTGGAGGGATTTAATTGAAATTGAAATTGACCGGACCTGGGCTCTTTGCTAGTATTTATTAGTAGATATACTCGTATTGACACACGGATTTACACATCAATTAAATTTATTTTAAAATTTTAGTTTAGTATATGGACATATAAGAATTTATCCGTGAACACTGTAATATATGTATAAATAATACTTTTTCAAGATTTTTTATTATGTATTAATATCTATTACAATAATATTTTGTAAAAAAATTTGTTTGTTGAAAGATTTAACTTTGTTTAACGTTGAGGTTGATGTTATTGCTTAACTAATTATTCATATCATGTTGGTACAAAAGACACCTTTCGGTACGCCATCCATAAGACACCTTTCATAGTGATCGAAGTCCTCTTGATGAAGTTAAAATATGCTCCGTAAAGGTTTTTAAAAATATTTTTCTGGATATCCATATATAAATTTTAAATAAAAATTTCATGAGTCGTTGTTATAAAATACAATAACGTATATTTATTTTCATATCACAATAATTCGTGCTTACATTTGATATTCATATTCTCGTTAATAATAATTTAGCATTATTTAATATTCAAACCCGTATACACATAAATTAAACTTTTAAAATAAAATAACATGAGTCCTTATTTAACGTATATAGTAAAAAAAAAAATATTTTAATGGATAAAAGTCTAAAACTAAAATTAGTTTTAAAAAATATTTAACGTACATTAAAATTAATTTGTATATTTACAAAATTTTGTAATTTTAATATATGGAAGTTTTAAACTAATACTATGATGAGGCGAAAAATGAACCACTTTTAGGGGGTCATTTAAGCCCGGAATTGAATTTATTTGATCAAATATTGCCCTAAATCGTTCCTTTTGTGATTTTAGGTACTTTGGGAGTGAAATTTGGAAAAGGAAGCAATTCGGACGTTTTTGGAGCATAAAAGTGAAGAAAACGCCAAAGACTTAATTTTCCAAGCTGGGAACAGTATGTGACGGCGTCAAGAGCATTTTCTTGATGGCGTCAAGAGTAAATGTCATGACGGCCCAGTACAGAAATGAAGGCGTCACAAGGAAGAGCGTCAAGAGTTAAATGTGTGACGGCCTGGAAAAACCTAATACATGACGGCGTCAGATGTAGATCAAGGCAGTCCGAGGATTCTTTTGGCGGTGAGATGACGGCGTCACAAGATTGTTCTTGACGCCGTCAGCCTCAATTATCTATATATAGTTTTCTAATTTTCATTCATAAAGGAGGAACAAGTTTGGAGAAACCCTAAGGCCGAACCATATACGAATTTTACAGGTTTTTCAAAGGTTTTCACCCCTTGAATGCTTGCATGTATAATTGAGATAAGTGTTCTTTTAATTCAATCAATATGTCTATGTGTTGGTTGTCTATATCTTGTGCTTGTCTTGATTCCACCATGCTAGGCTAGATTTATTTTGTGTTTGCTTAGATCTAATGAAACCTAGATGTTGATTATGTGTTGATTACTTGTTTATGGTTGTATTGGATGAATGATTTCAATGTTAGGCTTAAAAAAATAGGCAGATCTCCAAATGGTAACATGCTTGAACGTCTTAGGAAACATGAACCGATGTGTACTAGGTTTTATTGGTTGTATTTAATGCATGAGTAAATTCTAATGATCTCATGTTAGGAGCTTCTTAGCCGGCTCGACATAGGAGTGAAGTAGGCACTCATAGGATTGGGGAGTTAAGTACGCCACCCCATGAATGGTATTAAGGAATACAATCCGTCATTCACGCAACAATAACAAGTAATTAGCGTGTAAAAGATATCTAGGGAGTAGTGAAATCTAAGTAAACACATTTCTCCACTTATTGCTCACAACCTTAGTATAATTATTTTTAATTTCATTTTTAGTATTTTATTTTGATTTCATCTTAGTATTGGGTTAGTTGACTAGCAACTAATTCCGCCCAAATCCTTCACACCCGAGATTTTTACTTGCTTTCTAAAAAATATAAAAATACAAAAAGAATCATCCCTCATCTCTAGACTTAATTTTTAGGTTTTCTAATCCTAGCGACACTATTCCTAGCTGAACAATCAATCCCCCGGTACTTGTCACTATACTATACTACAACGATCAGGTACACTGCCTGGTGGGGGTTGTAAGCTTCTCAAGATCCCTTGAGAGGTAAAGCTTGGTGCAACCCTACGCACATCAAGTTTTTGGCGCCGCAGCCCGGGGAATAGTTATTGTCTAAGTTAGAATTTCTTTTTATTAGGTCTACTTGCTAGATTCCTATCTAGTAAGATTTTATTTTTATTCTTAGGTTCTCTTTAGTCTATCTTATTTCTTTGTGTCTTTGTTCGTAACTCTTCGCCACCCGACATCATGGACGATGGGAACATATTTGAACCCGTCATCCCACCACAACAAACCCCACCACTAGAACCTCTTAGGCCCCGAACCTTAGGAGAGTATTCCCGACCTAGCCATCAAGGCTACCGAAACACCATTGAGCTCACCGGAGCCAATGTGACTCCCTTGCGATCCGACACCATCCGGTTGGTGCAAAGCGGATGTGCATTCCATGGACTTCGTTCCGAAGATCCAAACCAACATCTTAAGGACTTCCTTAAAATCGTAGACTCCATAGACCTAGATGTTGCAACTAGAGAGACAACCCGATTACGCCTATTCCAATTCTCTCTACGAGATCAAGCTAGTCAATGGCTTGAGCGTTTACCCGCGGGATCCATCACTACATGGGATGATCTCACCACTCGTTTCCTTGCTCAATTTTTCCCACCGGGGAGAACTACTAAGCTTAGAAATGACATCTTGATGTTCCAACAACGTCAAAATGAAACTTTTTATGAAGCATGGACTCGATATAAAGACCTGCTCCGAAAAGTCCCTCATCATGGCATTGAATCATGGCTCCAGATTCAAATCTTTTACGATAAAGTTAACTATCAAACAAGGAGAGCTATAGATTACGCAGCCAAGGGCAGGCTAAACAGACTTAGCATTGACGAATGCTGGAAAGTTCTTGAGGGGTTGGCACAATACGAAGAAGAAGGATGGGAGGACCCGATGTTTCCAAGCATGGGAAAACTTGATTACGCATACGCCACCCAAGATCAGTTATTAGGAAGTATCGAGAGGTAGGTAAAAGAATTAATGAGGATTGAGAAACCTGCTGCTGAAACCGTGTGGAATCCTAGTTTACGTAGGGATGCGGTTATCAACCATGATTTCCCTGAACGTTCACGACAAGTGGAATTCGAAGGGATAATGGTAACCTTCATGAATAATCAGGAAAAACAAATCCAGCACTTAGAAGCACGCATGAAAAGTACTCGCAATGCTTTTATGGACTTAGCAGACACATTCATATCAAGGATCAAAGAAAAGATTAAGGAAAAATCCAAACCAAGAAGAATCGAAAAAGTCTTCGAGGTTTCAACTCTTTTGGTGTTTAACCAAGAGGATAACGAGAAATTTTCCCCAAGTGCTTCACCGTCAATCACCTCCCACTTTTGTGAGCATCCTCAGGAATAGAAGAATTCGCAATTTCATAACATTTTCGTTGGATGCTTGCAAACCACGCTCCCAAACTTGTGCAAGAGACGTTCTTTTGGTTTTAAACCCGGTGTGAAGAGGTTGCACCTCAAAAACACCACAGATTTGAGACCCTCTATGGAACAACACCTCTTTGTACCCACCGGTGACCCGTGCGAAGGTTACAACTCAACTAAAACATCACCCACTCCTTTCTACAACCACACTCCTTTCCGTGTGTCACACCCCCAAGATCGGGTCCAGCGGAAGCATACGTGTAGCTGGGGTGTAACTCAATCGGTAACACAACACAAGTACAAAAATAGTTTTCACTTTAATTATTTAGAATAAAATCGTTTAATCAAAATGTTGAATTTACATCGTTAAAAGTAGTGCGGAAGTAGGCCCTTAAAATAGTTTAAAACATAAATCGCTAAACGTAAAGTTTTAAATCGCGAAACATAAATCCGGGTATCGTAAAAATACGAAACTTGAAGGAATGACTAAACTTGTCAAAATACCCCATAATAAAATATAAAATGAATGGTAAGTTCCATCGGGTTGCTTAAACGCTGTTAAAACTGGAAACGCGGGTTTAAAACGCGTGATTCGCGTAAAACGCTGAACTGAAAAACGTAAAATTCCAAAACTTTTAGAATTGCCGTAAAATGAGAGAAAATCATATTTCTATCGTTTATAGTGTTTTATGGACATATCGGGGTGCCGGAAGGACGTTTAAACCTGAATGTAAATCTCGGACACGGCTTCGTGATTTTTGCAGAAATGATCCGACGAGCGCCAAACTCTCGGATTACCGTTGAAATAGTTTAACTTTCGCAAATATGAAATAAAAATTTCGGAGATGAGTAGTGAAAGTGAATAGTAAAAATGAATAGTAACTGATGAATAGTAACTTCCCGAAATAAAAAATGAAATTTCGACATGTGAAAAAGGACATGAAATTTCGAGTTGTGACATTCTTCCCCTCTAAAAGGAACTTCGTCCCGAAGTTCAGTTTATGTTGGCCTCTGAAGTGGTATTGGTAAAAAGATGATGATTTGTGAGAATTCCAGTGAACTTTCACGGTAGGAATTCGACTTTGCTTCAACTGTTTGACCACACGGTCCATGATTTCTGTTTGTTCTCTTACAAGGTCTGTGATTGTCATTTGGGTTGGATCCCTTCCAATGGAATCATGAGTGACTCATCTGAAAGTCATTTCTGGGGATTTGAAATTGTGAAATATGTTGGTATACCCTACTGTTTTCTAACAAGGCTCAAATCTGACGGCCACTAGGCCTATTCTGTTTGAAATATTAAATGGTCCAGTGTATATCGATTTTAACTTCCCGAATTTTTCTGAATGGTATCATGCCTTTCCTAGGCAGAACATTCAACATGACTATGCCACTAACTTGGAATTCCAATGGTTTACAACTTATCAAACTTGTAACTGATTCCTGATTTGTAGAAAATTCCTGGTTATATCATGAATGCCTACTGGACTAGTGAGTTGGGCTTTTCCAAATTTCGATCCATCAATGGATGTTGGCACCTCGACCATAGAGTGCTCCAAATGGTGTAGTCTCTAAGCTCGTGTGGTAACTATGGTTGTAAAGGAATCTGATTTATGGCAAATGGTTAATCCAACCATTTCTAGAGTCAATCACTCATGCGATGCAGTTAACCATACCCAATAAATGCAGGTAAATCCATACCCAATGCAGGTAAATCCATACCCGTTGAATGTAGGTAAATCCATACCCAATGCAGGTCAATCCATACCCGTTGAATGTAGGTAAATCCATACCCAATGCAGGTAAATCCATACCCGTTGAATGTAGGTAAATCCATACCCAATGCAGGTAAATCCATACCCGTTGAATGTAGGTAAATCCATACCCAATGCAGGTAAATCCATACCTATTGAATGTAGGTAAATCCATACCCGTTGAATGTAGGTAAATCCATACCCAATGCAGGTAAATACATACCCGTTGAATGTAGGTAAATCCATACCCAATGCAGGTCTCCTTATGTTTGAATCGTTCTCTAATTCTGACCATTAGTCTGAAGATGATAAGCGGTGTGGTTTCAAAGGAATCTTAATGAAATCGCTAGGAGTTTGAGGTGAATCAAATTCCTCTATTAGGAATAATTGGAATGATTATCATGAATCTTGTGGAAAAACTTACAAGGTTAAGTCCGTCAAAGGGTGTTGTTGAAAATAATAGATTAGGATAAGGTTGTGATCCTCCGCAGGATGTCATAAATTGAGTCTTTCTCCACTTACGATGCTTAGTCTCCATTACTAAGATTTTCCCCAAGCTCTATGTCATCAAATCACAAAATCCTAAATGTATAAGTGATGTAATATAGTGATTGATTTACCAAAGATCGATGTTTAAAATTTCTTAGCATCCAGTAGTTTGTAAAAGATTAACCAAAAGGAATTTGCTTGTCAAAATAAGTGCCTCAGAAAAGTATTTCTTACAAGATATATGTTTTGCATAACTGTAGTTTGGAGAAAAATCCATGTAAAAGTGAAAGTATGAAGAGGATAAAATAGCCAGGTAGGTATGTCTGCACAAATGTATAAATGTCTAATATGTTTGGATAAAGTCTATTGGTGAGGACATGTTCAATCTATAGTCTCGGTTAAGAGGTTGGATTTATCTCTATGGTGTGGCTTAGTGAGCACTCGTATCGAAAATAATCCTGTAATTCAGTCAAGCCAATACTTTCTAGATGATGGAATTTTGGCGATCAGGCCAGTGATAGTGGTTCGAATTGTTTTGTGATATCCTGAGATTTCTTTTGAGTTTTGAATGGTCTTAATGTACCGAGAGATTCTCCTTATAGATAGTATGGAAAGTCTTTCCTAGGGAGGTCATTGATAATATCCACTTAACAATATTGGTGGTAGTGCGGGATGAGTGGCATAGGAAACTATATAGTGTCAGCTAATTCCTTATATAAATAGGGATGGGAAAGGGAAATAATAATGATGGTGAGAAGGGAAGAGACTGTGACAACTGTGACAAAACGAGATTTGTGATAAAAGAAAATACTGTGATATAAGTGTATCGTGCATAAAGGTGAAGATTCATGAAGTGAAATGACCAGTTGACGTGCTTCCAATCGGTGAGTCACGAAGTGATAAAAAGTATGAATGTTCTGACAATGAGGGTATACACACACATGCATGAAACATTTGGAAATCGAGTAAAGGATTCAATCCAGACAAAATTTTATTATAACTATTCTCAGTGTTGCAAAATTCATTTCTGAGTCAGATATAGGTAGTCAGCCTATGTCCTACTGTCCCGGGTCGAATATAAATGACTAGTCTATATTCCACCGAGGTTCCATGAATTTTGAAATACTCAGCTCAGTCATACTAATACTATGTCCTTCACAAATACCAATCTGTCACACCCCCAAAATCGGGTTCAGCTTGGCAGGTAGGCACGTGACGGTCATAGGGTTAAGTTTTCTTGAAAGTAGCTATAGTCTATGTTTTAAAAACATTTAGTTCGCTATAGCCAAAGCTCTGATACCAATCTATCACACCCCCAAAATCGGGTCCAGCGGAAGCATACATGCAGCTGGGGTGTAACTCAATTGATATCACAACACAAGTACAAAAATGTTTTCACTTCAATCATTTAGAATAAAATAGTTTAATCAAAAATGTTGTATTTACATTATTAAAAGTAGTGCGGAAGTAGGCCCTAAAAATAGTTTAAAACGGTCCCCAAATGAATAATCAGAGTCTTCTATGACCATGCCCTGCCCTGCCAAAACCTCCTGTAGCGTGCCATTGCTTAAAACCTGAAAATAAATGCTAAAGTGTCAACACAATGGTTGGTGAGTTCATAGAGTCTTGTGAGAAAGAATGTGATGCATATAGATGAAGATGTCCCAGCAAAGGCATCGTAAATCCACTCAGTTCCAAGTCCCGCCATAAGAGACTTGTAACCTGTGTGTTTACAACCCACTGCCAAATGTGTTTTGGTTTGTGTGAACAAAATAATGCTTGAATCTCAATTCAAAGATAAGTGTAGCAAAACCGCTATATAAATTTTTTTAACAATGAGGTTATATAAACAATGATGACAATCCCATGAAATGCAGGTAATCAAACATACCAATGAAATGCAGGTAATGAAACATGCCAATGAAATGCAGGTAATCAACCATGTAAAGTGAGTAATGCGTTTAAGTAAAACGAGCATGTATTCTCCCCCAAAGAGTTTATAAAACAATTAAAAGAGTAGGGGCTATGACTCACCTGGAGTAATGATGCAATGATGGTAAAATGATCAGGACAATAAGGCGCGAACACTAGCCGCAACCTAAGATGAATGATGAACGATCTACTTTAGATCACCAAATGATGTTATGAATGTCCATGCACATGTTCCTATACCACTCTACTCTTTGGAAAAACACTTGTTGTTATCAAAAAAATATATATTCCAAGACTTAGAAAAAATATGGCTATTTGATAAATAAGCTAGTTGCAATATATATATATACTTATATATATATCGTATGTATCAATGTTAGAGTTGAAATCCTCGGTTTGAAATCCTTGAAATAACGCCTTGTAGTAATGAAAATATACTTGTGTTCACTAATACATCATTAGTTATGAATTTGGGTACTTGGTTAATATTTCTAGAAATTCTAGAATTTAGTACGTAGTGTTATTATTATTTCTAAAAGCTGCCAATTATAGAGGATTTTTGCCGATATTGAAACGTGAATATCTTTGTCGTTATAAGTCCATTTTACTTGTTCTTTATATCCACGGTTACGTCTTAGTATGTAGTAATATATTTTGGAAAGCTAGACTCCTCCGGGTTACGTCTAAAGCCTCGTTTTGTCCGACGAAAAACGTCCAACAGCAACAATTTTCAGAAAATATACTTTTCGTCAATAAACTTGCAAAAATCATAACTTCTTCGTTATAAACTCTTTTTAATCCGTTCTTTCGCCTACGGATTCGTTTTTGAAAGTATTTTATAAAAATTTTGCCAAAGTTCCCTTTATTTTTACTGATTTTCCTGGATTTACAAAAATGGGACAGCATGTATATATACTTGTTACAAATCCATTTTTCATGTTCAAAACTAGTTTCTACTTCAACCAAATCTCTTGCAAACACCACAAAGCTATACTAATCCTACCATACACCTTCTTAGGGTGCCATGGGTTCCTAATCACTAGTAATCTTGTTAATTTTACAAAGAAACACCAAAATCAAAATCTAGGGTTTGTATGTTCAAAAAGTTAACAAAAATAATGTGGTATAGCTAACTTGTACATGAAATTAAGCATGAATACTATAAGATACAAGTGTTAATTAGATGAAAACATGAAAATAAATTTGATAACTCACTTTGAAATAATAGGTGGTGAGATGATGAGAAACCTTGGATTACTTGTGTTTTTGTTGTAAGATTCTTGATTAGAATGACAAAAGGAACAACTTTGATGCTTTAAACTTTTGAAAAACTTCACTTGATCATGGATTTTGATGTTGGGTCGTGGCCTAGGGAGGAAGACAAGAGAAAACCTCACTTTGATTATGAAAACAAAATATGAATGTGTCAAAGGTGTTTTTGTAGGAAATATCTAACATAATGGCATTATTGTAAATATTTAGTCAAGTGGAAGACAAGGGGGGGGGGGGGGGCGGCACATGCATAAGAAAATGGATGAGTGTGTAGTAAGCTTGGTGTTATCTGGTTTACGGAGTCAGTTTTGGTTCCGTTAATCGCTAAACGTAAAGTTTTAAATCGCGAAACATAAATCCGGGTATCGTAAAAATACGAAACTTGAAGGAATGACTAAACTTGTCAAAATACCCCATAATAAAATATAAAATGAATGGTAAGTTCCATCGGGTTGCTTAAACGCTGTTAAAACTGGAAACGCGGGTTTAAAACGCGTGATTCGCGTAAAACGCTGAACTGAAAAACGTAAAATTCCAAAACTTTTAGAATTGCCGTAAAATGAGAGAAAATCATATTTCTATCGTTTATAGTGTTTTATGGACATATCGGGGTGCCGGAAGGACGTTTAAACCTGAATGTAAATCTCGGACACGGCTTCGTGATTTTTGCAGAAATGATCCGACGAGCGCCAAACTCTCGGATTACCGTTGAAATAGTTTAACTTTCGCAAATATGAAATAAAAATTTCGGAGATGAATAGTGAAAGTGAATAGTAAAAATGAATAGTAACTGATGAATAGTAACTTCCCGAAATAAAAAATAAAATTTCGACATGTGAAAAAGGACATGAAATTTCGAGTTGTGACACACACTGAGCAGGCTGTTCACTACTTCAACCTCAGGGACTCAGTTGAGGCCTTTCATGACAACACTCTGGAACAGCAAGCTGATGTTGCATTTAAACTGACTACTCTTAATGGACACCTCAGCAAGTTCAACGAAACGCTCAGCCACATCACCAAGAGTGTTTCTACCATTCAAGAGTCTGTCAAAGATGATCCTGAACTCAACCAGAAGATCCTTCAGGCTGCTCAGACATACCAACAGAATTCTGCTCAATTCACTGAGTTGGTGGATATGCTAAAGGCTGCAAATCTTCAGGGTCTCAATTCTTCAGTGATGTCCATCTGCTCATCACTCAGTCTCATGGAGAAAAACTTGGCTGCTTGGGCTAAGTCTTCAAACTCCTTGGCCTGGAATCTTGGGCCAAGGATGTCTGCCATTGAATCCTCTCAGGCTTCCTTGGATGCCAAAGTGTCTACAATTCAGAAGGAGACTGCTGACATCAAGAACATGCTCTCAAAACTTTACCAGACCTTCAAGGGTCCTTCAGTGGCACCAACTCTTGCTCTCACTGATGCTGCGGCAACAGTTGAGGGGGAGAGATCCACTGAAGTCCCACATACAGGAGTCCCTGATACCTCCACCAGTCAACCTTCCTCTCAGGCTGAGGGGGAGCGCATAGTTGAAGCCACTCCAATCTCATCTTTCCAGTCTCCTGAAACAACACTCAACAATCAAACCAGGTGGATAAGGGCAAAGGCATTCTCACTATTGTGTCTAAACCTACAACAACGTTGGTTGCTGCTTCCTCAGTCATTAGACCGGACCCTGATGCACCTGTCAGGATTCCTTTTTAGATGAATGGTGTCACATATATGATGACTGAAGAAGAAATCCAAGCTCACATGGACAAAGTGGAAAGACTGAGGAAAGTAGCCTTGGAAGAACAGGCAAGCAAGGCTACTCTCATTGAAGTGGTTAATGAGGAAGCCACAACTATTGGACTGAAGCCTCAGGACCTTGCACATAGAGAAGGTGGTGAAAAGTTTAAACAGGCTCAGGATACTGCCCTGTTGGCTTTGAAAGAAAAGAGGGAGGCCAAACTAAAGAGAACTGCTGAAATCAGGCAACAAAACATTGAGAAGTATACCTGGATCATGACACAGAGACTGAACCCAGAAACTATCACTGATGTCAAGATTCACCAGAACTCCAAACCAGCTGTTCTCAGTGTCTACAGAGGTCAGGACAAACGTCACTTTGAAATTCATGATCCTTTCAGATTTGCTGACTTTGGGATCACTGAGCTTGATGAGCTAGGTCCAATTATTGCAAAGAAGAACAATGTCGTTGTCAAGAACCTAATGAAATCCCTCAAAATCAGGTATGATCTGTTGGCCAAAAAGCATGAGGAACTTGGGATCCCTTCACTGCTACCAGCATCAGTACCTGTTATTCAGGCTCCTCCTACTCAGTCTTCTAATAGGAAAAGGAAGAAGATAGAGACTGAACCAGAAGTCAGTGCTCCGGGTCTAAACTGCAACAGAGCCCTCCCTGAAGGAGTTACATTTGTGAACAACTTAGTAATTGAGCAACCTGAGAGAGGCCTCTTCTTCACAGATGAGTATAGAGATCCAGCCTTCCAAAGATGGGCTGACATTGATCATGCTGGAGTCAAGGCAATGGCAGGATACTTTTTCATGGCAAATCCCATCAAGAATGAGGCTAATGCAAGATTCTGTCATGACCTAAAGAACAAAATCAAAGAGCATCTTGATAAACACCTGCTGAATTTTAAGAGAGCCAAACTTGAAGCCATGGGTCTAAAGTTCTGAAGCCTGAGCATGTCTGCAACACCAACTATCTTTATTTACTTTGTTTTGTTTAGGATTGTAATAATTATGAATAATATTGATGTTTTGTTTAACATTCAGTGTCCTAAACAATACGTAGTAATTCAGGATTGTAGAGATAATACCTTTGCTATCTCTCACGAAACCTAGAAAACACTCAGGCTATTTGTATATCCAAATAGGGGGAGACTGTTGGGTCTGTTAAAACCCAAACTCCTTAATCTAGGATTTGAACATAAAATATCCTAAGTGTTTCATAACTGAGAACATCAAACAAGTCACTGAATGCATAGTTGTTCAGTGAGTCATCCTCAAGACGCTCAGGGCGAATCTATAAAGAAAGGTTCACCATTCAGTGATGCGGTTCTCAGTGAATGATACCTGAGCCAAAGAAGAGGATGATGGACTCAGTGAGGGATGACAATAACACACTGAGTTCCATGACTCCTCACCAACTAAGATCACTGAGTGAACAAAGACTGAAGATAAGAAGACTGAAGTAAAGGCGGGATTAGGCGGGATAAGTTTGAATGGATAAGGGATGGTCCTTATCATGCAAAGGTCAACTTTCCCTGAATGAGTATAATATCAAGACTTGTGTCAACACTGAAGATCAGAAAGCATCCTAGTCCTTTACTACTTATAGCCAATTGTAACAGGGACAAAATACCTATGTATTTTGTCAAATATAGGATGATGTAATATTGTCTTGTAGTCTTTGTCCATTAGGCAAGTGTTAGAAATTACTTGTGTATAACTAGAGAATAAGTGAGAGAGGTAAAGATTACGTTTGTGCACTTAATGCTTAGACATTCACAAACCAAATCTTTACTCTCTCCAAAGAACAACACAATCCCTGAGATTGCTCAGCAGGATCTTAGTTGTCACTCAAACTTAGTTTGGGTTTAGTGAGGAGTACACCATACTTGTCATTTCAATCCCAAGTGTTGTTCCGCAAACACTTTGGTATAATTCTTTTGATTAATTTCTAATAAAGAATTAAACGTTGAAAAACTTTGTGTCTTATCTTTTACGTTTATTTACTTTTATAATTAATAAATACTTTGCTATACCATGGAACTTGGTTAGATTAACTTTGTAGTTAACCTTAACCAAGTAAAAGGGTCCAACACTAGTACACTGTACACAAGTGTTTGTACTGCTTATGAGCTGAAGACAGAAGATGAAGATATGTTTGATGATAAGTATAGAAAAGATTGTATGTATATCTTATATGTTTAGATTGATACGAATATTGTATCAAAGTAGTTTACTTGTACAGGACTCCTTGTGCTATAAAAGAAGGTCCTAAGTTAGGTTTTCTATACGTATCTTTTGTGGAAACTTCAAGGTGTAACCCTAGTGATAAGCAAGATCACTCGCATTATTACTTAATATAATATTGAAGCATTTTGGTTAATCTTATTGTTCATACATACACTGTTTCATTCATCACTGTTCCATACATCTCATATACAAAATCTTCTAAGTGTTGACTAGTAAATTCCGCGTGCTAGTTAGCATATACTCAAAGTATCAACCTAACACAAGGGTGTGTTTAGATCCATCAAGTGATATCAGAGCCAGGTTCTGATACTTTGATTTAGAAGATCCAGAAGAAAGTTTTTTTTTTTTTTTTTTTTTTTTTTTTTTTTTTTTTTTTTTTTTTTTTTTTTTTTTACTCTCAACCAAGAAGATGTACATGGAAACTACACAGTTATCCTCAACAACTGCCAAGCTACCCATACTCAAGCAGAATGAGTATGATCGCTGGAGGCTCATAATTGAGCAGTACTTCATGGTGCAAGACTATGCACTATGGGATATCGTCAAGAATGGTGATTCATATAAACCATCCACCTCTGAAGTTACCAATGCTGATGGTTCCAAGTCATCCAAGCTCAATACTGAACCAGTGACTGTTGATGAAAGAGCTCGCAAAAGGAATGACCTCATGGCCAAGCATCTTCTAATCATGGCTATGCCTAATGATCAAGTTTTGAACTTCAGCCATTATGAAACTGCAAAGACTCTCTTTGATGCTATAGTTGAGAGGTTTGGTGGTAATGAAGCCACTAAGAAGACTCAAAAGACTTTGCTTAAGCAAAACTATGAGAATTTCACTGCCACAAGCAATGAAACTCTTGATCATGTCTTTAACAGGTTACAAAGAATTGTTAGCCAACTGGCTGTGTTGAAGGTTATTATTCCACAAGAAGATCTTAACCTGAAGTTTCTCAACAGTTTGTCTACTGAATGGAATACTTATGTTGTTGTTTGGCAAAACAAGCCTGAATTGGAGATGATGACACTCAAGATTGTTGAATCAAAGGTGAAGAAGTCAGGAAGTACAAGCACAGGGTCAGGAAACATGACATTCTTGTCATCTACCAAGGATGGAAACTCTGATGATGATGATGATTCCACTTATATTTGTACTGCTAACCCTAGAGTTAGTACTGCTAGCTCACAAACTAACAGTGCTGGTTTAAGTGATGACATTGTTTATGCTTTCTTGGCCAGCAAAGTTGAAGATGCCCATCTCTACAATGAAGATCTGCTTCAAATACATGACGATGATTTGGAAGCAATGGATTTGAAGTGGCAGTTGGCTTTGATGAGCATAAGGGCCAAGAAGTACTTTCAGAGGACTGGAAAGAATATTACTCTTAACTTATGTGACGTTGCTGGTTATGATAAGTCCAAGGTGGAGTGCTACAATTGCAGGAAGTGAGGCCACTTTGCCAGGGAATGCAGAAGCCCCAT
Source organism: Artemisia argyi (assembly GCA_030686995.1). Taxonomy (NCBI): domain Eukaryota; kingdom Viridiplantae; phylum Streptophyta; class Magnoliopsida; order Asterales; family Asteraceae; genus Artemisia; species Artemisia argyi. The sequence goes on along the minus strand of CM060682.1, from coordinate 12,509,672 downwards.
ACAAAACAGAGAGAATGAGCACAAGAAGAGTAAGGAGCCTTTTTCTAAGGCTATGGTAGCTATTGATGGAGCTGCTTTTGATTGGAGCTTTATGGATGATGAAGAAGCTCCCACTGAGTATGCAATGATGGCTTTATCAGATTCTAAGGTATACATTATAAACAGTTGTTCTAACTCTTGTCCTGCATTAAAAGAATATGAGTCACTTAAGGTTAAATATGATAGTCAAAGAATAGAACTCAATGATGTTAACTTTAATTTGACAAATCATAAAAGAGGACTAGCTATGTTAGAAGAACAACTTGTTTTTTTATAGACAGAACGAGTCTAACTTTTGTCTTAAAAAGAGACTTAGAACACAGAGATGCACAAATCAGTATGCTCAAATATGATTTAGAACAACTTATGGAACAAAAGAATAATATACAGCTTACTGTTGACACACTTGAGTATACATCAAAAGGTGTTCAAAAATGTATAGAAGCACCACTGGTTAGTAACGCTAAATCTGGCATAGGATATAAATCTGTCCCACCTCATAACAGAGGATTACATGCACCCCCAGGCATTAATTTATCTCATACAGGTTTAGATGAGTTTAAGGAACCAGAATTTCCTGCTTATGGTCTGATAATGTACCCTCCGATCAGGTCGAAGGACTCCCCTTCGAACATGGTCGTAACCTACATCTCGAAGGCTTTGGCCAGCCTCTTAAAATCTTCATTGGCGTCAAACTAATCATCTTTGATATAGTTACCAGTTGGGACCACGTCTGACTCAGTAAGATCTGATTATGTTTGACTCACAAAAGAAAAACAAACACATCAAAGTCTAACCACGTCTGACTCAGTAAGATGTCAGAGGCGATAAGACTTTTTTTTTTCCAAAAAAAACAAACACAACCTAAGTGTATTCATTTTTCATGTTTGACAAAATTAAGTTTTTTCACTTTTAAAGATTGACCATTTTTTGCATATTAGATAGTATGAGTTGAGATCTATGAAGAACCATACATGCCATAGAACCTATCAACCAATCATAGTCACCCATTTATATTTTCCACATTTTTTTAAAACAACATATCTTGCAAACGGTAAATCTTCAAGCTACAAAAAAAAAAAAAAAAAAAAAAAAAAAAAAAAAAAAAAAACCATAACGACGAGAATTAAATCATCTTTCTATAGATATGCATTGTTATATACTTTCGACGATTATTTTTTTTTAAATTTCCGTCTAGAAAAATCATATACGATTCGTAAAAAACACATATGATTTGATTTTAACGAATCACATTTGATTTTTACAAATCATATATGATTTTCCTAGGCGGAAATTTTGAAAAAAAAAAGTTCGTTGAAAATATATAACAATACATGTATATAGAAAGATAATTTATTTCTCGTCGAGATGGTATTTTTTTTTTCGCGCAACGATTTACGGTTTGCGAGATATTTAATTTTTAAAAAAAGGGTGAAAGTATTTTTTTTTTTTTATTATTATTATTATTATTTTTTTTTAGTCTTTGAGCCGGTACCTCCATTGCTCGAAGATTGAGACAAATTTAAGTACACACGGATAAAAGCGTGTAATAAATTTAGGGTCCGTTTGGTTTGTGGATGTGTTTAGTATTTGGATTTGGAATTGGATTTAAATTTGGATTTGATTTTAGATTTGGATTTGATGTAAGTGAGAGATAATATATTATAAAATTATATATCAATTATTAGTGTTTTGTATTTTTTTATTAGTTTGTGAATATGGACCGTGAGTGAGGTGTAAAAAGGTATCTTACATTCTATGTGTTTGCGGTCATTTCTTGATTCCTAATATTGTGAGCATCGTCAACCAAACAACTACATATAAAAAGGATAGTATTCATTTTATTCTATTGACGTTAAACAAACAGGCCTTCAGTGCTCTAACATTATTATTAAAGACTATAAGCAAGAAATTTATTTCATCACACAATTATTTTAAATTTTGAACAAATGCAAATCACTAAATTGATGACTCCACATCAATGTCAAATGATCATGTACACTTTGACGGTTAAACTAAACCAAAGAATCTTCAAAACTGACCGATCACGCGTTAAAGTACATCAGTGTTAGTAGTTAAAAGAAGAAAATAAAAAAGAAATAAAAATAAAAGGTGTTGCGTAGCAAAACATAAAAGAAAAATAAAATAATAAATAAATAAATAAATAAAATAATCCGGTTGGTTTGTATTTGTTGGATCGATCTGATTTGTAAACAAAAAAAAGATTTGAGCAACGGGCTGAATCAAATTTCTTCCTTTCTTCCCTGCTTAGTTTAATATATTCAATTTGATCTGATTGATTGAATTAAAAAAAAAAAAAAAAAAAAAAAAGATGGAGAAATTCGAGGAGTATTTCAGGAGAGCGGATTTGGACAAAGACGGAAGAATAAGCGGAGCTGAAGCCGTTGCTTTTTTTCAGGCTTCCAATTTGCCCAAACCCACTCTCGCTCAGGTACAATCTTTTATTTATTTTGTATATCATTTTTGATCTGTTAGGTTCAATTAGTTGGAAATCATAGATTGTCAATTTAGTATGCTATTCACCTCACCCTGAATTCTGTTTAGATCAAATTAATAATCAATAGCTCCATATTTGTCCGTGTAAAGGGATCTTTGCTTCTAAGTTGCAACTACTTTTCGGCGGTCAATATACCCATAGCTCCATATTTGTCATTTTGGGTCGTTTTTGACCGGGTGGTTTTACTTATGATATTCCAGTGGTTGCTTGTCTAAGTTTAAAGCATTGGACTTGTACTTCTATCCCGAATTTTCAACCATGACCTCTTTTAGGAGCCTATTAATAATGTATCATCATGAGTTTAGCTCACTTGAATGTTACTTGGGCCAACTGTGTCCCATGAAATGAAAATTTCGACTACAGACTCTACGCGGTTACATGTTTTTCTAGAAATGTTTGCCGATGATATCTTACATGATGACAACATCGGTGACCTTTTTAAAACATACCCAATTTCACCAGTAAATTGCAGCAATACAATCAACTAGTTACCTTTATCCCCAACCATTTTTATAACAATTTGTGAAATGTTGCAATGTTCCTAAAATAACTTGAAGTGGAAACTACACAATTCTGCTAAAATGAGCCTGTTTTATAAAAGATGCCGATATGACAGTGAAAGTCGAAACTAATCTTGGTCTTTTTTACATACAAAAGGCGTAGTGGTTGATTGCTAATGGACCGGCAAATGTTAATGTAATATTGCTCTTAGCACGTGCTGGATGAGGCTAGTAATAATTTTGATATAATTGTTCAACTTGATCCCTGTATGAAATGAGGAGGCATGATGGGGAGACAATGCCTTGATAATGATTACTGGTCCAATGTTTTTCTAATATTTTAAGTGAAAGCATCAAAGCAATATAAAGGTCTTACAGCTTACAATTTGGTCCAAACCGTATGATAGTTCCTTAGAGTAATCCTTTGATAACAAGTGATAATGATATCAACCTAAAGAGTTTTGCACTGGTTACTGCTCTCTAGTCTCTACCCATGTAGTTGAGCCAGGTACGATCTCACTTTCGAGGTTAAGCTAGACATGAAATCTATATTTAGGCGAGCGTTTAGCTGCATATCTAAATGTTATTCACATTCTAGTTGTTTACATTTGATTGTGGATATTTTTTTATTTATTTTTGCATCATGTAAGAAGGGTTAACAGGCTTGGCCGCTCTCCTATAATGTTATGAATAACAAATGTATTAAATATGATTACTAGTTTGATGAAATGATTTTGGGAGGTTGTAAGATGTGAATATGCTTGAGCCACTTTTGACCTGTTTGATTCATTCGACTTGGAGATAATGCAGCCCTAGCCGACCTATGTTAGATAGATGAGTCAAATCTGTTGTATCTAGACTGTATACAAATAAAGGCGCTTACTACGTATACTAAATTACTCTGTTAGATAGATGTAAATAGTCTCTCATTCTTCTTGTGTGTCTTTGGTCTCTGAGTGAATACTATCTATGTTTACAAATTACAATCCTAAAAAGATTACAGGACTGTACTTTGAGAAAAATGAACAGTTTAACCATGCATCTGGGTCATGTTTCTTATGATAATATATTATTGTATTTGATTGCAGATATGGCAGCACGCTGATCAGAACCGCACCGGCTTCCTTGGACGTCAGGAATTCTATAATGCTCTTAAGCTTGTAACTGTTGCACAAAGTAAAAGAGAACTAACACCAGATATAGTAAAGGCGGCATTATATGGACCTGCTTCATCTAAAATCCCGGCTCCATAGATTAATCTTGCAGCTCTGCCTCAATCAACCAACAACCTCATAATAATAATAATTTCACACGCCATCTAATTCCTTTCTTCTTCCCTTAATTTAAGATCTTGAATTTGATCTGATTGATTGAATTTTTTAAAAAAAGATGGAGAAATTCGAAGAGTATTTCAAAAGAGCGGATTTGGATAAAGACGAAGAATTAGCGGAGCCGAAGCTGTTGCCTTTTTTCAGGCTTCCAATTTGCCCAAACCCACTCTCGCTCAGGTACTATTTTCTTCTAATCACAACTCATCTGTTAGGATACATACATACTAGTAATTAAATTTATTCGAAATCATAAGTAGTTAGTTCAATACTCCTTTTATGTTCGTTGTTACTTTTATCCGCTGGAATTTATTATTATGATTCATTTAGTATGCTATTCACCCCACCCTGAATATTGTTAGGCTAGTTTAGATCAAATTAATAATCAATATACCCATAGCTCCAAATTTGTCTGTGTAAAGTGAGTTTTTTTTTTTTTTTTTATAGTAAGCCGTGTCAGTTGTAAGTTGCAACTACTTTTCGGCGGTCAAATACGGAGTCAAACTCGAGTACTTTAGTTAACACTTTTGTCATTTGGGTCATTTTTGACCACGTGGTTTTACTTATGATATTCCAGTGGTTGCTTGTCTAAGTGTAAAGCATTGAACTTGTACTTCTATCCCGAATTTTCAACCATGACCTCTTTTAGGAGCCTATAAATGGGCTATTAATAATGTCTGATCATGAGTTTAGCTTACTTGAATGTTACTTGGGGGGCCAACTTGTTACTTTGGCTGTAAGGGTTACTTACACGCGTTTGACTCTTATAGTTTGAATTTTACTTGGGCCAACTGTGTCCCATGAAATGAAAATTTCGAGTACAGACTCTATGCAGTTGCATGTTGTTCTAGAAATGCTTGTCGATGATATCTTATATAATGACAACATCGGTGACCTTTATAAAACATACCCAATTTTATCAATGAATTGCAGCAATCACAATCAACTAGCTACCTTTATCCCAAACCATTTTTATAACAATTTGTGAAATGAGCCTGTTTTATAGAAGATGGCGATATGACAGTGAATATCAAAATTAATCTTGGTCTTTTATACATACAAAAGACGTAGTGGTTGATTATTAATGGACCGGCAAATGTAAATGTAATATTGCTCTTGGCACGTGCTGGATGAGGCTAGTAATAGTTCTGATATAATTGTTGAACTTAAATCCTGTATGAAAACGAGGAGACATAATGGGGAGACAATGCCTTGATTATAATTACTGGTTCAGTGTTTCCAACTTTCTAAGTGAAAGCAATATAAAGGTGTCTTCGAACTTACAATTTGGTCCAAATCGTCTGATAGTTTCTTAGAGTAATCCTTCGATAACAAGTGATAATGGTACCAACCTAAGGAGTTTTGCACTGCTTAGTGCTCTCTAGTCTCTACCCATGAACAGTTGATCCAGGTGCGATCTGACTTTCGAGGTTAAGCTAGACATGAAATCTATATCTAGGCGAGCGTTTACCAGCATATCTAAATGTTAGTATTTACATTCGATTGTGGATACTTATTTATTTATTTTTGGGTCATGTAAGAAGGATTAACAGGCTTGGCCGCTCTCCTAGAATGTTATGAATAAGAAATGTATTAAATATGATTACTAGTTCAATGAAATGATTTTGGGTGGTTGTAAGATGTGAATATGCTTGAGCCACTTTTGAGTTTTGACCTGTTTGACCCATTCGACTTGGAGATAATGCAACCATAGTTGACCTACGTTAGATTGATGAGTCAAAACTGTTGCATCTAGACTGTATACAAAATAACGATGCTTACTATGTATACAAAATTACTGTGTTTATTTTACCGGGGTCTTGATCCCCTTTACCCCAAAAAATACAAACTTACTGTGTTAGATAGATGTGAATAGTCTCATTCTATTTGTATGTCTTTGATTGAATCCTATCTATGTTTACAAATTACAATCCTAAGAAGATTATAGGACTATACTTTGACAAAAATGAACAGTTTAACCATGCATTTGGGTCATGTTTCTTATGATAATATATTACTGCATTTGATTACAGATATGGCAGCACGCTGATCAGAACCGCACTGGTTTCCTTGGCCGTCAGGAATTCTATAACGCCCTTAAGCTTGTAACTGTTGCACAAAGTAAAAGAGAACTAACACCAGATATAGTAAAGGCGGCATTATATGGACCTGCTTCATCCAAAATCCCAGCTCCGCAGATTAATCTTGCAGCTCTGCCTCCAGCTCAACCAAATCCAATGGCACCACGTCCTCCCACACAACAGCCTGGGATTGTCAATTCAATGGCCCCACGTCCTCCTACGCAACAGCCCGGGGTTGTCAATTCAATGCAAACTCAAACTTTTGGCATAAGATCACAGGGGCCTCCTAATTCAATGGCTCCTCCTTCAGTTGCTCCACCTTCTGGACAGTATTTTGTACCTCAAGGAAATCAGTCAATGAGGCCACCACCTCAGAGCGGTCCTCTTCCATCACAGGGTGTTGGTGGTCCTAGTTTTCCGGCAGGTGGTGGTCTGGCCGGTCCTGGTCTATCAAACTCGAATGTCTCAGGTGATTGGCTTGGGGCTACTGTGCCAAAACCCCAAGAGCCACTATCATCCTCATCTTTCACAGCTTCTAGACCATCTGTTGGAGGAAATGCAATTACTTCTGCCGCTATGTTTGGAGGTGACTTGTTTTCTGCTTCCCAATCTATATCTAAACCGTCATCATCCTCAATTACAACACAAACTGCAAGCATTCCACCCGTTTCTTCTGCAATTGCTCCTGTAACTTCTGAGCCCCAGACTCCAGCGAAGATAGACCCACTTGGTGCATTGAATGCTTTTACAAGGCAACCCACAGGTGGTCCAGTACAGTCAGCGGGGCCATCTCTACCAAGACCAAATCAACAGGCCCCGACTCAAAATGCTCCAGTACAGTCAAGTGGGCCATCCTTACCTCAGTGGCCAAAAATGACGCGGGCTGGTGTTAACAAGTATATGAAAGTGTTCATGGAAGTCGACTCTGACAGAGATGGGAAAATCACTGGTGATCAGGCTCGTAGCTTATTTTTAAGTTGGAGACTACCAAGAGGTAAATACTCTTAGCTTAATTTAATAGAGCATTAATGCCTAATTCAACTCTTTCTTGTAAAATGATTTACGCTCTAGTGAAATGTCTTTCCCTAATAGATTTCCTATAAACACGACAAGCCGTAATGTTCTTGTTATGTTTCGACAGAAATTCTGAAACAGGTGTGGGACTTGGGAATTTATGCAGGTGTACTTAGGTAAATTAGGAAAGTAATTAAGATAATATAATACCTAATGAATGCCTAACAGCTGTGATATGCAGCCTAATACAGCCATGACATATATTTCTAACAGTTCATTTTATGGGGGAGGAGACGAGGGGTGGGAGTGGGATCAGGAAGTTGATGGACTAATGCAGTCACAGCTCTTTCCGATTTTCTTCCCTAAGTTGAGTTCTATTGATAAGCTTTGACAAATCATCATCGGTGTTTACATGGATTCTTTTCTTAGTTTTTAGGGTATTTGTGCTGTGATTGAATTTGATTTGGTTGAATCATTCCTTAAAGATTTTATCCATGCGATCTTTTTTATCTTCTTTAGAATGCTCACTGTCGTTGGTTTCCATTGGTGTTAAAAGGTTGAAGATAAGAAGGAAATTTTGGATTCTAGAGAAAAGATGGCCTTCTACAGGAATAAAATGCAAGATCTCGTGAGTGTCCATTCTTCTCAATATATGGATCAATGCCTGCCCATAAATTTACTGTGTTATACACTGTATATGGAAGACGTGTTCTCACCTGCTTTCTTCACCAGGTTTTATACAAAAGCAGAACGAGCAATAGCTGATAAACGTGAGGTATATTGGCGATTTGAAATCATGTCTTCTTTCTTTCTATCTTTTGATTATGGCTTTTTCGCGGTTCTTGAGATTTGTCATTATCTAATTCCAGGCAGAGATGCTTGCTAAGAAATATGAAGAGAAGTACAAACAGGTGGCAAAACTGGCCTCTAAGTTAACTATTGAGGAGGCATCTTTCCGTGATATTCAGGTAAAATCCCACTTTTTATTCTCTCACACAAAATAAAATATATTTGCACCTAGAAAAACGATAAAAAACTCTACGACTTGACAATATAATGGTTTCAGTTGCTTTGTCTTCGTCTATTGTGCTGATAAATCTGACCATTCTTAGCGATTGCTAATGCTCCTTCCACAGTTCACCAACATTTTTATTCACCATGCTGTGGGTGTTGTCCCGGTTCGTCTTATGTCAAAAAAAATGGGACCAGACTCACGAGCCCATTGCTACAAGTCTATAATTCTCTTGCCATAAAAGAAGTAATGAACGGAAAATGCTGGGAATTATAGGTGGCACATGGATGGGCTGGGTAATGGGTTTGGACTTTGGATTGTGTTGTGGTTGACGTGTTGACAAATTTGTTCTTTTTATTTTATTAAAGATAAATTTTTTGAAGTTTGTTACAAGGCCTATTAATTTTGTTTAAACAAGTCAATTTAGTATGTTGTGATTGGTTTGAACATATTTTGGAGTTGAAGCACATTAATCGTAACATGTAATACATTCCCATCTTTTTGTTAATTGAATTAAATTTTCTGTTGACTTCTAGGAGAGGAAGACGGAGTTGAATCAGGCACTTGTGAAAATGGATCAGGGTGGCAGCGCTGATGGTATCCTTCAAGTAAGTTTACTTACTTCCATATGATCCTAACGGATTTTAGTAAGTTTTAAGGACGGCTTGACTGACCCATAATTTTTTTTCACCTTTTGTTTTTAATCAAATAAATATAAAATAATAAATCATTAAACATATATTCGGCTGACCCAGGTTCGTGCTGATCGTATCCAATCCGATCTCGAGGAACTACTGAAGGCTTTAACTGAACGTTGCAAAAAACATGGAATTGATGTCAAGTCAACTGCGGTTATTGAGCTTCCAAAGGGTATCATCTTTCATCTCATTCTATCAGGAATACTACATTAGCAATATCTGCATAATATTATAATTAAATGATTGATATTGCGTTATGGTTCACCTATTTTGTTTGTCAAGGTTGGCAACCTGGAGTTCCAGAGATATCTGCAGTGTGGGATGAGGATTGGGATAAATTCGAAGACGAAGGTATGACGCTCTTTCTTTTATAGTAACTATTTATGAGAAAAGGAGCAATGTCAGCTCATTTCCGTTAAAAGATATTCGTGTTGTGGGTCAATTCAACCCGCGTTCCACACAAAATATCCGTTTTGACTTTTGACCCATACCTCTTTCATCTATTACCCAGCCAGACCATCTTGCTATCTCTACCTTATGCTTTCACGTTATTCTCTTTAACCACATCTCACACAAATTATCCGTTTTGACCCATACCTATGACAGGTTTCTCATTTGATGCTACTGTGCCTGCAAATACCAAATCAACATCTCAGGCAGAAAACTCGTCTACGATGGATGACGTTTCTGAGGATTCATATTCAAATGCTGACAAGAAGTCAGAGAAGCCTTTCGAGACTGAATCAGTATACGCATATAGCGAAGATGAGTCGGCTAAAAGCCCAGCTGGTAGTCCCACGGCGCAAAAAATATTTGAAAGTCCAACCAAGGAGGATTCATTTAACCATTTTGGAAAGAGCTTTGATGCTGACACAGAAAGGTACCAATTGGATTTAGTTTATGGTCTGATGTCTAAATACAATAAAACGTGTACCTATACCTTGTTTGGTGGAAAGATCTCAACATGCAGTAGCCTATTACTCTTGTTTTCATTTTTTGTTTGTATAAAAAAATTGAGTTCGATCTTCTTCTATTAGGGGGTTTGATGACCAAGGATGGGGTACGTTTGACAACAATGATGATGTAGATTCGGTGTGGGGATTCAATAGTGACACAGCTAAGGTGAGTTCATATCTTTTTCTTCAATTATATCATCGCATTCAATGGATAGTGTATAATGTTATAGAAATGACAGCAAGCATCAGGGGTAGTACAGCGTAAGCTGGAAAAATGCTACTAAATGAAAAGATACAATAAACGCTTTAAAGTGAATTAATACAATACATTTCAAGGTACTACTCTAGAGTGGACCTTTAAACTGAACCAATCTAAAACTGGTTTTGTATCAGTTGCTAACCGTTTTGGTATGCAAGTCATAATTTGAAAAATATAAACCTAGAACGAAGTTGTTCGGAATTTAAAAGAAAATAGAAAACCTATCTCTATTTTGAATGATAGATATGCCCTTGCAAATAACTTCATTTTTACAGGATGCCGAACATGAGAAGCATGGAGAGAGTTATTTCTTTGACTCCAATAGCCTCACTGCAAGTCCAAGGAAAAGTGATTCCCCACAAGGCGGTAATAGTTTCTTCCAGAAAAAGAGTCCATTTGGGTTTGATGATTCGGTTCCTGGCTCACCAGCTTCTCGAGCTGGCACCTCACCACGATACAGTGGGGGAGGAGCAGAGAATTCTTTCTTTGATAATTTCTCGAGATACGACTCTTTTAGTGCCACTGACCGAGGTTCTCCCAAACAAGAAACCTTCTTGAGATTTGATTCCATGAGCAGCTCCACACAGGATAATAACTTTTCAAGATTCGACTCAATGAGCAGCACGGCACAAGACCGTAGTTTCGCAAGGTTTGATTCAATGAGTAGCAATGCGGGTTTTGACCATGGTCATACATACTCATTTGATGACTCAGATCCATTTGGGTCAAACGGACCGTTTAAGGTGTCGTCAGAAAGTCAAACGGGGAAAAATGAAACTGATAAATGGGCATTTTAGTTTTGGTTGTTGGTGTTATTATACTGTGAAGAGGGTTTTTGTATTCATGAAGGATGGGTATGGGGATTACCATGTATTTTTTTTTTCCTTCTACAGGCCTGATAGTCTGTTTGTAGCACTTGCTTGTCTTTGATTCCATTGCATGAACTTTACGATATTTCTTTGGTATGATTTTGACTAGAAATTCTAATATTGGATTGTGATTACTATAAATATCTGGTTGTGATTGTTAGATGCTTATTGTAAAAATAATGTACACTAAGGTTTAAACATTTTTATTGGTAATAAACTAGTTACAGAAGCACTTATATATGGCAAGAGGTAGGCTAGAATTAGATGTAGTCAAATTTGATACTCATTGTGTGTTTTTCTAATTATGGATTGGCTTGTCTTAGAAAATTATCATGAGAAAGTGTTTTGCGAGTCGTTGCATTTGTTAAGAACAGGGATGATAGTGTTGATGCCACTATATCTACGTACTTTATACACGAAACCCGTGCTCGCACACATACACTCACACCCCTCAAGTGCTTCCACTCCGTTTTTGCCTTTTTTGTGCTGAAAGTGGCATTGCAGTTCTCCATGTTTTTGGAGTGCAATTGGTATCGTCTAGGACTGATCACGGTATGAAAATCGGACCGGACCAAAAATCGTTTTGGTCCTAAAGCATTATTCAAATTATTAAAATTTTGATTTGAGACTAGAATTATTCAAATTATTAGAAGTAAGAAGATCAATTGAACATAGAAGTTATATATAGTCAAGTTTCTGACGTCTTCATCACAAATTAGTTTAAACTCATTGTGTGGTACTTCTAACTATGGATTGGCTTGTCTTAGAAAATTATCATCAGAAAGTGTTTTGCGCGTTGTTGCACTAGTTATGAACACAGCTGATGGTGTTTGATACCACTGACATGTAATATAGATTAATGCCTTTTTAGTGATGAAAGTGGCATTGCAGTTCTCTATGGTTTTGGAGTGCAATTGGTATCGTCGAAGTTACATTTGGTAAATCAGTCCTCCAAAAAACTATTGCCACCTGTGAAGTTTTTGTTACGTGAAATGTATAATCGATAAAGATTGTTTGCCAAAATTTTTTGATTACACCTAACGGTTGACGCAACGCTGTAATCATGAGATATTCATCAAGCAATAGGTATTGCATGACTTGAAAACGTATTTATATCATAGCTGAACATGCACTAACAGGGTTTAGAAGTGGGATTTAAAGTTGATTTAAATTGTGATTTGAGAGTAGAATTATTCAAATTATTAGAAGCTAGAAGATCAATTGAACATAGTAGTTATATATAGGAATTGGTAAGCGTTTTTACAAATTATTCGAAGTACTGCTAACATTAAAGCATCCGGAGAGGAATGGGCTGAGACCGGAAGACAAATCGACGTCTGTACTTCAAATGAGACTATTAGAAAGTAACAAGACATATCCAGAAAAAAAGGATAGGATCAAGCTTACATGTAGGTCATATGCATTGCATCAAACACTTGGTGGGTGTGTCTACTACATAAAAAGTAAAACATTTTCATTATTTTTAACTTAAATTTATTAAAAAAAAATAAAAAAATAAATTAACATTCACGATTAATAAATCAAAAACCTATTGACATTAAAATATACAGAATTGAGGAGGAATTTGTCTAGCTAACAAATAAAAATTAAAAACGCTTTTGTTATTGGACTAACAGGACCAATGAATAATTACAAAGGCTTTTGTTATTAGACTACCAGGACCACCTTCCATATCCATAAGGCCCATCAAAGAACAAGGCCCCACCATGTTGTAATGGAGTTGGGAGGTCTTGTAACATACTCAAGTTTGTGACATCTTCTTCTTGCTGTAAATCTTCATCAGAAATTAGTCTTACACCACACTCCTTCACCTCAACAAAATCTTCATTATCCCCTTCTAAGAAACTAAATTTAACAAAATTCTTTGCTTCCTTCCATCCCTCCCATCCCCATCCCCGTCTATCATCCCTCTTCGTATAATGCAACCATATCATATATGAATCTTGGATTCCTCCTATCACCTCTTTCTCTAAATAATCCCTAATTACAGATGGAATGTAATCTTCTGTATTCAGAGAAGCTCCATCAAAGTTCTTTACAGAGATTCCATTAAATCTTTCTGAAGGCTTTTTGCACTTGAAAACAAAACAAGTTCCATATCCCCTAAACTTATCAAAACACCAATCTGATGGTAATTCAACCTTTACATCATTTCCCCTACTTCTGTTTGTAAACCACTCTGGAATATTGCTATTCCCATGATATCCTATATCTAAACGATAATAGTCAGTGTCTTGCCTGAAAAATTCACATCTGTTAGTCTGGAAACCCACATACCCAAGGAAAGCAGAAAGCTGCTGGTGAATAGAGCCTTGGGAAGTTATAGATGAGTCAAGACACTGAGTCTTCGATATAGACCCCTCGCTATCAACGGTAACATTCTTTAACAACTTTGGACAATTTCTGAATTCATTGAACCTAGTCCTGAATGGGTATTTAGATGATCCCGACACTTCTCTTAAGGAGGTGCAATCAGATGCATTAATTTTCCATACCCTAGGTGGAAGTTCGGGCAACACTTCCAGCTTCTTGCAACCATTAACATAAAGTGCAAAAAGATGAGAAAGTTGACTCAAACTTCCAGGCAAGCTAGTAAAATTGTTCCCTTCCAAGTATAGATTTTTTAGACATGATAAGCCTCCAATGGTATCAGGCACTTGTTCTAAATTGCAGTAGCTTAAATTCAGGTTCTTTAACATATGTAAACCTTCCAATGATGACCAAACTGATCTTTGGGGATGTGGTTGTTTACTTAGTAGTAAACCAAAAGGAGCAGTGATTGAATTCCACCATCTAGGTTGAATCCTCCCTTGGCCACCGAATGACAATGATTCAAGGTTTACTAGAGATGATACAAAAGAAGGAAGTTCTGTAATGGCAGTTCTGTCAATATGAAGTTCTGTTAAGGTCTTGATCCGACCTAATGCTTCAGGGAGTTGGTCGACTTTTAGGCACCCCGTTAAATTTAAAACTTGAAGAGCATCCATTTCCACTCTACTTGGAAAATTCTGAAGCCGTTTGCAGTCTCTAAGATTTAACACAACAAGCCTCTTGAGTATTCCAATTGAGAGATGAATGCTAACCAAATTCACACAACCTTCAAGACTTAGCTCTTCAAGATTTGTAATCTCTGAGAAGTCAGGGGTGGTTGTTAGGTTACAACAGTGCCTTAGCTTCATTATTTTCAACCTTCTTAAACACTGATATCAACAGAAAAAAGATCAGTTCTTATATCTCTAGGTGTCAAACACAAACACATGTATGAAAAAGTAAATACCTTTGGTGTTGTCCAAAGTTGTTTTATGTTGCTGTGAGACAAGTCGATGGCAACAATGTTTTCTGGATAGAATTCTGGAGGCAAGTAGTTGAAAGGGCATCCATGCCAATAAAACAAGCTTAGCTTATTTGACAAGAAATTCAAAATTTTGAGGCTCCCTGAGTACTTCACATTGTAGCCCTTCAATTCCACTTTCTGATGAAATTCTTCCTTAGAATAAATTTTCAGGATCCGCAAATTTTTCATAAGTGCAAAAGAATTAGCGTTTATTTCAACCTTTTGACTAGATTGCCTTAATAAAATGACTAGAACTTCAACTGCTTCAGTCATTGCCACCTGAAAAAGCAAGAAAATGTAACTTAAATTATAAAGAGTAACATATGCAACTGTGTATACTTTTATATTAATATGAAGGTAAAGAAGAATATGCCACTTCTTACTTCCTTTTCACTCGATGCAGATGATATACACAATCTTCTCTGTTCTTCACGAACAATTTCCCTTGCCATTGCTTGAATTAAGTCATGCATTTGAAGTGACATGTCACTAGAGATCGTGATTAATGACTTATCAACTAGAACTTGCATGTTTGTAACTGCAAAAAAGTTACAGCCATCTAGTACGCTTGCTACAAAATCCCTGTTTTCTCCAACGAATAAACATGCAATATCAAGTAAGATGTTTTTCTGATGGAAGTCTAGCCCATCGTAACTTAAACGAAGCACTTGTTGTATCTTTTCATTAGGACATACTTTGAGCTTTTCCAGTTCACTATCCCACTGATCCACAGTTTTGCCGTATAAAAAACCACCCAAATGTTTGAGGGCCATAGGGTGACCTTGCACATAGTCCACAACTTTCTTAGAAACCTTTTCGAATTCTCTAGAATAATCTTTTTCTTTAAAGGCATAGGAACGGAAGAGCTCAAGAGATCGATCCGTATCTAGAAAGTCCATGTCATGGATTTCATCCACTCTATGTGATCTTAGCAACTGTTTATCTCTACAAGTGAATATAATAAGACTTCCAGGATAAAACCATTCACGTGAACCTGTTAGACGTGAACCTGTTAATGCTTCTAACTGCTCCACGTTATTCACATCATCCAAAACAAGAAGGATCCGCTTACATGCCATCCTTTGCTTTATTGCCATAGAACCGTCTCCAACACTTGATATCTTCAGCTCATCTGTTTTCAGAATCTTACCAATCATTTGCATCTGGACTTGAGTTAGGCTTTGTTTTTCTTCGACTTCTTTGACATCTTCACAAAAGCAACTTCCTTCAAAGTGGACATACATCAAGTTATAAATAGCTTTGGCAAGGGTCGTCTTTCCTATCCCGCTTATACCGCATAATCCAATCATGTTAACCTTATCTGACCCAACGAAGCGTGACAAGTTTAATTTGTTGAAATGGAAATCGATGCCAACAAGGTTCTCACCAACATGTAAGGTTCCGTCACATAATTTTTTGAGAATTTCTCTGGAGATGGAATCAATGAACTTGTACTCATACCTGTTAACCACAAAGAG
Source organism: Artemisia argyi (assembly GCA_030686995.1). Taxonomy (NCBI): domain Eukaryota; kingdom Viridiplantae; phylum Streptophyta; class Magnoliopsida; order Asterales; family Asteraceae; genus Artemisia; species Artemisia argyi. Next base: position 12,493,565 of record CM060682.1, on the reverse strand, counting down.
ACAATAAGTAAGAGAAACTACGTAGTGCTAAGCTTTAGTAGAGCTACAAGACTAATTACACAAAAACAAGAAATTTACCCATTTGTCATGTCCTGGAGATCCCATCCAGATAAGTTAGCCGCCATTGATAAAGCTTTCTCCCATTCATCTACCTCTGGTCTTTTTAATTTTTTATGTTTATCAAAAGCTTCAGCATAGCTCTCCGTTTGATTCCTCACTGCGCTAGGTTTAACATCATAAAAGATGATTTGAACCTCATGTTTAGGCTCTCCCATTTGCTTGCACTCAAGTATTTTGACAAGTTCCCTCAAACACCATGATGAAGAAGCATAATCTTTGGAGAAGATAACTATCAAAAATCTTGATTCTTCAATGGCTTTGTAAAGTTGAGGAGATATCTCTTCTCCTTTAGGCAATTCTCTATCATCTCTAAAAGCATGAATTCCTTTTTGCTTGAAATCATTGAACATATGATCCATGAAGTTTTTGCGGATATCTTCACCTCTGAAACTTACAAAAACATCATATTTCCAGCGATGAGGAATGGACGTAGTAGCCATTATCAATAATGAGATCGAGCTGCATGTGTTCACGAGAAAAGATCATCAGAAAGAGTAAAAATACAAATACAGATGAAACACTAATTAAATTAATACTAAGTAGCAACAAACATGTGAGTGAGTGCTTTTGTGTTATACCATGTAACATGTAGACAGAATATACATGCTAGTTGAAATATTGAACTTGATAACTTTTGCAATTCAATCTTGATATATAATACTATTATCTATTGTTCATACTAATGTAAAATCTGTGGTCTACAAAAACTTGTTGAAATATTGGACTTGATAACTTCGACGGGATGAGCCTAAAACTATCATGACCCTAAAAACTACAACGATCCGACCTTTAATGGTCATAAAAATTACAAATATGACAGCCCAACAATCCAACTTACGTATAAGCACCCAAGGTCAATTACTCAGTAAAAAGTACCCAAGCATGACCCAAACATTTGACATAAGTTTTCTTTGGCTATATATAACAGTTTTTGCTTTGTTTTAAGATTACCCAACCACTACTGAACAAATAATAACAACATTAATAAGTTGTTTAGTTACTACTATGAGATATGCAAATACAAAAATGAAGCAATAAAAAGTACTAATTAGAAATGACTTACAATAAATATATATAGCGATTGATGAATGGATAGATGGAAGTCTTTGAAATGAATTGATTGAATGCAATCAAAATGGAAGTTCCAGTTGAGTTAGAAAGAGTAAAGGTAGGTGGTTGGTTGACTCAAAGTCAACTTTAATTTCACTTCTAGTCCCTTTACTTTAAGATAAGAGGCAACTGAGCAATCATTTGTCAAATAAATTATTTCATACAGCAAGTAATATTTTTGCTCACAGTTTTTAGTGATTAGTGATAATCCTTTTGCCACTAGGCTGTCTTTGAGCAATTTTGATCCAAATGTTGGTCTCCTGAATGTGGAGAAGCCATAAAGATAACATTTTTTGTGAACCATACAAGTTCTTGTTGCAGCAAAACTTATTCAATGTGTTTTATTAAGCAATCTCTTTACATAGTCCGTCCATGAGTTTATTTATTTGGGAAAACAGGAAAAGTATAGAAGTAAATTGTATTTGTTTGGTCATATATGTTCTGTAAATAACCAACAGTGCGACCACAAATGAAAATGGTTTACAAGAAGAATAGCACAGAAAGCATTTGATTATATATCATCAATCCGAATCTGTATCCAATAAAAACAAGTTACACTTGTATCTGAACTAAATGCAATTTGATGTAATCCTTCCAGCACAAGTTTTTTTTCTAGTACAATGAAAACCACCAAGTTTTCAAAGATAATGACACTAAATCAAATTGATTGTAACTTCACTAACAATACCCAGTAGCTAGTACCCTTTACTTGCGGTCCTTCTCACTGTAGTTTTTCGCTCCACATTAGCAGCTATTGATCTTTCAAAGCTCATAGCCAATGGGGGCTTCTTGTTCTCTTTGCTACTTCTCAACGAATACCTCTGTAAATATCTGGTTTCGATTGTTAGATGCTTATTGTAAAAATAATGTACGCTAAAGTTTAAATATTTGTATTTGATACTCCACTGAGAAAATAGTCTTATTTTCAAAAGACAAACTACATCAAGGGTTATAATCTCATTCTACACATCGCAAATTCAAAACACCACAATCTATTCTTAATCCATAGGAAATCCAAAAATCTTGTTTCCAAAAATCTAGAAACAAGCTGAAGAATAATAGTTTGTCGGTATAATAATAAATGATTTCTACTTATATATTTCATTATTAGAGCCATAGGTACGGTGGCGAAATGTTTAGCCGAATCTGATGTGGCACCCATGTGGCACCACATTGGATGCCGCCGAACTATAGTCACCACTCCGCGAGCCCTCGCCATCTCCTTCCTTGCCGGTTCCTCGACATGAATAAGACAAAAAGGTTGTGGTACTTATTTATTATTATTTTTTAATTTTATTTTGAAATTGTGTTTTGTGTTTGAATGTGTGAATACAAATAGTTTCAGCTGAAAAAACTAAATGAATTCTACTCATGCATTTCATCAAACACCTGGGCGTGGGTGTCTAGTACAGAAAAGGTAAATCATCTTCATTATTTTTAACTTAAACTTATTAACAAAAAACCAAAATTTAGCATTCACGATTAATAAATCAAACTTGTACTGCTTTTAAAATCAGTGGCTAACAAATAAAAGTTACAAACCCATTTGTTATTGGACTACCAAGACCAGTAGCTCGCTCTTATACGCCCTCCCAAGGTGATGGCCCCACCATGTTGTGATAGAGATGAGAGGTCTAGAAACAAACTCAAATTTGTGACGTCTTGTTCAGAAATTAGTCTTACACCACACTCCTTCACCTCAACATCTTCTTCATTATTCTCTTCTAAGAAACTAAATTTAACATAATTCTTTGCTTCCTTCCATCTCTCCCATCCCCTCAATCCCAAATCCCATGTATCCCTCTTCGTATAATGCAACCATATCATATATGAATCTTGGATTCCTCCTATCACCTCTTTCTCTAAATAATCCCTAATTACATATGGAATGTAATCTTCTGTATTCAGAGAAGCTCCATCAAAGTTGTTTACAGAGATTCCATTAAATCTTTCTAAAGGCTTTTTGCACTTGAAAACAACACAAGTTCCATATCCCCAAAACTTATCATAACACCAATCTGATGGTAATTCAACCTTTACATCATTTCCCCTACTTCTGTTTGTAAACCACTCTGGAATATTGCTATTCCCATGATATCCTATATCTAAAGAATAATAGTCAGCGTCTTGCGAGAAGAATTCACATCTGTTAGTATGGAAACCCAAATACCCAAGGAAAGCAGAAAGCTGCTGGTGAATAGAGCCTTGGGAAGTTATAGATGAGTCAAGACACCGAGTCTTCGATATAGACCCCTCGCTATCAATGCTAACATTCTTAAACAGCTTTGGACAATTTCCGAAATAATTTTGCATATTCTTGAATCGGTCTTTAGATGATCCCGACACTTGTCTTAAGGAGGTGCAATCAGATGCATCAATACCACGTAGGCTATGTGGAAGTTCGGGCAACACTTCCAGCTTCTTGCAACCATCAACTAAAAGATACTTTAGATGAGAAAGTTGACTCAAACTTCCAGGCAAGCTAGTAAAATTGTTCCCTTCCAAGTCTAGTTCCTTTAGACATGATAAGCCTCCAATGCTCTCAGGCACTTGTTCTAAATTGCAGTATCTTAAATTCAGGTTCTTTAACATATGTAAACCTTCCAATGATGACCAAACTGATCTTTGGGGATGTGGTTGTTTACTTAGTAGTAAACCAAAAGGAGCGGTGATTGAAGTCCACCATCTAGGTTGAATCCTCCCTTGGCCACCGAATGACAATGATTCAAGGTTTACTAGAGATGATACAAAAGAAGGAAGTTCTGTAATGGCAGTTCTGTCAATATGAAGTTCTGTTAAGGTCTTGATCCGACCTAATGCTTCAGGGAGTTGGTCGACTTTTAGGCACCCCGTTAAATTTAAAACTTGAAGAGCATCAATTTCCACTCTACTTGGAAAATTCTGAAGCCGTTTGCAGTCTCTAAGATTTAACACAACAAGCCTCTTGAGTATTCCAATTGAGGGATGAATGCTAACCAAATTCACACAACCTTCAAGACTTAGCTCTTCAAGATTTGTAATCTCCGAGAAGTCAGGGGTGGTTGTTAGGTTACAACAGTGCCTTAGCTTCATTATTTTCAACCTTCTTAAACACTGATATCAACAGAAAAAAGATCAGTTCTTATATCTCTAGGTGTCAAACACAAACACATGTATAAACAAGTAAATACCTTTGGTGTTGTCCAAAGTTGTTTTATGTTGCTGTAAGAGAGGTCGATGGCAACAATGTTTTCTGGATAAAAATCTGAAGGTAAGAGCTTGAAGGGACATCCATGCCAATAGAGCAATCTTAACTTATTGGATAAAAAGTCCAATCTTTCAGAAAAGTTCACCGCATTGTCCATTGGTAGTTTAAGAATACGCAAGTTTTTCATTGGCGCAAATGCTTTACCGTCTATATCAAACTTTTGATTAGATTTCTTTTGCTGAATGTCAAGAATTTCAACTACATCAGTTGCCTACATACAAGAAATAGCATTACTAGATTGTATTATGAAGCATATGGAAATGAGTTGCATATGCAGTAACAAAACAATTCTTACTTTCTTTTCACTCAAGATAGTGTAGATCTCTGATGGATTAACCCACAATCTGCTTCGGTTCCCAGGCGTGCAAGATTCTTCAGATACAATTTCCCTTGCCATTGCTTGAATCAAGTCATGCATTTGAAGTGAATTATTGCTCGAGATCGTGATTAATGACTTATCCACTAGAACTTGTATATTTGTATCTGCAAAAAAGTTACAACCATCCAGTATGCTTGCTGCAAAATCACGATTTACTCCAATGAATGAACATGCAATATCAAGTAAGATATTTTGCTGATGGAGGTTTAGCCCATCATAACTTAAACGAAACACTCGTTGTATCTCTTCATTGGGATGTAATTTGAGCCTTTCCATTTCACTTTCCCACTGACCCATAGTTTTGCCGTATAAGAAACACCCTAAAACTATGAGAGCCAGAGGGTGACCATGCACATAGTTCACAACTTTCTCAGCAAGTTCTTGGAAGCCTGTAGAAGGACATTTTTCCTCAAAGGCATACGAACTAAAGAGCTGTAGAGATTGAACCTTATTTAGAAAGTCCATGTCATGGATTTGATCCACTCTATGAGATTTTAGCAACTGTTTATCTTTACTTGTGAAAATAATCAAACTTCCCGGGCAAAACCAACTAGCTGAACCCGCTAGTGCCTTTACCTGATCCCGATGATCCACATCATCCAAAACAAGCAGGATCGGCTTACATGCCATCCTTTGCTTTATGACCGTAGAACCTTCACCAACACATGATATCTTCAGATCTTCTGTTTTCAGAATCTTATTAATCAAATGCATTTGAACTTGAATTATGCCTTGTTGTTTTGTGACTTCTTTGACATCTTCACAAAAGCAACTTCCTTCAAAGTGGACATACATTAAGTTATAAATAGCTTTGGCAAGGGTCGTCTTTCCTATACCGCTTATACCGCATAATCCAATCATGTTAACCTTATCTGACCCAATGAAGCGTGACAAGTCTAATTTGTCGAAATGGAAATCTATGCCAACAAGGTTCTCACCAACATGTAAGGGCCCGTCACATAATATTTTGAGGATTTCTCTGGAAATGGAATCGATGAACTTGGACTCAAACCTGTTTACCACAAACACACAATAAGTAAGAAAAACTGCATAGTGTTAAGCTTTAGTAGAGCTACAAGATAATTGCACAAAAACAAGAAATTTACCCATTTGTCATGTCCTGGAGATCCCATCCAGATAAGTTAGCCGCCATGGATAAAGCTTCCTTCCATTTACCCACCTCTGTACTATTTGAAAGCTCATGTTTGGCAAATGCTCCAGCATAGGTCCCAGTCTGTTTCCTAACCACATCAGGTTTAACATCATAAAAGATTATTTGAACCTCGTGTTTAGGCTTTCCCATTTGCTTGCACCGGAGTATTTTGACAAGTTCCCTCAGACACCATGATGAAGAAGCGTAATTCTTAGAGAATACAACTATCAAAAATCTCGATTCTTCAATGGTTTTGTAGAGATGTGGGGATATGTATTCTCCTTTAGGCAATGCTCTATCATCTCTAAAAGCATGAATTCCTTTATGCTTGAAATCATTGAACATATGATCCATGAAGTTTTTGCGGATATCTTCACCTCTGAAACTTACAAAAACATCATATTTCCACCGATCATGAATGGACGTGGCAGCCATTATCAATTATGAGATCGAGCTGCATGTGTTCACAAGAAAAGATCATCAGAAAGAGTAAAAATACAAATACATATGAAACACTAATTAAATTAATACCAAGTAGCAACAAACATGTGAGTGCTTTTGTGTTATAGCACGTAACATGTAGACAGGATATACATGCTAGTTGAAATATTGAACTTGATAACTTTTGCAATTCAATCTTGATATATAATACTATTTTCTATTGTTCATACTAATGTAAAATCTGTGGTCTACAAAAACTTGTTGAAATATTGGACTTGATAACTTCGACGGGATGATCCTAAAACTATCATGACCCTAAAAACTACAACGATCCGACCTTTAATGGTCATAAAAATTACAAATATGACAGCCCAACAATCCAACTTACGTATAAGCACCCAAGGTCAATTACTCAGTAAAAAGTACCAAGACGGTTGAAAACCCGACCACGACCCAAACATTTGACAAAAGTTTTCTTTGGCGTTGTTTAAAGATTACCCAACCACTACTGAACAAATAATAACAACATTAATAAGTTGTTTAGTTACTACTATGAGATATGCAAATACAAAAATGAAACACAATAAAAAGCAATTAGAAATGACTTACAATAAATATAGCGATTGATGAATAGATGGAAGTCTTTGAAATGAAATGCGATCAAAATGAAAGTTCCAGTTGAGTTAGAAAGAGTAAAGGTAAGTGGTTGGTTGACTCAAAGTCAACTTTAATTTCACTTCTAGTCCCTATACTTTAAGATAAGAGGCAACTGAGCAATCATTTGTCAAATAAATTATTTCATACAGCAAGTAATATTTTTGCTCACAGTTTTTAGTGATTAGTGATAATCCTTTTGCCACTAGGCTGTCTTTGAGCAATTTTGATCCAAATGTTGGTCTCCTGAATGTGGAGAAGCCATAAAGATAACATTTTTTGTGAACCATACAAGTTCTTGTTGCAGCAAAACTTATTCAATGTGTTTTATTAAGCAATCTCTTTACATAGTCCGTCCATGAGTTTATTTATTTGGGAAAACAGGAAAAGTATAGAAGTAAATTGTATTTGTTTGGTCATATATGTTCTGTAAATAACCAACAGTGCGACCACAAATGAAAATGGTTTACAAGAAAGCATTTGATTATATATCATCACTCCGAATCTGTATCCAATAAAAACAAGTTACACTTGTATCTGAACTAAATGCAATTTGATGTAATCCTTCCAGCACAAGTTTTTTTTCTAGTACAATGAAAACCACCAAGTTTTCAAAGATAATGACACTAAATCAAATTGATTGTAACTTCACTAACAATGCCCAGTAGCTAGTACCCTTTACTTGCGGTCCTTCTCACTGTAGTTTTTCGCTCCACATTAGCATCTATTGATCTTTCAAAGCTCATAGCCAATGGGGGCTTCTTGTTCTCTTTGCTACTTCTCAACGGATACCTCTGTGTCGTCACTGGCTCTCTCCTCTCTAGCCTTTGTGCCGTCGAAACCTCTCTCCTCTCCACCAACGGTGTAGTCATCTTCCTCGCACTCTCATATTTCTTGACTTCCACAGTTCTCTTTGCTGACTCCATTCTAACCCCAAGATACTGTTTGCTAGGGGTCTGTTTCTCGACACCAGATTCGCCTCTCTTTCTTTTCAGCCTTTCGTTTCTTATTGCAGAATACTCTTCATAGAACCTACCCCTTTCGAACATAGGATTCCCAGCGTCAGATTGAGTAGTAGTAGCAGATCCCCTCAAAAGTATCTTGAACCATCTTCATTAAATCTCTTAATTCACGAGATATTGTTTGGTATTCAGGGCGGAGCTCAGGTTCTTCTACTTCAGAAGATGGTTTGGGCAAACGAGATTGTGTGTAAGAACCTGTTAGTCCAAGCAAAACAACAAACTTTAGTATAAACTAGATGAAAAGAAACTTAAGGTCAATACAAACCAATTATACGTCGATTCATAACCGGCTTTGCATCTTACAGAAAACATTGCTCTAAAAGAGTTTAATTCTTATATCAACCATTTATGAACTTTCCACTGAATAAATCGTCATATTTACATATAAATGATATCCACATTGTTGGAAAGTCTAAAATGAACAATTCTTTCATATTTCAGCATAAAATCAAGGAACTAGAATAACTTTCCATCAGTCGTGAACATGTAAAGATATTTCCATCATAACGAACACAAATTCTTACAAATTCATCTTTAAAAACAGAGCAAGAAACGTAACCTGAGGGTTTCCACATGTAACCAATTTAATTTTACATAACAAAAACGCCAAAGTTTCTAGTAACCACTCTACCGATTTCAACATACGCCTATAAAAACGTCAAAGTTACTAGTTCCTAACACGAACACCAAAGTTTACAGGGCTTCTTATCATACCCAATTTAACTTTACAAAATCGTAAACCCAAAAATCTCTACAAATCGATAAACAAATTCAATATAAATCGACCAAAAAGAACAATTTTGCATAATTCTTGAAACCCTTTACAGATCTTTTTACACCAAAACAAATTTTCTTGTATTCAGCTAGACATTTTCACAAACGGACAAACCCTTGGCGGTTCCGTAAAACACCCAATTTCACTTGACAAAACCCTAAACCCACAAATACCCAATACCCAAATCAATCAATCTCAACACAAACCAATAAAAAGAAACAAAATAATACCAGATGGGGTTTGAAGGTTGCTTGTTACACCAGTTGATCATTTTCATTTATTTGAGTTTAGTTGGTCATATCACATCACGCCATCTTATAATGGTGCAGAAGTTAAAACACCATTACTAACTATCAAAGATAATCTATCGAACTACAATGCTCTAGAAAAATGCACTTAAAACCAAACAAAGGCAGATAATTAAGGTAAACTTGGATCCAAAGTACAACAGACATAAATAACGGGGTGGTCATCACTGCTGCGTGCAGCAGATAAGTTTCTGCAGCAAGAATTTTTTTTTTTTTTTTTTTTTTTTTTTTTTTTTTTTATTATTATTATTTTTTTAATATACATGATACACCCTTTGCTATACACTACAACAGCAGATAAGTCCCTGCTGTTTTGCAGCAGGGATCATTAAGCCAATAATACTACGTAATTTATTACAAACAGAGGATATAAAAACCAATGTGAAGAACCACAGAAAAAAAAAAATGAATGTGTTGTATTTAATAACAAGTCCAAAAAACGTCACATTGAATTACAGACAGTTACACAATAATCTTGAAAAATCTGATACAAGTTAAGATGCTAAAGAGTATCAGCGCTAAAATGCTATTCAAAAACATTAGCCCCATCACATTTCATACTTATTCTTTAACCCAAGACAACAAACGAAGAATGTGTAACACTATATTGCTCTTCAAACACTTCTTTAACAAAATACTAATAAAATCATTATTATACAGCAGCAAAGATAGATAGCCACGCAAATATTACGCAAACACATAATACATCAAACACAATGACTAATGTCATATTATAACAATGTAGCGGTCTTCCATCTTATTTTCATGACAATTCAGACTTAATAGAACACAATAACCATACAAGTCTCAATTTATAACCATTACATTGCTTTCATAAATATTAGACCCAAAACATTTCTAATGCACTCTTAAGCATGCAAATCTCGCCAATTCCACCATTAACCATACAAGTCTCAGTTGAGAAAAGCAGCAATCAGAGCCTATTTGCAATGCATAACTAAACAAGAAAAACATGCAAGTTATCTAGTATAGCACATATAAATCCTGCAATTATGTAATGCATCAAACATTTGGGCTAACATCATATAATGAAAATGTAGCTATCAAGCATCTTATTGTCATAAGAGTTCAATCCTTTTAAACTATTACAATGTTCCACCATTGTCTCTTTCCAGGAATATTACAATACCATCAAAAATATCCTGGAAAAGGAAAACCACGCAACACAATAACCAGGTTTAATAACTGAACTACCACAACAATCAATTTAATATACCAACGTATATTACAGTAGGAAATAATACAGCAACAAATATACCACAAAAAACACGTACATCTTATTGTCATGACAATTTAGTTATACCTATTACATTGTTCGCTTGTTATCTGTTTTGGCTAGTTTTATAACTAAAAACAGCCCAAACCCGCTAGTGGAGCATAATAACCAAGTTTAATAACTAAATTGGCACAACAACTTATTTAATAACCACTGCATAGCTATTCATAACATTAGCCTCTAAACATTTCTCTACCCCATTACTAGCAAAAAAAAGGGGGGAAGAAAGATTCAGCTGCCGGAAAAATGAATTTTCCGGTGTTCTGTGGTGGTAGACGGCGGCAGTGATCGGAAAAGTGTGAGAGACCTCCACGCGCCGGCGCGTGTCTGCTCCGGTTGTTACCGGGTTTGTGTTGAATTGCTCCCTCTACTTTAGAATTGCTTTCTACTGGACTGGTTGCTTAAGTGCGTCTTTTTAGATCTATTTTATATTTCTTCGTATGTAAATTTACAAAGAGTAAAGGCAAGTGGGGTTGACTCCAAAAGTCAATTTTACATGTCCAAATTGTACTTCTAGCCCCTTGATTTTAGATAACATGTTGTAATTTCTTATATTAGGTTACATGTCATATTTTTTAGCTAACTCTGAAACCGTCACGTCACTAAGTTAGTGAATCTCAACTACTTAGGAAGTTCTCGAAACTGACACCTAGGATTACTCGAAACTTTTTTTTCTCGAAAGGTTCTAAAGTTCTCGAAATGTCATGTCACCTAGTTAGTAGAACCTCAACTACCAAGTACAGCCACGTAGATTTCTAGAAAATATGAATTTTTCGAGAAAAATCGAAAATTTATCAATTTTTCGAGAAAAAATATGGAACAATAAACTTCGAAAAATCTTAAAAAAAAACACTTCTTTTGTGATTGTTTTGGGGTTTTTCTTAGATTAATGACTAGGTAAACACAGTAAAAGTCACATATTGCCAAAATATTTTGATAAAATTCTCGAATCATGAGCTACTCCTTCCCATCCGGCAACAAGAAATGTAAACATCATGTTAAAGTCACATATTGCCAAAACATTTTGATAGCAATCTCCTTTTCCTCTCCCACAATATAAATGTTGCTTGCCTTTTGGGACAGAAGCATGTATCAAAGTTGCTTAAGGATATAGCAGTGAGATATTTACACCAGTCATATAAAACGCATCATTAACAGTTGCTTAAGGATCGGTACCCTGGTGTGCAAGTTGATATCTTGAGCTCGGCTAATACTAACTTACAGCCTTGCACACTTAAAACTAAGCACATCACAGAACCTTAACTGCATATCAGTTTATGGTCATTCAACAGAGTCTAAAGAACTCATATTTGTTCCAGCATATACCCATAAATTCAGCCTAATGAAAACAGTAATAAACTAACCTAATTCTAGTTGAGACTAATTCTTTTTTTTTCCAAGTAAACTACCCTATAAGTCACCCATGTCATAGTAAAAGAAAGACATAAAAAACTAGAATTTTTACTGTGTTATTACAACTCTATTCAAGGTACAATACCATGGATGCTACATCCGTGATGAGTACATATTTTTGAAGAACAGTCATGAATGATAATCAAGTATATAAGTTCCATAGATAGTTTAGACTTTAGACAATCTCAAAAATGAAAGCATGACACTATACTTTAACATGATATAGCAATCAAAAATACAATAAGCATATAAACACAGTTTTAGAAACTCGGAATATGCAACCAATTCGAAGTCAACAGTGAAAGAGCATTACCTGATGCTTGGTGAGACGTTTGAGGATGGCTATGGTTTTCTTGTATGCTTCCCTAAGAGCCGACTTCTGGGTCTGTGAGATCAAAATCAACACCTAATCACCTTGCTGCAATCAAACAAGATCTATCACATTAACACATATTTGGTTTCTAAAGCCTTCATTCTTGTGTAAATTTCCAGGAATAAAAAATCTGGTCTTCATCATAATAATAAAACTATAATATTAAACAAAAGTTGTAATAAAAGACCTTTGTTGCGAGTTCCTTCGTGCCAACTTGAACAACACTAGCAGCCGACTTTGCAGCAGATGCAGCAACAACTGATAACTTACCAAATCCCTGTATCAACACATATAGAAAATTAGTAACAAACCAAATATAGAACAAGAAAAGAACAGTAACGCAATTAACAGTGTATATTCAACGAGAATGTCACATGTGATGGTCTAGCAATATACTCAACAACTATAATTTACAAGCAATATAGGCAAACCATATATTCAACAACTATAATTAACAAGCAATATAGGCAAACCACATAACAAGTGAGCACACTTTTTTTTACATTACAGCTAACTAGTGATTTTCATTTCCGGCCTCAAAATTCTTATCTTGGTACCCTATGTAGCCATCCCATTAATCAACTTTAGGATCAGCCCTCAGTCACACAACTCAGTGGGTTACAGAGGTACCACATATTATCCTTGGGGCTGCGTGAATGGACCGATCACTTATCAACGTTTTGCAATAACATATGCCTATAAGATAAGACCAGCTGTAGTGGTGGCTACACCGCCAACGCCACCTTAACATTCACTCCCTTAACCAATTTAACCACCAAAATACCCGTAGTGGTGACCACCAATCCAACAACACAAACTCGTACATTCATACTCAAAATTAATTTGGTCAAACCCGTAGTGACCCATAACACCTCATGGTGTCCTCCATTACGCGCAACATTACTACTTATAATGCTATCAGCCTATCAAAAATCTCAAGTTTACAAAACTCCAAAAGACATAATAATCAGCAAAATCCTCTTTACTAGACCAATAAGCACAACATCAATCCAAACATATTCAAACAACATATACTTGTAACAATTTCTTAACAAATGACATTAAAAAGGTACAAAGATCTAATTTCTAACATACCCACAACTTTAATGATGAAATAGGTACTCAAATATAATGGGTTAAAGTTCAAAACCTCATTTTTTGACATACCCACATACAAAAGAATGAAAGAAAACCCTTACCTTTTATGGCGGCTGAGATGGTGGTGGCGGCAGCTGGGATGATGGTGGCCGGCGGATGGGGTGGTGGTGGCCGGCGGATGGGGTGGGGGTGGTGGTGGCGGCTGGGATGGGTTGGTGTGTGATAAAATGAGGTAGGGTTTTGAAATGAAGAGGTAAGAAGAGGAAGCTCTTATGAAGAGAAGTAGATGTGTGAATTTTTGAAGAGGAAACAAGCTCTTATGTCTTAAAAAAAAACAAACATGTTCCTTTGAAAAGATGTGAAAAGATGCAATAAGAGCTTATTTTGAAAAAACAAACGAGGCCTAAGTTATGGCCATGGATTGTGTAGCAAACTTATTATGCCGACCAGTACATATTTTTGAATGCTCAATGCGTATATTATGAATGTACAAATTTGCATGTAGCTAAGCAAAGTTTTCGACAAGCATGCTTATCAGATGATTACTTATGTCAAAATCGAAAAGTAAGCAGGTAGGCAATCCTTCATTATATTGTTATTGCTCTAAAAATATGATTCGTTATTCAAGTAGAAATGGATATATACTCGGCTGTATGAATTACGTTTTTAGTTGTTTGGGTAAAGTATGTTCTATATTATGATTTGTTATATCTTATTACGTTTAAAAGAATACTTTTGTTACAATCTCATTATAAGCAGTTAGAAGCAGTTAGGCTGGCAATCCTAATTGCATAGAAGATATAATTGGGCCTACATATAAAGAACATGTATCACTTCAGCCCAATTCTACTAGGCCTATGTCTAGTAGCTAACTAGCTATCTTCATTTTTTTCTATAGCTTGAGCCCAATAGTTGGACCAGACCATGTACTTAATTTGTGTACCTATTTTCTATTGCTTAGACATTGGCATTTAGCTCATTCCAATACATCATCCGTATTCCCTACCTACCACATTTATTGAAATACGGAGTATCTATTTAAAGCGCGCAAAAGACGTACTATGTATCACATGGAAGCACGAGTAATGAAAATAATCTAACATATCAATGAAAATAGCTTTGGGTTTTTATTATCTTTGATTAGAAGATATGAAGGCAAATGCAGGATTGGTATGTGTTTTTTTTTAACACACTTATACCTAATTTTAGTGCTCTCAAGTGAAACTAGCAGTTAATGTGAGAGTGTTTTAGCTTATTTTTTTTGTTGCATATGTGGTTATGATCTTACACAAAGCAACTACTGCTATATTTGAATGATTTTCAGTTGATTTAGTCCAACATTGTGTTAAATCATTTGTTTTGTTTTGTTGCATTTGTGGAATGTATATCTGAATGTTGATTGTCTTTGACATTAAGGGTGCGTCCTATCGGAATGAGGGAATGATAGTGGTAATGATTGTTAGTGTTGGGTTAAGATGCGGGGCCCACATTATATGAGAATGAAATATAGAAATTGCCCATACTCCATAGGAGTCTAAAAGGGGAGGAATGAATCTATCATAGGTTGTTTGTTACACCGGTTGATCATTTTCATTTATTTGAGTCTCACGTGAAGTTAAAACTGGAATACTTATAAATGGTGCAGAAGTTAAAACACCATTACTAACTATCAAAGATAACCTATCGAACTACAATGCTCTAGCAAAAATGCATTTAAAACCAAACAAAGGCAGATAATTCAGATAAACTTGGATCCAAAGTACAACAGATATAAATAATGGGGTGGTCATCACTGCTGCGTGCAGCAGATAAGTTTCTGCAGCAAGGAACAATTTTTTTTTTTTTTTTTTTTTTTAATATTCACATTTTTCACCCTTCAAGATGTTGAATTATACATGATACACCAGCAGATAAGTCCCTGTTGTTTTGCAGCAGGAATCAGTAAGCCATAAATAATACTACGTAATTTATTACAAACAGAGGATATAAAAACCAATGTGAAGAACCACAGAAAAAAAATGAATGTATTGTATTTAATAACAAGTCCAAAAAACGTCACATTCAATTACAGACAGTTACACAATAATCTTGAAAAAACTGATCCAAGTTAAGATGCTAAAGAGTATCAGCGCTAAAATGCTATTCAAAAACATTAGCCCTGTCGCATTTCATACTTATTCTTTAACCCAAGACAACAAACGAAGAATGTGTAACACTATATTGCCCTTCAAACACTTCTTTAACAAAATACTAATAAAATAATTATTATACAGCAGCAAAGATAGATAGCCACGCAAATATTATGCAACCACATAATACATCAAACACAATGACTAATGTCATATTATAACAATGTAGCGGTCTTCCATCTTATTTTCATGACAATTCAGACTTAATAGAACACAATAACCATACAAGTCTCAATTTATAACCATTACATTGCTTTCATAAATATTTAAACCAAAACATTTCTAATGCACTCTTAAGCATGCAAATCTCGCCAATTCCACCATTAACCATACAAGTCTCAGTTGAGAAAAGCAGCAATCAGAGCCTATTTGCAATGCATAACAAAACAAGAAAAACAT
This sequence comes from Artemisia argyi, assembly GCA_030686995.1. Taxonomy (NCBI): domain Eukaryota; kingdom Viridiplantae; phylum Streptophyta; class Magnoliopsida; order Asterales; family Asteraceae; genus Artemisia; species Artemisia argyi. The sequence continues at coordinate 12,477,587 of CM060682.1, read as the reverse complement.
GCAAGTTATCTAGTATAGCACATATAAATCCTGCAATTATGTAATGCATCAAACATTTGGGCTAACATCATATAAATGAAAATGTAGCTATCAAGCATCTTATTGTCATAAGAGTTCAATCCTTTTAAACTATTACAATGTTCCAGCATTGTCTCTTTCCAGGAATATTACAATACCATCAAAAATTTCCTGGAAAAGGAAAACCATGGAACACAATCAATTTAATATACCAACGTATATTACAGTAGAAAATAATACAGCAACAAATATACCACCAAAAACACCTACATCTTATTGTCATGACAATTTAGTTATACCTATTACAATGTTGTCTTGTTATCTGTTTTGGCTAGTTTTATAACTAAAAATAGCCCAAACCCCGTAGTGGAGCATAATAACCAAGTTTAGTAACTATATTTGGCACAACAATTTGTTAAATAACCAATTTAAAAACACTCCGTTAAACATTAGCCCCAAAACATTTCTAATGTAATCTTTAACATATTACAAAATAAATCAATAATTATCAAATTAGACATCATAAAGATGGCTAATGACACAAAATACATGAAAAACATTTGGCTAATGCATTACTGAGTATAACAACAATGTAGTCATATTTTCCATCCTATTGTCATGACAATTTAGTCATCAATACCAGTTTTGGCAAATTTTAAATAACCTAAAAATGACTAAATTGGCGCAACAACTTATTTAATAACCACTGCATAGCTATTCATAACATTAGCCTCTAAACATTTCTCTACCCCATTACTAGCAAAAAAAAAAGGGGGAAGAAAGACTCAGCTGCCGGAAAAATGAATTTTCTGGTGTTCTGTGGTGGTAGACGGCAGCAGTGATCGGAAAAGTGTGGGAGACCTCCACGCGCCGGCGCGTGTCTGCTCCGGTGGTTGCCGGGTTAGTGTTGAATTGCTCCCTCTACTTTAGAATTGATTTTTTTATATTTCTTCATATGTAAATTTACAAAGAGTAAAGGCAACTGAGGTTGACTCCTAAAAGTCAATTTTACATGTCCAAATTGCACTTCTAGTCGCTTGGTTTTAGATAACATGTATTTTCTTGTATTAGTAGGTTACATGTCATTTTTTTTAGCTAAATCTGAATTACTCAAAACTATCACGTCATTAAGTTAGTGGAATCTCAACTACTTAAGAAGTTCTCGAAACTTGTTTTTCTCGAAGGGTTCTAAAGTTCTGGAAATGCCATGTCACCTAGTTAATGGAACCTCAACTACCAAGTACAACCACGTAGATTTCTAGAAAATATGAATTTTTCGAAAAAAAATTGAAAATTTATCAATTTTTCGAGAAAAAATATGGAACAGTAAACTTCGAAAAAAATCCTTAAAAAAACACTAATTTTGTGATTTTTTTGGGGTTTTTCTTAAATGAATGATTAGGTAAACACTTGTATTATCATAAAAATCAAACCTTTAACTATTCTACCCGTGAAATTAGAGATTCAACCTATGAAAGTTTTCAAAAATCTTACCCAGTTTTGAACTACCTTCGAAAAACTAAGCAAACATAAATCTAACCAATAACTATCATATGGCTCTGATGCCAATTGTAATACCCATATTTGATCAACTTAAACCCTAAAGACTTGGTGGTGGTGTCGTGAGGTAGAGAGGAGAGAAAGAGAGAAAAGAAAGATAACTTTTATTATAATAAAACATAAACTACACTCTCAAGCACACATACAAGTGGGGGCACTTGTGTGTATATATCCTCCAAATGCCTCACATAGTAGGCTTAAGCTTGGGTTTGGTTCTCGTGGGCTAGGCTTAGGGACTTAGGACTATTTTGACTAACACATATATCCTATTAGTTAGCTTAGTCCCTCTAGCCCGATACTAGACTATTACTATTTATGTATGATATGTAAATTGGTTTAGAGATGGGATAGTAATGGTTTTGTTGTTAGGTTCTCCATGTTGAATGGTAAGGACCCGATGAGATTGATATAGATCAAGAAGCTCGGGTAACACTTAAACAAGAACCATACTTTACTATTGTGAGGCAGTATTTGCCCAAGTGTGTTGAAAAATTTATGAAGTTGTGTATGTTGCTATCATTTTATTGAGAGGTTTGTAGGGTTTAGATGTAAATCCTTATGGGGATGATCAACGACTGCTAGAGACCATAACTGGGTTTGAGACCCATGTTTGATACTTGACTGGTGTAGGATGCCTGCTTGGATTAGGTCTGTGACCAGAGAATCCATAGTCTGCGAGCATTTTAGAGAGAGAGATTGCATCTTTTCTTTCTCATATGTGGTGCATATTGGTTTAGGCCTAGGCACTGTTATGCTAATTCCCTAGGAATACCAGTCATGTCTGAAGGTTTTCAAGCGAATACATCCAGGTTGTTTGCCAGTAGTTGTACAAGTTGGTTCTGGACTTGTTAGAGCGTTGGGTGTGGCAACGCACGTACGCCTACATTGCAACGGCATTACCACACTGGAGGTAGCGCGTTGGCAACGTCGTTGCCCAAAATGTTAAGAAACTAACGTGCATTGGTTTGGAGAGAATTTGAAAAAATAACGGTTTGGCTATGCCAATGGCTAGAAATTTTGATTGTTTTTTAAATAAAAAAACATACCAATATATATATATATATATATATATATATATATATATATATATATATATATATATATATATATATATATATATATATATATATATATATATATATATATATATATATATATATATATATCTAATGCTTGGAAGCATTGACTGTATGTATTGGGAACGGAAAAATTGTCCGAGATCGTGGCACGGGCAATATGGAAGGGGTGGAAAAAAACCAAACTATTATGGTTGAAGTTGTTGCTTCGTACGATCTTTGGATTTGGCATGCATTTTTAAGGTAGCGGGTGCGAAAAACGATCTTAACGTTTTAGATAATTCTCTTTTATTCAATGACATTATTGATGACATAGCCTCTGAGGTTCCGTTTCAAGTATACAGAAATACATATGAGAAAGGGTATTATCTAGTTGACGGTATTTTCCTACAATGGGCCACCTTCATCAAATCATTTACGGTGGCACTATCCGAAAAACATGGTGCATTTAAAAGGCGACAAGAAAGTGGCCGAAAGGATGTCAAACGGGCATTTGGTGTCCTACAAGGAGGTTGGGGTTTATACAACAACTGCTGCTTGAGAAGTTAGCAAAATACGAAGAGTCATGTATACTTGCATAATATTTGTAATACACCGTAAAATCCCAGGTCATTTATTAATTCTAATTATCGACACTATTCTTAACTAAGCCATTTTTGTGGGCTAATTTGAATTTTTATATGAGACACTGTTTGTTTTAACACCCGATTGTTTTGATCACCGTTTGTTTGACACCCGATTATGTTTTGTCACCTGATTTTCACCCGAAAGTCACTCTTGGATATCACCCAATGAGGTTAACACCGGTAACTCCCGCTTGCGACCCGACACCCTTTTGTATGATAATACTTATGTGTGAGCAATATGGTTAAAGGTGTAGTAAACTGTAGCTATAGGTGTAGTTTTGTATGATAATTCTTTCCTCCCTGATATAAAACTGCTAGGGATAATAACTCTACTGCCATGATAATTTATAAATACTGCTATTTTGTGTGAGCAATATGGTTATATGTTCGTGAGTATTATGTTGATATAATACTACTATTGTCGTTGTAACAAAGGTAATAAATAAAACTCCAACACCTCTTGCATACACAGATTGTAATCACTTTTAAATTGATTTTTGCTGATACTACACTACTTGATTATTATTTCTAATATCAAAAGAACATGAGAACGTTCAAGGTTTATACTTAAAATTTTTAAATATATGAATTGTATGTAATATTACTATACGAACAGTCAAATACATGTATGTAATATTACTATCGTACAAGTAGATTTGATCTACTACTATTGTTGTTGTAACAAAGGTAATAAATAAAACTTCAACACCTCTTGCATACACAGATTGTAATCACTTTTAAATTGATTTTTGCTGATACTACACTGCTTGATTATTATTTCTAATATCAAAATAACATGAGAACGTTTAAGATTTATACTTAAAAATTTTAAATATATGAATTGTATGTAATATTACTATACGAACAGTCAAATACATGTATGTAATATTACTATCGTACAAGTAGATTTGATCTGAAGTAGTAAAGGTGATTAGGTGTGCTATATCTAAAGGACATATGTATTATTAAATGTATGTATACAAATACCTGTATCTATATATAAGCATTTATCTTGAGGCATATGTGTTGGAAGGTGGTTGTACAATTTTGGAATATGCTTCTATGTGTAGACTAAGACCATATGTATTAACTGATATCCCACTACTTATAAAAGAGTTTAAGTAAACCAATGTGTATTAGTCAATAAGTTATGTGTATTAGGGTGTAGGGTTATTAGGTGTAATGATTCATGTGTAGTTGCGGCATGTTATATGTTATTATATAAGCATTTATCTTGAGGCATATGTGTTGGAAGGTGGTTGTACAATTTTGGAATATGCTTCTATGTGTAGACTAAGACCATATGTATTAACTGATATCCCACTACTTATAAAAGAGTTTAAGTAAACCAATGTGTATTAGTCGATAAGTTATGTGTATTAGGGTGTACGGTTATTAGGTGTAATGATTCATGTGTAGTTGCGGCATGTTATATGTGATCAATCAGATAATGGTGTGTAAGTTGAAGGATGATAGCAGGTTATGTGTATTAGTTGATTGTTGTGTATTAGTAAAGTTATGTATATTAGTCGACAGGTGACAATTAGGTTTGCATAAATTATGTGTGTGTACCCGATTCATGTGTAGTTGTTGCATGAAGGTGTATTAGTTGCTAAGGATTAGATGTGGCATACATGTTTTGTAATAGTTTTGGAATGTGTGTTAATGATGTTTGTAAGTAATTGACATTGTTTATGTGTTGATTTTTTTTTCAGCAAAGCAACCTCCAAACAAAGGTACTCGATTGAATTTAGAATATATGTTTTGTCATTAACAAATACTGATACGTTGGTGTATTAATTTTTAAATTTATTGATATCATGTAAGTTGTGTTTAATTTACAGGACCAAAGAATGTTGACAATGATTTGACTAAATTTGATCAACCAGGTATTTATGTATTGTTAGTATGTTATATGTACATAAAAAAGTTTAGATTGTCGTTTTATAATGTTTTATTTTATAGTACATAAGATATATATGAATTTTTAAAAGTATTATTTGGATTGGTATAATGATGTATTTACAGAAACAAATCATGAAGATATGAATGAGAGTATATTGGATCCTGCAGGTATTTTTAAAATTTAATATATATTATTGTTTCATTAAATCTTATAATAAAATATGTTTTACTTGACAACAGTTTCAAAACAAAAAAATAAAAAAACTTCTATCGATATGTCCATCTTTGAAAGTGACACACCTGGAATAAAGTATGGATCTCATGCTTTAAATTTAAGAATGGCAAATAAAGATACAAAAATGTCGGATTCATATCCAACAAACAAAGACACTTCTATGGATATGTCTATGTTTCAAAGTGACACACCAGGGCGAAAATATGGTTCTCATGGTTTAAATTTAAATAGGGCAAACAAAGGTACAATACCTATAACTTTATTTTTGTGATATATATTTTTTTTTTAATATAGTGAGTATGTTTATTATGTGTTGAGTAATTGTTGTTAGGAAAAGGATATTCAAGCAATAATTTTGGCAAAGAACCATCAGCTTTTGAAGGGAATTTAGGTACTAAAAACTTTGAAATTCCAAAATCAGTTGACAACTGTAGATCTAATTCATTGGATTTACCAATCTCATCTAAAAGTATATAAATTATTGTTTTTTCATATTATTTGTTGTCATCGGTTTATTTGTTCCTTTTATTCAATAAACTCTCTTTTAAAAATTGTAAAGTTGAATTTTAAAATATTGTTTTGTAGGGAAACCTCAGCAACATAAAGTACCGACAATAGGAAGTCCAACTTTTGGTTATGAAGAAAATGAGACAGATTTGCATCGGACTCGGTATAAAAAAAGTTTTACAGGTAATTTATGTTTTCTAAATGAATATAGTTAATTATATTTGTAGTTATATTATAATTCATGTTATATTCTATGTTTTAAAAATGGTTAACCATTGATTTACAGGAGTTAATTCACAACCAAATAAAGGCGTTGGATTAAATACTTCATCCTTTCGTAGTGATTCACAAGGTTATCTGTTAATATATTAATAATGCATTTTAATGTATTTTAAAACATTATATATTTATAGTACTTATAAACCTTGATTTGTAGGAGGAAAATCAATACCAAGAAACCGTTTTGGAATTAATGTTGAGTCATTTGAAAGTGGTTCTACAGGTTTGATTGTATTTTTAATCTTGAATTTGCATTTTTGTTATTATTAATTTGGTAAATTTAATTTTACAGGAAACAAACAACAATTCAAAAAAGGGTATGGAATACAGAGTTCTTCCATTGGAAATTTCCCACAAGGTTAGTTGTTTAGTTGTTTTTAAATATTTGTTGAATTTTGTATGTATTTTTAATTTTGAATATTTATTTTTAAAATTTCAGCCAAAAAAATGAACGAACTAAAAGTGACTCATATTAAAGATGTGAACCCTATGATCAATAACATGGCTATTAAAGGAAGATGTATCTCCATTTGGCATTCACACAAACTAAACGAAGAACACGATCCATATAGTCTGGATTGTGTTTTTCAAGATGTTGAGGTATGTATCTTTTTTTATGTATGTATAAATATAAAGTTTGAAGATTTTTATATAACATTTAATTGTTTGAATAACGTAAACAGGATGAGAGAATTCAGATTTACATCAAAAAGGAATTCATGTTTAAATTTGAACCTCTTATTCAAGAGGGACAGTGCTATATGATCTCAAACTTCGGTGTGACAGAAAATGGTGGTAGATTACCTTTGTTACCCAATAGGTGGAAAATATCGTTTTTTAAAGGAACAAATGTCACAAGAATTGATCAAATTGATGACAACTTTGTTGGATTCATTAACGAACCATTCACACGTATATTGGACCCAAACAATGAGTACCATGAACATGATTATGTTGGTATGATTTTTATTCTTACTTAGAAAACTAAATTGTTTTTTTTTTCTTTCTTTTTAATATTAAAAATTCTAAAACACTAATACACATGTTATTGTACAGATGTGATTGGAACAGTTGTAGCTGTTGGTAATATCGTGTCCGTAAATAGCCATAGTGGTCCAAAAATGCGACGAACAGTTGTAATTCAAGATGCTGAGTAAGAACAATTTTTTTGTAATTGTTATAATATTTTTAGAATTTATAAACATGAATTAATATAATGCTTTGCAGATCTTATACACTTGATTGCACATTTTGGGACAACTGGGCACTCATGTGGAATGAATACGACAAGAGGCTTGAAGATATTGGTCATTTAGACATTCTCTTAATGCTAGGGAAGATTAAATATTGGGATAGTAAGTTTACAAACATGTTTTTAAATATTTTTTAATACGTTAATTTATAATTTATGTTTTTAACCATGATTATATATGCATATGTATATTTATATATTTAAAAATTTTAAAATCACAGACAAACCAGCCGTGCATAATGCGTTATTTGGGAGCAAAATATACATTAACAGGAATATACCTCAATTATTGTCTTTTCGAGAAAGGTAAATGAAATTAGATTTCAATATTTGCTTTAAAATATATAATTAATATCATAAAATACCGACATAATTGAATTTCAATATAAAACAGATATGAATCTCAAGCGGGATATGATGCGAGCGAATTTAGGATTCAGGTACATGCACAAGGCAGTCATGTAGTTACACCAGCAGAATTTATGCAAGGTTGTGTAAAGAAAATGGTAGGAATGATTCGTACTATTGAGCCGGTAAGATTTAAATTATGTTTCTCCATTTTATGTTTATATTAATTGAATATTCATTTACGACTGTAGTATTCTTATCTAATATAAATGTACACAATGCAGGAAACATGTTGTGTCGTTTATGCTACTGTGCATAGCATCCAATATCAAAATGGATGGGCTTATATCGGCTGTAAAGAATGCAACACAAAAGTTACACCAATAGCACCCAAAAGTGGAATGAATTCTAGAAACAAAAAACAATTATGGTTTTGCAAGAATCATGGAGACACATATGTTGTTGCATGCAGGTATCTATAATTAAGAATTTTTTATTTTACAACTTTGTATATTAAACACATATGTGTAACTTTTATACAACTAAGAGTTAAAAATAAGATACTAAAAGCATTTGATTTTGTATGTAAAGGTTCAAAATAATAGTGCGCATTGTAGACGAAAGTGGAACAGCACAAGTTGTAATTTTTGACAACAATGTGCATAAGATGACTAAGTTGACAGCATGGGAGATCATCCAAGAACAAGGCGTTAATACAGATGAATACTTCCCTGATGATCTTAATCAAATTATTGGCAAACAATATCTATTCAAGATTAAATACACGGAATTTAACCACAACAATAATAGCCATATATATCGAACAGAGAAAATCACTGATGATGTTGATATCATCAAATATTTCAAGAATGGCTTCCTAGACGAAGAGGTATTTAATTTTTACTTTTAAATTAACTTATCATACATATATACATAAAATTAAAATTATTTATGTTGTGTTTAAATCAATTAATTTTTTAAAATACAAATCAGGATAATGAAGATGAGTTTGAAAATGATGAAGATTATTATGAGAATTCTGGAGATGAATATGAAAATAATGAATATGATTCAGAAAATGCTGGGGATGAGTTTCAAAATAGCAATGATGATTTAACAACTGACAAAGATGAGTATGAAAGAGACGGGAATGAGTTTGAAAATGCTGAAGATGATTTAAATAATCGTAACAATGATTTAGAGGACGGTGACCATGATGATGAGAATGATGAAGATGAGTTACCTGATAGAGAAGATATGTTACAAGATGATGAGAATATGAATAGAAAAGGATCAAACAAGGCACTTCAGGTATCATATACCTCATTATTTAATGTATGAAAAACTATTCAATTTAAAAAATGTAATAATTATTGATATTTGATGTGTTAATCATTCCAGGATATTTGCGATGACATTGCAAGTCCAACTAATGTTAATGGTGGTAGCGATAACAAAAGATTGCGTGAAATAGAAGATGTATCAACACATGATACATTTGATGATCATGATGGACAACGGAAAAAAAAGATTACATCAATGAATATAACAAAAGATGGTTGAGATAAACAAACATTTCACCATCTTCAGATACTAATATTTTATTTCTCATAAAACAGTCAGTTATTTTATTTTATGGTTTTCATTGACAATGAATAAACTAAGATGGTATGGTTTTGGATAATTTTTATTTTGCATAGGAAATATTATTGTTTTGATAAACGTTTAAGTGATGCATGCTTTGTTTGCTTTACACGTATTGAATCTCATATGTTCAAAGTTCAGATTTCTGTATGAATTTAAAGCAACCAATGGCCTGTAAAAGTCCAATGTCTAAACTTGACGTTCAGTGAAGGGGTAATTTGCCTTGATAACCTGTATTTTCACCATTGGTTGAGAAACATGCTGTTGTGAGTATATTGAAACTAAGTTTGTGTATATCATTAAGACTTGGTAATTAGTCTAATTGAAAGTAATAAGAAAAGGTAAATGGACATGATGTGTGTTGCTAGGAACGTCAGTAGCAATAATTGTATCATATATGGTAGTGGTTTGCACCCATTGAAACACTATTTGCAGTAAAAGCACAACAAATGAAGGTAACCTCGACAATAACTGCCCAACGGTTCAATAATAATAGAAACTATGAATACACTTCTTGAAACATAAAATGTAATCAAAATTGTAACCTGTGATGTAACTGTGAGATAGAAGGTACTCATCAAGCTTCTTGAGACCAGCTTCCGAACCAACATAAAATATAGGCGCCATTTGTTGTTAATAAATTGCTACATAACAAAATATAGTAAGATAAATATATGAAAGGTATATAGACTCTATAACCAGCAACACCCAATCAACAAGAATAGAAATATAGGATAGATAAGTTGTAGACAGTCGTAACTCTACTCGAGAGTATAGAGAATGCTGCTGACTGTGTATGTGTACAAAATATATAATACATCTAAGCAAAAATTTATAAATATGAAAGACTACTACTTGATTATTACAAGTTTTCTTTTGGTATCTATGTGACTGTAAAGGCTGCAGTTTCGTCTCATACTGGTAATCAACCATCAACCCCTGTTGTTAGAGGCTGGGGAAGGATTCCATGGGGTCAAATGTATCATGGAATTTTAGGGTATGTAATTTTAATCCATTCACAATTCTTTATCTATCTATATCTAATATATCATCGTTTGATCTTTATACCAACTGTTTATGAAAATTATAGGAATGTGATAAAAGAATGTTGGCTACACCTGATGTCGACCTTCTTGATCTCTCAATATCAAGTACTTATAAAATCAAAACTTAACCAGTAGAACTGCTATTTCTGATGATAGAAACAGATTATTGTATTGGACACCATCAATGTTCCAGTGACTTACCCTACGTTTATGTATATACATATTAAAAAAAAAAAAAAAAAAAAAAAAAAAAAAAAAAAAAAAAAAAAAAACTAAACTAAAAAAAACGTGTAAAAAAAATTAGAAACCTGTATGTTTATAATTCCAAAATTTAAAATTGTTTTTGTTTGTGATTTTCTACTTAAAATAAATTAAGATTAGTTTGGAAAATATTTATTGTTATCTTAAAGTTTTTTTTTTTTTTTTATTTTTACATAAGATAAGTTTGGAAAAGATTTATAGTAATCTTAAATACATTTTTTAGGTTTTATATATTGTTACAGTATATATACAACATCATATATTAAGAACATTATAATTGAATATATAATCGAATATCACAAAAATTCGACTAACATAAAAATCATGCAGCCCCAACGATCTTCACACAAACTTTCAAAAACAAAAGAAGCTAATACACCCGAAAAGCAAGAGGATGAAAAGAAAAAAGCTGGAATGAATTCAGGTTAATTGAATGAATATATATAAGCTATTTTGTTTGATTTTAAGCCATATAAATTTGTTCTTTAATCTTTAAATCCAATATATTAATGTTGTGTATGTGTTGATTATATGTTACCAGGAAATCAACCACTTAAGAAAAGTGTTCACCTCGACTAAGTAAACTTGGGTAAGTATCCTAAACTTGATTTCTGAAGCAATAAGAATGAAACATGTTGAAAACTTAAAATTTTGTCAAATGTTTTAAACCAAGGACAAATAATCTGACTCCAAGGTACTGCCAATATTACGCTAACATACTATGCTCTGCTATATATGACATACTTCACGTCAACCAGGTATATGTATATAGTTAGTATTTGATTTGACATCATGAATATTAAGATGTAATATACAAAAAAAAATTAAAAAATTAAAAATTACCACTGCTGGGGTTTGATCTCGGGCCACCCAGCTCACCCCCACACACTCTTACCATCTCTGCCATTGGGACTTTTCTCAAGGGTATTATCTTTTAATTGTTTTTATATAGTTGTTTGTGTTGTTGTATCTGTTGTATGTTGTAGGTTTTTGGATCGAATCTCATTATCTATGTTTTGAATATATTTAGTTAAATCGTGTATATATGTCATCCATAACATATGTTATATACAACAATTTTTTGCACTATATACACATACATAAACAAGTTAAATATAAAACCTTGATGTAATTTTCTACAATCTATGAATACATGTTCTGATTTTATCATGATTACAAGACAAATAAACCAGTTTAGTATGATGCTGATCTAAAACGGGCGTATATGTAATCAAACAAGAAGATACTATTAGAGCGTTTGATTTTATTGCAAGTTCTGATTATTATTCAAAAAGTATATGGGTCCTTCTTCTATCGCATTTAGGAGAGTACGAATCATATAATCATATACTTACTGGAGATAATTAGTTACCCGACCTTATATTATTTGACTAATAGCTTTGATTATTGTTGCTCTTGATGTTATTTGTGATTAATTTACATATGCAAACCATGTTTAAAAGAACGTTAATATATTGAATTAACCAAGTATTTTTGTATAATTTTATGTTATGTATATATATATGTATGTAAATGTAAATTACTATGCATTATAAAAATATTAATTTTGTGATGTTTTTTTTTTTTTTACAGCTCATCTATCTAATGATACCACTTCGTCTGCAATAAAAGATGCTAATAATAAAGATATACCAATAATTGATATATCTGATGATGACGAGGTACAATAACATGGTTTTTTAATACTATAAACTATTTAACCCACATTATGCATTAAAAAAATTTACATAATTGAAGTGTAAACAGGTTACTGAAAATCGACGTAGATTGATAAAGAAAGAGAGCATTGTAAAGACAGACGTCATTGAAATTTGTTCATCAGATGATGAAAAAGGAAAGAAAACTTCTTTCAACAAGAAGAAACGAAAGGATATTAATCATAATAAGATAAAGGTATGAACTTTATATCATTAGTGTAATTATTTATTACACAACTCTAAACATTATTATAATTAAAATCATAGGTAATTTTAAAGTTTGTATTTCAGATGTCTAATGATGAAGAGCTAAACACAAACATCATTGAAATTACTTCATCAGACGATGAAAAGGTAATTGAAACTTCTCTCAATGAAAAGCAACCAAAGCAGATAAATCATAATGAGACAATGGTATGAATTTAATATCATTAATCCCATTATTTGTTACAAGAATGTATACATTACTATTAATAACATTAGTGTTAATTTGTATTTGCCTATGTTAGATGTCTGACGATGAAGCTCCAATACAGTTTAAACGCACAAAAACAATTCATGACTCTAATAACTCAAAAAAAAACAAGTATATGCTATGTGATGAAGACACAGATGATGAAAATGACAAATACAAAAACACATCTGAAGATGAATATGATGGTGTTTGGATAAACATCAATGATCTTCCAGAACCGTTTTATCCTTTAAAAGAATACAAACCAAGTTACATAATCCCTGATGAAGATATCATTGAAGACTCTCCAACAAGTTTTTTGATCATACATTATTTTTAACACATTTGTAAGTTGTTTATAAATGTTTTAAAATTGAACTTATATATATGTATTTATATTTTTAAAATTTACGCAGGTGATCACAAATACACTGTCATTGATGAGGAATATGATAGGGAGTTGCTAGATGAACACAATATGAATGAGGATAGCATGTGGGATGATATGGTCGATATTCATGGTAATCTTCACGGAAGATATGTTGATAACTACAGTGATGAAGAAGTTTGGGAAGTCGATTCTGATGCATATAGTAAACAATCCGTATCTGATAGTGATGATTTAGACAGTTTTATTAATGACAATTCAACTGATTATGAAAGCACTGACGACAACAGTAGCGACGACAGCTTTTGAGGAAACAAAGAAAGATTTATCAAGATTTATGATTTTCCAATAATTTTATTTCATATATTAGGGATATTTATTTTTAAATTTGAAACATTTGTCAGTATTGTTTTTTGAACACTTTATGATTTTGTTTTATCATTAGTATTATAATCTTATAGGTTTTTAAAACATTTGTCAGTATCCTATTTTATTTGTTTAGTTGTTGATTCTACACATTGAAGGTAAAACATAACCCATAGTACCTTATATGTTGAAATGGTTCGATTAGTAAAACATATAAGGTACCATATAATATGCTTCTTTGATATGTGACCAATAAATCCATAATGGAGAGTTGTCAGCCTGTTCAACCTCTTACTTGAGTTATATCACTTGCTACTATTATGCGTAGTGAAAGAAAATCAAAAAGAAACAAGAGTTGACCATGGATCTACATAGTCCACATGAAAACACTTTAAATGACCAGTCAATAAAATGTAATCTGACTACTTAATACCAGACATCCAGAAAAGGAATTGAGTTGGGTTGCATATTGTCGCAAGAATAGCCCAACGTGAAGATTTATATATACCTTGGATGTTCCATTTTGCTAGAACATGTACAGTTTCCACAAGTTCAAATAACTCTTATGTCTATCATGCCTAACATAGCACACACTTGTGGATCATTAATTTGTGCAGCTGTGCAGCTTCTTCAAAGTGCATACACGTGTCTTACCGAAGTCTAATTTTGAACTTCAACAACAATACATAATCTTCCAAAAGCAAAACTTGAACTATTCTATTTAAAGGTAAAAATTCTTTTTTATGTCCATGTGAAGTGAAATTCATGCGGTTCAATCAAACGAAAAAACCAACTCTCTATGCTACTCATGAAAAATGTCTATTCTCACTTGCAAGTAAACAATATGTCGGCCAACATTTCGGTGCACTATTGGAGATATCTTTTGGCGTCCCAGTTTATAAAAAGCAAACTATCTTTTTATTAAATATATTTTAAAATTAAGCAAACTATCTGTTTCAGTAGTGAATATATAAGAAAAGAATTTGGAAAATAATTTTTATTAAATATATTTTAAAATTCATAAAATAACTAGATAAATTATTTTTAATCCACTTTTAAAAACATATTTAAGAAAAGATTGTTATCCAAAAATATAAGAGATAATCTTATTTAAAAATATCATTAGATCAGATTAAAATTCTGTATAAAACTTTCAGATGAGATTCACGTCAGAATATACAACTACTAACATGTCAAATCGTGAATATGAGAAAATGGCTTCACATAAAAATCTCTCTGAATCAGCCCTAAAACAACCAAAACCAAGAGGAAGACCACCCATATATACAACTGATACAGGTATTCAATTCTATATAATAACTATATTTTTATTCATCTAAATATGAATGATCCATGAGGTTCATACCACCCACCTTTATTTGTTATATACTTGAGATCTTCATTCTTAATTAGGTGTAGGTCCAATACGTGATGGAGTCAAGAAGTTTATTTTTTCGAAAAATATATGAGTGATGAGATCTTGTGGTGACGAGGTTTTGTTTTTGTTTGTTTTAAAGATGTATGAATGAAATCAATGAATCTAAACATCTAATTTAAAACGAAAATAACATGCAACTAAGGAGATAGGTAAGTTTCTGCTATGTTGGGACTGCTTTTTGGGACTTTGACAGCTGAAATTAGCATTAAGCTTGTCAGGGTGGTATCGATTGGTTTAATAGTTCATGCTTATATGTTTATAATCCTTAATTACTACTGGTGCTCAACTAGCCATGAGTGCTTATTCTGTGATTTAAAGACTGAAATTTCCTCTACATAGGATTAGTAACTACAATACAAAATACCTGTTATAATGTTTGTGATGTTCATAATTTTCATGCTGCTTTAAAGCTTTAATGGTTTTTCAAGTTGCCAACTATCATCGTTTTTTCAATACTTCCTGAAAATTTTATTATTTTAGTGCTTAACCTGGAATCTTAATTCATCCTTTTGACTTCAGGAAATGGCTGAGAATGCTTCCCCCATTTTTAATATTCCACATTTTTAATATTCTTGTGTTGTTGTTGTTGTATGTAATCAATCAGACAATGGTGTGTAAGTTGAAGGATGAGATCAACTAATGTGTATTACTTGATTGTTGTGTATTAGTAAACTAATGTGTATTTCATCTGCTATTTATAAAATAAATTATAACATAATAAAAAATTTAGGTTGTAATTTCTTATACACGGGTTAGGAATTATTAGTTATATGCATGTTCACTCTTTATTTTCTGATAATGTATACTTAAAATAATATTTTGCAAATACAATTTTTTAAAATGTATATTGTTATCTTTGTCATAGATGACACTAATGATCTACGGATACGGCGACGGGGCAAGCAACAAAAGCAAACAACATCAACGATTGGAACTTCAAGTAACATAGCAATTGAACATTCATTTAATATATCTATTTATGAAGAAAGATTATCCAAATACATTTATATATATTACTAAACTTCTAATGTGTTTCTCTTTTAACAGCTATGAAGAATGATATACTTCTCCGTCGTCCAGGGAGGCCGCCTAAAAATAAAACAACAAATGGTTAGTATCATTCAAATTTAAAATTACATCTGCAAATATTTTTTATTTTATTTTATATATTTCAATTTCGTAAGTTATTTTTTTGTATTCAGCAACAACAGATGCAACACCTAATGTTGAATGCAATCAAGCATTGAGACAATCATGTAAACGAAAGTCAGAAAGGCTTAGAGAAAAAACAAGAATGGTTAGGCATAAATCGCTATTCAAACAACCTGATGATACAGGTCTAAATAATAGAGATGTCACATATCGAGAATCATTTGTTGGGATATCAAAAGGTAAAAAAAAGTGAATATTTATTAAAAAACAATATGAGATATCGTATTATGCAAATTAATGAATGTGTATACTGTAGTATTTTAAATATTTTCAGATTATATTGACCTTGGAGATCCTGTTTTTGAATGCGAATCTTGTCACGCATTATTATGGAATGCAGAAAGTATGGTAGGGAATACACATTCAACAACACAAGAATATTCTCTTTGTTGTGGTAGAGGGAAAATCATATTAGGGGATCAGGTGGAGCGGCCACCAAAACTATTGATGGATCTTATTAATGGAGACCACCCAAAAAGTGCTATGTTCATTGAGAATATCAGGCGCTATAATTCAATGTTTTCATTCACATCTATTGGGGCAAAACAAGACATGTCAGTCACTGACGGACGGGGGCCGTACTGTTACCGGATTCAAGGGCAAAATTACCACATAATGGGTACTTTACTACCCGAACGAGGAAAAGCACCAAAATTCGCACAACAATATATTTATGATAAAGAAAACGAAATACAACACCGTATTGATGGTGTCAGGTAACAAGTTTAAATTGCTTTATTATTTAAATTATTACATTAATTTCAAAAGTTAATAAAATTAACTTTTTAAACTTTTAAATACAGCAACGAAACATCATCTTCCACCAAAAACAATGTAATTGACCACCACCTAACGGTTGAGTTACGTGACATGCTTGATGAAATCAATCCGTTAGTGTCTCAATTCAGAATGGCTGGTGAACGTTTTGTAAAAGAACCGGAAGAAAATAGATATAAGTTAAGACTAATTGGTACAAGAGAACGTGATGGAAGAGAGTATAATCTCCCAACAGCAGACGAGGTTGCTGCTCTAATTGTTGGTGACTTTGATTCTGCGACTAATAAAAGAGACATAATCCTTCATATGCAAGAAGGAGGACTTAGACGAATCAGTGAGCTACACCCTTCGTACCTAGCACTCCAGTACCCATTGTTGTTCCCATATGCTGAAGATGGTTATCGGACCGACATATATCACTTTGGAATAACCGACAAAACGGCAATAAACAAAAAAACAAGAGTAACAATGAGGGAATATTTTGCATACCGTTTGCAAGAGAGACCAAATATTTTCTCAATGGTACTAAATGCACGAAGGCTATGTCAACAATTTATTGTCGATGCCTACACCATGGTTGAATCTGAAAGGATGTCATACATTAAAAACCAACAAAAAGACCTAAGATCCGAGACTTTTGCAAGGTTAGCTAAATTAGCAGAAGATGAAAACTCAGGAGTCAAGCTAAGAGGGAAAAAGGTTGTGTTGCCATCATCGTTTACAGGTAGTCCAAGGTATATGATGCAAAACTATTTAGACGCAATGACAATTTGTAAGGTTTATGGATACCCAGATTTGTTCATAACATTCACATGTAACCCAAATTGGCCGGAGATTCAACGTTTTGTGGTTGAAAGGGGATTGAATTCTGACGATAGACCTGATGTAATTACACGAGTTTTTAAACAAAAACTCGATAGCCTTATGAAGGAATTCAAAGATAAGCATTACTTTGGCCACCTAAAAGGAGGTAAATTCTTTTCCAATTATCATCGCAACCATAATTAGTAAATGACTAAAAGTAAATAATTTAATACAAATGAAATAATGTTTTCCTTGCAGCGGTTTACACGGTTGAATTTCAAAAGAGAGGACTTCCTCATGCACACATTTTGCTATTTTTGGAAGATAAATATAAAATAACACAACCATCGCAGATTGACAGTTTTATTTCGGCAGAAATACCAGACAAAAATGAAGATCCGGAATTGTATAAAATCGTTACAGACCCACATGATGCATGGTCCGTGTGGCGCACAAAATCCAAGTTGTCCGTGCACAGTCAAGAACAAGTGTACAAAGAAGTTCCCAAAACAGTTTAACGAGCAAACATTCATTGATGAGAGCGGATATGCGATTTATAAAAGAAGAAATGACGGGAGCACAATAAAGAAAAACGGATCTGAATTGGACAACGGATATGTCGTACCATACAATCCAGGATTGCTCAGAAAATTTCAATCACATATTAACGTTGAATGGTGCAACCAAGTCGGTTCAATTAAATATTTATTCAAGTATATTAATAAGGGACCAGACAGATCAACAGTAGGGTTGGAAGATAAAGACGTTGATGAAATAAAAGAATATTACGATTGTAGGTATCTATCAGCATGTGAAGCGGCTTGGAGAATCTATGGATTCGACATACACTACATGTTCCCACCCGTCGAAAGATTACCGTTCCACTTAGAAGGAGAGCAATCTGTAATATTTGAGGCAACGGAAAGTATTGATTTTGCGTTGGAAAAAGCATCGATTAATGAAACAAAGTTTGTTGCATGGATGGATTACAACAAAGAAAACACAGACGCAAAAGACCTACTTTACCATGAGTTTCCAAAGCATTATGTATGGAAACAAGAAGAAAGAATATGGACAAAAAGACAAAAAGGCACAGCAATTGGCCGTGTACATCATGTACCTCCTTCATATGGAGAATTATTTTATTTACGAATACTGCTTAACAAGGTTAAGGGAGCTAAAGATTGGATTGATTTCAAGACATTTGAGGATGTTGTCTATCCGACATATAAAGACGCTTGTCAAGCACGTGGTCTTTTAGAAGATGATAAGGAATATATCGACGGTTTAATGGAAGCCAGCTTGTGGGGTTCAGGAAATTACCTGCGTAAATTTTATGTCATGCTACTTATGACAGATAGCATGTCAATGCCAGAGGTTGTTTACAACAAAACATGGGAAGTATTGGCGGCTGATGTTGAAAGTATTAAGCGGAAAAAAAGAAATGATCCAGGTATTAAATTAAATATATTATGTACTACATACATATTTGTTAAATTAATATTTATGCATTCAAGTGAATCTAAAATATAGATGGTTCAAAACATTATGCGACTCATCAAGTGTCAAGTGACATTTATTAATTTGTTTGTATTTTTTTTACCATATTTGATTCTTACAGATGACGAGAAAAAGAATATTTGTCTAACATATATTGAGCACATGCTTCTATGTAACAACAAAAGCTTAAAACAAATTCAAAACATGCCGCTACCAAATGAATTGATGGTAATGGCAGATTACAACAGATTAGTGTATGATGAGTTGAAATACAACAAAGATGAGTTAAAAAGGCAACATGAAGACCTCTACAAAACACTTACAGATGAACAGAAAAGTATATATCAAACTTTAATGGAAGCTGTTCATCGAGACAATGGAGGAATGTTCTTTGTTTACGGATACGGAGGAACAGGTAAAACGTATCTTTACAAAACCTTATCTGCCGCAATAAGATCAAGAGGTGAAATAGTGTTAAATGTTGCATCAAGTGGTATCGCATCACTTTTGTTAGAAGGAGGAAGAACAACACATTCAAGGTTTGCTATTCCTATAAACGTGGTTGATGATTCCGTGTGTAATATTCCAGGAGATAGTCACTTGGCTGATTTAATCCGAATGTGTAAATTGATAATTTGGGATGAGGCACCAATGACACACAGACACTGTTACGAAGCATTTGATAGGACATTGCGAGACATTTGCAGGACAGACACATTTGAACCTTCACAGCAGGTTTTTGGAGGTAAAGTAGTCCTTTTTGGTGGAGATTTTAGACAAATATTACCGGTCGTAACAAATGGATCCAGACATGATGTCGTTCATGCATCAATAAACGCTTCATACTTGTGGGAACATTGCAACGTCATGCATTTGACTATCAACATGAGACTCAAAAAGGGTTCAAACAGTTCAGAAAGAAACGAAATACAAGATTTTGCAGATTGGATATTGGATATTGACGATGGAAAAATAGGAGGTAAAAATGACGGAGAAGCA
The DNA here is from genome assembly GCA_030686995.1 of Artemisia argyi. Classification (NCBI taxonomy): domain Eukaryota; kingdom Viridiplantae; phylum Streptophyta; class Magnoliopsida; order Asterales; family Asteraceae; genus Artemisia; species Artemisia argyi. The sequence goes on along the minus strand of CM060682.1, from coordinate 12,457,174 downwards.
CCTATTCACTTCCCTGACGATATGTTGGTCCCAGATTCTGATGATCATATTGGTAAGATTATTGAAGAAACATACCCAGATCTTAAAGACAACCTTTACAATCCTAAATTCTTCCAAGAAAAATCAATTCTTGCACCAACCCATGAGCTTGTGGATATGGTAAACGATCGAATGCTCAACCTACTACCTGGAGAAGAAAAGACGTACGACAGTTCAGACTCAGTAGGTGTTATTGATATGGACGCAGATTTTAATGAATCATTGTACACCGATGATTTTCTTAATAGCATCCGAATTGCTGGTCTACCACAACATTCTCTAAAATTAAAAATAGGCGCTCCAATAATGTGCATGAGAAACATAGACCAGAGAGGAGGGTTATGCAACGGCACAAGGTTACAAGTTTTAAGGTTGGGTGTAAATGCAATTGAAGCAAAGATTATTTCAGGCGGTTGTATTGGCGATATTTGCGCAATACCAAGAATGGTTTTAAGCCCTTCTGATAATAAGATGCCATTTAAATTTAACCGTAGGCAATTCCCAGTTTCATTGTGTTTTGCAATGACTATCAACAAAAGCCAAGGACAAACTCTAACACAAGTTGGATTGTTTCTTCAAAGACCGGTATTCTCTCATGGACAACTTTACGTAGCAGTATCAAGAGTCACAAGTAGAAAAAGATTAAAAATCTTATGTTGTGATGAAGAAGGTAATTACGCCAAATCAACAACGAATGTCGTCTATAAAGAAGCTTTATTTAGAATTTAATGTAAACAAAAAATAGTATCAGGTAAACTATCCTTTTTTCCTTAGAAAGATTAATAATACTTTTTTACATTTTTGGAACTGCTTAGTATCGTTTATTATCAGTATTGTCATACACTATCGCCAATACGGTGTTAAATTATTATTATTAGTTTCTTAGATCAAACAGGTCACTACACAAAAAATGCACGAGTCAAACATGCCACTTTAAAATAAGAGGGAATTAACTACCTTTGATGTTCCTTTATGACTAAATGTATACTATTCTCATTTGAATCTAATAACATAGTTGGTTATTCAATATTATTGTGGTCACTTTAGCCAGCCACTAGATTATATGCCAAGCCACGACCATCAAAACATGCTATGACAATAATACTCAAACCCTCTCGCCTATTTGATTTTAGAAGGTTCATTTTATATATAGTGAATTTTTTAAGCACAACATAGCATATTTAGAAGATGTGTACGCATAAATTAACATATGGTTTTTCAAATGTAAAGAATGTTGAATATTATGGTACATGGTTACTCTAAACATTCTTTTGAATTTATGCATTAGCTATTTCAACCATAAAGACTTGCAAGGTGTATAGTATATTGATTTGATTTGATCGTTTTTGAACAACTTTTGAACAAATGCGCAAATTAAAAAGTGAAATTTAAGCTACACTACTCCTACGAACTTGGAAATAGTTTTAAAAAGTTAAAAATGATAAAAGAAAATTTTGAGAAAAAGAAAAAAAAAATTTTGACTTTTTATTTAATTATTATAAATTAAAAACTATTTTCTAATATTTAAAATACAAGAAAATATGAAATTAACCTACAAAAAATGAAATTTTAATAGTAGAAAATTAAACTTCAAAACATTTTGAAAAAGAATTTACAAGATTGTGTGTACAGCCATGCACTAAGTCTTCGCAAGATCAGAAGCTGTCAAAACAGTTGCCTGTTTAGTTAGAACCTGATCGGGAGTACAGACTAGATCCGCCGTGGCTTAATCACAAGCAGGATACATAATCTGAGGCCCGATATCTCAGCACAACTATACAAGTTAAGTAACCCGACCATTTATGGTTCAAGGATGCCTCCCCCCGATGATTCACATAAATAGCCAAGCACCACCGGAACGATACGACACTTCGATCGATTGCAAAGACAAAAGCAAAAGGTTTCCAACGGTCGCACTTGAAAATTCTTTTCTAAAATTGTGTGAAGTTTGATTCCCTAAAACAGGCATCTAACTATGTAACAGTCACCCTTCCTAATAAACGTATTAACAAAATAACCAATCAAATTAATCAGGACTTAAACTAAATCACAACTAAAACCATGCAAGCAAAAAATAGTATCAGGTAAACTATACTTTTTTCCTTAAAAAGATTAATAATACTTTTTTACATTTTTGGAACTGCTTAGTATCGTTTATTATCAGTATTGTCATACACTATCGCCAATACGGTGTTAAATTATTATTATTAGTTTCTTAGATCAAACAGGTCACTACACAAAAAATGCACGGGTCAAACATGCCACTTTAAAATAAGAGGGAATTAACTACCTTTGATGTTCCTTTATGACTAAATGTATACTATTCTCATTTGAATCTAATAACATAGTTGGTTATTCAATATGTGACAATTTTAACCACCAGAATCATACTTAAATAACTTGGAATATTTCCTAAATAATATATATTGCACCACTTATAAATGCAGCTTCATTGACATAGTAATGGTATTGTGGTCACTTTAGCCAGCCACTAGATTATATGCCAAGCCACGACCATCAAAACATGCTATGACAATAATACTCAAACCCTCTCGCCTATTTGATTTTAGAAGGTTCATTTTATATATAGTGAATTTTTTAAGCACAACATAGCATATTTAGAAGATGTGTATGCATAAATTAACATATGGTTTTTCAAATGTAAAGAATGTTGAATATTATGGTACATGGTTACTCTAAACATTCTTTTGAATTTATGCATTAGCTATTTCAACCATAAAGACTTGCAAGGTGTATAGTATATTGATTTGATTTGATCGTTTTTGAACAACTTTTGAACAAATGCGCAAATTAAAAAGTGAAATTTAAGCTACACTACTCCTACGAACTTGGAAATAGTTTTAAAAAGTTAAAAATGATAAAAGAAAATTTTGAGAAAAAGAAAAAAAAAATTGACTTTTTATTTAATTATTATAAATTAAAAACTATTTTCTAATATTTAAAATACAAGAAAATATGAAATTATCCTACAAAAAATGAAATTTTAATAGTAGAAAATTAAACTTCAAAACATTTTGAAAAAGAATTTACAAGATTGTGTGTACAGCCATGCACTAAGTCTTCGCAAGATCAGAAGCTGTCAAAACAGTTGTCTGTTTAGTTAGAACCTGATCGGGAGTACAGACTAGATCCGCCGTGGCTTAATCACAAGCAGGATACATAATCTGAGGCCCGATATCTCAGCACAACTATACAGGTTAAGTAACCCGACCATTTATGGTTCAAGGATGCCTCCCCCCGATGATTCACATAAATAGCCGAGCACCACCGGAACGATACGACACTTCGATCGATTGCAAAGACAAAAGCAAAAGGTTTCCAACGGTCGCACTTGAAAATTCTTTTCTAAAATTGTGTGAAGTTTGATTCCCTAAAACAGGCATCTAACTATGTAACAGTCACCCTTCCTAATAAACGTATTAACAAAATAACCAATCAAATTAATCAGGACTTAAACTAAATCACAACTAAAACCATGCAAGCAATATCAAATAAGGTCAGAAAAATATGAAAAAATTCAGAAAAATCTAATTTAATGTAAACAACCTAGGAAAAATAAAATTATTGAAAAATGAGGCCCTAATAAGCAGTTGGCAGAATAAGCAGTCCAAATAAGCAATACTTTATTAAGCAAATAAGCACTTTAAACCACAAAAAGCTTAGGAACAGTAGAACTAACATATGCAAGCTAATATCAACTCAGTACAAACAAATAAGGTCATCTATTAAGCTAATAACCACTGAAATGATTTACAACTAAACACAGAAAAGTATGCTCAGGTACCCTACTTTGAACTTATTAATAAGCAGTCTAATCAGCTAATAAGGTGAATATTAGGGGGGCAAAAGTAAGTCTACCTATCAGAGAATGCAAAAAACATGAAAAACCCTAATTCTTGACCATCAATTGAACCCCAATAAAGCCTGAAATCAGGTGTCAGTAGGCTAAGGGCTGCTGCAGGGTACAAACAGGTTGATGAAGGCTACTTTAAGCTAAGATTTAGGTAAGCAAATGAGTAAAATACAACAATGAGGGAGGGGGGGTATTTATAGGAACACAGGGGTGAGCTAGGGTTTTGATGGAAGGGTCTAGAGACACAATCTAAGCCATACATCCTTCTTCTATCCATAATGGAATTTTAAGTTGCAACACACCTTGAGCATTGACAATCCATATAATGTCTCTTCCAACCTAATGATTTCATTTTTGGATCCGTAAGCTACTTAAGTCAGGTCATCAAGATTCACGATAAATTTATCTAACACAAACTGAGTCCCGTCACTATTGTAACCTCCAACATTCTCGATCAACTATAAACTAAAATCAATGTAAACTAAACTTTCCAAACACTTTATCATATCCGTACACCAACTGTCAGTGGAAAATTAAACTTCAAAACATTTTGAAAAAGAATTAACAAGATTGTGTGTACAGCCATGCACTAAGTCTTCGCAAGATCAGAAGCTGTCAAAACAGTTGCCTGTTTAGTTAGAACCTGATCGGGATTACAGAATAGATCCGTCGTGGCTTAATCACAAGCAGGATACATAATCTGAGGCCCGATATCTCAGCACAACTATACAGGTTAAGTAACCCGACCATTTATGGTTCAAGGATGCCTCCCCCCAATGATTCACATAAATAGCCGAGCACCACCGGAACGATACGACACTTCGATCGATTGCAAAGACAAAAGCAAAAGGTTTCCAACGGTCGCACTTGAAAATTCTTTTCTAAAATTGTGTGAAGTTTGATTCCCTAAAACAGACACACAGATTTAACCTCAATTATACACTAGCAGCCTGGAATTGAAAACAGCTTACCATGTTAAACTACCTTATTTGCTAACAGAAATAAGCAACCTACATAAGCTCTAATGTGCAATATTATGGGGGCAAAAGTATCACTTGATACTAAAAAATACAAAAGCCCTATGCTAAACTCACTATTACTACTCTAATTACGCCAGAGTTCAGTAGCCCTTACAACCTCAAATCTAATAACAAGCAAAGGAAAAAGCAATAGAGGAACAGAATAAGCCAGTGGTCAAAAGCAGTGTGCAATGCTTATTCAAACTTAATTCAACTCATAAACCACAAACGAACACAGATCAAAACTAAATTGTACACAAGCAGCCTGGAATTGAAATAAGCATTCCATGTCTAAATCCTATACTTGCAGCTACAAATAAGCTAATCTAATAAGCTCACAAATACAAACAACTGGGGGCAAATGCTTCTCTACTATACTGAGACTTCAAAAACACTAAAATATCACACCTCCAAGCTCAATTAGTTAACTAAAATGCCCTGAGATCAGCATCAAATGAACCTGTTGTGCTGCTGGGGGCTGCAGCAGTTTTGACTTTTTGTATGCAATAAGCTTTGACTAAAATGAATTTCAAGAGCTTAATCCTAATCCTAAATGTAATAATAAGCTGTACCTTAAATGATTTTAAGCTATTTCTAACTAAAGTGCGTCTACTCACCAAATCTTACAAATAGAAACTCAATTAACTAACTGTTATAAAAATTATTGTCTAACTTTGACTATTTATAATATGACTAACTGTTTTTATGACTTTAATGTCTATTATTACTCTTATGTAACCTGTGTGAAACATTTACAAATGATTTAACCTACTAAATAAAATTCTACTAATGCAACTTGATTATATTAGCTAAACTAATGAAATTACAACTAAAATGATGCAGAATGAAGCAGTTTAATAAGCCTAAAGAGATAATGCTAAAATGACAGTCAAATTGCAAATATGGGAGAATAAGATAACTAGAAAATAAAAGTATGCAAATTAACTACAATGAAACACAAGTAAGTTGAACAAGCTCAAACATCTCACATAAGAACAGAAATAATAAGCCATTTAAAAATTAAGCTAAAAAGAAAAGTGAGACTTACTTTTTACGCTAATTTATTCCACTGATTTGAAAACAGATTACTAAATAAAAACTTTCATGAAGATTTTGTAAGCTTAATGGAACACTAAAAAAAAACTTAAACATTCATAAGAAAACATTATTACTAAAGATTTGACTTTCCTCAAATACATCTGATCATTTCTACTCCTATTTGTATTATTAACCTAAACTTTAACTAATATTAAGCTAACTTGAATTCTAATGCAACTAACTACAAAATCCTACAAACATATTTCTAAATCATCAAATAGTTAATGGAACTTATAACTAACTTTGACTATCTACTAACTAACCTACTGTTTTTATCCTATATTAGACTAATTCTAAACTAATGTAACCTTAGTATGCAGCTTACACAGCAATATAACAAGAAATCAACACATCAAATGGCTAATCCAAACACCCCTGCTTCACTAGCTGATGCTCCCAGCTACCCCCTTAATTCAGCTATAAGATAGTCGTAAACACCCCTTAATTCAATTGTAAAAGAAGTCCGTAAGACCCCTCTAATCCTGCTATTAGATACTTCCAAAACACCCCTTCAATGATATAAAAAAAATTGTAAGATAATGAAAATATTCGAGCTGGGTTTTGAATATGAAGTTATTTGGAGATGGGTTTTCAATATGTTAAAATGAAACGGATTTATAATAAAACTGCCTAACAGATCCGGTGATACTAAACTGGAGAAAACATGTGGAAATGACGAAGAATAAAAAGAAGTTTAAATATATGTAAGAGATTCACTTTCATCCCTTTAATATTTCTAGCTTTTATTTTTTTTATTTAAAGTAAATAACATTTTTTAATTTATCTTTTATATATAAACAATAAATAAATTACATATTATTTTTATTATTTATAACATTATACATAAATAATAAATCAATAAAATCAGACATAATTATATTTATTGGAATAGTTCAAATCGCTTAGGCCAGCAAGCGTGTGCTTGCATGTTCTGTTTGAGAAATTCCCTTAGTCTTATCAATATGCATGTCGATCTGGGTCATAAATACCTACAATTACATGGCAATATGCAATTCATGCAACAATAATCTCATGAAATTCCCTAACCAATAATTAAAATTAACTAACTACCATCTAATATTAAACAACAAAAAATTACAAGTCATGCCCGCCCATCGGGCGGGCTTCGAAATCTAGTATATATATATATATATATATATATATATATATATATATATATATATATATATATATATATATATATATATATATATATATATATATATATATATAACGATATGTATATATTAATTATTACAATTTTACTATCACTATGTATATATACGTATGACGACACCGTTTATATATTTATGGTTTTCACGAACCGACACCGACACCGAAACTAAAGTCACAATTTTACTAATCACCGATACCCCGTCATACTTTGGGCCAAGCACAAACCACAAGCCCACACGGTTTCTTTCCTCTTATTTCACTTGGGCCGAAACACTCACAAGCCCACATGTTTTCTTTTTCTTTGATTCGTTTGGGCCGAGATTACCACAAGCCCACCTCCACTAATATTTTTATTACACTTGGGCTGTGCATTTTTCCCAAGCCCGTATGGCTTGTTATGTTTCTTTCTTTTGCGTAGTATGCCACACGAAGCAGAAACCAACTTCATTGCTATCTAAATATACACATGCTTGATTATATTGGTTCCCTCAAACACGACACAACCTTACAACCTTTCCATTGATCTTGTTCCATGCGACAAAGAGCCACCAATATAAGCCGTCAAACCGTTGGACAAAACCAATAACCACCTTCGACTAATTACCCCATGGATCGTATGCTTCTTTACCTCCAACATGCTAATACCACATGAGCCTAATCACTATTGTTTAATACCCTATTAACCTAATCTACACTTAAACTACTCCAAAGAAAACCATTGTTGCTCCCTAAACACTCTACTCGACATGACTAGATCACAAGCCAAGGGACAAGCTTGTCTCCACTCAAATGACAACTAAGTAGCATGCTTCACAAGGACAAACACACAACTACTTTTACTACCCTATATAAGCCACATATAATGCAAGATCTCACACACTCAAAGTTTCACCAAGTTTGCAAATCTCAAACACTCTCTACTCTTTCTTGGTTACTATCGAGGAGTCAAGGATCACGCAAGCAAGGATTTGGGTTAAGAGTATATATTTGGGTAACAAAGTATTGGATCAAGGGTCACCATACGAGGAGAGGGTATCACGTTTGCTTGATCTCGTTGCTCACACTACACGAACATCCTCACCACCATACTTGGTGTTGTAAGTTAATCACCACCCTTTTCATTTTCTATATTTGCTCGTATCATGCATACATATGACACACACCATTTTTACATTCGTTGCACTTATAGTTATATATGTCCACACCCCGACACCCTTAGAAAAAGGGCTCACCATTTCTTATTTTTGCGTACAATATATATATTTTCTTCGACACACTAATTCTTTGGCTCACACTTAATCGAACCAACGAAACATGCAATCCTTACACGATTTTATACCACGAAAACGAAGCCAAAACCAAGTTCTAGTCGAGTACCAATTTTAGACAAATAAATTCACATGGGCCTTGAACCGGGCTAATAAGCCCAATACATTTTCGTATGAAAATTTTGAATTGGAATTAAGATTTTCGAAATGATAATTAAATTTACAAAAACTGATTTTTATAAATTTAGAAGGATAAAAGTGATAACTTTTATAAAAACAAAAGTTAACTTTTCAAAAACTAAGATTTTGGACTATTTTTGCAAAAGTCCCACGTTAAGGGACTAAAAGTGTTAAAATCATAAACTTTCGGACCACTTTGTAAAACTGCCGATTTTGAAAGAGGACGAGGGGTAGAAACTGTAATTTGGCCAAAGTTTAAGGAATAAAGTATAAAAGTTATGCCAAGGACCAAAATGTTATTATTTTTGACCAAAGGGTAAAAAGTGTAACTTTAATAAAGTTAAGGGTTAAATATGACAAGGTATTTTATAATTAATTATTTTGTATAATTTGATTTTATATAAATATGTATATATTTTGGTAACTTTAAAATATATATATAACCTTACTAAAAATATTTAATTATAAATATTTTTAAACAATATTATTTTCACAAATGAGTTAATATTTATCGAACACCGGTTCGTAACAACGTTACAAATAACTACGTGATGTTATTTTGGAATATAATAAGACACCCGAACGGATATCACCGTACACGTGACATATCACATGTCAATTACGAAACGAATCTAAAACACCGATTACAATGTATTATTTAGGTCGCAAGTCGGAGGAATTTCATTGCTAGCCATAGCAGTACACCATTACTTTTGAGCACCGTTGTGATTCACACCCACCTGTCAGGTGAGTTCATGGTCCCACATTTTTAATTGTTTTTAAACCCCGTGGGGAGATACATGCTATAAATCGAACACAAGTATTTTCTGTATGCTGTTATCACCTGATATTGCCTAAGTTGACACCTGTGCTACAAGTCCCTCATATCACGAACCTTAATCACTTGCGAGTGAGCGCGAATATAGTTGATAGATCTATTGGAATGGCAGCCCACCTCTGTCAAGGTGATTACTTGGCAGGAGGTGTGCTATATTCGAGGTATTATGGAAATTTGGCACATTTCCTGTCACCGAGGGCCCCTTGTCATTTACATCCGCTGTGGTGTAGGTGATTGTTATTATCTTTATGATATGTCAAATCAATGTTAAGGCTTGCGTTTCGTGAGGCTTAGGAGCAATATTTCACCAGTTTAGTCAAGACCTGTCTATCTTGGCTTGTTTATTTCAAATGCTTGACTTGTGTTCACACTATTACTATTTAAACTACTATGGATTCACTCAACCTTTGTGTTGACTTTTTAAGCATGTTTATCTCAGGAAATAAGCAAGCATGGCGGCGCGGAGCTGGCAAAGGGCATAGGACCTCCCTTTTCATTTCAATAATTATATCATTATTTACTAACTCATCACTTCTTTTGCGAAACAATTAACATTTTGGAAAAATGTTTGTAACTCTGACTATTTGAGTTTTCATGGAATGATATTGACTATCTTTTGAATTGTTTTCTATGAGTATGACTGTGTACTAAACGGTAATGACCCCGATTAGACTTCCGCTGCTTATCAAATTTTCGGGGTGTTACAGATTGGCATCAGAGCTATGGTTATATAGAACCAAATGATTTTTCAAAACATTGGACTATAACCTCACTGGATTTTTAAACAAACTATTTATCACTAAAGTGCCCTTCGTACCAGCGCTTGCCAACGTTATGTTTTAAGGTTTGATTTTTAACACCCATTGCATTTAGCTCACTACGACACTATGATCACTGTGCATGTAGCATTATGTAGACTAAATGACTTATATTACTGCTGTTTTTGGGATATTACAGTACCATGTCGCCCCCGATTATTATTTTGTCCGACAGTGACGACGTCGTGCCGGCATCATCCACTCACCCTACTATTGACCTATCTGACTATGACACCCGAGACACCCATGATTCTGACCATGACACCCAACGTGTATCACCTGCCATACCATCTCCTGTTCCATCTGGAGACCCATCTGCTGATACTGAGCCCTTTGAGGAGGGTGAGGTTACTTCTACACCCATTGATTCTTTTGCTATTCAGCCTCTTTTTCGTCCTGTCTGTGGACCTATGACACAGGGGCAATACCTTTATGATCAGTACCTGACATCTCAGCAGTTTCTTGTGGCTGATGATCGCCCTACACCACCTGCTAGTCACCACACCGGTTCAGATACTGATGACGAGTCTTCTGACTCCGATACTTCTGACACTGCTGCTTCTATTCCACCACCATCCCCGCCTGCACCGATTCATCGGCGCAAGCGAGTGAGGATTCTTGAGCCTTATGAGCCTGAGCCTTTCGGAGAGTTGTTTCGATATCATGAGGGAGACTATACCCGCAAATGCACGGCTCAGAAACGAGCCTGTATTTTGCCTGCTTTTACTGATATACCACCTGTACCTACACCTGTACCATCACCCATATCTGTACTACCACCTGTTTCTATGCCAGATCTGACACCTGTGGCATCACCAGCACCTCCACCATCACCTGTATCACCCCCACCTGAGCCATATCCTTACATGCTACCTACTTACACCGCACCCCACACCTCTGAGATTTTGCCACCCATGCCACCACCTACAGTTTTCTACTCACAGACTACTACCGTTCCGATACCATCACCTACTACATCACATGTACCATCACCTGCTCCTACCGAGACCCCCACCTCACCCGGCATTCATAGATTGGTTGATGCTCGTCGATGGTCATTTTTGTTAGACTACATACGTAGATGGAGATTGGTTGAGGGATCGCCTAGGGCTGCTGAGCTTGGAGATGGCTCTTCAGCGGTGTTACCGGTTACTGGGGAGCTGATACACCATACTATCCCTCTTTTGACTGCTAGATTAGTTAGACATGAGGATCGTCTTGATGAGCTGTTGAGTGTTATTGAGGATATATCCTTGGAGAGGATAGAGTGTATGTAGGAGGAGGTCGAGAACCTCGTGGTACATAGGACAGCTTTAGAGATGGTATTTGAGATGATGGGGACAGAGATCGAGGAGGCACAGGCTACCATCACTGAGTTTGGTCATCGACTAGATGTTCAGAGGCATGAGATAGAGGATTTGAGAGCGATTGCGGCCATCACGCAAGAGATGCTGGAGCATCAGACACAGGAGTTAGCCGCATCTAGTTCTACCATCCACACTCTTTCAGCCACTATTGAGGAGATTCAGGCCCGTGAGAGATCCAGGGATTTGGAGATGTTAGAGATGATCAGGATCATCAGAGAGCTGGAGAGGAGATCAGGAGGCGCACCTGGACCTTCATAGATCTATGACATGTCATTACTTACAGAGACATCTTAACTTGCCGCCTGTGGCATTAATAATGTTGTATCTTATTGTTTTGTAACAATGAATTCAAAATTATTAAAACTTTATGTTGGTTATGATTGTAATGTATTGATATTGATTTATGATGTTCTAGTTGTCTGATCTTTTATTATGCTCCCATATTGAGATTCATTATAATTTCCATGTGTGTTGTTACATGTCGTGATGATTATTTATGAATGATATGTTTTATGTTGATGTATGTATTTATGGTGTGGTTGTGATATATACTTTGTGATGATCTCGACTATTATGAGTTTGGCTACATTATTTCTCTTGTTATTGAAGTTTGGGATTTGTACTTATGCACTTACGATTTTATAGAGTTATGGCCCCAAGGAAAACCGCTACTGCTACTTCATCACCCGCTATGACCCAGGCTGCTATCAGAAAGTTGGTTGCCGACAGTGTTGCTGCAGCTTTAGAAGAGCAGGCTGCTGCAATGACACGAACTAGTAGCAATAACCGAGCCACTGCTGAAAGCGAGTCTGCTGCGACTCGGAAGTGCACCTATAAGGACTTCATAGCTTGTAAACCATCCCACTTCAAAGGGACTGAAGGAGTGACAGAGCTTGCTCGATGGTTTGAGTGAACTGAGACTGTGTTTGTTAGGAGCGGTTGTACCGCTGAGAGCAGAGTCTCGTTTGCTACTAGAACATTGTTGGAAGACGCGTTGTCTTGGTGGAATGCAACTGCTCAGAAGATAGGTGTGGAAGAGGCCTATCAGATTACCTGGGCTGACTTTAAGGAGAAGATGTTGAAGAAGTTCTGCCCTAGAGGCGAGATCAAGAAGTTAGAAGATGAGTTTCACACGTTGGTTGTGAAAGGAAATGATCTCAGGGCTTATGATAGGAGATTTCAGGAGCTTGCCACACTTTGCCCTTCAAAGGTTCCCGATTTGGAAAAGTTGTTGGAAAGGTACATTGAGGGATTACCCAAGAGCATTGAGGGAAACGTCACCTCGTCTAAGCCTCAATCTTTGGAAGAAGCAATGACTATTGCCCAAAGACTGCTAGACCGGGAGATTAAGCGTAACTCTGCTCAGGGAAACAACGATCACAAAAGGAAGTTTGATGATCGGAAGACAAACAACAACAACAACAACAACAACAACAACAACAACAACAACAACAACAACAACGGCAACAACAACAACCGTAACCCCAACCGTAATTACCACCATGACAGAAACACCCATCACAACCAACAGAACCGACGACAGGAAGCTGTCAGAGCTTATGTTGCCGCACCAGTTAAGGATGCTAGGTATGCTGGACCTCTTCCATTCTGTGACAAGTGTAAGATGCATCACAATGGACCCTGCTATGCTAAGTGTGGGAAATGTTCAAGGACTGGACATAAGACACAAGATTGCAAGGCTACAGGAGCTAACTTGCAACCCGTGGCTGTAGTATGCCATGCTTGTGGAGAGAAAGGACACTACAGGCGTCAGTGCCCTAACAAGGATAACAATGCACGTGGGAGAGCATACGTGCTGGGAGATGGAAATGTCCAGCAAGATCCGAACGTAGTCACGGGTACGTTCTTTCTAAACAACCACCTCGTTAAAGTTTTATTTGATTCCGGAGCCGATGAAAGTTTTGTATCTATTTCTCTTACACCCTACTTAATATTACACCGACCAAACTAGACACCACATATGAGATTGAACTAGCCGATGGAAAGCTAGTGAGCACTAACACTATACTCCGAGGTTGCACCCTACGACTACTAGACACCCCATTTGTCATTGACCTTATGCCTATTAGACTTGGTAGTTTCGACGTTGTTGTAGGAATGGATTGGTTATCTGAAAACCGCGCTAAGATCATTTGTGACGAAAAGGTCGTTCACATCCCCCTGAATAACGAAACCCTGATTGTTCGCGGAGAGCGAAGTAAGACACGTCTGAGCATCGTTTCTTGCGTCAAGGTTGTGAAGTACATCGAACGAGGATGTCAAGTCTTTTTGGCTCAAGTCACCGAGAAGAAGTCGGAAGAGAAGCGACTCGAGGATGTGCCAGTAGTCGGAAACTTTCCAGAAGTTTTTCCTGAGGACTTGCCAGGTCTTCCGCCGACTCGTCAAGTGGAATTTCAAATTGACTTGATGCCAGGAGCAGCACCCGTAGCACGAGCACCCTATAGGCTAGCACCGTCGGAAATGAAGGAGTTATATGGGCAATTGCAGGAATTGTCAGATAAAGGATTTATTCGCCCTAGTTCGTCACCGTAGGGAGCCCCGGTGTTGTTTGTGAAGAAGAAGGATGGAACCTTCAGGATGTGTATCGATTATCGTGATTTGAACAAACTTACGGTGAAGAATCGATATCCGTTGCCAAGGATTGACGATTTGTTTGATCAACTGCAAGGATCGAGTGTCTACTCGAAGATTGATTTGAGATCGGGTTATCACCAACTGAGAGTTAGGGAAGAAGACATCCCTAAGACGGCTTTCAGGACGAGATACGGTCACTACGAATTCCAAGTAATGCCATTCGGTCTAACAAATGCACCCGCTGTATTTATGGACTTAATGAACCGAGTGTGCAAACCCTATTTGGATAAGTTTGTGATTGTATTCATCGATGATATCCTTATTTATTCACGTAGTAAGGAAGAGCACGCAGAACACTTAAAGGCTATACTAACACTGCTCAGAGAAGAGAAATTATACGCCAAATTTTCCAAGTGTGATTTTTGGATTGAGAAAGTACAATTTCTTGGGCATGTTATTGACAGTAAGGGTATTCATGTTGATCCCGCCAAGATCGAAGCTGTTAAAAATTGGGCGTCACCTACGAGTCCTACCGAGATACGCTAATTTTTAGGTCTTGCCGGATACTATCGAAGGTTTATTGAAGGTTTTTCAAGGATTTCTAAACCTTTGACTGAGTTAACACAGAAGAAGAAGAAGTTTGAATGGGGAGAAGAGCAAGAATCGGCATTTCAGTTCTTGAAGCAGAAGCTTTATGAAGTACCGATATTAGCACTACCCGAAGGAAGTGAGGACTTCGTGGTATATTGTGACACATCAATCCAAGGTTTGGGCGCCGTATTGATGCAAAGACGTAAAGTAATCGCTTACGCTTCTAGACAACTTAAACCCCACGAGGAGAACTACACTACTCATGATCTAGAATTAGGAGCGGTAGTATTCACTCTTAAGATCTGGAGACACTACCTATATGGAACCAAGTGTACGGTCTTCACCGATCACAAGAGTCTTCAGCACATTTTAGATCAAAAGGAGTTGAACATGAGACAACGTCGATAGCAAGAGTTACTAAGTGACTATGATTGTGAAATTCGTTATCACCCGGGGAAGGCAAACGTTGTAGCAGATGCCTTGAGTCGAAAGGAACGACTTAGACCCCTCAGAGTTAGATCATTGGATATGACAATTAGATCACCACTTCCGTCTCAAATTCTTGAAGTTCAAGCTGAGGTCCTTAAGGAAGAGAATAGACCGCACGAGAAGATTTACGGCATGCCAGAAAGCACGAATGGATTTGTCAAGAAACCAGATGGAAGACTGTGTTTCAAGGACAGAAGTTGGATTCCATTGTATGGAGGAATACGAGACCTCATCATGCACGAGTCTCATAAGTCTAAATATTCCATTCATCCTAGTTCGGACAAGATGTATCATGATCTAAAGAAGTTGTATTGGTGGCCAAACATGAAAGCTGACATTGCAGAGTATGTCGGTAAGTGTTTGACCTGATCAAGAGTAAAGGCTGAACATCAAAAACCATCCGATCTTTTGATTCAACCCAAGCTACCAATGTGGAAATGGGAAAGGATTACAATGGACTTCATCACGAAATTACCCAAGACATCGAGTGGGTTGGACACTATTTGGGTTATTGTCGATCGTCTCACGAAGTCAGCGCACTTCTTGCCAATCAAAGAGACTGATGATATGGATGCTCATGCATGTTTGTACCTTAAGGAGATAGTTTCCCGGCATGGAGTGCCGATTTCTATTATCTCCGATCGAGACAGCCGTTTCACATCTAACTTTTGGCGATCTTTACAGAAAGCCTTGGGAACTAAGTTAGATATGAGTACAACTTACCATCCACAGACTGATGGTCAAAGTAAGAGGACTATACAGACCCTAGAAGACATGCTTAGGGCATGTGTGATTGATTTTGGAAAAGGCTGGGATAAACACCTACCATTAGCGGAATTTTCATATAACAACAGTTATCACGCTAGCATTAAGGCTGCACCGTTTGAAGCACTTTATGGAAGAAAGTGTAGATCACCAGTTTGTTGGGCTAAGATTGGAGATGTACAACTCTCAGGTCCCGAGTTGATTCTTGAAACCACTGAGAAAATAGTAAAGATTAGGCAACGATTACAAGCCGCCAGGGATCGGCAAAAGAGTTATGCCGATGTGCGAAGGAAACCAATAGAGTTTCAAGTTGGAGACAAGGTCATGCTTAAGGTATCACCTTGGAAAGGGATGATTAGGTTTGGAAAACGTGGAAAGCTAAACCCAAGATACGTTGGACCCTTCGAGATCATTGAAAGGATCGGTCCCGTGGCATACAAACTTGAATTACCTAAGGAACTCAGTAGAGTGCACAACACCTTCCACGTGTCAAATTTGAAAAAGTGTTTATCGGATGAAACCCTTGTGATTCCATTGAAGGAGATCAGAATCGATGATAAGTTGAACTTTATTGAGGAACCCGTTGAGATTATGGATAGGGAGGTCAAACGACTCAAGCATAGTCGCATTCCCATTGTTAAGGTCAGATGGAACTCTAAGAGAGGACCCGAGTACACCTGGGAGCGCGAGGATCAAATGCGTGCCAAATACCCATAACTATTTGATGATACAACCCCGAGCACCGATTCAACTTTGGATTCCAGGACGAATCCAATCTAACGGGTGGGAACTGTAATACACCGTAAAATCCCAGGTCATTTATTAAGGCTAATTATCGACACTATTCTTAACTAAGCCATTTTTGCGGGCTAATTTGAATTTTTATATGAGACACTGTTTGTTTTAACACCTGATTGTTTTGATCACCGTTTGTTTGACACCCGATTATGTTTTGTCACCTGATTTTCACCCGAAAGTCACTCTTGGGTATCACCCAATGAGGTTAACACCGGTAACTCCCGCTTGCGACCCGACACCCTTTTTGGACACCGAGATATTATTAATATATATATATATATATATATATATATATATATATATATATATATATATATATATATATATATATATATATAACGATATGTATATATTAATTATTACAATTTTACTATCACTATGTATATATACGTATGACGACACCGTTTATATATTTATGGTTTTCACGAACCGACACCGACACCGAAACTAAAGTCACAATTTTACTAATCACTGATACCCCATCATATTTTGGGCCGAGCACAAACCACAAGCCCACACGGTTTCTTTCCTCTTATTTAACTTGGGCCGAAACACTCACAAGCCCACATGTTTTCTTTTTCTTTGATTCGTTTGGGCTGAGATTACCACAAGCCCACCTCCACTAATATTTTTATTACACTTGGGCTGTGCATTTTTCCCAAGCCCGTATGGCTTGTTATGTTTCTTTCTTTTGCGTAGTATGCCACACGAAGCAGAAACCAACTCCATTGCTATCTAAATATACACATGCTTGATTATATTGGTTCCCTCAAACACGACACAACCTTACAACCTTTCCATTGATCTTGTTCCATGCGACAAAGAGCTACCAATATAAGCCGTCAAACCGTTGGACAAGACCAATAACCACCTTCGACTAATTACCCCATGGATCGTATGCTTCGTTACCTCCAACATGCTAATACCACATGAGCCTAATCACTATTGTTTAATACCCTATTAACCTAATCTACACTTAAACTACTCCAAAGAAAACCATTGTTGCTCCCTAAACACTCTACTCGACATGACTAGATCACAAGCCAAGGGACAAGCTTGTCTCCACTCAAATGACAACTAAGTAGCATGCTTCACAAGGACAAACACACAACTACTTTTACTACCCTATATAAGCCACATATAATGCAAGATCTCACACACTCAAAGTTTCACCAAGTTTGCAAATCTCAAACACTCTCTACTCTTTCTTGGTTACTGTCGAGGAGTCAAGGATCACGCAAGCAAGGATTTGGGTTAAGAGTATATATTTGGGTAACAAAGTATTGGATCAAGGGTCACCATACGAGGAGAGGGTATCACGTTTGCTTGATCTCGTTGCTCACACTACACGAACATCCTCACCACCATACTTGGTGTTGTAAGTTAATCACCGCCCTTTTCATTTTCTATATTTGCTCGTATCATGCATACATACGACACACACCATTTTTACATTCGTTGCACTTATAGTTATATATGTCCACATCCCGACACCCTTAGAAAAAGGGCTCACCATTTCTTATTTTTGCGTACAATATATATATTTTCTTCGACACACTAATTCTTTGGCTCACACTTAATCGAACCAACGAAACATGCAATCCTTACACGATTTTATACCACGAAAACGAAGCCAAAACCAAGTTCTAGTCGAGTACCAATTTTAGACAAATAAACTCACATGGGCCTTGAACCGGGCTAATAAGCCCAATACATTTTCGTATGAAATTTTTGAATTGGAATTAAGATTTTCGAAATGATAATTAAATTTATAAAAACTGATTTTTATAAATTTAGAAGGATAAAAGTGAGAACTTTTATAAAAACAAAAGTTAACTTTTCAAAAACTAAGATTTTGGACTATTTTTGCAAAAGTCCCACGTTAAGGGACTAAAAGTGTTAAAATCATAAACTTTCGGACCACTTTGTAAAACTGCCGATTTTGAAAGAGGACGAGGGGTAGAAACTGTAATTTGGCCAAAGTTTAAGGAATAAAGTATAAAAGTTATGCCAAGGACCAAAATGTTATTATTTTTGACCAAAGGGTAAAAAGTGTAACTTTAATAAAGTTAAGGGTTAAATATGACAAGGTATTTTATAATTAATTATTTTGTATAATTTGATTTTATATAAATATGTATATATTTTGGTAACTTTAAAATATATATATAACCTTACTAAAAATATTTAATTATAAATATTTTTAAACAATATTATTTTCACAAATGAGTTAATATTTATCGAACACCGGTTCGTAACAATGTTACAAATAACTACGTAAAGTTATTTTGGAATATAATAAGACACCCGAACGGATATCACCGTACACGTGACATATCACATGTCAATTACGAAACGAATCTAAAACACCGATTACAATGTATTATTTAGGTCGCAGGTCGGAGGAATTTCATTGATAGCCATAGCAGTACACCATTACTTTTGAGCACCGTTGTGATTCACACCCACCTGTCAGGTGAGTTCATGGTCCCACATTTTTAATTGTTTTTAAACCCCGTGGGGAGATACATGCTATAAATCGAACACAAGTATTTTCTGTATGCTGTTATCACCTGATATTGCCTAAGTTGACACCTGTGCTACAAGTCCCTCATATCACGAACCTTAATCACTTGCGAGTGAGCGCGAATATAGTTGATAGATCTATTGGAATGGCAGCCCACCTCTGTCAAGGTGATTACTTGACAGGAGGTGTGCTATATTCGAGGTATTATGGAAATTTGGCACATTTCGTGTCACCGAGGGCCCCTTGTCATTTACATCCGCTGTGGTGTAGGTGATTGTTATTATCTTTATGATATGTCAAATCAATGTTAAGGCTTGCGTTTCGTGAGACTTAGGAGCAATATTTCACCAGTTTAGTCAAGACCTGTCTATCTTGGCTTGTTTATTTCAAATGCTTGACTTGTGTTCACACTATTACTATTTAAACTACTATGGATTCACTCAACCTTTGTGTTGACTTTTTAAGCATGTTTATCTCAGGAAATTAGCAAGCATGGCGGCACGGAGCTGGCAAAGGGCACAGGACCTCCCCTTTCATTTCAATAATTATATCATTCTTTACAAACTCATCACTTCTTTTGCGAAAAAATTAACATTTTGGAAAAATGTTTGTAACTCTGACTATTTGAGTTTTCATGGAATGATATTGACTATCTTTTGAATTGTTTTCTATGAGTATGACTGTGTACTAAACTGTAATGACCCCGATTAGACTTCCGCTGCTTATCAAATTTCGGGGTGTTACAATATTACATAACATGATTTTGAAAGATCAAAAGTTTGCTATAAATGACTTCAACGAGTTGTATGTTAATGCGCAATCACACATACAACGACCTTGGATTGAGAGGTGTGAAACACATCGCGGAAAATCAAAGAAATACGAGATAAAGACGTACACAAACAACTTCACCAAGATCTTGTGGAGCATGTTTGGCAACAAATTCAATAACAACAAAATTAGTTTATCGATAATTTGATGTATTTTTTAATTCTCAAAAAAAATTTCGATGTTTTTTTCTTTCTTTTCTTTTTTTTTTCTTTCTGTATTATTTATTTGGTTTATGTATTATAATTTGTGTTTTATTTTGAATTAATGAAATTTATGTATTGTTTGAAAAATGGAAAAAAAAATGGTGGGTCTCAAAAGTAGTGGGTGTTAACATGTTATTTTATGTTATGATAGAAGGGTGTTTTTCGGTGTTAATGTTAAAAGTAGGGATGCTGATGTGGCGCTGGTATGACCTTAAAAAATGGGTGTACCTGATGCTCTTAGATACATTTCCAACTCATTATTATGCACCCTTTTTTTTGTTTTATTATATAGTCTAATTTAAGTACACACGGATAAAAACGTGTAATATACCATACTTAGTGCTCTGACATTATTATTAAGGACTATAATTAAGAAATTTATTTTATCACACAATCATTTTAAATTTTGAACAAATGCAAGCCACTAAACTGATGACTCCACATCAACGTCAAATCATCAAACCAAACCCACAACTAAACCAAATAATCGTCAAAGCTAACCGAGCACGCGTTTGAGTAGTTGGGTGTTAATAGTTAAAGGGAAAAAGAAAAAGAAAAAGAAAAAGAAAGAAAAGGTGTTGTAGCAAAGAAAAAACATTGAAAAAAGAATAATAATAAAAAATAAAAAAATTCGGTTAATAGTATGTGTTGGGTCGATCTGATTGTAAATGTAAAATTATAAGCAACAGACTAATCAATTAACAACCTCATAATAATAATAATAATAATAATAATAATAATAATAATAATAATAATAATAATAATAATAATAATAATAATAATAATAATAATAATAATTTCACACGATCTAATTCCTTTCTTCTTTCCTTAATTTAAGATCTTGAATTTGATCTGATTGGTTGAATTTAAAAAAAAAAAAAAAAAAAAAAAAAAAAAAAGAAAGAAAAAAAAAGATGGAGAAATTCAAGGAGTATTTCAGGAGAGCGGATTTGGATAAAGACGGAAGAATTAGCAGAGCTCAAGCCGTTGCCTTTTTTCAGTCTTCTAATTTACCCAAACCCACTCTCGCTCACGTCACTTACATACAAAGTTCAGCATTGTTTTGGTGAAAACGCCACATAATAACGCAACGTACTTTTCTCTCTTAAAACCAGCTTTTTACGATTAAAAAATTATTCCACTTAAACAAATGCTTTTATAAGTTTTAGTCTCTTACGACTGACAATCTTTTGCTAATCCAATGGGACCATATACCTTAAGTAAGTCTATTATGGTTGACAACCATTTTCGTATCGTCGTTGCATCGTGATGCACAAGTACTTGTCATTTTAATATGAAATAGTGTGCGATAAACTTATTCCCTAAAATTATCGTCAGACGTAAAGTCATTATCACGAAAAACATGTAATCGAAAAATATTGCTCGCAAAAGTTCTTTATTACAGGGTACCGCCGTCGCATCGCGCGAGTACCTTGCTAGTATTTATATTGGAGGTTAGGAGTATTGGTAAAATATCAGTCATACTATATTTTGTATTATAAAAGTGTTGCTCTAAAAGGACCAAAAATGTATGGTGCTCTAACATTATTATAAGAGTAAACTGCAAAAATCATCCTTGTGATTTATAGTTTTTAGCATATCTCATCCCTATCTCATATTATTGGCTCTAATCATTCTTAGTGTTTAAACCATCGCCACTAATCATCCCTAATAGTGATGATTTTTGCAAAAAAAGAATGTTTAGTAAACTGCAAAAATCATCCCTGCGATGGTTTGACTACTTAAGGATGATTAGTGCCAATTGTATGAGATATAGATGATATGTGCCAAAACGTATAAACCACATGGATGATTTTTGCAGTTTACTCTTATTATAAAGGACTGTACTTAAGGAATTTATTTTATCACACACATTTTTAATTTTGACACAAAGTAAACCAATGAAAACTGACCGAGGTGTTAATAGTTAAAAGAAGAAAAAGAAAAAGAAATGTAGCAAAGAATATAAATAAAAGGAATAAAAATCCGGTTGGTTTGTTTTGTATGTGGTTGGATGGATCTGATTGTAAATGTAAAATTTTGAGCAATTGACTGAATAAATACCTCATAATTTCTCCCTTCCTTCCTTGCTTGGTTCAATTTGATCTGATTAATTGATAAAGACGGAAATGGAGAAATTCGAGGAGTATTTCAGGAGAGTAAAGACGGAAGAATTACCGGAGCTGAAGCCGTTGCTTTTTTTCAATTTGCCCAAACCCACCCTCGCTCAGGTTACTTACTTACTTACTCACTCTTTTCATTTTGTTAATTAATTCGATTGTTGACTGCTTTAGGATTTCATTTCTTTATTTCATTTTCAATCATAACTTAATTTTCAATCTTAGCGTGTAATTTTTGACCTTAAAGTGTACACTTTACATACAAAATAATCAATATGCTTAGTGGTCCGGTGAATGGCCTTAAAAAAAATAAAATAATAAATTACAAAACTTGTTGTGGCGGTTTGTTCTGATCGTGCCCCCGATCCCTTCAATTGTGTGACATTTTTTGAAACTGGTATGATGGCTCGCGCCGTAGGCACATATGTGTGCTATAACGCACATATATAAGACTCATATCTAACATAAATCAGTAATTTGGGATGGAAGTAATATCAAAGTAATGAACTTTCTAAATCACATTTCTTAATAACAATATGAGCGTAGTTGTAAAAGTTCTAACATAAATTTGTTTGAAGAATCGAAATGAAACTTAAGATTTGAAGACTCATCTAACATAAAGCAACATAGTATGGTCAATAGAAGGAGAGAAAGAAAAAAAGAAAGAAAAAAAGAAAAAGAAAAAAAAGGATTATTTTTTATTATTATTATTATTATTTTTTTTAAGAAGCAACCATAGTTATATGCAATGTACAGAATATTAAATCAAAGAATGTATTGAAGGTAAATATTTTAGCGTGCGTTTGTTTTGTTAATAGCTTTGGATTGATATTAGGATTTGATTTAGGTTTGAAAGAAAAGTATGAGGTAGAAAATCTCTTAGGTGTCATTTGGTATGCTTAGATTCTCAATGACCAAGATTTGGCAATTGATGCGAGAAGGAACTATAGAATACATGAAATCTAAATCACTAAGACTATAGGATTTAAAAAGGATGGAATAACAATAACTATGATATCCTCAAAAGTCAAAAAATACTTCTCGTTCAGTTGCTCCGAGAGCAACTGAAGCAGAAAAAGTGGTAAATTTCTTTTTTTTTTGTTCCTGATAAATTTGGAATTTAATTATGCATATATTGTCAATTTAAGCCTTGAACATCTGAATTATTATGAAGTATGAACATAAGATGCTTTATCTGCATTATAACAGGTGCCCTATTTTGCATATCAATCAGTCAATTTCATGTAAACAGATTGACATGATTGTATCGTATTAAATCACAGATACACGAAATCTGTATTTATACAGTGACTGTGAATGAAAGTAATTGAAGATCAAGGATTTGTTATTGAAAGATGTATTGTACAGATAGGAGTTTGATTACAATTGATTAGCTACTTGTAAATGAATATAACGAATGTATTTATACAGTGACTGTGAATGAAAGTAATTGGTGGGAAATACAGTTGTGAGTTTGTTGTTGACTTTGCTCTTTGAATTTATTTGACTTTTCCAATTGTACCCATAACAATGCTTCCCTTCTTCAAATATTAAGTTGTTGCATTGCTGGTGTCACTGCTTCTTGAACCGCCGTTGCCACCGTGCTATGCAGCGCTGTTGCCACACTTTTAATGATGAGTTTAGTAGCATCATTCATACGAGTAGCCACCATTGTTAGGTACACAGATTATCAAAACTGAATAGAATTAGTCGTACAAGATCAAACATAGGTCAAAATTAATGTAAGATTAGACGTTTGCGAGATTGGGAAACGGATGAACACAACCTAATTAATGAAGTATTTGTGATTGGGATATTGGAATTTTCTGTTGTACGACTGTAACAGAACAAGATCAGTTGTAACAAAATTTGGAGTTGTTCTTGGTGGCCAAGACAATGCTCTGAAACCAATTGTAATGTTCTTCTTGAATTTATTCAAATTGATAGAAGAACTAAAACTAGACTAAAGATTCAAGAACAAACAATAGAATCTCAAGTGGATTGTTACAGAATTACAAGATGAAAGAAATGAGATACAAATCAAAGCTAAGTATGATAAAAAAAACTAACTCTTATTTAAACACCACAAGGCTTCAAAGTTAGTTAAGGAATTTAATTGGAGTATGTCATGTGCACCTCACGTGGCAACATTTTCGGCTTATAACAACATAAAAAAAAACATACAAAATTCTTATAATTCTAAACTTATGTCAATAATTCATACAAAATATAAGAAAAAGTTCTTTATAAACCCCAGATTATTTTTAGCCCAAATGAACCGATTACAACCCTCAATTTTTTTTTTATCAAAACAAAAAACACACTTTTTATTTCTTTTTTTTAAATAATTAAATATCTCACAAACCATCAATCGTTACGCGAAAAGAATCATACCATCACAACGAGAATTAAATTATTTTTCTATATAGGGGAACTTCTAAATACTTTCGACAAACTTTTTTTTTTAGGTAAGTGTTGAAATGTATGTCTGAAAAAATTACATATGATTTGTTATTTTAAAATCATATGTGATTTTATGAAATAACATACGATTTTTTCAGATGCAAATTTTAACACTAAAACAAAACTCGAGAAAAAAAGTTTGTCGAAAGTATATCGACGTGGCCGTCTACTGAAAGATAAAAATATATATATATATATATATATATATATATATATATATATATATATATATATATATATATATATATATATATATATATATATATATATATATATATATATATATGAGTCGCCATGGTAGAAAAGGACGAGAAGTGTAACAAAGTGTGAAAACAATGACAAAACTTGTAATTAATTACTAGAAAGGTGCCCGCGATGCGGGGGCGAATTGTTGGGGTGAAGAGGAGGGAGGTGGGGTGGCGGAAAGTGGTTGTTGATGTGGTTGTTGAGGTGGTTATAAATTGTTGAGGGTGGTTATAAATTGTTAGGGGTGGTTGTTGAAGTGGTTATAAATTGTTGGGGGTGATTGTTAGGGGTGGTTGTTTCCATAATTAGTAAGTAAAAGTCTGAATTTTTAAGCCTTTCTAATTATAGAATAGTCCCAAATACATTATTTAGTAGTATAGATATAGATGGGAGCGACTAGAAATGCAAATTTTGGAAACCACTATTTTAATGGGAGTAGTTAGAAAAAGAAAAAGAAAAAGAAAAAGAAAATAAAAATCCGGTTTGGATTGGATGGATCTAATAGTGAGCAACGGACTGAATAATCAACAACCTCATAGTAATGATTTCACACGGGATCTAATTTCTTCCTTCCTTGCTTGCTTAGTTTAAGATCTGATTGATTGAATTTGAAAGAAAAGATGGACAGGAGTATTTCAATTGCTTTGATTTGGATAAAGACGGAAGGAAGAATTACCGGCGCTGAAGCCGTTTCCTTTTTCCTTCCTTCCTTGCTCAGGTACCTTATGGTTGAGTATTTATTTATATTTATATAATATAATTTTGGATCACACTGAATTTTCATCTGTTGTTACTACTAATTAAATTTATTTATATAATATACCTAGTAATTAGTTGGATTGAGCAACTCCTCTTGTCAAATCACGCTTACTTTTATCCGGTACAATTGTTTATGATCCATTTAGTATGCTGTTACTTACACCCACCCTGACTTTTGTTAACTAAAATTATTACTCATTTTGTCTAGGCTGGAATCTGTGGTGGACGATTAAAAAAAGTTGTAAGTTGTAACTACTTTTGAGCATCAAATACTGAGTAAAACTTTAGTTACCCTTTAAAGTCCTCAGTTTTCTACTATGGCCAACTTTGGTCGACACTTGTGTCATTTGGGCTGTTTTTGACTCTGTGGTTTTACTTGTCATATTCCAGTGTCTAAGCTTAAAGAGTTGGACTTCTACTTCTATCCCGAATTTTCAACCATGACCTCTTTATTTTAGAAGCCTATTAATAATGTCTGATATTGAGTTTAACTCAATTGAATGTTACTTGGGGGGCCAACTTGTTGCTTTGGCTGTAAGGGTTACTCACTGTGAAAAAGTGAGTTTCATCATTTTCACGTTGGTCAAGGTTTCCAATTTTAAATGAAATGAAATGATGAATACTCACTGTGTCCCATGAAATGAAAATTTCGACTACAGACTCTATGCAGTTACATGTTGTTCTAGAAATGTTTGTTGATGATATCTTATATAATGACAACATCGGCGACTTTTTTAAAACATACCCAATTTCATTAGCAATCGCAATCGCAATCATTTTCACGTTGGTCAAGATTTCTGTTTATTTACGTCTAATTGTGGATTTTATTTATTTATTTATTTTGATTTCATATTTCCGTGAGCATGCATCTTAACATGTTTAGGTACCAAGGGCTGGGTAATGTAACAAAACAGGCTTGGCCGCTTGGGTCAAAGGAGTAATTAACAAATATATCATATAGGATTACTAAATTACTATTAAAATAATAATTTATTTATTTTCATTAAAATGATTTACTAGGTTGTGGGATTTGAATATGCTTGAGACACTTCTGACCTATTAGACCCATTTGACTTGTTGGAAATATTGTAACCCTAGTCATCCTGTTTTATTAGACGAGTCAAAATGGTTGCAGCTAGACATTATACAGAAAAACTGCTGCATAGTATGTACTTTAGTGTTGATTGACTAAGATTTGCAGCTTTTGCTTCTCTTTATTGTTTCTGCAGTATTAGATGTTAAGGTCGTAGTCTCGTAGATAGACAGATCTTAGGGATTTGGTCTTTCATTCTTCTTGTATGTCTTTGATCTCTGATTGAATCCTATATATGTTTACAATCCTAAGAATATTATAGGATTATACTTTGACAAAAATGCACAGTTTAACCGTGCATCTGGGTCATGTTTTTTTATGATAATATATAATTTGATTGCAGATATGGCAGCACGCTGATCAGAACCGCACTGGCTTCCTTGGCCGCCAGAAATTCTATAACGCCCTTAAGCTTGTAACTGTTGCACAAAGTAAAAGAGAACTAACACCAGATATAGTAAAGGCGGCATTATATGGACCTGACTCATCTAAAATCCCTGCTCCACAGATTAATCTTGCAGCTCTGCCTCCAGCTCAACCAAATCCAATGGCACCACGTCCTCCCACACAACAGCCTAGGAATATCAATTCAATGGCCCCACGTCCTCCTACACAACAGCCCGGGGTTGTTAATCCAATGCAAACTCAAAATTTCGGCATAAGAGCACAGGGCCCTCTTAATTCAATGGCTCCTCCTTCAGTTGCTCCACCTTCTGCACAGTATTTTGCACCTCAAGGAAATCAGTCAATGAGGCTGCCACCTCAGAGCGGCCCTCTTCCATCACAGAGTGTTGGTGGTCCTAGTTTTCCGGCAGGTGGTGTTCTGGCCGGTGCTGGTCTATCAAACTCTAATGTCTTAGGTGATTGGCTTGGGGGCAGAGGTGTTGGGGCTACTGTACCAAAACCCCAAGAGCCACTATCATCCTCATCTTTCATAGCTCCTAGACCATCTGTTGGAGGAAATGCAATTACTTCTGCCGCTATGTTTGGAGGTGACTTGTTTTCTGCTTCCCAATCTATATCCAAACCGTCATCATCCTCAATGCCAACACAAACTGCAAGCATTCCACCCATTTCTTCTGCAATTGCTCCTGTAACTTCTGAGCCCCAGACTCCAGCCAAGATAGACCCACTTGGCACATTGAATGCTTTTACGAGGCAACCCACAGGTGCTCCAGTACAGTCAGCGGGGCCATCTCTACCAAGACCAAATCAACAGGCCCCGACTCAAAATGCTAAATTTTGGATATCAGGAAGAGAGAACACAAGTCCCAAATACAGAAAGAACACTAGTTCCCAACACATCGCTACCTCAGTGGCAAAAAATGACGCGGGCTGGTGTTAACAAGTATATGAAAGTGTTCATGGAAGTTGACTCTGACAGAGATGGGAAAATCACTGGTGATCAGGCTCGCAGCTTATTTTTAAGTTGTAGACTACCAAGAGGTAAATACTCTTAGCTTAATTTAATAGAGCATTAATGCCTTATTCAACTCTTTCTTGTAAAATGATTTACTCTCTAGTGAAATGTCTTCCCCTAATAGATTTCCTTTAAACACGACAAGCCGTAATGTTCTTGTTATGTTTCGATGGAAATTCTGAAACAGGTGTGGGACTTGTCTGATCAAGATAATGACTGCATGCTTTCCTTGAGGGAGTTCTGTATTGCTCTCTATCTGATGGAGCGGTACAGAGAAGGCCAGAATCTCCACCAGCACTTCCTAGTAATGTCTTACTTGATGAAATTCTGCTGTCTCTCACGGGCCCACCCAATCCTTCTTATAGACCTGCTGGTTGGGGAGCTAATCTGGTATACCTCTATACATCATGTAGACATATATTTAGAGTTGCAAAATGGGGGGTCGGATGGCTTGAGACGTGTCAAAACGGGTTGCGTTGAAACATGTTAATCTTAGTAAGGGTCGAAACACACACCGTGTTGGGTTGTCGAGGTGATATGCTCCTGGTATTTCAAGATTCTATTTAGATATTACTAATAGTTTTCACCGTGTAAATTGGTAAACAAAGATTAGGTAGCTATTGTTTTACGCTACAGAAATTAATTTTGAAGTTGCAATAATTTGATAAAAAACCTTCAAAACTTCTAATTTGTGATAAAAACCTTCAAACTTCCTTTTCCTTTTTTTCTTCTTCTTCTTCTTCATTTTTTTTTATTTTTTTATTTTTTTTTATTTTTTTATTTTTTTTATAAAACACTTCAACTTCTGAAAAATCTAAATGTTACTGTGTTGAGATTTTTGCATTTGAGACTTTTTATGGTGGAAACAAAGTTGGCTATTGATTATGCAATCAACACTTCCTGATATTACATTTCCCTGAAGCAGGATCAAGTGGAGATACATTAATTGCTCACTACTTCACTTAATATAGAAAACGAAATTATTTGTAAACGATGTAAACACATGAAAATGTAAATTCAAATACTATTATTACTGATATTGCTGCTTTCCAAAATGGGTAGCTCATTCGTTTTATTGATACACTTACTCGAGACAGGAGCAGAAAAATCCCTCAGATTGCTGAGAAAATAAACGTTGATGAAGACAACCTGTTCTAATGTTATTGAACCTTTTGTCTTCAGGTTCTGCACCCCCGCAGCCAGGGATGCCTGGCGCCCAACCAATACAATATAATTAGCCGAAAGGACCGATGCCCTCCATGGATAACTCTAATGCACATCAGCTCAGTAATGGTGATCAAAATACTTCTCGTTCAGTTGCTCTAGAGAAAACCGAAGCAGAAAAAGTGGTAAATTTTATTTGTTCCTGATTGATTTGGAATTGTAATTACTTATATATTGTCAATTTAAGTCTTTGAACTTTCGAGTTATTCTGAAGTATGAATACAAGATGTGTTATCTGCATTATAATAGGTGTCTCTTATTTTGGATAAATTAATTAAGTTCATGTAAATAGATTGACATGATTGTATCGTGTTAAATCACTGATACACAGAATCTGGGAATTTATGCAGGTGTACACCCATGACATATATTTCTAACAGTTCATTTTATGGGGGAGGAGACGAGGGGTGGGAGTGGGATCAGGAAGTTGATGGACTAATGCAGTCACAGATCTTTCCGATTTTCTTCCCTCAGTTCTAATAGGCTTTGACAAATCGTCATGGTGTTTACATGGATTCTTTTCTTAGTTTTTAGGGTATTTGTGCAGTGATTGAATTTGATTTATTTGAACCATTCCCTTAAAGATTTTATCCATGCGACCTTTTTTATCTTCTTTAGAATGCCCACTGTCGTTGGTTTCCATTGGTGTTAAAAGGTTGAAGATAAGAAGGAAATTTTGGATTCTAGAGAAAAGATGGCCTTCTACAGGAATAAAATGCAAGATCTCGTGAGTGTCCATTCTTCTCAATATATGGATCAATGCCTGCCCATAAATTTAATGTGTTATACACTATATATGGAAGACGTGTTCTCACCTGCTTTCTTCACCAGGTTTTATACAAAAGCAGATGTGATACTCGCCTTAATGAGATTACAGAACGAGCAATAGCTGATAAACGTGAGGTATATTGGCAATTTGAAATCATGTCTTCTTTCTTTCTATCTTTTGATTTTGGTTTTTTCGCAGTTCTTGAGATTTGTCATTATCTAATTCCAGGCAGAGATGCTTGCTAAGAAATATGAAGAGAAGTACAAACAGGTGGCAGAACTGGCCTCTAAGTTAACTATTGAGGAGGCATATTTCCGTGATATTCAGGTAAAATCCCCCTTTTTATTCTCTCACACAAAATAAAATATATTTGCATCTAGAAAAACGATAAAAAAAACTCTACGACTTGACAATATAATGGTTTCAGTTGCTTTGTCTTCGTCTATTGTGCTGATAAATCTGACCATTCTTAGCGATTGCTAATGCTCCTTCCACAGTTCACCAACATTTTTATTCACCATGCTGTGGGTGTTGTCCCTTTTCGTCTTATGTCAAAAAAATGGGACCAGACTCATGAGCCCATTGCTACAAGTCTATAATTCTCTTGCCATAAAAGAAGTAATGAACGGAAAATGCTGGGAATTATGGGTGGCACATGGATGGGCTGGGTAATGGGTTTGGATTGTGTTGGGGTTGACGTGTTGACAAATTTGTTCTTTTTATTTTATTAAAGATAATTTTTTTGAAGTTTGTTACAAGGCCTATTAATTTTGTTTAAACAAGTCAATTTAGTATGTTGTGATTGGTTTGAACATATTTTGGAGTTGAAGCACATTAATCGTAACATGTAATACATTCCCATCTTTTTGTTAATTGAATTAAATTTTCTGTTGACTTCTAGGAGAGGAAGACGGAGTTGAATCAGGCACTTGTGAAAATGGATCAGGGTGGCAGCGCTGATGGTATCCTTCAAGTAAGTTTAGTTACTTCCATATGATCCTAACGGATTTTAGTAAGTTTTAAGTACGGCGTGAATGAATCAGTATACGCACTTTAGGTATGACGGCAAAGTACCTACCGGGATAAATCTGCCAATCGATATTGGTACACGTTAACGTTTTGGTTTCATAAGCTTAGTGTATAATACATTTTATGGGCGTATAATAACGTAGCCTACCTGTTTTGTTTTCCAAACATTGGTGTGAGTCTACAGCTCACACTACGATTATTGTGTTCAAACGATTTAACTACAAACACTACGATTATTGTGTTCAAACGATTTAACTACCAACACATTGTGTTCTAACGATTTAACTACAAACACTACGATTATTGTGTTCAAACGATTTAACTACAAACACTACGATTATTGTGTTCAAACGATTTAACTACCAACACATTGTGTTCAAACGATTTAACTACAAACACTACGATTATTGTGTTCAAACGATTTAACTACCAACACATTGTGTTCAAACGATTTAACAAACTCTATGAATATCACTCAACCTTTGTGTTGACCTCTCAAGCATGTATTTCAGGTTCATGACGATCAAGGATGGCACGGAAGGACACGGATACTCAAGAGGGCTATAAATTTACTTATCATTCAAAAACTCATTTATTATACATTGTAAACATGGAACCAATTGGGACCTCATTTTGTAATCTCTGATATTTATACAATTTGAATGATAAATCTTTTAAAACGACTCAATTGGAGTTCGTTTTCTATTATTGTGACTATTGTGCCGTCGAGTAACACCCAGTTCGAATTCCGCTGCATCCATGAATTGGGGGTGTTACAGATTGGTACCAGAGCCATGGTTATAGAGAAACGGGTCTAATTGAGACCTAAACTATAACTACAACTACAAGCAAAACTATTTTTATAGCCTTCCGCTCTCCGTGTCTTCCATCCTCCAGACGATTATGGACTTAGTAAGCATGTTATGCTACACAAACATATTAGTATATTCATATATATACCCTTTTGAGCATTTCCCTGTAGATATTTTATGCTACACAAACATAATTGCATATTAATATATGTACCCTAAACATAATTGAGCATTTCCCCGTAAGCATTTTATGCTACATGAACACATATAAGTATATTGATATATACACGCTAAGCATTTTATGCTACATGAACACATATAAGTATATTGATATATACACACTAAGCATTTTATGCTACATGAAGACATATAAGTATATTGATATATACACACTAGGCATTTTATGCTACCTGAACATATTCGTATATTGATATATAAACTCGGTTTATTTTCAATCATTTATCTAAACAATGGACTAAACATATCTGTGTATGCCTATTCTAAGGCATTTCGGCACAGCCACACTCTCCCAATCATGTTCCTACTCCAACATTATATGTCCAAGACATTGTAACTGATTGCAATGGTTTTTCCTATTTTCCAAGACATTGTGAGATACAATGGTCTCATTCATTTTTTCAAGACATTGTGAGATACAATGGTCTCATTCATTTTTCAAGACATTGTCATTCACTTTTCAAAACATTGTGAGATACAATGGCCTCATTCATTTTCCAAGACATTGTGAGATACAATGGTCTCATTCATTTTCCAAGACATTGTATGATACAATGGTCTTAATCATTTCTCAAATGTTTTGAGTCACACAATGGCCTAACCTACTTCCCAGACATTGTGAATTGCACAATGGTCTAACCTACTTCCGAGACATTGTGATTTACGTAATGGTCTCTGGAATTATTCCATCACATCATCAATATCATTTCATATGATATCAAAAACCCGTCACAATCTATCGATTTCAAAACAAGAAATATGAGATTTCTAAAGGACAAACTAATCCATCATCGACAAAAGCTGAACTTTCTCTACATTCATCAAAGTTTTCTTATGAAACCTTCATTATTAAAAGTTCGTGATCCTGGCCAAGTATGTTCTATTTTAGAACTACTTAAAACTTCCTTTCCACACGTACCTACCTTTACTATCTTCTATCCAATGGAATATGAAAACATACGTTACAAGTCTTGTATGGACAGGACTTGCAACTTAAAGGTTTGACATCGCCTTTGTTTAGTGGACAGTTTTCCGAAAGCAACGGACATATCAAAAGTATACCTAATTTAAGTATTTGAAAATTTTATCGAACCTTGGCTAAATATAGACTAGTCACCTATATTTAACCTAGGGACAGTGGAATATAGTCTGACTAACTATATTCGACTTAAAATTTTCAAATACTGAGAATAGTTGTACTAGGGTTATGTTTAGGTTGATTTCCTACATGAACTCGATAAACCACCAGAATACATTAAAACAATCTAGAGACACGATAATGTCTTACCACTCAGCGAAATCTTAACACCTTATTTGTGTTACCTAATTTCATTCTTGAAAATTTTCATTTATGAGATAATCCGAACTACTATCTTGGGATAGTTATCAATTATTCTCTTCATCCTGTAGAAGTACTATCCTGTTTAGGTCCTAAGGATACCATTCCATCATAAACTTTTAAAATCTCTTAAGATTTTTAAAGCAAACTCAACATCTATACCTAAGAGTATTAATGTTAAGCATACACTACACACTTTTGTTCATCAAACATATCATAACATTATCTTCACAACCGTTGGAACCATAAGCTCATTAACAGATTTTGATGCACTTTTAAAGCTCAAATCATCCTTAGTTACACCACAAGTACCCTCATCAGCTTTACAAGTTTGAATATTCATCTTGTACTTTTGGAACACCAATATCATCTCAAAATACACTACCTTGTAACTCACCGGCTAAGTATGAATGTTGTGTTGGGAATTCTTAAGTAGGATGATTTGTAATTATTTGAATGGATTGGGATGCCTTTTCATTTAAAGAAATTGTAAATCACCGAACCATAAGTTTATATTCCTCTATTTACATTGTTTGGGATGCCTCTCTATGTAAATAAAGAATTATAAACAAGTGGGCTTAATTGTATCCGAAATAACATAAGTATGAAGTCAACCTACATTACATTGCTCGGGTATGGCTTGATACCTACATTACATTGCTCGGGTGTGGCTTGATACCTACATTACATTGCTCAGGTATGGCATGATACCTACATTACATTGCTCGGGTATGGCATGATACCTACATTATATTCACCACAAGAAATCCTATCTTTTCACCGACATCGCTTCAAACCATGACATAAACACTAGGTACAACAACCGATTACCTACTAGACTATGATTGCAACTACTATCCCAATTTCCATTGATATTCCACTACTATATCAATTTCCATTTATTGGATTCCTATGTAAATTGCTATTGTTGTTCAACTGTTATATCAATTGCTATTGATACTTGACAACTATATCAATTTCCATTTTGATATTTAACTATATCAATTTCTGTACAACTACTATATCAATTTCTATTAATAATCGACTGCTATATCAATTTTCTTTGATATTCGACTATTATATGGATCTCTACTAATATTCAACCATGTTATCAATCTCTATTGACACACCATATTCTGAGACAAATCAAACTACATCACTAGTAATTCCAGACTTTGGTCCTCATAAGTAACCACACATCTTTATCGACACCACTCCAACATATGACACACATAGAACTTCGGGACGAAGTTCCCCATAAGGGGTAGAGACTGTAACAATTCGCATTTTCAGGATAATTACCATTCCCGGAAAATTTCACTATTCACTTTTACTATTCATTTTTCCCGAAACTTTCCCGAAAGTTGATTTTATTTGATATTCTCGAGTGATAAATCATTTCCATGGCAAATTAAATGTTTGACATTCGTCAGATCATTTTCGTGAAAGTTATTAAGGAATTACACGTTTTAGGGTAAAACGTCATTCAGAAATTCTACGTACAACGAAACTCGACCGCGTTAAGTGACCCCGCATCAGGAGAATGTTTGACACACTCATGATTTATTTTAGAATTAATCATGACTGAGAAAAACATGACCAAAGACTTCCCAGCAGGTCACCCAAGTCGGTACTACTCTCACATAAGCACGCTTAACCGAATGGGCGATTAACCGTTAGACCACGAAACGAGTTTCTAAGACTTTTTGAGTTTTCAACTTATTAGAAAAAGTCAACATAATTTTTCCCTCCTCCATTGACCAAAAATCATCCCTTGATGTTATAAGTCATTTCGTGATTTTTAGGCTTACGGTTTGATGTCTGAAAGACATTTAATACCAACCGACACTAGACTGAGCCCAGTCTAGACATTATAAGTCATTTTAAATCATTTTTATCACATTAGAAAAGTAACATTTTACTTTTCTCAGTTTTACGCAAAATTCGTACATTTTACGTATTACGCGTTTTAGACCCGTGTTTCCAGTTTTTAGCAGGGTTTACCACCCAAATGGAACCTACCACTCATTTTATATTTTATTATGGGACATATGGGCATGTCTA
Organism: Artemisia argyi; assembly: GCA_030686995.1. NCBI lineage: Eukaryota > Viridiplantae > Streptophyta > Magnoliopsida > Asterales > Asteraceae > Artemisia > Artemisia argyi. Next base: position 12,421,123 of record CM060682.1, on the reverse strand, counting down.
ACAATACTTTAAAGTTTCATAATTTTACGACACCCGGTTTTACGTTTTGAGGCTTAATCATTTACGATTGGCATTTCCCGGAGTCAAAACTAACCAAGTATCTTGGATAATACCAAGAAAAGTCCACCCCTTGCTCTCCAAGCATACAAACCGCCTCTAGGAGGGGGGATTCACACTATGTGGCTCAATCTTATGCATTGAACCCTTAGATTTCATCCATGTGTTAACCTTGCTCACCAAGTGTTGACTAGTCAAGGAAAGTAACCTCCTCAAAGGCATATAAAGCCTCCCCCTTGCTCCTTGTTGCCGTCCACTTCCACACACACAAACACTCTCATCTTTGCTTCATTTCCTTCTAGTTTCATGCATGGTTCAAGTGATTCTTCAAGGTTGAAACCCTAGATAGGTTATCATTCATCAAACACTTCCATAACCTCATAAACTTGGTGATTTCTCTTGAGTTTGAATCCACTCAAGTCACCTAAACCTTCATCATCCATCTTTCAAGAATACCAAGGGTAGAAAGATTGCATGAAGTGAAGTGGGTTGAAGCAAGTCTATCAAAGTCCTATCCTTACATGTTAACTTCCTTTCATCTTTGAAAGCCAAAAGTTGTGAGCCAAACCCTAATTTGATTCTTGTTAAATAATCATGTTCATGTTATTTACATATTATTTGTGCTATATTATGTCTTGTAGTTATGTCCATGATGTATAAAAGTGAGCAAAACAAGTTATTGTTATTGATTGTTACAACAAGTTACTAAAACAAGTAAACTAGTGACTTTCTTGGTAAGACCTGATCAAAATGGTAAAAATATGATATTGGATCATTACATATTGTAGTAGAGGACTTAACAAGGAAACCATAGCAATTTGAACCACCCAAAACGAGTATACGAGTCAAAAGTTATGGCGATTTGAAATTACCAAAGATTTCCGGCAAAACTGCCAAATAGCTTCCTGATCAAATTTGGGTTTTGAAAGTCCTACTTCTGGTCCGATTCATCAAAAAGTTAAAACACGAAAGTTGTCCGGAACGACGTTTTCGTTCAGGAACAAAGAAGCTCGAGACCTAAAAATGCTTTCCGAGTGATAAAATTCTTCAAATTCTAAACAGCCCATTTTTAGGCGAAAGTCACTAGATTATGGTTATACTTTGAAAGGAACAAGAGGTCTTATGACCTATAATCAAGACCACAACCATGGCTAGAGCCAAGGTTGTGTCTCATGACCTTGGAACAAGGACCAAAGGTCATGGCTAGGCCATGACGAAATGACCATAACAACTTACATAGGCGTAAACATGAAACAAGGAATTAGCAAGAACTTGAACAAGCAATTTGGATCTACTTCACCTAAAAGGAAACCATGAGATATTACCAAGAGAAAATGGTCATACAAGACTTATGAAACTACCCCTAATAACAATCTTCATGTACTAATAAACTTTCCTAAGTTTATTCAAATATCGGACATGTAACTTTTCGGATCAAAACTTATACTTTATCAACTACTACAATAGTAGGGAGCCTCATGTGAGGAGTTCATTATGTAAGCCGTCGAGTTGAGTTGTGGATTTACGAATTAAAGTGTCCTGGCTCCTCGAACGCTTACTAACATGACTTCTGAATTATGTCGGCCCGAACGGTAGTAAACGATATACAAAACATACATGTTTCATGAATCTTTCTTTCAAAGACTTATACTATACATCATACCACATCATGGACTAAGTGCAAGATATATATTGGCGTGTTTATGTCTCCTTAGACATTACTCCGATCCTAAGTCGCAACATTCGATTATAGGTTGCTCGTAGAAACCTTCACGATTCAACCATTACATTCATTACTTGCTATCTTACTTAAGGTGAGTTCATAGCCCCACTTTACATTACTTCAATGTTTTACAAACCCTTGGGGGGAATACATGCTATTATTTTTCTACTCGAACACAATGCTTTCTACTGTATGTTATTCGACTATGTTTTATTATCACTAAGTAACATCCTTGCCAAACCAAGATCCCTTAGTATGAACCATTTAATCACTTGCGAGGGTTACTTGCAAGTGAGCGCGAATATTGTGAATAGGCTTATTGGGATTGACGAATCCCATTTGTTTTGATTAGTTCAAACAAATGCATTAATATTTGAGACTTTAGGTATGACGGCAAAGTACCTACCGGGATAAATCTGCCAATCGATATTGGTACACGTTAACGTTTTGGTTTCATAAGCTTAGTGTATAATACATTTTATGGGCGTATAATAACGTAGCCTACCTGTTTTGTTTTCCAAACATTGGTGTGAGTCTACAGCTCACACTACGATTATTGTGTTCAAACGATTTAACTACAAACACTACGATTATTGTGTTCAAACGATTTAACTACCAACACATTGTGTTCAAACGATTTAACTACAAACACTACGATTATTGTGTTCAAACGATTTAACTACAAACACTACGATTATTGTGTTCAAACGATTTAACTACCAACACATTGTGTTCAAACGATTTAACTACAAACACTATGATTATTGTGTTCAAACGATTTAACTACCAACACATTGTGTTCAAACGATTTAACAAACTCTATGAATATCACTCAACCTTTGTGTTGACCTCTCAAGCATGTATTTCAGGTTCATGACGATCAAGGATGGCACGGAAGGACACGGATACTCAAGAGGGCTATAAATTTACTTATCATTCAAAAACTCATTTATTATACATTGTAAACATGGAACCAATTGGGACCTCATTTTGTAATCTCTGATATTTATACAATTTGAATGATAAATCTTTTAAAACGACTCAATTGGAGTTCGTTTTCTATTATTGTGACTATTGTGCCGTCGAGTAACACCCAGTTCGAATTCCGCTGCATCCATGAATTGGGGGTGTTACACGATGCATCACAATAGACTACAAAATCTTCGATCCCATCTGGCAATGCTAGGATAGGAGCACTACAAAGTTTCTGTTTGAGGGTTTGGAAAGCTTTTTCTTCGTCTTGATTCCACACGTATTTCTTGTCTTTCTGAGTTAGCTTAGTCAAAGACTTTGCTATTGAGGAAAATCCTTCAATAAACCTTCGGTAATACCCTGCTAGACCCAGAAATTGACGAATTTCTGTAGGGGTGGTAGGTGTTGGCCAATTTTTGATAGCTTCAATTTTAGCGGGATCGACATGTAAACCGGTCTTGTCAATCACATGCCCAAGGAATTGTACTGATTGAATCCAAAATTCACATTTGGAAAACTTTGCATACAATTTCTCTTCCTTGAGTAGTCCTAAAATTGTTCTCAGATGTTCTTTGTGTTCCTCTTCATTTTTGGAATATATGAGAATGTCGTCTATGAATACGATCACGAATTTGTCCAAATATGGTTTACACACCCGATTCATGAGATCCATGAATACTGCCGGTGCATTTGTTAACCCAAATGGCATCACTTGGAATTCATGGTGACCATATCGTGTCCTAAAGGCTGTTTTTGGAATGTCTTCATCACGAACTCTAACTTGATGGTAACCTGATCGTAGGTCAATTTTTGAGTAATAGGTTGAACCTTGCAATTGATCGAATAAGTCATCAATTCTTGGTAGTGGGTATCGGTTCTTTATGGTTAATTTGTTTAGTTCACGGTAGTCAATACACATTCGTAATGACCCATCTTTCTTTTTCACGAATAACACTGGAGCTCCCCAAGGTGAGGAACTGGGTCGAATAAATCCCTTGTCCGAAAGTTCTTGTAATTGATTTGAAAGCTCTTGCATCTCTGAAGGTGCTAGCCGGTATGGTGCGCGGGCAACTGGCGCCGCTCCTGGTATTAAATCAATTCTGAACTCTATTTGACGATTTGGTGGTAGTCCGGGTAAATCTTCGGGAAAGACTTCAGGAAACTCACGGGCAATAGGAACATCTTTGAGACGTTTTTCATCGGATTTCTTTTCGGTTACGTGGGCTAAGAAAGCATAACATCCTTTCTCAATGTACTTCATGGTTTTGATACATGAGATGATGTTTATTCGAGTTCCACTTTGATCACCACGAATGATCAAAGTTTCATTGTCACATGGAATGTGCACAACTCTTTCACCACAAATAATGTTAGCTTGATGTTTAGACAACCAATCCATGCCAATAACAACATCAAAACTTCCGAGTTCGATTGGCATAAGATTGATGTTAAAGGGGTGGTCTAAGAGATTAAGGGTACGGTTTGGGATTACGGTATTGGTATTTACTAAGTCACCGGTAGCAAGTTCAATACTATAACTAGTGGTTAAAGTGATTGATGGAATATCAAGTAAAGGCGCAATTCTAGTAGATATAAAGCTCATATCAGCACCAGAATCGAATAAGACTTTAACAGGAATGTTATTGAGTAAGAACGTACCGGTAACCACGTTCGGGTCTTGGTGTGGTTCTCCATTTCCCATGACATAGGCTCTACCACGAGCACCTCCGCCTTGGGGTCCTTGGTTTTGAGGACAGTTGTTTTTGTAGTGTCCCCTCTCACCACACCCAAAACATGTAACTATGGGCTGTGTGTTAGCCCCAATAGCTATACCCTTGCCTCTACAATCCTTGGCAAGATGTCCGGGCTTTTGGCACTTGTTGCATTTGGCCGGGCAAGGACCTTCATGATGGTAATTGCACTTGGTACATTGTGGTAGATTACCAACGTACTTACCACCAGCAGGTGCAGCAACATAAGTCATCGCGGCTTCTTGTCTCTTGTTCTGCTGATTGTGATGGTTGTTGTTTCGGGTTTGGTTGTTGTTGTTGTTGTTGTTGTTGTTATTCCCACGGTTACCATCCCATGGTCGCTTGTTGTTGTTGTTGTTACGGTAGTTGGAATTGTTGGGGTTGTTGGCATTGCTGTTGTTGGCATTGTTGTTGGTGTTGTTGGTGTTGTTGGGGTTGTTTTGCTTTCGGATTTCCGACATACGTACCACTTGATCCATGAGGCTACAGGACATCCGCATAGCCTCATCAAGTTCCTTGGGATTCGCCGAAGTCACATTCCCTTGTATGCTTGATGGAAGTCCCCAGATATACCTTTCCAACAATTTTTCCTTTGTGGAAACCATTGTTGGACAAAGTATCCTCAATTCCTGGAATCGACGGTTGTAGGTTATGATATCATTACCCCTAACCGTATGATCCCAGAATTCAACCTCTAGCTTTTGCATTTCGCTGCGAGGGCAGTATTCCTTAATCATCATTTGTTTCAAATTAGCCCAAGTAATTTTGTAGGCATTCTCAATGCCCATGGGTTGAGCAATTGAGTTCCACCAGGACAACGCCTCATTCAACAAAGTACTCGTGGCATACTGAACTTTGTCACCCTCAGTACATTTACTGACTAAGAATACTGACTCCGCTTTTTCGAACCAACGGGTCAAACCTACAGCCCCTTCAGTACCCTTGAATTTGATGGGTTCACATTTCAGGTAGGAAATGAACGAGCAACCCTTTGGCACTGTAGTAACATTGGTCACCGGAGGGGTAGTTGAGTTTGGTCCTCCAAGGTTAAGACTGGCAAGTCTGGCAGTCTCTGCAGCTATAGCAGCTTCCGCAGCAATGGCGGCTTCCGCGGCTGCTGCAGCATCAGCAGTTGCTGCAGCATCAGTAGCACCAGCAGCTGTGGCGGCTTCGGCAGCTGCTGCAGCTGCTGCAGCTACGGCTGCTCGTTCCGTGACAAGTGCTGCATTGACACTGTCCTTTACCAGTTTGCGGATGGCGGCTTGCGTCATCGTTGGTGGTGTCTTTCTCTTGGGCGCCATGATTCTATTGTTCAAAAGATACGTTGTAATTAGAGAGTTGTGAGATGAGCACAATTTTTGATAAGAATGATAGGATAATAATGTTTGAAACTTAAAAACATAACACATGATAGTATATAAAACAAGAGTTTTATTTATATAACGTTGATTACAAAATCGAACTTATTACAAGTTCATTCAAAACTTACTAACTGATACTTTCAGTTAGTAATTACAACGTTGTACTAAAGATAACTAGTACTATAACACTAGTCTAACATCGGTTGGGAGGTTGTTGTAGTCCGGTCGGATTATTATTCCCGCGTGTTGCTAACACATCTACACTTTCGTTTGGACGGTATTCTTTGACATCCTTTTGGTATAGCCTTTGTTGTATGGAACTCATTTGAGTTTGCATTCCACACAAATCATTCTTAAGTTGATACCTATCAAAGTTTGCAACATCTAACCGGATTTCTGCAGTATTTAGGCAGTGAAGTAGTTTATGAATTTGTACCGCATCCTGTTCTTGGGCCCTCTCAACCAAAGTGAGTCTATCCTTGACGTTATCCAAGCCAGTCAAAGGATTTAAGACTACTTCCCCAACATGAGTCGAGTCACTCTTCACGTAGCTCATGTCAAGCTTAAACCAATATAGGTCGTCTCGAGCATTCATGGCATCCATTCTAGCAGAATTTACCTTGGATATATATTCGTGCATTTGACTTGCCATTCTTTGAACTTTGAGTTGGGTTAGGTTGAGAGCTTGTTTCAAAGAGTAGATTTCGTATTGAGCTGAGTTCACGAACATATGTGTAGATGTAGATGTTCCGCCGGTTTGGTAGGTAGATTTCGGAACTTGAGCTGGAGTGGTACGGTTAGATTCGGATGAAATTGGTGAAACCGGAGGTGGAGATGTTAATGGTGATAGATGTGGCACTACTATTTGTTCCTCCGCTTCCTCAATGTCATCGATGCCTTCGATGTCAACATCCATTTCATGATCCTCTTCGTAATCATCGATGTTTATGTCCATATCCATTTCAGGATCTTCGTCCGAATCTACATCTAGATCCTCGTAAGGTTCTTCCTCGTCGTCGTAGTCAATTGGTTCAAAGTAAGGATCATCGGGTCCGGGAAGAATAGGTAAATACTCGGGCATAGCAGGAAGATGATCGGGAGATGGAGGTGCGGACATGATGTCTACAATTAGTATTTCGATGTCAAAATAAATCAAATGCTTATGGAAAATGCTCAAACTATGGCAATGTGCATATAACAATATACAAATATGTTCATGTAGCATAACATGTGTAATAAGTCCATAATCTTCTGGAGGATGGAAGGCACGAAGAGCGGAAGGCTATAAAAATGTTTTTGCTTGTTATTGTAGTTATAGTTTAGGTCTCACTAAGACCCGTTTCTCTATAACCATGGCTCTGGTACCAATCTGTAACACCCCCAATTCATGATGCAGCGGAATTCAACTTGGGTGTTACTCGACGGCACAATAGTCATAATAATAGAAAACGATCTCTAAACGAATCGTATTAAAAAGAGTTGTCATTCATATTTATTCAAATATATCAGAGTTTACATAGTTTACGCCTAATTCATTGTTTCATGTTTACGCCTTTGTAAGTTGGTATGGTCATTTCGTCATGGCCTAGCCATGACCTTTGGTCCTTGTTCCAAGGTCATGAGACACAACCTTGGCTCTAGCCATGGTGGTGGTCTTGATTATAGGTCATAATAACTCTTGTTCCTTTGAAAGTATAACAATAGTATAGTGACTTAAAATATGTAAATAGCTGTTAAGAAACTGAGAAATATCTCACTCAGAAGGCGTTTTCAAGGCTCGAGCCTCTTTGTTCCTGAATGAAAACGTGATTCCGGACAACTTTCGTGTTTTAACTTTTTCATGAATCGGACCAGAAAGGCCTCTTTTTGCGTATTTTAGGTTCTGTCACAGAAACTTTTAGGCAGTTTTGCCGGAAATCTTGGTAACTTCAAATCGCCATAACTTTTGACTCGTTTACTCTTTTTCGGTGGTTCAAATTGCTATGGTTTCCTTGTTAAGTCCTCTAATGTAATATGAAATAATCCAATAACATAATTTTTCCATTTTGATCAGGTTATACCAAGAAATTCACTAGTTTGTTTGTTTTAGTAACTTAACTTAACAATCCATTATAACAACATCTTTTACACATTTTTATACATCATGGACATTCATACAAGACATAATATAGCAAGAATAACATGTAAATGATATGAACATGATAAATTAACAAGAAGCATGTTAGGTTTAGGCTTACAACTTTTGGCTTTCTAATTAAAGAAAGGAGTAACAAGTAAGGAAATGGACTTTGATAGACTTGCTTCAACCCTTTTCACTTCATGCAACCTTTCTACCCTTGGTATTCTTGAAATATGGATGATAAAGGTTGAGGTGAATTGAGTGGATTTAAACTCAAGAGAAATCACCAAGTATATTAGGGTTTGGAAGAGTTTTGGTGAATGATAATCTAGCTAGGGTTTCTACCTTGAACAATCACTTGAACCTTGCTATAAATTGGAAGAAATAAACTAAGTGTGAAGTGTTGTGGTGTGTGTTGATGGCCGGCCAAAGGAAGGGGGGAGGGGGTATTTATATGACTTTGAGGAGGTTACATTTCAAGACTAGTCAATGCCTTTCATGACAAGCTCAACACATGTAAACATCTCAAGACCACATGATACAAGATCAAGCCACCCAAGGGTGTGACTCCCCCCCCCCCTTATGGCGGTTCACAAGGGATAAGGGGGTGAGGTGGCTTGGCTTGGTATTATCCTAGGTTATTTGGATGAAACTTGACTCCGGGAAATGCCAGCTGTAAATGATTAGGCCTTAAAACGTAAAACCGGGTGTCGTAAAATTATGAAACTTCAAAGTATTGTTAGACATGTCCATATGTCCCATAATAAAATATAAAATGAGTGGTAGGTTCCATTTGGGTGGTAAACCCTGCTAAAAACTGGAAACACGGGTCTAAAACGCGTAATACGTAAAATGTACGAATATTGCGTAAAATTGAGAAAAGTAAAATGTTACTTTTCTAATAGGTTAAAAATGATTTAAAATGATTTATAATGTCTAGACTGGGCTCAGTCTAGTGTCGGTTGGTATTAAATGTCTTTTAGACATCAAACCGTAAGCCTAAAAATCACGAAATGACTTGTAAAATCAAGGAATGATTTTTAGTCAATGGAGGAGGGAAAAATATGTTGACTTATTATAATAAGTTGAAAACTCAAATCATCTTAGAAACACGGTGCAGGTATAGGCTAGGGTTACGGCTGAGTAAAAACGCTTAAAACTGAAAATTCCAGTTTTTCACGGCCGAGGTTTATTCTGGTCATATTTTTCTCAGTCATGATTTATTCTCAAATAAATCATGAGTGTGTCAAACATTTTTCTGATGTGGGGTCACCTGACGGGGTCAAATTTTGTTGTGCGTAGAATTTCTGGATGACGTTTTACCCTAAAACGTGTAATTCCTTAATAACTTTCACGAAAATGTTCTGACGAATGTCAAACATTTAATTTGTCATGGAAATGATTTATCACTTGAGAATATGAAATAAAAATCAACTTTCTGGAAAAATTTCGGGAAAAATGAATAGTAAATGTGAATAGTAAAATGAATAGTAAAATTTTCCGGAAATAGTAATTAACCTGAATTTGCGAATTGTTACAATTTAGACCAGTGGACCCCACCTTAAATTAGCTTGGAACTTTGTCCCAATTCTGCCTCAGAATTGAAATAAGCAAAGTGCTTATTTGTTGTTTATGGCTTATTGAACCTGCTTATTTGATATAATCTTGCTCAATATAGTTCATCTCACTAATAGGAACCAGAATTTACCTTGTGGACCCCACACAAGCTCAGTTGAGCTTATTTTTTAACCAGGTCAACAAAAAGTCAATTGTTTTGAGTAATAAGCACTCATAGTGCTTATTCTGTGTTTATAAATTATTTTCCTTCATTAAAGTTTCTTATTTTAAGTATTTTATTAGTTTTATAAAAGAAAAACAAGAAAAAACCAAACTTAATTATAGTGATAGCTTCTATTTAATAAAAATTATCTATTTAATTTTCTTTTTAGCTTATTTATAAGCACTTCTGCTATTTTATATTTTTATTAAATCTCTTATATATTAAAGTAATTTTATAAATTTTTCCAGAATTTTCCTTTGTCATTTGGTATTATTTAGAATTAATATTAGTTAAATTAATAATTAAATAATAAATAAGAATTAAATAGCATAATTATATTTTATAAAGTACCACATAGTTTTTATAATTTTTATAGCTTTTATATAAGGTAAAGTAAATTTATAAATTTTTCTAGGATTTATACTGTTCATTTTCTATTTTCAATAATATAATTAGTTTAATTGATAAATAATTAATAAATAGAATAATAATTAATAAATTAAATTAAAAATACATAAAATAAAGTTTTTATAATTTTTTATGATTCCTGTAATGGTTAATTAGATATATAAAATTTTTCATAATTATCTAAGTCTTTTTAGTATTTATAATAATTTAAATCAATATAATTAGTTAAATAATAATTAAATAATAATTAATTAATAATAAATAGATAAATAGTGTGAAAAATATAATTTTAGTTTTAAAATAAGTTTTATAATATTTTAGATTTTTAGAAATTTTAATTTTAATTTTCTAGACTTATTTTACATTTTCCTAATAATTAGTTAATTATTAAATAATTAATAATAGTTATTAAATAAAAATAATAAATTAAATAGTTTTTAATTATAAAATAAATATTTTAAATTTATTTAATTTGCATTTAAGCCCCTAAGGCTTGGAAACTCCTACTATAAGTTAAAGTTGTTTTTGTTTACGTTTAATTAATAAACGTTTACGTTTTCCAGTCCTTTTTTCACTTGTACTTATCTGATTTTACGTATTAGTTGATATAGCTTATTAAAGCTATTCACTCTTATTTTTCAGTAGTACAATCACTTAAACCTTTTTCCTGTTCAATTCACCTGATCTCGAAGTCGTTTTATTTCAGATTTCACATCTCGTTGGGATCTAACGATCCGGGGAAATACTAAACTCACCGGAGTATTGGCCTAGGCTGTTTGACTTGTTGACCATAACTTGGTTGATATTATCTGACTGTTTCAGACCAATCACTACTCCATTCACGATGTTAAGCAAAGTTCTCTCAGTCAATCCAATCATTGAAGACGAAACACTACTTCTTTCGACATGTTCTTCTCCTTCCTGATGGTTGCGAGTTATCGGAATCATCATAGTGTCCTAAAAAAGTGTCTTTGCTAAGATTTATTTTAAGACATCTTAGGTGTAATGCTTTCAAAGTAGTTGTAAAATGTTTAGAATACTCAATGGTTACACCTAGAAACAAGAAAGATGTATTTATAAAAACATGGATAGAAATTGTTCTGATCGGTAATAAAAGCGATGCGTTATGGAGTTAATAGTTGTTGATTTTACAAATACTTCATCATGTCTTTCGGAAGGCCTATTAAAAAAAATGGCACAGGGCCTCCAAATTTCACGGGACGGCCCTGAATACATGTCGAAAGGAAACAATGTAAATTGTCATGATCAATAAACATAAGTGAAGTCACTTTGCCAACTAAAGGTAGAAATTAGTTCACTATATATGGAACGTTTGCTCAAATGGGTACTACTTTATTGTTCATTGAATACAAGTTACATGGTACATATTTGTATCTTTTTGGTCAGCCTATTGACTCTATTCTGCAATGCCTAAAACTCATGTTCGATGTTTATTTTATGCCACATAACATGAAAACTATTCTCAAATATAATGAACTTTAATATGGGCTGGTTAGCCGGATGGGATAATGGTTAAAAAGGGGTAACTTTCTATTGCCGGGCCAGCCTGGTTAGTATATGCCAGTCAACCATTTCGTTACATTATATAACAAATTGTATGATTGTGTGAAAGTAACTTTTTACTTCAAGTAAAAAACGTTTGACCCATTCACCTATTTGGGTGATGTATTTTTACGGTTATTTTGATGATTATATCATACTTTCAAAGCATAACAAATATACTTGAAATAATATCATTGACATTTATATATTATAAATAAGTAAGGTTGCTGCAACCTCCTATTGTTTAGCAGCTTCGCACTTACAAAAGCCACTTTTGAGTAATCACTTTGGTGGTGTTTGATACTGCGTATATAAATAGCGTATACTTAGAAGATCAAATGCTTATTCGTTGTATTAAAACTCAGTACATCGATAAGCAGTCTCAAACAATATAGTTATCATTTGTACTCTTGGTATGAACAGCAGTCTCAAACAATATAGTTATCATTTGTACTCTTGGTATGAACCCGTTATAATTGACCTTGACATGATTTTGGATAATGCTACAACAAACAAACTAAAGCAAATAAGTATCATATTAAAAAACTTAAATTATTAACCAAAAAAAAAAAAAAAAAAAAAAATTATTCAAAACATTGCAAAAAAACCCCGTGTGTGCATGGACATTATAACTAGTGTATAAAAACGGATGAAAACGTATAACGGATAAAAACGTAAGAAAAATGAACGAAAACGTATAAAAACGGACGAAAACGAATAAAAATGTATGAAAACGTAATTAAAAAAGTTAAGGACTAAATTTGTGATACTCCACAAACCACATGGACCTTACTTTTAAGGGTATTTATGTCATTTCTATTAGTTTGACGGTCAAACTGACATAAATATTGGTCAAGGGACCAAACCCGATATGGTTCAGAACCATGGGGAGAGGATCCAGGAAAAAAAAGAATAGGGACTATATTCGTTAAACTCGACAAACCGCAGGGAGCCTTTATGCAATTAACTCAAAAGAAAAAGAAAAAGAAAAAGAAATAAAAGGTGTTGTAGCAAAGAAAAGAAATACTTGTTAAAATTAAAATCCGGTTGGTTTGTATGTGTTGGTCGATCTGATTGTAAAAATTTGATCAACCAACAACCTCATAATAATTTCACGCGCCATCTAATTCCTTTATTCTTTCCTTAGAAAAAGAAAAAGAAAAAGAAAATAAAAATAAAAATCCGGTTTAGATCGATCAGATAGTTGTAAATGTAAAACTGAGCAACGGATTGAATCAATCAACAACCTCATAATAATAATAATAATTTCTTCCTTTCTTCTTTCCTTAGTTTAAGATCTTGATTGAAATTGATCTGATTGATTGAATTTTTTTTTTTTTTTTAAAGATGGAGAAATTCGAGGAGTATTTTAGGATTTGGATAAAGACGGAAGAATTAGCGGAGCCGTTGTTTTTTTTTTTTTTTTTTTTTTAATTTACCTAAACCCACTCTCTTATTATTTCTTACTTATTCACTCTTTTCATTTTGTTAATTAATTCGATTATTTCTTACTTATTTACTCTTTTCATTTTGGATAAAACTTACGTATTCATCATATACTAAAATAGAAGCACAATAGCACTAAAAATAATATAAACAATAGGTGTTCAAATATTTATTATAGTAGAAGTAATATAGACCCCCAACTTTTCTTATATATTTTTTCTAACAGTAAGAGCGTTAATAACAATAAGCACGCAAGAAAATTGTGTCAAAATAACAGTAGTATCTTTAAACTTTAAACTTTTAATGGGAAAAAAATTATAGTATCATACCGTTATTTTAGACTTTTCAACATTATTGATAGTAACACAAAACGTAAATCAGTTGTATTTTGAATATTAAAAAAGAGACGAGTGAGTGGAGTAGCACGTGTATAGTCAAAAAACTTGACCATCTTTTTTTTTTTTTTTTTTTTTTTTTTTTTTTTTTTTTTTTTTTTTTTTTATGGCGGTCAAAAAGTAAAAAAAAAGCTCAACCCATATAGTCTTGAAAATTGACCGGTACATGGGTAGTTAAGTTGGTTGGATGGATCTGATTGTTGTAAATGTAGAAATTTGAGCAAATAAATCAACCCAGCAACCTCATAATATTAACTTGACACGCGATCCACGATCTAATTCTTCAATTGGATCCGATTGATTGAACTTAAAAAAGATGGAGAAATCCGTTGCTATTTTTCAATTCACCCAAACCCACTCTCGCTCAGGTACTACTATTTCTTACTTACTCACTCTTTTCATTTTGTGATTTCATTTATTTATTTATTTTTTTCATTTTCCATCATAACTGAAGTGAAAACTACGATTGTTATTTCGATACAATTGCTTCGTTGTTACTTTTATCCGGTAAACAATTGCTTATGATCTCACTAATATCCCTGAATTTTGTTAGGCTACTAGTATAGAAACAATTAATGATCAATATACAAGTTTACCCCTAGGTTAAGGGGACTTTGCTTGTGTCATTTTACAAAAAAAAAAAAAAAAAAAAATGCTACTATCAAATACGGTTGAGGCTTTATTTTATGCGTTTGTAGGATGGAATATGTGGTGTTAAAAAAAGTAAGTGAGTTTGTATAGTAAGCCGTGTGAGTTGTAACTACTTTTGGGCTATCAAATACGGAGTTACTCTTTATGAGTCCAAAGTTTTGTACTATGGCCAACTTCCCACTTTGGTTGACTACTTGAAGTGTCATTTGGGTCGTTTTTGACCTTGTGGTTTTACTTGTCATACTCAAAGTGCTTGCTTGTCTTTGTGTAAAGACTTGAACTTGTACTTCTATCCCATTTGAATCTGTGAATTTTCAACCATGAGCTCTTTTACAAGCCTATTAATAATGTCTGATCATAAGTTTAACTTACTTGAATGTTACTTGGGGAGCCAACTTGTTGCTTTGGCTGTAAGGGTTACACGCATTTGCCTCTTATAGTTCCATGTATTGAGTTATTTGAATTTTTTGGATGTTTCACTTCTGCCCATGGTCAGGTTAATACTTATAGTAACCCCAGGAAAAAAGTGAGTTTCATCATTTTCACGTTGGTCAAGATTTTGATTTCCAATTTTGCATATTGCAAACTGAAATGAAATGATGAATACTCACTGTGTCCCATGAAATGAAAATTTCGACTACAGACTCTATGCAGTTACATGTTGTTCTAGAAATGTTTGTTGATGATATCTTATATAATGACAACATCGGCGACTTTTTTAAAACATACCCAATTTCATCAGCACTCGCAATCATTTTCACATTGGTCAAGATTTCTGTTTATTTACATCTAATTGTGGATTTTATTTATTTATTTTGATTTCATATTTCCGTGAGCATGCATCTTAACACATTTAGGTACCAAGGGCCGGGTAATGTAACAAAACAGGCTTGGCCGCTTGGGTCAAAGGAGTAATTTTGAACTCGTTTTTCATAAAATAAATAACAAATATATCATATAGGATTACTAAATTACTATTAAAATAACAATTTATTTATTTTCATTAAAATGATTTACTAGGTTGTGGGATTTGAATATGCTTGAGACACTTCTGATCTATTAGACCCATTTGACTTGTTGGAAATATTGTAACCCTAGTCATCCTGTTTTATTAGACGAGTCAAAATGGTTGCAGCTAGACATTATACAGAAAATCTGCTGCATAGTATGTACTTTAGTGTTGATTGACTAAGATTTACAGCTTCTCTTTATTGTTTCTGCAGTATTAGATGTTAAGGTCGTAGTCTCGTAGATAGACAGATCTTAGGGATTTGGTATTTCATTCTTCTTGTATGTCTTTGATCTCTGATTGAATCCTATATATGTTTACAATCCTAAGAATATTATAGGATTATACTTTGACAAAAATGCACAGTTTAACCGTGCATCTGGGTCATGTTTTTTATGATAATATATAATTTTATTGCAGATATGGCAGCACGCTGATCAGAACCGCACTGGCTTCCTTGCCGCCAGGAACTCTATAACGCCCTTAAGCTTGTAACTGTTGTTCAAAGTAAAAGAGAACTAACACCAGATATAGTAAAGGCTGCATTATATGGACCTGCTTCATCTAAAATCCCTGCTCCACAGATTAATCTTGCCGTTCTGCCTCCAGCTCAACCAAATGCAATGGGACCACGTCCTTCCACACAGCAGCCTGGGATTGTCAATTCAATGGCCCCACGCCCTCCTACGCAACTGCCCGGGGTTGTTAATTCAATGCAAAATCAAAATTTTGGCATAAGATCACAGGGCCTCCTAATTCAATGGCTCCTCCTTCAGTTGCTCCACCTTCTACACAGTATTTTGCACCTCAAGGAAATCAGTCAATGAGGCCGCCACCTCGGAGCGGGCCTCTTCAATCACAGGATGTTGGTGGTCCTAGTTTCCCGGCAGGTGGTGGTCTGGCCGGTCCTGGTCTATCAAACTCTAATGTCTCGGGCGATTGGCTTGGGGGCAGAGGTGTTGGGGCTACTGTTGTACCAAAACCCCAAGAGCCACTATCATCCTCATCTTTCACAGCTCCTAGACCATCTGTTGGAGGAAATGCAATTACTTCTGCCCCTATGTTTGGAGGTGACTTGTTTTCTGCTTCCCAATCTATATCCAAACCGTCATCATCCTCAATGCCAACACAAACTTCAAGCATTCCACCCGTTTCTTCTGCAATTGCTCCTGTAACTTCTGAGCCCCAGACTCCAGCCAAGATAGATCCACTTGGTGCATTGAATGCTTTTACAAGGCAACCCACAGGCAGTACAGTCAGCGGGACCATCTCTACCAAGACCAAATCAACAGGCCCCGACTCAAAATGCTCCAGTACAGGAGGGCCATCGTTACCTCAGTGGCCAAAAATGACGCGGGTTGGTGTTAACAAGTATATGAAAGTGTTCATGGAAGTCGACTCTGACAGAGATGGGAAAATCATTGGTGATCAGGCTCGTAGCTTATTTTTAAGTTGGAGACTACCAAGAGGTAAATTCTCTTAGCTTCATTTAATAGAGCATTAATGCCTGATTCAACTCTTTCTTGTAAAATGATTTACTCTCTAGTGAAATGTCTTCCCATAATAGATTTCCTATAAACATGAGAAGCCGTAATGCACTTATTATTCTTCGACAGAAATTCTGAAACAGGTGTGGGACTTGTCTGATCAAGATAATGACAGCATGCTTTCCGTGAGGGAGTTCTGTGTTGCTCTCTATCTGATGGAGCGGTACAGAGAAGGCCAGAATCTTCCACCAACACTTCCTAGTAATAATGTCTTGCTTGATGAAACTCTGCTGTCTCTCACGGGCCCACCCAATCCTTCTTATAGGCCTGCTGGTTGGGGAGCTAATCCAGGTATACCTCTATACATCATGTAGACATATATTTAGAGTTGCAAAATAGGGGGCGGATGGCTTGAGACGTGTCAAAACGGGTTGAATTGAAACATGTTAGTTTTAGTAAGGGTCGAAACACGTCGGGTTGAGTTCAAATCATATTATTGATACAATTACTCGTGAAAGGAGCAGAAAAATCCCTCAGATAGTTGAGAAAATAAAAAGTGTTTTGAATGTTATCGAACCTTTGTCTTCATGTTCTGCACCCCAGCAGCCAGGGATGCCTGGCGCCCAACAAATGTTGCATGCTAATATGAGGCCTCCCATTATAATCAGCCAAACGGACTGATGCCCCCATGGATAACTCTCATGCACATCAGCTCAGTAATGGTGATCAAAATACTTCTTGCTCAGTTGCTCTAGAGACAACTGAAACAGAAAAAGTGGTAAAGTTTCATTTGTTCCTTATAGATTTGGAATTTAATTACGCATATACTGTCAATTTAAGCCTTGAACTTCTGAATTGTTATGAAGTATGAATAGAAGATGCTTTATCTGCGTTATAACAGGCGCCTTATTTTGGATATAAATCAGTTAATTTAGTTGAACTATTCTGTTAAAGATTTTATCCATGCAACATTTTTTATCTTCTTTAGAATGCGCGCTCACTGTCGTTGCTTTCCATTGGTGTTAAATGGTTGAAGATAAGAAGGAAATTCTGGATTCTAGAGAAAAGATGGTCTTCTACAGGAACAAAATGCAAGATCTCGTGAGTAGCCATTCTTCTCAATATATGGATCAACTAGGAAGGCGACGGCCCGCCGCGTTGCGGGCGGGTATGTTTTTTTTGGTAGGTAGAATAGTATGGAGAAGCTTCCTAAAGTAGTAAGAATTAGAAAATACACGTGAGGTTGAATGAAAAGCGAGATCATCTAATAGATGATCAACACGTACCCCATAAAGAAGGCAATTTTTTTTGCGTTTTGTTTTTTTACACCAAAAGCACCCGTAAATATAACGCATATGTTAATAATATAACACATGGGCTAGCATGTATCATGGGCCAGGGCTACCAGCATGGGCCACGCAACACGGCTTTTTTTTTTGGCGGGAGAAATCTGCACCAAAACGGCAGCGTATCGCACCAAAAATAAATATATATATAATGCCTGCCCATAAATTTACTGATTATACACTATATATGGGAAGACATGTGTATTCACCTCCTTTCTTCTCCAGGTTTTATACAAAAGCAGATGTGATAACCGCCTTAATGAGATTACAGAACGAGCAATAGCTGATAAACGTGAGGTATATTGGCGATTTGAAATCATGTCTTCTTTCTATCTTTTCATTTGGGGTTTTTCGCGGTCCTTGAGATTTGTCATTATCTAATTCCAGGCAAAGATGCTTGCTAAGAAATATGAAGAGAAGTACAAACAGGTGGCAGAAGTGGCCTCTAAGTTAACTATTGAGGAGGCATCTTTCCGTGATATTCAGGTAAAATCCCCCTTTTTATTCTCTCACACAAAATAAAATATATTTGCACCAAGAAAAACGATAAAAAAACTATACGACTTGATAATAAAATGGTTTCAGTTGTTTTGACTCATCTATTTTGTGCTGGTAAATCTGACCATTTTTAGCAACTGCTAATGCTGCTTCCACAGTTCACCTATATTTTTTATTCACCATGCTGTGAGTGTTGTCCTTTTTTTTCTTATGTCAAAAAATGGGACCAGACTCACAAATTGACTTTTTTGTTAGGAGTTTGTTGGGGTTGACGTGACCAATTTGTCTTTTTTTGAAGAAAGATAAATCTATTAAAGTTTATTACAATGCCTATTTATTTGTTTGAACAAGTCCATTTAGTATGTTGTAAACACTCGAAGACTTTTAAACCATTTGGGCAGTTTCCGTTTTAGCTATTATTACGATTTTATGAGTTTGACGCACCCGTTATTGATAAAATATCATTCAAGTTGCCCTGTTTCCACATAAATGTGCTGAATTTTCCCCTTCTACTCAAAATTGTTAAATGGCTTGAGAAATATCATTGCGTTATCATTTTCCACTGGACTGGCAGCTTAGTGTATATTAGATATATATATTTTTGTGTGTGTGTGTGTAAGAATAATGGCAGCTGGGAGCTGAAGCACATTAATTGTAACTTGGAGTATAATCCCATCTTTTTGTTAATTGAATTAAATTTTCTGTTGACTTTTAGGAGAGGAAGATGGAGTTGAATCAGGCACTTG
This sequence comes from Artemisia argyi, assembly GCA_030686995.1. NCBI lineage: Eukaryota > Viridiplantae > Streptophyta > Magnoliopsida > Asterales > Asteraceae > Artemisia > Artemisia argyi. Next base: position 12,401,811 of record CM060682.1, on the reverse strand, counting down.
TGAAAATGGATCAGGGTGGCAGCGTTGATGGTATCCTTCAAGTAAGTTCAACTACTTCTATATGATCCCGAGTTACAGGTTTTTGTCTAAATAAGTTATAAGGAAGGTGTAAAATAGTTAGGTTGATTGACCCATCAACATCTTTTTTCCTTTCTTTAGAATTCAGTAAATATATAATAATAAACATTAAACATATTTTCGGTTGATCAGGTCTGTGCCAATCGTATCCAATCTGATCTCAAGGAATTGCTGAAGGCTTTAACTTAACGTTGCAAAAAACATGGAATTGATGTCAAGTCAACTGCAGTTATTGAGCTTCCAAATGATATCATCTTTCATCTCATGCTATCAGGAATACTCCATTAGCAATAATGTCACTGTATCTGCATAATATTATAATAAAATGATTGATATTGCAACCTGGAGTTCCAGAGATATCTGCAGTGTGGGATGAGGATTGGGATAAATTCGAAGACGAAGGTATGGCACTCTTTCTTTTATAGTAACTATTTATCAGAGAAAGAGCAATGTCAGCTCATTTTTGTTAAAAGATATCAGCGTTGGTGGGTCAATCTGACCCGTGTTCCACACAAAATATCCGTTGACCCAAACAATCTATTTTATTAATTAATTAATCTATTTTGCTACCTCTACTATATGTTTTCACATTATTCTCTTCACCACATTTGCACTTTGCACTAAACTAGTTTGTAATGACAGGTTTCTCATTTGATGCTACCGTGCCTGCAAATACCAAATCAACATCTCAGGCAGAAAACTTGTCTATGATGGAGGACGTTTCTGAGGATTCATATTCAAATGCTGACAGGAAGTCAGAGAAGCCTTTCGAGACTGAATCAGCATACGCACATAGCAAAGATGAGTTGGCTAAAAGTTCAGCTGGTAGTCCCACGGCGCAAAAAATATTTGAAAGTCCAACCAAGGAGGATTCATTTAACCATTTCGGAAAGAGCTTTGATGCTGACACAGAAAGGTACCAATTGGATTTAGTTTATGGTATGGTCTTTCATTGTCTAAATAAAACAAAACGTTTACCTATACCTTGTTTGGTGGAAAGATCTAAACATGCACTAGTCTATTGCTCTTGTTTATTGAGTTCGATCTTCTTCTGTTAGGGGTTTTGATGACCAAGGATGGGGTACCTTTGACAACAATGATGATGTAGATTCGGTGTGGGGATTCAATAGTGATACGGCTAAGGTGAGTTCATTTTCTTTTTCAGTTTTAACATTGCATTCAATGTACCACTCTAGAGTGGACCTGGAAACTGAACCAATCTAAAACTGGTTTTGTACCAATTGCGAACCGTTTGAAAAGTATTAACCTAGAACAAAGCTGTTTGGAGTTTAAATGAAAATAGGAAACCTATCTCTATTATGAATGATAGATATGCCTTTGCAAATAACTTCATTTATACAGGATGCGGAACATGAGAAGCATGGAGAGAGTTATTTCTTTGACTCCAATAGCTTCACTGCAAGTCCAAGGAAAAGTGATTCTCCACAAGGTAGTAATAGTTTCTTCCAGAAAAAGAGTCCATTTGGGTTTGATGATTCAGTTCCTGGCTCACCGGCTTCTCGAGCTGGCACCTCACCACGGTACAGTGGGGGAGGAGCAGAGAATTCTTTCTTTGATAATTTCTCGAGATACGATTCTTTCAGTGCCACTGACCGAGGTTCTCCCAAACAAGAAACCTTCTCGAGATTTGATTCCATGAGCAGCTCCACACATGATAATAACTTCTCAAGATTCGACTCAATGAGCAGCACTGCACAAGACCGTAGTTTCGCAAGGTTTGGTTCAATGAGTAGCAATGCGGGTTTTGACCATGGTCATACATACTCATTTGATGACTCAGATCCATTTGGGTCAAGCGGACCGTTTAAGGTGTCGTCAGAAAGTCAAACGGGGAAAAATGAAACTGATAAATGGGCATTTTAGTTTGGAGTTTGGCGGTATTATTTTACTGTGAGGGTTTTTGTATTCATGAAGGATGGGGTATGGGGTATGGGGATTACCATGTATTTTCTTTTCTTCTACCGGCTTGATAGTTTGTGTTTGTATCACTTGCATGTCTTTGATTCCATTGCATGGGAACTTTACTATATTTCTTTAGTATAATCTTGACTAGAAATTCTAATGTTGGATTGCGATTACTATAAATATATGGTTTGATTGTTAGTGCTTATTGTAAAAATAGTGTATGCTAAAGTTTAAACATTAGGTGTAGTCAAATTTGATACTCATTGTGTGGTACTTCTAACTATGGATTGGCTTGTCTTAGAAAATTATCATCAGAAAGTGTTTTGCGCGTTGTTGCACTAGTTATGAACACGGCTGATGGTGTTTGATACCACTGACATGTAATATAGATTAATGCCTTTTTAGTGATTAAAGTGGCATTATGGTTTTGGGGTGCAATTGGTATCGTCGAAGTTACATTTGGTAAATCAGTCCTCCAAAAAACTATTGCCACCTGTGAAGTTTTTGTTAAGTGAAATGTATAATCGATAAAGATTGTTCGCCAAAAATTTTTGATTACACCCTAACGGTTGACGCAACGTTGGTACATTTCGAGTTGTAATCATGAGATATTCATCAAGCAATAGGTTTTGCATGACTTGAAAACGTATTTATATTATAGCTGAACATGCACTAACAGGGTTTAGAAGTGGGATTTAAAGTTGATTTAGGGTCTACCCACCTGTATTACTTAAATTGTGATTTGAGAGTAGAATTATTCAAATTATTAGAAGCAAGAAGATCAATTGAACATAGTAGTTATATATAGGAATTGCTAAGCGTTTTTACAAATTAGTCGAAGTACTGCTAACATTAAAGCATCCGGAGAGGAAAGGGCTGAAACTGGAAGACAAATCGACGTCTGTACTTCAACTGAGAGACTATTAGAAAGTAACAAGACATATCCAAGAAAAAAAAATGATCAAGCTTACATGTAGATCATATGCATTGCATCAAACACCTGGTGGGTGTGTCTACTACATAAAAAGTAAAACATTTTCATTATTTTTAACTTAAATTTATTAAAAAAATAAAAATAAATTAACATTCACGATTAATAAATCAAAAACCTATTGACATTAAAATATACAGAATTGAGGAGGAATTTGTCTAGCTAACAAATAAAAATTAAAAAAGCTTTTTGTTATTGGACTAACAAGACCATTGAATATCTCCAAAACGCCCAAAATAGCTGATGGCCCCACCATGTGTTGGAGTAGGGAGGCCTTGGAGCATACTTAAATCTGCTTCTTGTTGTATATCTTCATCACAAATTAGTCTTACTCCACACTCCTTCACTTCTTCATTATTCCCTTCTAAGAAACTAAATGTAACAAAATTCTTTGCTTCCTCCCATCTCCATGTAAACGAGGTGTAATGCAACCATATCATATATGAATCTTGGATTCCTCCTATCACCTCTTTCTCAAAATAATCCCTAATTGAACCTGGAATATTGTAATCGTTTCCATCAAAGTTGTTTACAGAGTATCCTTTAAATCCTTTGAAAGGCTTTTTGCACTTGAAAACAACACAAGTTCCATATCCCCTAAACTTATCATAACTCCAATCTGATGGTAATTCAACCTTTACATCATTTCCCCTACTTCTGTTTGTAAACCACTCTGGAATATTGCTATTCCCATGATATACTATATCTAAACGAGAATAGCCACTGTCTTGCGAGAAGAATTCACATCTGTTAGTCTCAAAACCCAAATACCCAAGGAAAGCAGAAAGCTGCTGGTGAATAGAGCCTTGGGAAGTTATAGATGAGTCAAGACACTGAGTCTTTGATATAGACCCCTCGCTATCAATGGTAACATTCTTTAACAGCTTTGGACAATTTCTGAAATAATTGTACTTCCTGAATGGGTCTTTAGATGATCCCAACACTTCTCTTAAGGAGGTGCAATCAGATGCATGAAGAAATTTTAGTCTATGTGGAAGTTCGGGCAACACTTCCAGCTTCTTGCAACCATTAACATGAAGTAATTGAAGACTAGATAGTTGACTCAAACTTCCAGGCAAGCTAGTAAAATTGTTCCCTTTCAACTTTAGTTTCTTTAGACATGATAATCCTCCAATGCTGTCAGGCACTTGTTCTAAATTGCAGTAGCTTAAATTCAGGTTCTTTAACATATGTAAACCTTCCAATGATGACCCAACTGATCTTTGGGGATGTGGTTGTTTACTTAGTAGTAAACCAAAAGGAGCAGTGATTGAATTCCACCATCTAGGTTGAATCCTCCCTTGGCCACCGAATGACAATGATTCAAGGTTTATTAGAGATGATACAAAAGAAGGAAGTTCTGTAATGGCAGTTTTGTCAACATGAAGCTCCGTTAAGCTTTTGCTCCGACCCAATGCTTCAGGGAGTTGGTCGACTTTTAGGCACCCCGTTAGATTCAAAACTTGAAGAGCAGCCATTTCCACTCTACTTGGAAAATTCTGAAGCCGTTCGCAGTCTCTTAGATTTAACACAACAAGCCTCTTGAGCATTCCAATTGAGGGATGAACGCTAACCAAATTCACACAACCTTCAAGATTTAGCTCTTCGAGATTTGTAATCTCTGAGAAGTCAGGGGTGGTTGTTAGGTTACGACAGCACCGTAGCTTCATAACTTTCAACCTTCTAAAGCACTGACATCGATAGGAAAAAAAAAAGATGAGTTCTCAAATCATTAGGTATCAAATAGGAAAACACGTGTGTACAAGGAAATACCTTAGGTGTAGTCCAAAAATATTTTATGTTGCTGTAAGACAGGTCAATGCCCACAATGTTTTTTGGATAGAATTCTGAAGGCAAGTACTTGAAAGGGCATCCATGCCAATAAAACATGCTTAGCTCATTGGACAAGTAATACAAATTTCCTGAGAAGATCACATTGTTGTCCTTCGATTCAAGTTTATGCTCAAATACTTCTTTCTCTTGATAGATTTTCAGGATCCGCAACTTTTTCATATGTGCAAAATCATTAGCATCTATGTGAACCTTTTGACTAAATTTCTCTAATGAAAGGACTAGAACTTCAACTGCTTCAGTTATTGGCACCTGGAAAAGCAAGAACAGGTAGCTTCATTAGAATATTTTGCTAATACTTTAATGTATTAGTGTAGAGAAAAAAGAATCGTATACCACTACTTACCTTCTTTTCAGTCAATACATTGTAAACTTTAGATGAATTCCACAATCTCCTCTGTTTCCCACTCATGATAGATTCTTCATGAATGATTTCTCTTGCCATTGCTTGTATCAAGTCATGCATTTGAAGTGACATATCGCTAGAGATCGTGATTAATGACTTATCAACTAGAACTCTCATGTTTGTATATGCAAAAAAGTTACACCCATCTAGTATGCTTGCTACAAAATCACTGTTTTCTCCAACGAATAAACATGCGATATCAAGTAAGATATTTTTCTGATGGAGGTCTAGCCCATCGTAACTTAAACGAAGCACTCGTTGTATCTTCTCATTAGGATGTACTTTGAGCTTGTCCAGTTCATTAACCCACTGATCCACAGTTTTGCCGTATAAAAAACGACCCAAATGTTTGAGAGCCAGAGGGTGACCTTGCACATAATTCACAACTTTCTGAGAAACTTCTTCGAATTCTATAGAAGAATCGTTTTCTTTAAAGGCATAGGAACAAAAGAGCTCAAGAGATTGATCCTGATTTAAAAATTTCATGTCATGGATTTCATCCACTCCGTGAGATCTTAGCAACTGTTTATCTTTACTTGTGAAAATAATCACACTTCCTGGGCAAAACCAACTAGCTGAACCTGCTAGTGCCTCTAATTGCTCATGATCATCTACATCATCCAAAACAAGCAGGATCGGCTTCGATGACATCATCTTCTTTATCACCATAATCCCTTGACCGACACTCGATATCTTCAAAGCTCTTGTTTTCATGATGTTATCAATAAGTTGAATTTGGACTTGAGTTAGGTCTTGTTGTTTTCGGACATCTTCACAAAAGCAACTTCCTTCAAAGTGGATATGAATTAAGTTATAAGTAGCTTTGGCAAGGGTTGTCTTTCCTATTCCACTTATACCACAAATACCAAGCATATTAACCTCATGTGACCCAACGAAGCGTGACAAGTTTAATTTGTCAAAATGGAAATCTATGCCAACAAGGTTCTCACCAACATATAAGGGCCCGTCACATAATATATTGAGGATTTCTCTGGAAATGGAATCGATGAACTTGGACTCAAACCTGTTTACCACAAACACACAATAAGTAAGAAAAACTGCATAGTGTTAAGCTTTAGTAGAGCTACAAGATAATTGCACAAAAACAAGAAATTTACCCATTTGTCATGTCCTGGAGATCCCATCCAGATAAGTTAGCCGCCATGGATAAAGCTTCCTTCCATTTACCCACCTCTGTACTATTTGAAAGCTCATGTTTGGCAAATGCTCCAGCATAGGTCCCAGTCTGTTTCCTAACCACATCAGGTTTAACATCATAAAAGATTATTTGAACCTCGTGTTTAGGCTTTTCCATTTGCTTGCACCGGAGTATTTTGACAAGTTCCCTCAGACACCATGATGAAGAAGCGTAATTCTTAGAGAATACAACTATCAAAAATCTCGATTCTTCAATGGTTTTGTAGAGATGTGGGGATATGTATTCTCCTTTAGGCAATGCTCTATCATCTCTAAAAGCATGAATTCCTTTATGCTTGAAATCATTGAACATATGATCCATGAAGTTTTTGCGGATATCTTCACCTCTGAAACTTACAAAGACATCATATTTCCACCGATGAGGAATGGACGTAGTAGCCATTATCAATAATGGGATCGAGCTGAATGTGTTCACAAGAAAAGATCATCAGAAAGAGTAAAAATACAAATACAGATGAAACACTAATTAAATTAATACTAAGTAGCAACAAACATGTGAGTGAGTGCTTTTGTGTTATACCATGTAACATGTAGACAGGATATACATGCTAGTTGAAATATTGAACTTGATAACTTTTGCAATTCAATCTTGATATATAATACTATTTTCTATTGTTCATACTAATGTAAAATCTGTGGTCTACAAAAACTTGTTGAAATATTGGACTTGATAACTTCGACGGGATGATCCTAAAACTATCATGACCCTAAAAACTACAATGATCCGACCTTTAATGGTCTTAAAAATTACAAATATGACAGCCCAACAATCCAACTTACGTATAAGCACCCAAGGTCAATTACTCAGTAAAAAGTACCCAAGCATGACCCAAACATTTGACATAAGTTTTCTTTGGCTATATATAACAGTTTTTGCTTTGTTTTAAGATTACCCAACCACTACTGAACAAATAATAATAATGATATTAATAAGTTGTTTAGTTACTACTATGAGATATGCAATACAAAAATGAAACACAATAAAAAGTACTGTAATTAGAAATGACTTACAATAAATATAGCGATTGATGAATAGATGGAAGTCTTTGAAATGAAATGCGATCAAAATCAAGTTCCAGTTGAGTTAGAAAGAGTAAAGGTAGGTGGTTGGTTGACTCAAAGTCAACTTTAATTTCACTTCTAGTCCCTTTACTTTAAGATAAGAGGCAACTGAGCAATCATTTGTCAAATAAATTATTTCATACAGCAAGTAATATTTTTGCTCACAGTTTTGATCCAAATGTTGGTCTCCTGAATGTGGAGAAGCCATAAAGATAACATTTTTTGTGAACCATACAAGTTCTTGTTGCAGCAAGACTTATTCAATGTGTTTTATTAAGCAATCTCTTTACATAGTCCGTCCATGAGTTTATTTATTTGGGAAAACAGGAAAAGTATAGAAGTAAATTGTATTTGTTTGGTCATATATGTTCTGTAAATAACCAACAGTGCGACCACAAATGAAAATGGTTTACAAGAAGAATAGCACAGAAAGCATTTGATTATATATCATCAATCCGAATCTGTATCCAATAAAAACAAGTTACACTTGTATCTGAACTAAATGCAATTTTGATGTAATCCTTCCAGCACAAGTTTTTTTTTCTAGTACAATGAAAACCACCAAGTTTTCAAAGATAATGACACTAAATCAAATTGATTGTAACTTCACTAACAATACCCAGTAGCTAGTACCCTTTACTTGCGGTCCTTCTCACTGTAGTTTTTCGCTCCACATTAGCATCTATTGATCTTTCAAAGCTCATAGCCAATGGGGGCTTCTTGTTCTCTTTGCTACTTCTCAACGAATACCTCTGTGTCGTCACTGGCTCTCTCCTCTCTAGCCTTTGTGCCGTCGCAACCTCTCTCCTCTCCACCAACGGTGTAGTCATCTTCCTCGCACTCTCATATTTCTTGACTTCCACAGTTCTCTTTGCTGACTCCATTCTAACCCCAAGATACTGTTTGCTAGGGGTCTGTTTCTCGACACCAGATTCGCCTCTCTTTCTTTTCAGCCTTTCATTTCTTCTAGCAGAATACTCTTCATAGAACCTACCCCTTTCGAACATAGGATTCCCAGCGTCAGATTGAGTAGTAGTAGCAGATCCCCTCAAAAGTATCTTGAACCATCTTCATTAAATCTCTTAATTCATGAGATATTGTTTGGTATTCAGGGCGGAGCTCAGGTTCTTCTACTTCAGAAGATGGTTTGGCAAACGAGATTGTGTGTAAGAACCTGTTAGTCCAAGCAAAACAACAAACTTTAGTATAAAGCAGAGGAAAAGAAACTTAAGGTCAATACAAACCAATTATAAGTTGATTCATAACCGGCTTTGCTTCTTACAGAAAACATTGCTCTAAAGGAGTTTATTTCTTATATCAACCATTTATGAACTTTCCACTGATTAAATCGTCATATTTACATGTATATGATATTCACATATACAGAGGTTCTTTTTTTTTTTTTTTTTTTTTTTTTTTTTTTTTAATTACAAATATATAATGATCAATAAAACATTTTTCAAGATAAAATCAATGAACTAGAATAACTTTCCATCAGTCGTGAACATGTAAAGATATTTCCATCATAACGAACACAAATTCTTACAAATTCATCTTTTAAAACAGAGCAAGAAACGTAACCTGAGGGTTTCCACATGTAACCAATTTAATTTTACATAACAAAAACGCCAAAGTTTCTAGTAACCACTCTACCGATTTCAACATACGCCTATAAAAACATCAAAGTTACTAGTTCCTAACACGAACACCAAAGTTTACAGGGCTTCTTATCATACCCAATTTAACTTTACAAAATCGTAAACCCAAAAATCTCTACAAATTCAATATAAATCGACCAAAAAGAACAATTTTGCATAATTCTTGAAACCCTTTACAGATCTTTTTACACCAAAACAAATTTTCTTGTATTCAGCTAGACATTTTCACAAACGGACAAACCCTTGGCGGTTCCGTAAAACACCCAATTTCACTTGACAAAACCCAAAACCCACAAATACCCAATACCCAAATCAATGAATCTCAACACAAACCAATAAAAAGAAACAAAATAATACCAGATGGGGTTTGAAAGTTGCTTGTTACACCAGTTGATCATTTTCATTTATTTGAGTTTAGTTGGTCATATCACATCACGCCATCTTATAATGGTGCAGAAGTTAAAACACCATTACTAACTATCAAAGATAATCTATCGAACTACAATGCTCTAGAAAAATGCACTTAAAACCAAACAAAGGCAGATAATTAAGGTAAACTTGGATCCAAAGTACAACAGACATAAATAACGGGGTGGTCATCACTGCTGCGTGCAGCAGATAAGTTTCTGCATCAAGGAATTTTTTTTTTTTTTTTTTTTTTTTTTTTTTTTAATAATAATATACATGATACACCCTTTGCTATACACTACAACAGCAGATAAGTCCCTGCTGTTTTGCAGCAGGGATCATTAAGCCAATAATACTACGTAATTTATTACAAACAGAGGATATAAAAACCAATGTGAAGAACCACAGAAAAAAAAATGAATGTGTTGTATTTAATAACAAGTCCAAAAAACGTCACATTCAATTACAGACAGTTACACAATAATCTTGAAAAATCTGATACAAGTTAAGATGCTAAAGAGTATCAGCGCTAAAATGCTATTCAAAAACATTAGCCCCGTCACATTTCATACTTATTCTTTAACCCAAGACAACAAACGAAGAATGTGTAACACTATATTGCTCTTCAAACACTTCTTTAACAAAATACTAATAAAATCATTATTATACAGCAGCAAAGATAGATAGCCACGCAAATATTACACAAACACATAATACATCAAACACAATGACTAATGTCATATTATAACAATGTAGCGGTCTTCCATCTTATTTTCATGACAATTCAGACTTAATAGAACACAATAACCATACAAGTCTCAATTTATAACCATTACATTGCTTTCATAAATATTAGACCCAAAACATTTCTAATGCACTCTTAAGCATGCAAATCTCGCCAATTCCACCATTAACCATACAAGTCTCAGTTGAGAAAAGCAGCAATCAGAGCCTATTTGCAATGCATAACTAAACAAGAAAAACATGCAAGTTATCTAGTATAGCACATATAAATCCTGCAATTATGTAATGCATCAAACATTTGGGCTAACATCATATAATGAAAATGTAGCTATCAAGCATCTTATCGTCATAAGATTTCAATCCTTTTAAACTATTACAATGTTCCACCATTGTCTCTTTCCAGGAATATTACAATACCATCAAAAATATCCTGGAAAAGAAAAACCACGCAACACAATAACCAGGTTTAATAACTGAACTACCACAACAATCAATTTAATATACCAACGTATATTACAGTAGGAAATAATACAGCAACAAATATACCACAAAAAACACGTACATCTTATTGTCATGACAATTTAGTTATACCTATTACAATGTTCGCTTGTTATCTGTTTTGGCAAGTTTTATAACTAAAAACAGCCCAAACCCGCTAGTGGAGCATAATAACCAAGTTTAGTAACTATATTTGGCACAACAATTTGTTAAATAACCAATTTAAAAACACTCCGTTAAACATTAGCCCCAAAACATTTCTAATGTAATCTTTAACATATGAGTGCAAAATAAATCAATAATTATCAAATAACACATATTAGACATCATAAAGATGGCTAATGATACATAAATCACACAAACACAAAATACATCAAAAACATTTGGCTAATGCATTACTTGTATAACAACAATGTAGTCATTTTCCATCTTATTGTCATCATACCTGTTACCGTATTCCATCAATACCAGTTTTGGCAAATTTTAAATAACCTAAAAATGACCAAAATTGGTACTCATGGAACATAATAACCAAGTTTAGTAGTAACTAAATTGGCACAACAACTTATTTAATAACCACTACATAGCTATTCATAACATTTGCCTCAAAAACATTTCTTTCTCTACCCCATTACTAGCACAAAAACAAAAAATAAATAAATAAAGACTCAGCTGCCGGAAAAATGAATTTTCCAGTGTTCTGTGGTGGTAGACGGCGGCAGTGATCGGAAAAGTGTGGGAGACCAATCTGCCGGGAGGTCGCCAGCGAGTGGCTGCTCCCTCTACTTCAGAATTGCTTTCTATTGGACTGGCATCTTTAGTGCACTTTTTTAGATCTATTTTATATTTATTCAAGTAAATTTACAAAGAGTAAAGGCAACCGAGGTTGACTCCCAAAGTCAATTTTAGATGTCCAAATTGTACTTCTAGTCCCTTTGGTTTTAGATAACATGTAATTTCTTCTATTAGGTTACATGCCATATTTTTAGCTAACTCTTAATTACTCGAAACTGTCACGTCACTAAGTTAGTGAATCTCAACTACTTAGGAAGTTCTCGAAACTGACACCTAGGATTACTCGAAACTTTTTTTTCTCGAAAGGTTCTAAAGTTCTCGAAATGTCATGTCACCTAGTTAGTAGAACCTCAACTACCAAGTACAGCCACGTAGACTTCTAGAAAATATGAATTTTTCGAGAAAAGTTGAAAATTTATCAATTTTTCCAGAAAAAATATGGAAAAGTAAATTTTGAAAAATCCTTAAAAAATGCTACTTTTGTGATTGTTTTGGGGTTTTTCTTAGATGAATGACTAGGTAAACACTTGTATTATCATAAAAATCAAACCCTTAACTATTCTACCCGTGTAATCAAAGATTCAACCTATGAAAGTTTTCGAAAATCTTAACCAGTTTTGGACTACCTTCAAAAAACTAAGCAAACACAAGTCTAACCAATAACTATCATATGGCTCTTATGCCAATTGTAATACCCATAATTAATCAACTTAAAACCTAAACTATGGTGACTTGGTGGTGGGTCGTGAGCATAGTCACAGGAAACGCTGACTCGGCCGCGTTTCACGTTTTGGATCGTTCGTACCCAAACGCGGTACGATCGCGGCTCGGATCGCTCGGGATCGCGATCTGGATCGCTATATTTGGCATTCCCAAACAACTTCAATCAGCGTACCCAAGTCTATTGGGTCGACGTACCAAAATAGATCGTTACAGCATACCAAAGTGAAGCGGTACGGCGTACCAAAGTGAACCGGTACAGATTCGGTCAAAGCCGATTGTAATCATTCAGAACCGAAAGGAATAAGTCAAAACTGGACTAAATCTTGGACTGAATCGGTCAAAAATCATTGTGTGTGTTTTTTTTTTTTTTTTTTTTTTTTTTTTTTTTTAATGAAGAAGTGTATAAAGAAATAAGGGTGGGAGAAAGTAGATAGAGGTATTTTAGGGTTTAGATGGATATCGCTTGGCCTCGACTCTTTTCTTATAAGTATACTTATAGAATAAATACTTTGTGAAAAAAATGTAGTTTTGTTTTAAATTTTACCAAAAAAAAACTAATTATATATTTATAAATTTTATATACAAAACATATTACCTATTAAAATTAAAAGTAAAATTACAAGTATAATATGGTACATTGTACCAAATTGGGTACATCGTACCAAATTATATGGTACATCGAACCGAAGTGAATCGGAATGTACCGAAATGAGCCTACCCCCCTTCGTACCGAATTTTAAGGACTTAGCGAACTGCGTACCCGTTTCTCGTTCCCATACAAGAACGAACCGCGTTCCATGTGACTATGGTCGTGAGATAAAGAGGAGAGAAAGAGATAAAGTGGGGGCACTTGTGTGTAAATATTCTCCCAACGCCTCACATAGTGGGTTTGAGCTTGGGTTTGGTTCTTGTGGGCTAGGCTTAGGGATGTATTTTGGACTTTTCTTCAAATGAAAAACAAAAGGAAAAAGAAAAAGAAAGAAAAGGTGTTGTAGCAAAGAAAAAACATTGGAAAAATAATAATAAAAAAATTAAAAATTAAAAATCCGGTTGGGTCGAGATCTGATTGTAAATGTAAAAATTTGAGCAATGAACTCAATCAACAACCTCATAAATAATATGTAGTAATAATTTCACACGGGATCTAATTCCTTTCTTCTTTCCTTCCGTTTAACCATGCATCTGTGATTAAATCAATTTTATAGTATATATAATAAGTATCGAGGAGATCCACCAGAAATACGGATCACCCGAGTCGTATCCGTGCGAAGGTGTGAATGGAATCAAAGAAATTCGACCCGTGAAAACCGTGTAGTGAAAAGTGGCAAATGTGAAATTTGTGATCAAGTAATTCAAATAATGACAAACAATCACGAATTATGCAAAATTTACAAGCTATGTATGCACTATTGATTTAAATCTAAAAACGGAAAATCAATCGCGACATTTAAAACGTAACGTACGAATTAAAACGTAACTTTTTAACGAAAAATGATCCTACAAATATGAAACAATTTTCTAAAAATCTTAAACTAATAAAAAGAATTTTCAGAAAAAGAAAAATATTTTTTTGACTTTTTATTTATTTTCTTTGAATTTATTAATATTTTTGTATTTTTTAAATGAATTAAAAATAAAGGAAAATAGAAAAATAAAAGTGAAAAATATAAAATAATTTCTGAAAATTCTAAAATATCATAAAAGAATTTCCTAAAATATTTTTGTATTTTTTATGGCTTTTTCTGAATTTTTATTGATTTTTATTTATTAAAAAGTATATAAAAATGATTTAAATCAAAGAAAAATTAAGAAAAATAGCAAAATAACTCAGAAAAATCTGAAAAATTAACAGAAATTCTAAAATAATAAAATGAACTTGGAGAAAAAATTTGAAATCAAAATAAGCTGAAAAAGTGCTTATTGGATAGAAAACAGCTTAATACAAGTGCTTATTAATAAGCACTTGTATCAGAACTGTGTAATACTTGAAACCACAGAAGTTATATGACCAATTAAGCAATATGAAACTCAATTAAGAACAGTTGTAACTTTGAATCACAAGAGAGAAGCAATAAGCAGTTTGACAATGAGCTCAAGCATAAGCAGAATAAGAAACTTAATAAGCTAGAGACTAGGAACAATGAAAATCACTAAAGTAAACTTAAATGGAACTCATAATCACCAGGAATGCTCAGTAAACCAATGATCAACAAATATGAAGGCCTAAGAGCATCCACAATGCATAAACCTCTAATAGCTTTTTACTATTCTAACAAGTTATTTTAGAGTGTTTTTTAGCATTGCAATGAAAGCTTTTTGAAAAGCTTATAAGAAAGACTTGTTAAACTACAAGTCTTTCCTCAAAGTCTTATACATTAAGTGTTATATGCATTAAATGCAAAAAGTCATTAAAGGTTTTTTGCATTGTGGATGCTCTAAGTTTATGACAGCAAACAGGTTCTAAACCCTACACTTGCAGAACCAATAAGCTAATCCTAATAAGCTCTTAACTATGAAACTAAGGGGCAAAAGTTCACTAATACTACTGAGTGTTTGAAACAACAAATTGCCTATTCAGAATCAACCATATGCTACTCTAGAGTAACCAATGTTCAGCAGCTGTCAGTAGCATAAAACATGAAATAGTTAATGCTGCTACTAATTGACTTTATCCAATTTCTATTAAGCAAATCTACTCTTATATGTTGTTATAAGCTAATATGAAACTAATTTAAGCTACTATAAACTATTTTGCAACTATCACTAAAGTTTCACTAACTGTTTTTAATTCTACACTAGCAGTTAACTAAATGGAAACCTACTTTTGACTTTTTATAAAACAACCTACTAATTTTATGCTCAATTACTCTATTATAACTCTAATATAGCCTAAATGT
The DNA here is from genome assembly GCA_030686995.1 of Artemisia argyi. Lineage (NCBI taxonomy): Eukaryota > Viridiplantae > Streptophyta > Magnoliopsida > Asterales > Asteraceae > Artemisia > Artemisia argyi. The sequence goes on along the minus strand of CM060682.1, from coordinate 12,386,556 downwards.
AACAGTAAAATAGCAATCAAACTACTACAATATACAGCAAATCTCAGATCCAAACACCCCCTTAATTGACAGTCACAACTATGAAACTAAGATCCACACAGAAAATCACTAATCCACTGATCCAAATAGCTACACTAATACAATTAGAAACCAAAACAACAATCAAATTACACTAACAAACACAGATACATCAGAAACCAAATTTATGCTAAATCTAAATCAAATGCTATAATAAAATTGAGAATGGATCTTACTAATTACTCTCAGCATGAACAGAGAGTTTTCCACTGATGCCTATCTCTTAGATAGGCTGGGATCTTCCCTGGCTATCCCAATCTACCAATCAATCACCAATTATCAACCAAATATGTCTCAGTTGACTTTCGTTGACCAAAATGCTTATGAACAAGAAAACTGAAATTAATTCTCTCAGAAGCTATGTAGAGCTGATATGAGATGTATGAAACTACAAACAAGCTTAATTGAAAGCTGATTTCAACAAAACTATTTCTATTTTTTTTTTTTTTTTTCTGATTTGAATAAAAACTTTGAATAAGGTAAAAACTAAATTGAGATGTAAAAGATGTATTAAATGAATAAAAATGATAAAACATATATGATAAAGCAACAATAAGCAGTAAACTATAAGAACTAAATTGATTTAAAAGGAAAGCTGATTTTCATTAAAAGAGAAAGTTACAATTGAAATTAAATGACTACTACAATTCAGAATTGAAAAGGGCAGAGCTTCGCTAGCCTAACACTCTACCCACTAATACAATAGCCCTATGCATCTATTTATAGTAACTGATAGAGGATTCTAGAATGAGGAGCTCACGGATTGCCACCTTGGCAATCCGTGTGGTGTGCTTTCTGAGAGCCATCTTGAGACCTTGGATCATCCTTCAATCATTTCCCATCAATATGAACCCTTAGATCATAAGCTATGACGCGTTTGAGCAAACGAGAGCCTGCCATGTGTCACTTTTGTGCTTCTTCTATGCTGACATACATCTGACACGTACTGACATCCATCTCGAAGTTATTTGATTAGACCAATTTACCCTTAATTATGGTTAATTGGAAGGCAGGGGTAATTAGGGTTCATAGTAACTGGGTTGGGTGAAATTTGGGGGGCGGGAAGGGTGTGGGTAATATTTTATTGCGTTTGACCTGTGGGTAAGTGTTGACCGGGTGTATTTTTGGGCCGGGTATGAGATTAGGATTAGGCTTATATTGTTTGGTTTGTATAATGGGTTTATGATAACAAAGAAATTGGACCAGGTTTATATTTTGTGCTTTTAAGTGTAAGTGTTTAGGCTTAGAAAACCATAAGGACCATTTTTGCCATTTCATAAAATCCAAGGACCACTTCTGTAAATTATTTCAAGGGCTATTTGTGGCAAATGATGAATCTTGAAGGTTGACTTTCTTTGAAATATTATTATGAGGGACCAAATCTGTCAAATGATGAAAAGGTAGGGACTGAAAGTATAATTTTCTTCAGTCATTGACCAGGGACTAAATATGACAATCTTCAAATCTCTGAGGTCTTCTAAGGCTCAGCATTGACTTTCATTGACTTTATGTACACCTTCCACTCTCGTGCTCGTTTTTCCCGGTTTCTGTTCGTTTTTCGTCATTTATTGAGATATCCGTTCCTGCACATTCACAATCACAAAAACACATATTCTTTGGCATTTTGGGTTAGTTTTTGGATAATTAAGTCCCATATTGATAAAGAAAAGGTGAGTAAATAATTACTCACCAAAATCCCCCGGACTAAGGTATTGTCGTGCCCTCACGCAATGTGATCAATTCACGCTTTTGGGATAAATAATTTCATAACTCTTCCTACTGACTTTGTAAAGTAGCAAGGAGGTTCAAAAGAAGTTACAAAATCAATTATTCCCGCAAACGCCCCGTTTTCCAAAATATTTCCTTTATTCTACTTCCATTTCTATTTTTGGACTTTTCATACTTCATACTTGTGACGGTTTGTTGAACTTTCATTATTATGTAATAATTTTTAGGGTCAACGAGTAGAAACACTTCTCATGGAAAAGTGACCATACGGATAAAAATCGTCATCCTTGATTTTTCACAAGCCCCCAAACTAAGCGTACAAACGAGATCACAGCTTATCTACAAATTAGATGCTAACACTACTCATAAAAGTTACTTGTGGAAACCTCTTACTCCCATGTCCTAAGTTTTGTATCTCAAGATTTTACTTTTATTGAGAAATGAATTTCTTCATATTTTCTCGTTTCAATACTTTTTAGTCCGATAGAGATACCAAGTTTAAACGATAAGTAGTTTTTCATTTTCTCTCAAGAACTACTGCAATAGAAATTCGGTCCACATCAAGGAATTTTGGTACATATAAACTCATGTATAAGTTGCGGAGTACTACACATGCACCTCATGTGACTAATTCAGAATTATCCACATGCACCTCATGCGCCAACAACTTTTATACACTTAAGCTCTTATTCAACATAACTTTCACTTTTTACTTTTTTTCATTTTTCACTTTTTTTTCACTTTTCTCTTTTTTCATAATTTTCTTTCTTTACTTTTTTTTTTCATCAATGGAAGCTTATTGGGTAGCTCCAAAACCACATATATAATCAACTTCTGACTTTTGATTTTTTTTTTTTTGATTTTTTTTTTTTTTTTTTCATTTTTGCTCTTATTTTTTATGATCCTTGATATGTACCCAACTTCTAAAGCAAAGATTCTCTTAAGAAAATAAGAAACTAAATGTTATCCAAACCTAAATACCACTAATTAACCTAGAACATCTATTATATATCGGTGACGTATTCTATGGGAGTAAAAAGCCGCAAGTACCTCTCATGAGCTCTAAAGAGAACCAACTACTCCACGTTTAGCATCTAACTTCTAAATAAACTCTATCATTTCTCGCTCTTCGCAATTTAAGATCTCAAATAATGAAACCAGCGAATACTTAGCCAATAATCAGCCACGCATATATAAAGTCAGATACGAAAACTTGCAAATTCTAGAAGAAGAATTCGCGTTTCTAGCTTCTTATGTAAAAGACTAGCGAAAGCTTTTAAGCTGCGCATGTACTTGAAGTTGAAATGAGGAGCAGAGATGAGTTAGCTGTTGTTGAATTAGAATTTGCAGAGGTGAAGGCAGAATTCAAGAAAAGTCAGAAGAGTTTGTTTATCTACAAGTCAGTTGTGGTTGTGTTAGTGGTTTTATTGGGGTTGGTTTTGGCTATGAAATAGGTAGTATCATTTATGGTGTGTTAGGGGAAGTTAGCTTTTGACATGTATTTCTAATGAATATTATCTAAGTAGGTTGGTTTTAGTTTTCATTGCTGTAAGAACCAACTTTATGTAATGAATATATGCTTTTGTTTCACATGGTTGCAAAATGGTAGGGTATGCATCTATCTGCAATGTAGATGTTTGTGTTTTTTTTTTTTTTTTTTTTTTTTTTTTCTTGCTTTTAGATTCATTTGTTTGCAATGTGGTAGGGTATGACAGCAAAAATTTATGGTTGATAGTGAAATCAGGTAGTGTATGACATCGAATACATCCATGTTAGAAAGCAACAACAGATTATTCCACATGCCTATTTGCAGATAAAACAATGTTAGAAAGCAACAACACATGGTATGACATCAATTTTCTACCCATTGCACATGCCTTTTTGCAAAAAAACCAACAAAAGTCACCAATTCCACATGACTTTTTGCCAATTATAATAAGCTAAAATACAAAGTGACCCATTACCACATGCACTTTTGGCAGTTTCAATGATATAAACAAACATACAAGGAAAAACAGAGACTAGTTAAATACATAATAGATTTCATTCATTCAAAGGCAGTCATTGTTTTTGAAAGCACAAATAAACAACACCCAAAAGATGTGCTTTTCAGCAGCCTACATGAACCATGAAATTTTAGGTTATAAGTTTAAGATCCCAGATGTTTAGTTACATAAGCAGATTCTACAAGAGACATCAAGGAGACACATCAAATGCCTTGTCAGGAGTAGATCCTGTGCCATATTTGTCAAACTTGAATGTGAGTTTTCTGTTGGCAATTCTTTCTAACCTACCCCTTTGTTTCACAAATGTTCTGGTAGATGTTGAACATCTCTTATTTTTTGTTTTAGGTGGACCTTCCTAATCAACATCCATATCTTCAGGGACACTCTCTTTGCCATTGTTGTTAGCTGGAGTGGATGTTGCTTCATCAGCTTGTGTATCTTGCATAGTTGCAGTAACACTGAGATCAAGACTTTCTTGCACTTGCTGAGATGGTGCTTGTTGAAGCACAGATTCCTGAGTTGCTAGTTGCCTTGCCCTTCTTTCTTGACTAGTTTCCTCCCCTGACACCTCCCAATTCTGATTCAACCAGTCCAATCTGTCTTCCCATTCTTGGTCAACTCTAATTCTGGCAAGGTATTGTTCCTGCTCCAAAGCTTGTTCCTCCAAAGTTGCTCTTAGAGCTTCTTTACCTACTCTTTCATAATACTCCTGTGTAATTACATAAAGTTAACACCATATTAGGATTGGTTTTGGCACAATAATAGTTGCATAAAAACTTATGAAAATTGAATTCATACCTCATATGTAAGACCATCAGCTCCCACTTTTGATGGACCTGCACCACCAACGTTAGATGGACCAACAAGACCCACACTTGATGGGCCAGCAATACCCACACCACCCACAGTTGATGGGCCATCACAATCCACATTTGTTGGGCCATCACAACCCACAGTTGTTGGGCCAGCCCCTCTGCCACCTCTCTTGGCTCTACTCCCTCTACCCACACCTCTGCCAACAGCTTGTGCTTCTTTAACATTACTTCCTCTACCCATACCTCTGCCTCTACCCACACCTCTCCCTCTATGCACACCTCTGCCTCTACCCCTTCCTTTGCCTCTACTACCTATGCCACCACCTCTACTTGCACACTGTGGTATTACAGGGTTAGTTTTCCTACCAGGTTGCCTAATAACAGCTTCTGGTTTGGGTTGTGTTTCATTTTTACAGCCCTTTTTGTTATGTCCTTGTTTTCGACAATTGGTACAGGTCATTCTCCTACCCACCCTACTAACTTGATTTGTCTCCTCAGTTGGACACCTAATTATTTGTTTATGTGGTCTACCTGACATTTTTCTAACTATTGGTGGCAATGGTGGAGTTTGTTTGATTTTCTTCCAATAGTTGGTTCCTAAAACAGGCCTAATTGAAAACTGATAAGTATTAAACCACATATCATGACTAAACCAGTAACTTACACCAAGATCTGCATCCTTCCCTACATGCAAATATCCTGCCATTCATGCACACAAGGCACACCACTCATCTCCCATAGCCTACAATCACATTGTTTCTTCAATAAATCAACTCCAAAACTGGCATAACCTTTTCTAACTTCAAGCACCTGGTATGCACTAGGGTAAACAGTCAAGTGTCTGTAGTAACATAAAAATAATGTAAATTAAGTCAGAGTTGCAAAGTAGATAAAATGTTAAAGTACTGTTTAAAAAAAACTTTTACTAACCTTGCCAATTCAGTAAGGATCCTAAGTCTCTTTCTGACAGAAGGAGTGATGATATCTTCTAAGTTAAATGCAAGTTTATTCATTGCTACCAACCTCTGCATAACAAAAACTCTTATTTCTTCAAGCATGGTTATGATAGGTTTATGCCTTGGTATCAGTATAGCCCTGTTAAAACTTTCACATATTCCATTCTCAAAAGATGCACATCTTCTGTCCATTTCAAAGAAAGCCCTTGACCATGTATTAGGATCCCTTGTTAGTAGATAATCATATGCTTCCTGATCCAATTCTCTGATTTGAGACATGTAATGATCAAACTGAGCCTCCAATGTACTACTAGCTCCACACCAAAACAATCTCCTAAACTGCATACCACTGAACTTCTTCTTGAAGTTGACAAAAACATGCCTAGTACACTTCTTATGCTCTGCATTGGGTAACAACTCAATGACAGCATCTAGTAGACCCTGTCATGATTAGAAAATCCAACATTTAGGATACTTTACTTCATTATAAAAGGGAAAACTATCAATAGAAAAAATAAGTAATACCTTATGTGAATCAGAAATGACAGTTATACCATTTCCATAGTTCAAACTCAAATCATCATGAACAAGAGATAAAAACCACTTCCAATTTTCAGCATTTTCTACTCTCACTACAGCCCATGCTATAGGATACATTTGGTTGTTTGCATCTCTACCCATTGCTGTTAGTAATTCCCCCTACATGTATGCTTCAAAAAACAGCCATCTAGTCCTATCACCTTTCTGCAACCAGCTAGCCAACCATCCCTAACACCCTTAAAACAGATGTTGATCCTTTTGAAGTAAGTTTTTCCAGGTTTCTTCCACATCCAATCTGCAAGTTGAACCTGGGTTGGAATCAAGTATAGCTTGTCTGTAGTCCCACAACTTCCCATAGTGTTCAATTAGACCACCTTCATGATCATACAAAGCTATCTATTTTGCTCTTTGGCATTGTCCCAGACTCACTTCAATCATATACTTCTCCCTAATTTCTTCTTTCATAGTCCTTAAAGGAATAAAAGGATCTTTTATTATCTCTCTTGCACACTGTGTAGCTATCCACCTATAGTTAACAATAGATCCAATATTGTAATTCCTAGAACATTTGTGCTCAGAAATCAAAGACTTGATCTGGAAAGAGTTTTCAGTGTCATCCAAGATGTCCACATCCTAAAGGGACAAGGTGAGTTTTTATCCTTTTGAACCAGTTGTCTAGTTCACTTTTTACATGGACTTCCAGTGGTTGTAAGAACAGGAACTTTACTACAACCCTCACCTTAGTCATTCACTGTGTTAGACTTCTTCTTCAACCCAACTTTTGTTGTAACATTCTTAACATTCGTCTTCTTAGATGATTCTGCTATATCAGCTTTTCTCTTTCTATTCTTGTTAAAAACCATATCCTTATTACCTTTTTTCCCAGCACATCTACCCTCAGATACATTTCTACCACAAAACACTAACACAGCTTTCCAGTCATTTTACATATACCAGAGTTGGTATCCATGTGCAACTGCATAGTTACACAATGCTAATTTTAACTGATCTGGATCCTCATACCTCATCCCTAACACAAGTTCCATCTGGTTCCAAGGTATGTTAGGGTTAAAGACTGGGTAAACAACACCTTTCTTTACCTTAAACATAGGGTCTATTCTACTACCATCAGGATCCTCTTCTGGGAGGTTAGATTCAGTGGAAGGTGGATTGGGAACATAACCTCTAAACAGACCCCTGTTAGAACAAAGCCTATTTAGGAACTCATCATGTGTGGCCATTGGTTTAACAACTACTATACATCTTCCTCACCAGTGTTAAAAAAATCTACATCATCTATTTCCTCATTCCCATCATCACTAGTGTACTCATCCGAATTTATCTCATTGTCTACTTCTTCAGTTTCATAATTCAGATAGTCCATAACATCATAATCATAGTGTTCTACATATAAATCTACCATACACCCATTATCATAACCAAGCTTCAAAAACTCATCAACATGACTATCTGATTGTAACTCTTTTATACCTAAGCTTAGTTTGCACCCATTTTTGCAATAATATAGTCTTTGATAAAAGTCTTTTTAGTATAGTGATTGTTTCCGAAGAAATACCGGTGAAAGTATTTCCCGGGTCGTTTTCCCAGCGAAGGTAGAATGGAGTCGTGAATTATCGAATCGCAAAATCGAGTCGTGAAAAGTGGTAAAGTGAAAAAAAATGGTTTTGGAATTCAAGTTGAGATAAGAACTGATGAAATATGAAGAATTTACAGGCTAAATATGTACAAATGTTGAAAACGTAAAAACGGAAATGTAATCGCAAAATTTAAAACGTAACGTATAACGAAAAATGAAACTACAAATTTGAAAATATTTTCTAAAAATCTTAAACTAATAAAAAGAATTTTAAGAAAAAGAAAAATATTTTTTTGAGTTTTTATTTATTTTCTAGAATTAATTTCCTATTTTTGGAATTAAAAATGAATTAAAAAATAAAGAAAAATAGAAAATTAAAGTGGAAAAATAAAAATTTAATTCTAAAAATCATAAAAGAATTTCTAAAAATATTTTTGTATTTTTCAAAGCTTTTTCTGATTTTTATGGATTTTTGTTATTTAAAAATGATTTAAAAATTGATTAAAAACTAAAATTTAATGAGAAAAATACTAAATTAAGCTAGAAAAATTTGAAAAAATTCTGGAAAATCTAAAATATTATTCTAATACTAGGAAAAATAAGAAAGTTTAAATAAGCCCACTATTAAGCAGTTTGGACACAATAAGCAGTTTGAATAAGCACTTAGAATAAGCACTTCTACATAAAATCGCTCCAAAAGCTTAGGGAATGTGTAATGGACCTAAACAAACTTAATGAAGCTCAAAAATCTCAAATAAGCCTCGCCCGTAAGCCAGAAAGCTCAGCCGCGTGTCCTATGTTACTAAAGCAAAAAGTGTGTAAACCTTCAACTTGCAGGCACAAATAAGCAGTCTAAATAAGCTCTAATTCACCAATTAAGCACAAACACTTAAAGATAAGCTGGCTAAGTACTAGTGGACCAAATTTCAGAAATTAAGAAGCTAGTGTGAGCTTGATACAGCAGCTAATGTAGGGCTAATTGGAACAGTTTACTAGAGCAGCAGGGGTGAAATGAAAACAGCAGCTAAAAGCTAATGAAAAGCTATACAATTAAACTCCAAAGTGCAATCTAAACACAGAAACTAAAAGCTATTACTACAAGCTAGAAATGCACCAATCATCAGGGGAATATGGGCTTAAATGAGCTACTAAGGGTGACTGTTTGGGCAGTGAACTGGTGTAGGTAGAAACAGGCCTAAAATGGCTTGTGTGAGCAAGCAAAAGCTAGTTAAAAGCTATTCTAAAATCCAAACAAAACTCAAACCAAACAAGCTAGTATTACTAGCTTTCCAAATCATCAAGAATCAGTCAAAGAGCTAAAGTATCAAGCTAAATTGAAACTTACGAAACTGAGCTATTGGGACAGATTATCATAAAATACACCAGCTAATCAGCCAATTTGACTTTTGAATTGCATCCAAATTTTGACTAATCTCAAATTCAAAAGCCTAAATCTATTACTATATGTTAATTGAATATTTTGAAACATTAAATGCACAAGCTTAAACATCAAAAGTAACCGATAAACAAGAACAATAAGAACAGTTCACACTATAGCAGGTAAAAATGAATTGCTAAACTAATAAGACTATAGTCAACTAAACTACCAAAGTAATGCTATATTAGATCAAATTATGCCTAAAGTGAATGAGTTGCACAGAAAACTCAGCAACATAACAACTCTTACACTAAGAACTGAGCAGATCCAAACACACCTATAAGCACTAACTGTTTAGAACATTTATGAAGCATCAGTCATGTTTTATCATCCAAACCACCAATAATCAACATAAACTGATGCAATATGCTTCTGGAAACTCAAAGATAAACATACTAAGAACAAAACAACTCATGAACACAAATTGCAATATTAAATAATTATGAAGCAGTTAAACCCAAGCAAGGTACACACAACTATAGAATGATCAATTCAACTAAATTAAACTACAAACTACTAATATAAGCTAAATCCAGTAACAAACAAGCAAACTTATAAGATTTAAACTAATCGAAGCAGAGTATCAAATATTTAAGCTGGAAATAGGAATTTGAAACTTACAATGTAAACCTCAGCTGAACAGAGGTGCATTTGATCCTAGCCTATCTTTGGATAGGCTTCAATAACATCAGGAATCATGAATCAAATACCAGAAAACCCAGAATCACCAGCATGAACAAACTTTGACTTTCGTTGACTGAAGCCAATAGTCCCATTAACAGCAGATATAACAAACTAATCCTACTACAAGCTATTGGCTAGCTTGAATGAACTACTGAGGATATTAAAGCTTAAAGAGAATTTGATAACAACTAATTGAAAAGAGGTTTCAGTAAATGAACATGAATTGAAAACAATTACACTAAAACTTTTATTATTAAACTTTTAAATGATTACAATATATTCTAAAAACAAATCAACAGCAATTCATTACCCTATTAACTACTCTATACTACTCCTAAAGCTACTCTAAGCTTAATCTACTCCTAAGCTAACCAACCCTCAAATGTGATTGTGAGGGGCTTTATATAGCCGAGCTTGAGAAGCTGCTAGAAGTCCAGGATGGCAATCCGCGTCAATTTGTGTTTCTTTTGAGATCATCCATACCACACGATCCTTTTCCAATCATCACAATCCATCTGAGCCGTTTGATCAACCGCTATGAGGTGTCGCATCCAATTAGATAATGCCACGTATCATTCCCTTGTGTCAGATGTGTTAGGGTACTTCTAGAAGGCCTTTGATTAGACTTTATTGCCCTTAATCACGGTAATTTTAGAGTTGGGTAACTTAGGGTTCTAAAGGGTGAATAGTAACTGGAATTGGGGATAAAGAAGGCGGGGTATGTGTTTGTTTTATTTTATTGTTTGACTGTGGGTGAGAAGTGGGTTGACCGGGTATAATAAAAAAGGGTGGATCGGGTTGTGTGAAAGGGTTGTGGGCTCAGGTTAGGATATAATGGTGGTGGGCTAATTTATTAAATGGGTTTCTTTCTATAACAGATTTTGGAAGTAGTTTTGTTTAGGTTAATGGTTTAAGGTTATAAGGACTAACCTTGCCAATTAGTAAAATATGTGGTCTGATTTTGTAAATTTATCCATGGACCAATTGAAACATTTGTTGAAACTCAAGGGTTGTCTTTGACCATTCAAGCATATTCATGATTTTGACTAGAAATTTCTTCTCCGGCTCCGACTTTAAACGCTCTTTCCATCCTCGTGTTCGTGTTGTCGTTTTCTTTGCTTTTTGTCCACTTTTCAAAATATCCATACCTGCACATGTAAGAACACAAAAACAACATATATTTGGCATTTTGGGTCGATTTTTGGTCTTATTGGTCCGGTATTTGGTAAAGAAAAGGTGTGTAAATTAATACACACCAGTCTTTTAACCAGACTAAGAACTAATCTCTTAACAATTTCAGTGAGGTCCTCATAAGACATACCTTCAAAATCAATATATGTAATCTGTTTTACATCACCTTGAATGTATCTCAATAGGCTACGAACAAATACACCATCATGATAAAGATTCACAGTAAAGACCCCATTCAATTTATTCGATTTCGGTTTATCTGTAACTTAGGGTTTCAAAATTAAAATTAGGGTTTTTTCAAATTGATACTTAAATAAACGATATTCAACTAAATAATATGTATACCTTTTGCCTTTGCGTACGGATTGTTCAAAACTCAAATCTACTTTGACATTTTTGTTTCACATATTAAAGAGTGTGTGTCAGTGAAGTAAACGTAAATGAGGTGTTAAAGTGTTTAGTTTCAGTATTTATATAGACAGCGAGTCAATTTTTGGATTAGTTTAGGGTTTTAATGATGATATGGAATATAAAAAAAATGATTATGTTGAATATGTCCAAGTGGCAAAATTGTTATAATTAGAACAAAACTTTTTAAAAAATGGTTCAATATGGTAATAAATTAGTTGAATCAATCTGGGACAATTCTGTAAGTTCGTTGCTATTCTATAGATTTTACCCTACATCAAATACAATGACTAATGTCATATTATAACAATGTAGCGGTCTTCCATCTTATTTTCATGACAATTCAGACTTAATAGAGCACAATAACCATACAAGTCTCAGTTTATAACCACTACATTGCTATTCATAAACATTAGACTCAAAACATTTCTAATGCACTCTTAAGCATGCAAATCTTGCAGATTCCACCAATAACCATACAAGTCTCAGTTGAGAAAAGCAGCAATTAGAGCTTATTTGCAATGCATAACAAAACAAGAAAAACATGCAAGTTATCTAGTATAGCACATATAAATCCTGCAATTATGTAATGCATCAAACATTTGGGCCAACATCATATAATGAAAATGTAGCTATCAAGCATCTTATTGTCATAAGAGTTCAATCCTTTTAAACTATTACAATGTTCCACCATTGTCTCTTTCCAGGAATATTACAATATCATCAAAATTTTCCTGGAGAAGGACAACCATGGAACACAATAACCAGGTTTAATAACTGAACTACCACAACAATCAATTTAATACACCAACGTATATTACAGTAGAAAATAATACAACAACAAATACACCACAAAAAACACGTACATCTTATTGTCATGACAATTTAGTTATACCTATTACAATGTTCTCATGTTATCTGTTTTGGCTAGTTTTATAACTAAAAATAGCCCGAACCCCCAAGTGGAGCATAATAACCAAGTTTAGTAACAATATTTGCCACAACAATTAGTTAAATAACCAATTTAAAAACACTTACATTAGCACTAACAAACATTAGCCCCAAAACATTTCTAATGTAATCTTTAACATATTACAAAATAAATCAATAATTATCAAATTACACATATTAGACATCATAAAGATGGCTAATGATACATAAATCACACAAACACAAAATACATAAAAAAAAACATTTGGGTAATGCATTATTTAGTATAACAACAATGTAGTCATTTTCCATATTATTGTCATCATACCTGTTACCGTATTCCATCAATACCAGTTTTGGCAAATTTTAAATAACCTAAAAATGACCAAAATTGGTACTCATGGAACATAGCTATTCATAACATCTGCCTCAAAACATTTCTCTACACCATTACTAGCAAAAGAAAAAGAAAAAAAAAGGACTCAGTTGCTGGAAAAATGAATTTTCCGGTGTTCTGTGGTGGTAGACGGCGGCAATGATCGGAAAAGTGTGGGAGACATCCACTCGTCGGCGCGTGGCTGCTCCGGTGGTTTCCGGGTTTGTGTTGAATTGCTCCCTCTACTTTAGAATTGCTTTCTACTGGACTGGCAGCTGAGGTTGACTCCAAGTCAATTTTACATTTATTCAAGTAATTTTACAAAGAGTAAAGGCAATTGGGGCTGACTCCCAAAGTCAATTTTACATGTCCAAATTGCACTTCTAGTCCCTTGGTTTTAGATAACATATGTTGAGGCAACATGATCAAGATCTCTTCATGTTTTAATAATGACAAATAAACCATCGAAACACATAAAATAACAAACGTTAGCTCAAAATCGCCGGAGCCCATATCTGCTTCTGGCGCGCTGCCCGTGCGTCAATGCGTGGGTGATGCGCCAGGACACTGTATGGTTCCGGGCGAATTTTGAAAGTCGGCTTTCCCCTTACCCAACAAATGTGGATCTTTCAATACAGTTATGAATATGTTATGTGCTTAATTGAGAACACTCGAAACGAGTTTTGAGACTTGAGTGATCCTACTTTTAAAACACCCATTTACGGGAAAACGCCAACTCATGTTTTCTAACTATCGCCTCTAGCCAAGGCTTTTCTAAACTTAGGGAGCTTGTATATTTCACGTGACATCGTGTTGAAGCATCCATAGACTCATATCCCGTGCTTACGTCTTCTCTAATTACGTAACGGGTTTACTCCCTTATTGGTCAAACTAAGTCAAAGGTCACTTTGCGTGAACGCATCCTTTCCTACTTGGGTTATGCTTTACATCAAGGCAAAGCACTTAACTAGTTTGAACCAAGGTATTAGTTGAGAACGTCGAGTCGTCGAAAGTCACGAGATATGAGCCTATGGATTCTCGACGTTGTGTTACTTGAACTTATAAGTAACCTATGATTTTCTCAACTTATAATCTTAATTGTCTAAACCTTTTCTTTTTAATGACAATTAGATTTCTTCTTAATCTTCTCTTAATCTCATTTCTACAAAAGACAAACACAATCATATCCAATCACATCTAAATCATATATTCTCTTACACAATCTCTTACACTCTTACATATTCCCTTACACACTCTACATCTCAACCATCCATTCCCTTGCAACACATCTTAACCCTTCATTTTCAACACATGGGAATTGTTTGAATTCCAAAGGATGCTCCTTTGATCCCAGCCATTGAATTCAAATTACAACACATCTCAACCATTCACCTCATCCTCTTCTCTATACCATCACATGTGTTTAATCCCCAAAACCAAAACCATCTCAACCATTGATTCACTCTTTCTCCCCAAGCAAAACATATTCCTTTGGGATATCCCTTCTCAATCTAAACCTAGGCTCCCTTTGATCCTAGCCATCTATTTCAAATAAACACATCTCAACCATTCATTTTCCCCACATGCCAAACTATTTGAAATCCAAACATAGGCTCCTTTGATCTCAACCATCCAATTCAAACCATCTCATCTCAACCCTCCATCTCATTCTTCCCCCCCCCCCCCCAAGGATTGGAATATACCTTGGCGTATTCTTTCTCTCTTTTCTATGCCATGTGAGGAATAACATTTCTACCCCTTCCAAATTACCCTGTCTACAATTTATACCCTTGGTAATTTGTTTTCTCATAAACACTTCACAAAACATTTTCCAAATTAGCTATTTGAGTTGGTAAACCTTAGATTGATTAATGTCAAGGTTTAGTGTGAAGTACAATTGGGGGTTTAGGAAGGATAGGTACTTATAAGATCCAAACACCCAACACTTGGGAAATGTTTACAGAAGCCTGGCGCGCTGCCCGCACGCTGACGCGCGGGTGACGCGCCGACCTCGGTAAAATTTCCCAAGTTTGGGTTCTTGGCCTATAAATACCACCGTTACCTCTTGTATTCCTCACCCCTTGCCATTATTCTTTCTCTCTAGATTCTCTCTCTAAACACTCTCAAATCTCTCTATCTCTAATCTTGTGTTCTTGATTTTCATACTAACATCTTTGAAAGAACACATATCTTTGCAAGGGAATAATCACAAGAACCTAATCCACTCTTGTGATTGTGTCGAGGGTCTTCTTATCTATACCCTTTCTACTAGAATCGAGTCTCTAGGTTAGGTTAGGGCTTGGTTGAACAAACATATATTCATTCATTCAATTATTTGTAAGGGAAGTCTTGTGTCTTGTTGACCAAGCCTAGATCATTGGGGATCTAGTTGGGGTTTGATACTTCCGGTGGGAAGTCTTGGTAGTGGTCTTGGTGACCCTAAAGTGAAGTCGAATCGCGAGATTCTTTTGGGTGGTTTCCGAGGTGCGGAATACCGTGAGAGTAACACCTTCTTTGTGAGCATCGATATTGGTGAATATCGGTGGAGTGAATTGTAACGGTTTGTAGTCCACCGAAAGGATTATACTAGTGGAATAGTATAGGTGTCATGGATTCGCAACTGGACGTACAGATGGTATAAACCCCCCATCCCGAACCAGTATATATCGTGGTGTCTCTCTTTACTCGCTTTATATACTTTGGTTGTGTTTGTGGTTGTTTGGATTGATTATACAACCACTTGGTTTTCTTTGAGGCTTAATGTTTTTAAACGTCTTAAAAGCCGAAGAAACCGTATTCACCCCCCTCTACGGTTCTACAACATGTAATTTTTTCTATTAGGTTACATGTCATATTTTTAGCTAACTCTTAATTTACTCGAAACTGTCACGTTACTAAGTCAGTGGAATCTCGACTATTTAAGAAGTTCGCGAAAGGTTCTAAAGTTCTCGAAATGCCACATCACCTAGTTAGTGGAACCTCAACTATCAAGTACAGCCACATAGATTTCTAGAAAATATGAATTTTTCGAAAAAAATTGAGAATTTATCAATTTTTCGAGAAAAAATATGGAACAGTAAACTTCGAAAAAAATCCTAAAAAAAACCATTAATTTTGTGATTGTTTTGGGGTTTTTCTTAGATCAATGACTAGGTAAACACTTGTATTATCATAAAAATTAAACCTTTAACTATTCTACCCGTGTAATCAGAGATTCAACCAATGAATGCTGATATGTGTCTAAATACACATATATTTTACATTGTTTAAACCTACAAAAATGACCAAAAGCACGCAAATGACCATCTAAATGTTACAAATATCATTGAAATGTGTTTTTGTGTATTTCAAATGCAAAAGGATTGAAAACAATTGAAAAACAAACAATGTTTGCATAATTGGCTGTTTCAGTCCCTCAACTTTCAAAAATTGTCAAAACTAGTCCCTGAAGGTTTAAAATGAATAAAAAGTCAACATTAGTCCATGGGAAATCAAACTTGTTCACTTTTAGACCGTGGATGAAAGTTTTCTTAAAATGGCAACTTTTACCCCTCAAGTTTCAAAATTGGAAAATTTAGTCATCGGGTATTTAAAAAATGGAAATTATCAATAATTACCCTTGTACTATTCACATGTTACAATTTAGCCCCTTTTGATAACTTATGGGAAATTACACTTTCAGCCCTTCAGTTTTCAGAATTTACATGTATGGTCCTTGTGTTATTACTAAACCAAACCTGGCCATCTTTGTTTATTTTAACCCATCAATAAACGCCCACCAATTCCAAACCCATCCACCCAATCCAGTCTACTATCCTCCCTTATTACTCCAGGCCCAAACAAAAGCCCATCCCACACCTAAAATAAACACTCAAACCGTTTATTATCTCACCCTAGTCAAACCCTGGGTCAAACCCACCTCCTCCACCTCACCCCTGCCTAGCCTGCTATCCCTGCCAAACCTTCATCATCACACCTCCACCATTCCACCTCTGCCATCACCTACCCTACACTCACTTTCCACCACTTAGTCCAAAACTTGTCTCCCTGCTACAAGTTATCTCAGAGACAAATTGCAAAAGTCCGTTTCCCACCAAAACCACACAAACGGCTAGGATCAATCCACTACCCATCCAATGGCCTCAACTGGAAGAGGGAAAAAAGACAGGAAGCACAGAAGAGAGATGGGAACCCTAAATTTCTAATATAAATAGAAGATTATGTTGCCATTTTTTTGGTAGTTAGATTTTTAGTAGGATTTAGTAGCTAATTTAGGTTCTAGAAGTTTTGTGTTTAGTTTTTAAATTCCCTCTCATGTACTCTTTTATGATATATCAATGCAATGTAAGTTTTACAACTAATTTTCAAACTGCTTATTTATTTTTGCTTATTTTATGATTGGTCATTGCTTATCAGGTTTCTTTTATGCCATTTGTTGCCTGTAATGCTTAGTTAATTGCTTGGATTAGTTTCCTTTTAGTTTAGTTAGTGAAACTGCAGGTTTAAGGAGTGTTTGGATTGTGGGGTAAAATTTAGGTCAAAGAGCTTTCGGTCAAAAGTTTTACTTAAAACAGCCTCATTATAATCCCATTAGTTGTTTTTGAACCAATCTTATTAGCTTTGAAAGGTTTCCAAGAAGTTGAGTAAGATTTCCAAAATCTTGTTTCATTATCTCTTAGCATATAAAATTTAGATTAGATTTAGGTTTAGATGTATTGTATTTATTGTTCTTGTTTCATCTTAGTTCAAAAGTAATTTTACTAGGTGTCGAAACTTGGTATTGGACTTTTTAAAGTCAAAACATGCAATTTGCCACCCTACGCACCCACTGCTGCAGAAACATGTCCCAAATCACCCTTTTCATTAGCAAATTCAGGTAGGGTAGGATAGGATTTAGAGATTGGTTTCGGTTTTATAGCTAGTTAGTAGTATAGGGTTTAGTTGTCCAAGCTTATTTTGCATTTTCAAACTCATTTGATTAAGCTTATTCTGGGGCTGCAAATCAGCAACACACCACCATCAGACTTGCACCACATCAGGTACCACACACCCCAAATTGGGGCTTAAAAACTACACGACCTAAGATTGTGAAGAGGTCTCCTTATATAGGCAGCCAAGGTGAGGAACCTAGGGTTTTGAGAAGGTCCTAGAGCTCTAATTTCAGCCCTCCAATCAATATGTCATCATCTTCTTCCATTTTGAGCCCTTGATCATAATTCCACATCACTTCGACCAATAAAAAGGCTTCAAGCTGCTACATGTCATTCTTTATGTTTTCATATCATTCCTTGCCATGTCAGGCTTCTAGAAGGCTTCTTAAGTGAGATGGGTAAAAGAGGTAAGCAAGGTAAAACGAGATTGGGGATGATGAATAGTAATTTTGGGTTTAGGCGGGTAATATGGTTTGGGGATTTGACTGGGTTTATTTAATGTTTGACTTGGGTATGGGTTGGGTTTGGTTGGGAAATACAGGTAGTATTATTGGACCGGGTTATGTTAAAGTGGTGTTGGGCTTTGGTTTATATTGGGCTTGATTTGGTTTTGGTTTATTAGTTATAGGATTCGGATAGGTTAGTATAATAGGTTTAGGATTAAAAAGTTAAAGGACTATTTTGCCACTTTGGAAATTCAAGGACCAATTTTGCCAATGTTGTAAATTACTTCCAAGGACCATTTTTGACAACTTGAGCATAATTGTGATCTACTTTGGTAAATTCCTCCCCGGCCTCGGCTTTTTGATACTCTTTCCATTCCCGTGCTCACTTTTGTCCGTTTTGAATTGATTTTTTGTCTTTTTGTGATATTCGTTACCTACACATGCACAAACACAAAAACACACATATGTTTGGCATTTTTAATCATTTTTTGGTCTTTTAGGTCCGTTTTTGGTCTATAAAAGGTATGTGAATAAGCACATACCAATGTACAAAGTCTATTAAATAAGTAAGTGACATTTAAAAGTATAGGTTATACAATACAAGTTAATAAAAAACCTAAACAATACTTAACTAAATTAAACTACACATTTTAATTTCTAAAACCTAACCTAACTAAATAAAAGCACACGACACCTTTTTATTCCATAGCTTTTTTATTTTTGTTTTTGTTTTGTTTTTTGTTTTTTTGCTTTTTTTATTTTGGTGAATGAGATAGAACCGAAATTTGTAGACATCCTAAGGCTTCCATATGTTTAATAGGTAGAGGAGATAAGCACAAATAAACATAAAGTATATCCATGCTAAATTAGAAGCTTGTGTTCCCTTTTGCCCTAAAATAAAGACACGACATTCCTCATATGTAATACACGTTTTCTTCTTTCCCTCTCATTATCACATAATTGGCCTTCTTCTCCCTCTAAAACACCTAACATAAATCTGTCCCAATCTCATTATTTCTCTCTCCAAAGATCAAGCAAGACGAAAATATAGCAGTCTTGGTGTTGGTGTGATTCGTGGCAATATTCTTGGGGTTTTCATTCGGGTGTCTTGTTCCCTTGATCTTTCTTGATTCGGCCTAAATGTAGTCGTGGTCTCCCTTTTTGTTTTCACTCATCTTATACGACACTTATGTATACTAAACCAGATCTAAAACATGTAATACATTCGTTATAATCATGTTAATGTTTCCCTTGATAGTAATTATGATCAAAGATTTGTGTTACATTAGAAATTGGTAAATTTTTCCAAACCATTTTATTAGTTAAGTCTTCCGCTTGCATTTGTTTTGGTTCCGTAGGTGTGACATTCAACCCCTTTTTGGAGCGGTTGTTATCTTGATTCTGCAATTGACCAGCTAAAAATTCTTGAACTGCCGTCATTGAACTGCCATTTCCACTGTGCTTTGCACCACTGTTGCCATAGTTTCAGTGATGAGTTGTTTAGTAGCATCATCCATACGAGTAGCCACCATTGTTAGGTACATAGATTATCAAAACTGAACAGAATTAGTCGTACAAGATCAAACAGAAGTCAAAACTAGAGCAAGATTAAACATTTATGAGATTGGGAAATGGACGAACACAACCTAATGAAGTATTTGTGATTGGGAATATTTTGACCGGAATTTGATCGAAATTTTATGTTGTACGACTGTAACAGAACAAGATCAGTTGTAACAGAATTTGGAGTTGTTCTTGGTGGCCAAGACCATTCTCTAATACCAATTGTATTGTTCTTCTCGAATTTATACAAACTGGGAAAATAACTAAAACTAGACTAAAGATTCAAGAACAAATAATGGAATCTCATGTGGTAGTTTTATTAGTTGAATGATTTTTATAGAATTACAAGATAAAAGAAATGAGATACAAATCAAAGCTAAGTATTGTCAAATAACTAACTCTATATTTAAACTACCACGAGACGCCAATGTTAGTTAAAGAATTTAATTGGAGTATGTCATGTGCACCTCACGTGACCAGTTCAAAACTGTGCACATGCACCTCACGTGCCAACATTTTCCGCTCATAAGAACATAAAAAAACATACATTTCAAAACTCTTATAATTCTAAACTGATGTCAATAATTCATACAAAATATAAGAAAAGTTCTTTATAAACCCCAAATTATTACTAGACCCAATGAAACAATCACAGCCCTCCATTTAAAAAAAAAAATATCTCACAAACCGTTAATTGTTGCGCAAAAAGAATCATATCATTACGCCGAGAATTAAATTATCTTTCTATAGAGGGACACTTCTATATACTTTCGACATTTTTTTTTTCGTTTTTTTTGTGAGTGTTGAAATTCACGTTTGAAAATCACTTTTGTGATTTGTGAAATCACACGTGATTCCTAACATACAAATCACATGTGATTTGTTAAACCGCATGTGATTCCTAACATACAAATCACATGTGATTTTTCGACGCAAATTTTAACACTAAAACAAAACTCTAAAACGAAAAGAAGTTAAGTGCCCGTCTACTGGAAGATAAAAAAAATTCTTGTTACGATGGTGTATTTTTGTCGCTTAACATATACCGTTTGCAAGATATTATATTTTCAAAACAAAGGTGGAAGGTTTTTATTTATTTATTTATTTTTAATTTTGATGAAAAAAAGGATAGTCAGAATTTGTTTATTGAGTATATAGAGAGTATAAGGTGTATAATGATCTAAACTCTACAAAATATATTCCAAATTTTATCAATTACAAAATAAAACTTGAAAATCTTTTTGGTGGTCGTAGGTCTTGTACCTTCTTCTCGGTGGTGCGTTCTCTTGGAGTCTGGTGGAGATGGCAACGGGTGATGGTGGCGTCGGGTGTAATCCTTTTCTCAAAAACTTCAAGACCTTAATATCAAGGATAATGTATGTATGTGGAGTCATAGTAGTCACTCGTGTATAATATCAAATTTTATTCATTTAGGCCTACCATTGTCTCTCAATTATGTCGAGAGGTATAGTTGGCTCTCTAGCGTTACGCATTTGTTACCCACGACAAAGGATAACTAGAAGACATGCATTTTTTACGTAATCAATAATCTAAAAGCTAATGAGTTACTACTGATTGTTTGTAATTGAGAGACAAATACTTAAACAAAAGTGATGTTTAACTGTTTAAGTAATGCATGCATTTGCTATTAAAAAACATTCCTTTAAGTGGTGATGCATGGTTGTGTGGTGGTGGTGGAGGGTAGTGGTGATGGTTGTGTGGTGGTGATAGGAAGTGAAAAAGAAAATGAATAGTAAACTGCAAAAAATGTCCCTAGTAGGCGAGGGTAAAATAGTCATTTCACACAGCTAAAACAAGTCCCTTTAATAAGCGAGGGTAAAATAGTCATTTCACATGGCCAAAACTAACGACCGTCGGTAAAAAAAACTAAATTTGCAGCTGCAGTAACGCGGCAAGGACACAACTTGCGGAAAATTGAAACGTTATGGACAATATTTTCAGATTTTTTTTTTCTCGATGACATCTTTCGCAATTTTTGCAAAATTCAAGGACATTTTTCGCATTTTACTCTATATAATATTGATATACTCCCTCAGTCACATATTAAATGTCTAGTATTGACTTTTCTAGTCATTCTTTTTCAACTTTGACCTTAAATAATTATGCTTGTGTTATATATTATTTGATAAAAATTATACGCAGTGAAAATACATTTAAAACTCAATTCATACAGATATTTTACATCAACAATTACATAAAACGAGCGGGGGTACTATAATTTAACATGAGGTGCTGTTTTTGTTAAATAGTTAACCTCAGGGTCAAAAAAAAAAAAAAAAAAAAAAGATGAACTGTTGCTACAGTAGCATTGCTACAGTAACACACCCACATAATCACTATTATAATCATTGTAGCTACAGTGTGAGTAGCCTCAAGTGACTTTTAGTATATATATATATATATATATATATATATATATATATATATATATATATATATATAATAAATAAAAATAATTTAGATCAAAGCAGATAAAGTATACTTTAAAATGTCAAATTGGACATTTAATGTGGGGCGGAGGGAGTAATAAAATGAGGGTCTCAAAAGTCAAAACAGTTCAAGCAAGAGAGTATGAAAAGTGAAATGATGAGAAAGAAAAAGAAATAAAAATAAAAATCCGGTTTGGTGGGATCGAAATGTAAAAGAAAAATCGAGTAACTAACTGAATCAACAACTTCTTTCCTTTCAAAGAAAAAACATAAAATAATAATAATAATAATAATAATAATAATAATAAATAAATAAAATCCGGTTGGTTTGTATGTATGTGGTTGGATCTAATTCCTTCCTTTCTTCTTTCCTTGCTTACTTTAAGATCTTGATTGATTGAATTTGAAAAAGAAGATGGAGAAATTCGCTCAGGTACTATTTTCTTCTATCTTTTATTTATTTTGTATATCATTTTTGATCTGTTAGGATCAATTAGTTCGAAATCATAGATTGTCAATTTAGTATGCTATTCACCTCACCCTGAATTCTGTTTAGATCAAATTAATAATCAATAGCTCCATATTTGTCCGTGTAAAGGGATCTTTGCTTCTAAGTTGCAACTACTTTTCGGCGGTGAGTCAAACCCTTGAGTCACCCTTTATAAGTCCTCAATTCGAGTTCATCAGTTGACACTTTTGTCATTTTGGGTCGTTTTTGACCGGGTGGTTTTACTTATGATATTCCAGTGGTTGCTTGTCTAAGTGTAAAGCATTGGGCTTGTACTTCTATCCCGAATTTTCAACCATGACCTCTTTTAGGAGCCTATTAATAGTGTCTGATCATGAGTTTAGCTCACTTGAATGTTACTTGGGGGGCCAACTGTGTCCCATGAAATGAAAATTTCGACTACAGACTCTACGCGGTTACATGTTTTTCTAGAAATGAATTTGTGATGACAGTAAAGGTAACTAATTGATTATAGAAATGAATGGTTGGTATCTTATATGATGACAGCATGGGTGACCTTTTTAAAACATACCCAATTTCACCAGTAAATTGCAGCAATACAATCAACTAGTTACCTTTATCCCCAACCATTTTTATAAGAATTTGTGAAATTTTGCAATGTTCCTAAAATAACATGAAGTGGAAACTACACAATTTTTATAAATGAGCCTGTTTTATAAAAGATGCCGATATGACAGTGAAAGTCGAAACTAATCTTGGTCTTTTTTACATACAAAAGGCGTAGTGGTTGATTGCTAATGGACCGACAAATGTTAATGTAATATTGCTCTTAGCACGTGCTGGATGAGGCTAGTAATAATTTTGATATAATTGTTCAACTTGATCCCTGTATGAAATGAGGAGGCATGATGGGGAGACAATGCCTTGATAATGATTACTGGTCCAATGTTTTTCTAATATTTTAAGTGAAAGCATCAAAGCAATATAAAGGTCTTACAGCTTACAATTTGGTCCAAACCGTATGATAGTTCCTTAGAGTAATCCTTTGATAACAAGTGATAATGATATCAACCTAAAGAGTACTGCACTGGTTAGTGCTCTCTAGTCTCTACCCATGTACAGTTGAGCCAGGTACGATCTCACTTTCGAGGTTAAGCTAGACATGAAATCTATATTTAGGCGAGCGTTTAGCTGCATATCTAAATGTTATTCACATTCTAGTTGTTTACATTTGATTGTGGATATTTTTTTATTTATTTTTGCATCATGTAAGAAGGGTTAACAGGCTTGGCCGCTCTCCTATAATGTTATGAATAACAAATGTATTAAATATGATTACTAGTTTGATGAAATGATTTTGGGAGGTTGTAAGATGTGAATATGCTTGATCCACTTTTTGACCTGTTTGATTCATTCGACTTGGAGATAATGCAGCCCTAGCCGACCTATGTTAGATAGATGAGTCAAATCTGTTGTATCTAGACTGTATACAAATAAAGGCGCTTACTACGTATACTAAATTACTCTGTTAGATAGATGTAAATAGTCTCTCATTCTTCTTGTGTGTCTTTGGTCTCTGAGTGAATACTATCTATGTTTACAAATTACAATCCTAAAAAGATTACAGGACTGTACTTTGAGAAAAATGAACAGTTTAACCATGCATCTGGGTCATGTTTCTTATGATAATATATTATTGTATTTGATTGCAGATATGGCAGCACGCTGATCAGAACCGCACCGGCTTCCTTGGACGTCAGGAATTCTATAATGCTCTTAAGCTTGTAACTGTTGCACAAAGTAAAAGAGAACTAACACCAGATATAGTAAAGGCGGCATTATATGGACCTGCTTCATCTAAAATCCCGGCTCCACAGATTAATCTTGCAGCTCTGCCTCAATCAACCAACAACCTCATAATAATAATAATTTCACACGCCATCTAATTCCTTTCTTCTTCCCTTAATTTAAGATCTTGAATTTGATCTGATTGATTGAATTTTTTAAAAAAAGAAGATGGAGAAATTCGAAGAGTATTTCAGAAGAGCGGATTTGGATAAAGACGAAGAATTAGCGGAGCCGAAGCTGTTGCCTTTTTTCAGGCTTCCAATTTGCCCAAACCCACTCTCGCTCAGGTACTATTTTCTTCTAATCACAACTCATCTGTTAGGATACATACATACTAGTAATTAAATTTATTCGAAATCATAAGTAGTTAGTTCAATACTCCTTTTATGTTCGTTGTTACTTTTATCCGCTGGAATTTATTATTATGATTCATTTAGTATGTTATTCACCCCACCCTGAATATTGTTAGGCTAGTTTAGATCAAATTAATAATCAATATACCCATAGCTCCAAATTTGTCTGTGTAAAGTGAGTTTTTTTTTTTTTTTTTTTTTTTTTTAAAAAAAATTTTTATTTTTATAGTAAGCTGTGTCAGTTGTAAGTTGCAACTACTTTTCGGCGGTCAAATACGGAGTCAAACTCGAGTACTTTAGTTAACACTTTTGTCATTTGGGTCATTTTTGACCACGTGGTTTTACTTATGATATTCCAGTGGTTGCTTGTCTAAGTGTAAAGCATTGAACTTGTACTTCTATCCCGAATTTTCAACCAGGACCTCTTTTAGGAGCCTATAAATGGGCTATTAATAATGTCTGATCATGAGTTTAGCTTACTTGAATGTTACTTGGGGGGCCAACTTGTTACTTTGGCTGTAAGGGTTACTTACACGCGTTTGGCTCTTATAGTTTGAATTTTAATTGGGCCAACTGTGTCCCATGAAATGAAGATTTCAACTACAGACTCTACGCAATTACATGTTTTTCTAGAAATGTTTGCCGATGATATCTTACATGATGACAACATTGGTGACCTTTTTAAAACATACCCAATTTCACCAATGAATTGCAGCAATCACAATCAACTAGTTACCTTTATCCCAAACCATTTTTATAAGAATTTGTGAAATGAGCCTGTTTTATAGAAGATGGCGATATGACAGCGAAAATCAAAATTAATCTTGGTCTTTTATACATACAAAAGACGTAGTGGTTGATTGTTAATGGACCGGCAAATGTAAATGTAATATTGCTCTTCGCACGTGCTGGATGATGCTAGTAATAGTTCTGATATAATTGTTGAGCTTAATTCCTGTATGAAAACGAGGAGACATGATGGGGAGACAGTGCCTTGATTATAATTACTGGTTCAGTGTTTCCAACTTTCTAAGTGAAAGCAATATAAAGGTCTTCGAACTTACAATTTGGTCCAAATCGTCTGATAGTTTCTTAGAGTAATCCTTCGATAACAAGTGATAATGGTACCAACCTAAAGAGTTTTGCACTGCTTAGTGCTCTCTAGTCTCTACCCATGAACAGTTGATCCAGGTGCGATCTGACTTTCGAGGTTAAGCTAGACATGAAATCTATATCTAGGCGAGCGTTTACCAGCATATCTAAATGTTAGTATTTACATTCGATTGTGGATACTTATTTATTTATTTTTGGGTCATGTAAGAAGGATTAACAGGCTTGGCCGCTCTCCTATAATGTTATGAATAAGAAATGTATTAAATATGATTACTAGTTCGATGAAATGATTTTGGGTGGTTGTAAGATGTGAATATGCTTGAGCCACTTTTGAGTTTTGACCTGTTTGACCCATTCGACTTGGAGATAATGCAACCATAGTCGACCTACGTTAGATTGATGAGTCAAAACTGTTGCATCTAGACTGTATACAAAATAACGCTGCTTACTATGTATACAAAATTACTGTGTTAGATAGATGTGAATAGTCTCATTCTATTTGTATGTCTTTGATCTATGATTGAATCCTATCTATGTTTACAAATTACAATCCTAAGAAGATTATAGGACTATACTTTGACAAAAATGAACAGTTTAACCATGCATTTGGGTCATGTTTCTTATGATAATATATTACTGTATTTGATTACAGATATGGCAGCACGCTGATCAGAACCGCACCTTCTACACAGTATTTTGCACCTCAAGGAAATCAGTCAATGAGGCAGCCACCACCTCAGAGCGGGCCTCTTCCATCACAGAGTGTTGGTGGTCCCTAGTTTTCCGGCAGGTGGTCGGTGCTGGTCTATCAAACTCTAATGTCTCGGGTGAGTGGCTTGGGGGCAGAGGTGAGTGGCCGGTGCTGGTCTATCATCCTCATCTTTCACAGCTCCTAGACCATCTGTTGGAGGAAATGCAATTACTTCTGCCACTATGTTTGGAGGTGACTTGTTTTCTGCTTCCCAATCTATATCTAAACCGTCATCATCCTCAATTACAACACAAACTGCAAGCATTCCACCCGTTTCTTCTGCAATTGCTCCTGTAACTTCTGAGCCCCAGACTCCAGCCAAGATAGACCCACTTGGTGCATTGAATGCTTTTACAAGGCAACCCACAGGTGGTCCAGTACAGTCAGCGGGGCCATCCTTACCTCAGTGGCCAAAAATGACGCGGGCTGGTGTTAACAAGTATATGAAAGTGTTCATGGAAGTCAACTTATTTTTAAGTTGGAGTCTACCAAGAGGTAAATACTCTTAGCGTAATTTAATAAAGCATTAATGCCTAATTCAACTCTTTCTTGTAAAATGATTTACTCTCTAGTAAAATGTCTTTCCCTCATAGATTTCCTATAAACACGACAAGCCGTAATGTTCTTGTTATGTTTTGACAGAAATTCTGAAACAGGTG
Source organism: Artemisia argyi (assembly GCA_030686995.1). Classification (NCBI taxonomy): domain Eukaryota; kingdom Viridiplantae; phylum Streptophyta; class Magnoliopsida; order Asterales; family Asteraceae; genus Artemisia; species Artemisia argyi. Next base: position 12,359,226 of record CM060682.1, on the reverse strand, counting down.
TGGGACTTGTCTGATCAAGATAATGACAGCATGCTTTCCTTGAGGGAGTTCTGTATTGCTCTCTATCTGATGGAGCGGTACAGAGAAGGCCAGAATCTTCCACCAACACTTCCTAGTAAGGCCCACCCAATCCTTCCTATAGACCTGCTGGTTGGGGAGCTAATCCTGGTATACCTCTATACATCATGTAGACATATTTATAGTTGCAAAATGGGGGGTCGGGTGGCTTGAAACGTGTCAAAACGGGTTGGGCTGAAACATGTTAAATGTTAATCTTAGTAAGGGTCGTTGAGTTGTCGGGCTGACACACAAGCATTTTCATAGATATGCTGGCTGGTGATATGCTCCTCGTATTTCAAGATTCTATTTAGATATTAGTAATAGGGTTTACCATGTAAATTGGTAAACAAAGATTTGGTAACTATTGTTTTACGCCACAGAAATAAATTTTAAAGTTGCTATAATTTGATAAAATAATAATAATAATAATAATAATAAAAAAAAAAAAAAAAAAAAAAAAAAAAAAAAAAAAAAAAAAAAAAAACCCTTTAAAACTTCTAATTTGTGATAAAAACCTTTAAACATTTAAATCTTTGAAAACCTTCAAACTTCCAATTTTTTTCATAAAACACTTTAACTTCTGAAACAAAGTTGCACCGAGGTTCTTCAAGCTTTTGAGACTTTTTATGGTGGAAACAAAGTTGGCTACTGATTATGCAATCAACACTTCCTGATTGTGCCATAACGAACTTTCAGTGATTCATCTCTTAAGCAGGGATCAAGTGGAGACACATTAATCGTTCACTACTTCACTTAATTTAGAAAACGAAATTATTTGTAAACGATGTAACACTTACTCGAGAAAGGAGCAGAAAAATCCCTCAGATTGCTGAGAGAATAAAAATTGATGAAGACAACCTTTCTAAATGTTATTGAACCTTTTTGTCTTCAGGTTCTGCACCCCAGCAGCCAGGGATGCCTCCCATGCCTGGTGCCCAACCAATACAATATAATCAGTCGAAAGGACCGATGCCTTCCATGGATAACTCTAATGCACATCAGCTCAGTAATGGTGATCAAAATACTTCTCGTTCAGTTGCTCTAGAGACAACCGAAGCAGAAAAAGTGGTAAATTTTATTTGTTCCTGATTGATTTGAAGTATGAATACAAGATGCGTTATCTGCATTATAATAGGTGTCTCTTATTTTGGATAAATTAATTAAGTTCATGTAAATAGATTGACATGATTGTATCGTGTTAAATCACTGATACACAGAATCTGGGAATTTATTTCTAACAGTTCATTTTATGGGGGAGGAGACGAGGGGTGGGAGTGGGATCAGGAAGTTGATGGACTAATGCAGTCACAGCTCTTTCCGATTTTCTTCTCTCAGTTCTATTGATAAGCTTTGACAAATCGTCATGGTGTTTACATGGATTCTTTTCTTAGTTTTTAGGGTATTTGTGCTGTTATTGAATTTGATTTAGTTGAACCATTCCCTTAAAGATTTTATCCATGCGACCTTTTTTATCTTCTTTAGAATGCTCACTGTCATTGGTTTCCATTGGTGTTAAAAGGTTGAAGATAAGAAGGAAATTTTGGATTCTAGAGAAAAGATGGCCTTCTACAGGAATAAAATGCAAGATCTCGTGAGTGTCCATTCTTCTCAATATATGGATCAATGCCTGCCCATAAATTTACTGTGTTATACACTGTATATGGAAGACGTGTTCTCACCTGCTTTCTTCACCAGGTTTTATACAAAAGCAGATGTGATAATCGCCTTAATGAGATTACAGAACGAGCAATAGCTGATAAACGTGAGGTATATTGGCGATTTGAAATCATGTCTTCTTTCTTTCTATCTTTTGATTTTGGTTTTTTCGCGGTTCTTGAGATTTGTCATTATCTAATTCCAGGCAGAGATGCTTGCTAAGAAATATGAAGAGAAGTACAAACAGGTGGCAGAACTGGCCTTTAAGTTAACTATTGAGGAGGCATCTTTCCGTGATATTCAGGTAAAATCCCCCTTTTTATTCTCTCACACAAAATAAAATATATTTGCATCTAGAAAAACGATAAAAAAACTCTACTACTTGACAATATTATGGTTTCAGTTGCTTTGTCTTCGTCTATTGTGCTGATAAATCTGACCATTCTTCAGAGGCGCTGTGAAAATGGATCAGGGTGGCAGCGCTGATGGTATCCTTCAAGTAAGTTTACTTACTTCCATATGATCCTAACGGATTTTAGTAAGTTTTAAGGACGGCTTGACTGACCCATAATTTTTTTTCACCTTTTGTTTTTAATCAAATAAATATAAAATAATAAATCATTAAACATATATTCGGCTGACCCAGGTTCGTGCTGATCGTATCCAATCCGATCTCGAGGAACTACTGAAGGCTTTAACTGAACGTTGCAAAAAACATGGAATTGATGTCAAGTCAACTGCGGTTATTGAGCTTCCGAAGGGTATCATCTTTCATCTCATGCTATTAGGAATACTCCATTAGCAGTAATGTCACTGTATCTGTATAATATTATAATAAAATGATTGATATTGCGTTATGGTTCACCTACTTTGTTTGTCAAGGTTGGCAACCTGGAGTTCCAGAGATATCTGCAGTGTGGGATGAGGAATGGGATAAATTCGAAGACGAAGGTATGGCGCTCTTTCTTTTATAGTAACTATATTTATCAGAAAAGGAGCAATGTCAGCTCATTTCCGTTAAAAGATATTCGTGTTGTGGATCAATTCAACCCGCGTTCCACACAAAATATCCGTTTTGACCCATACCTCTTTCATCTATTACCCAGCCAGACCATCTTGCTACCTCTACCTTATGCTTTCACATTATTCTCTTTAACCACATCTCACACAAAATATCCGTTTTGACCCATACCTATGACAGGTTTCTCATTTGATGCTACTGTGCCTGCAAATACCAAATCAACATCTCAGGCAGAAAACTTGTCTACGATGGATGACGTTTCTGAGGATTCATATTCAAATGCTGACAAGAACTCAGAGAAGCCTTTCGAGACTGAATCAGTATACGCACATAGCGAAGATGAGTCGGCTAAAAACCCAGCTGGTAGTCCCATGGCGCAAAAAATATTTGAAAGTCCAACCAAGGAGGATTCATTTAACCATTTTGGAAAGAGCTTTGATGCTGACACAGAAAGGTACCAATTGGATTCTGCTTATAGTCTGATCTTTCATTGTCTAAATACAACAAAACGTGTACATGTACCTTGTTTGCTGGAAAGATCTAAACATGCACTAGTCTATTGCTCTTGTTTATTGAGTTCGATCTTCTTCTATTAGGGGTTTTGATGACCAAGGATGGGGTACTTTCGACAACAATGATGATGTAGATTCAGTGTGGGGATTCAATAGTGACACAGCTAAGGTGAGTTCATATCTTTTTTCTCAATTATATCATTGCATTCAATGGATATGTATAAGGTTATAGAAGGGTATTACAACGTCAGGTGGAAAAATGCTACATATGTGCTACTAAATGAAAAGATAAATAAATGCTTTAGAGTGAAAATTAATACTGAAACTGAACCAATCCATATCTGGTTTGTATCAATTGCAAACTGTTTTGGTATGCTTGTCATAATTAGAAAAACATAAACCTAGAACAAAGCTGTTTGAAGATAAAAAACAATTGGAAATGTATCTCTGTTATGAATGCAAAAAACTTCATTTTTACAGGATGCCGAACATGAGAAGCATGGAGAGAGTTATTTCTTTGACTCCAGTAGCTTCACTGCAAGTCCAAGGAAAAGTGATTCCCCGCAAGGCAGTAATAGTTTCTTTCAGAAAAAGAGTCCATTTGGGTTTGATGATTCGGTTCCTGGCTCACCAGCTTCTCGAGCTGGCACCTCACCACGATACAGTGGGGGAGGAGCAGAGAATTCTTTCTTTGATAATTTCTCGAGATACGACTCTTTTAGTGCCACTGACCGAGGTTCTCCCAAACAAGAAACCTTCTCGAGATTTGATTCCATGAGCAGCTCCACACAGGATAATAACTTGTCAAGATTCGACTCAATGAGCTGCACGGCACAAGACCGTAGTTTCGCAAGGTTTGATTCAATGAGTAGCAATGCGGGTTTTGACCACTGTCATACATACTCATTTGATGACTCAGATCCCTTTGGGTCGAGTGGACCGTTTAAGGTGTCGTCAGAAAGTCAAACGGGGAAAAATGAAACTGATAAATGGGCATTTTAGTTTGGAGTTTGGCGGTATTATTATACAGTGAAGAGGGTTTTTGTATTCATGAAGGATGGGTATGGGGATTACCATGTATTTTCTTTTCTTCTACCGGCTTGATAGTTTGTGTTTGTATCACTTACTTGTCTTTGATTCCATTGCATGGGAACTTTACGATATTTCTTTGGTATAACCTTGACTAGAAATTCTAATATTGGATTGCGATTACTATAAATATAAGGTTTTGATTGTTAGATGTTTATTGTAAAAATAATATGCGCTAAAGTTTAAACATTTTATTGGTAATTAACTAGTCATATGCCAAGAGGAGGTAGGCTGGAATTAGGGGTAGTCAAATTTGATATTGTGTGTTGTACTAACTATGGATTGGCTTGTCTTAGAAAATTATCATGAGAAAGCGTTTTGCGCGTTGTTGGACTTGTTATACGAACAGGGGTGATACTGTTGATGCCATTGCATCAATGTACTGTATACACAAAACACGTGCCTCCACTCCGGTTTTCACCTTTCCTCCTGGTGATCCTGGTTTTTTTTTTTTTTTTTTTTTTTTTTTTTTTTTTTTTTTTAATTTATTTATTTATTTATTTTTATTTTTTTGTGCAAACACACTACATCAATGCCTTTTTTTTTTTTTATGAAAGTAGCATTGCGGTTCTCCTTGATTTTGGACTTTGAAGAATAGGTTCTGCTGGAAAAACTAAATGAATTCTACTCATGCATTTTATCAAATACCTGGTGGGTGGGTGTCTAGTACAGAAAAAGTAAATCATTTTCACTATTTTTAACTTAAAACTTATTAACAAAAAACCAATATTTAGCATTCACGATTACTAAACCAAACATGTAATTGCTGTTAAAATCGACATTAAAATTACAAAGGCTCTTGTTATTAGACTACCATGACCAGTCAATAAATCTAAAAGGCCCTTGCAAGCTGATGGCCCCACCATGTTGTGATAGAGATGAGAGGTCTAGAAACTTTCTCAAATTTGTGACGTCTTGTTGCTCTAAATCTTCATCACAAATTAGTCTTACTCCACACTCCTTCACCTCAACATCTTCTTCATTATTCTCTTCTAAGAAACTAAATGTTACAAAATTCTTTGCTTCCTTCCATCCCTCCAATCCCCCCAATCCCCATCTATCCCTCTTCGTATAATGCAACCATATCATATATGAATCTTGGATTCCTCCTATCACCTCTTTCTCTAAATAATCCCTAATTACAGATGGAATGAAACCTCGATCCAAAGAAGCTCCATCAAAGTTCTTTACATTGTATCCTAATTGAAATCCTTTGAAAGGCTTTTTGCACTTGAAAACAACACAAGTTCCATATCCCCTAAACTTATCATAACTCCAATCTGATGGTAATTCAACCTTTACATCATTTCCCCTACTTCTGTTTGTAAACCACTCTGGAATATTGCTATTCCCATGATATACTATTTCTAACTCAGTATAGCCAGTGTTTTGCATGAAGACACCATAATACCCAAGGAAAGCAGAAAGCTGCTGGTGAATAGAGCCTTGGGAAGTTATAGATGAGTCAAGACACTGAGTCTTCGATATAGACCCCTCGCTATCAATGGTAACATTCTTAAACAGCTTTGGACAATTCCTGAAATTATTGTAACTATTCCTGAATGGGTCTTTAGATGATCCCAACACTTCACTTAAGGAGGTGCAATCAGATGCAAAAAGATAATCTAGGGTGGGTGGAAGTTCGGGCAACACTTCCAGCTTCTTGCAACTATCAAGATAAAGCCAATTAAGACTAGAAAGTTGACTCAAACTTCCAGGCAAGCTAGTAAAATTGTTCCCTTTTAAGTCTAGTTCCTTTAGACATGATAAGCCACGAATGCTCTCAGGCACTTGTTCTAAATTGCAGTAGCTTAAATTCAGATCCTTTAACATATGTAAACCTGCCAATGATGACCAAACTGATCTTTGGGGATGTGGTTGTTTACTTAGTAGTAAACCAAAAGGAGCCGTGAGGATTGAAGTCCACCATCTAGGTTGAATCCTCCCGAATGACAATGATTCAAGGTTTATTAGAGAGGATACAAAAGAAGGATGTCGGTCGACTTTTAGGCAACCCGCTAGATTTAACACAACAAGCCTCTTGAGCATTCCAATGGAGGGATGAAGGCTAACCAAATTCACACAACCTTCAAGACTTAGCTCTTCGAGATTTGTAATCTCCGAGAAGTCAGGGGTGGTTGTTAGGTTACAACAGTACCTTAACTTCATTACTTTCAACCTTCTAAAGCACTGACATGGATAGGACAAAAAAGAAGATAAGTTATCAGATCATTAGATATCAAATAGGAAAACATGCGTGAACAAGGAAATACCTTAGGTGTTGTCCAAAAATTATTTATGTTGCTGTAAGACAGGTCAATGGCCACAATGTTTTCTGGATAGAAATCTAAAGGTAAGTACTTGAAAGGGTATCCATGCCAACAAAACAACCTTAGCTCATTGGACAAAAAATCCAAACTTCCTGTCAACTTCACTTCAAATGGCTGCCAAAGTTCTTTGAATTGCGGAAAATAAATTTTTAGGATCCACAAGTTTTTCATATGCGTAAAAGCTTTTCCATCTAAGGGAATATTTTGGCTATTATTCTTTAGCAAAAGGACAAGAACTTCAACTTCTTCTGTTACCTAAATACAAATAATAAATCATTAGACTGCAATTTCTTATACAGAAAAGATTAATACCTTTTTTTTTTATTCTTATTAGACTGTAATACCTTGTTTTTATTCAACGCATCATAAAACTCTGATGAAATCCACAATCTGCTCCGATTCCCAGGCATGCTGAATTCTTCACGTACAATTTCCCTTGCCATGATTTGAATTAATTCATGCATCTGAAGAGACATATTCCTTGCAGATACTGTTATCAGAGACTTATCAGCTAAAACTTCAATAATAGCAATTGCAGAACAATGACTGCTGTCTAGTACACTTGCAGCAAAATCTTTATTTTCCCCAATGAAGGCACATGCAATGTCAAGAAACATTCTTTTCTGATCAGATGCCAAGCTATCAAAACTTGGTCGAAGTTTTTGTTGTATATCTGGATTAGGGTATGTTTGGAGTCTATCCAATTCACTTTTCCAAACATGCATAGATTTTCCAAACAATGATCGACCAATAACTTTGAGAGCCAAAGGGTGACCTTGCAAATATTTCACAATTTGGGAAGCGAACTCTTCAAAATCTTCTGTAGGATGCCTTTTCCCAAATGCGTTCAAACTAAAGAGCTCAAGAGCTTTATTATCATCTAAAATTTCCATTTCACAAATTTCATCCACTTTATGAGACCTTAGCAATTGTTTGTCTTTGCTAGTGAAAATAATAAGACTTCCAGGGGAAAACCAATCAGGTGAACCTGCTAGAGCTTCTAACTGCTCCAAATCATTCACATCATCCAAAACAAGTAGGATCGGCTTACATGCCATCCTCTGTTTTATCACCTTCGTTCCTTCACTAACACTTGATATCCTCAGATTTTGTGTTTTCAGGATCTTTTCAAACATTTGCATTTGAACTTGAGTCAGGCCTTGTCGTTTTGTGACTCCTTGGACATCATCACAAAAACAACTTCCGTCGAAGTAGGTATACATCGAGTTATAAATAGCCTTGGCAAGAGTAGTTTTTCCTATTCCGCTAAAGCCACATATTCCAATCATGTGTACCTTATCTGACCCAACAAAACGCAGCAAGTTCAATTCACGTACACGCGTATCTACACCAACAAGGTTATCAGCAACATCCAAGGGTCCGTCAGATATAACTTTGAGGATTTCATTGGAGATGTTGTCAATAAACTTGAACTCGTACCTGTGTACCAAAAAGAACCACAAATAAATAGAGTGAACATTCTAACAAATTTATAAAAGAGACAATTTATTGCACCTACGTAAATTTGAATACTAAAGAAATATCTTTGCAATAACACAAATTTACCCGTTTGTCATTTCCTGGAGATCGAATCCCGATAGATCAGCTGCTACAGATAATGCTTCCTTCCATTTATCCACCTCGGGTCTATTTAAAACATCATGTTGTGCAAACGCTTCAGCGTAGCTCCCTGTTTGTTTCCTCACCTCATTAGGTTTAACATCATAAAAGATTATCCGAACCTCATATTTAGGGTTTTCAGTCTGCTTGCACTCGAGTATTTTGACAAGTTCCCTCAGACACCATGATGAAGAAGCATAATGTTTGGAGAAGATAACAATCAAAAACCTCGATTCTTCAATGGCTTTGTATAGTTGAGGGGAAATGTATTCCCCTCTAGGCAAATCGTTATCATCTCTAAATGCATGAATCCCTTTTTGCTTGAAATCATTGAACATGTGATCCATGAAGCTTTTACGGATATCTTCACCTCTGAAACTTACAAAGACATCATATTTCCACCGATGAGGAACAGACGTAGTAGCCATTATCAATAATGAGATCGAGCTGCATGTGTTCACGAGAAAAGATCATCAGAAAGAGTAAAAATACAAATACAGATGAAACACTAATTAAATTAATACCAAGAATCCATGACCAAGTAGCATCAAACATGCGAGTGCTAGCTTTTGTGTTAAACCACGCAACGTGTAGACAGGACATACATGCTAGCTAGTTGCTTATATGTGTTAGACAATTTTATATAAAAAAAGCTTGAAAGATTGCATTTGAAAAACAAAATGTGTGATTTTGCAATTCAAGGTTGATAATACTATTTTCTATTGTTCATACTAATGTAAAGATCTGATCTACAAAAACTTTATAAATATTGGACTTGAAATATATATATATATATATATATATATATATATATATATATATATATATATATGTATATATATATATATATATATATTTTCCTTGAAATAACAAATGATAACTTCGACCGGATGACCCTAAAACTATCACGACCTTAAAAACTACAACGATCTTACCTTTAATGGTCTTAAAAGTTACAAATATAACAGCCCAACAATCCAACTTACGTATAACCACCCAAGGTCAATTACTCGGTAAAAAGTACCAAGACGGGTGAAAACCCGACCACGACCCAAACATTTGACATAAGTTTTCTTTGGCTATACATAATAGTTTTTGCTTTGTTTTTACTGAACAAATAATAATAATAATGATATTAATAAGTTGTTTAGTTACTACTATGAGATATGCAATACAAAAATGAAACACAATAAAAAGTACTGTAATTAGAAATGACTTACAATAAATATAGCGATGATGAATAGATGGAAGTATTTGAAATGAAATGCGATCAAAATCAAAGTTCCAGTTGAGTTAGAAAGAGTAAAGGTGTTGGTTGACTCAAAGTCAACTTTAATTTCACTTCTAGTCCCTTTACTTTAAAATAAGAGGCAACTGAGCAATCATTTGTCAAATAAATTATTTCATACAGCAAGTAATATTTTTGCTCACAGTTTTTAGTGATTAGTGATAATCCTTTTGCCACTAGGCTGTCTTTGAGCAATTTTGATCCAAATGTTGGTCTCCTGAATGTGGAGAAGCCATAAAGATAACATTTTTTGTGAACCATACAAGTTCTTGTTGCAGCAAAACTTATTCAATGTGTTTTATTAAGCAATCTCTTTACATAGTCCGTCCATGAGTTTATTTATTTGGGAAAACAGGAAAAGTATAGAAGTAAATTGTATTTGTTTGGTCATATATGTTCTGTAAATAACCAACAGTGCGACCACAAATGAAAATGGTTTACAAGAAAGCATTTGATTATATATCATCACTCCGAATCTGTATCCAATAAAAACAAGTTACACTTGTATCTGAACTAAATGCAATTTGATGTAATCCTTCCAGCACAAGTTTTTTTTCTAGTACAATGAAAACCACCAAGTTTTCAAAGATAATGACACTAAATCAAATTGATTGTAACTTCACTAACAATACCCAGTAGCTAGTACCCTTTACTTGCGGTCCTTCTCACTGTAGTTTTTCGCTCCACATTAGCATCTATTGATCTTTCAAAGCTCATAGCCAATGGGGGCTTCTTGTTCTCTTTGCTACTTCTCAACGAATACCTCTGTGTCGTCACTGGCTCTCTCCTCTCTAGCCTTTGTGCCGTCGCAACCTCTCTCCTCTCCACCAACGGTGTAGTCATCTTCCTCGCACTCTCATATTTCTTAACTTCCACAGTTCTCTTTGCTGACTCCATTCTAACCCCAAGATACTGTTTGCTAGGGGTCTGTTTCTCGACACCAGATTCGCCTCTCTTTCTTTTCAGCCTTTCATTTCTTCTAGCAGAATACTCTTCATAGAACCTACCCCTTTCGAACATAGGATTCCCAGCGTCAGATTGAGTAGTAGTAGCAGATCCCCTCAAAAGTATCTTGAACCATCTTCATTAAATATCTTAATTCACGAGATATTGTTTGGTATTCAGGGCGGAGCTCAGGTTCTTCTACTTCAGAAGATGGTTTGGGCAAACGAGATTGTGTGTAAGAACCTGTTAGTCCAAGCAAAACAACAAACTTTAGTATAAAGCAGAGGAAAAGAAACTTAAGGTCAATACAAACCAATTATAAGTCGATTCATAACCGGCTTTGCTTCTTACAGAAAACATTGCTCTAAAAGAGTTTATTTCTTATATCAACCATTTATGAACTTTCCACTTATTAAATCGTCATATTTACATGTATAATTCAGTTGTAAGAACCTATAAACAGAGTTTTTTTTTTTTTTTTTTTTTTTTTTTTTTTTTTTTTTTTTTTATTACAAATATATAATGATCAATAAAACATTTTTCAAGATAAAATCAAGGAACTAGAATAACTTTCCATCAGTCGTGAACATGTAAAGATATTTCCATCATAACGAACACAAATTCATACAAATTCATCTTTTAAAACAGAGCAAGAAACGTAACCTGAGGGTTTCCACATGTAACCAATTTAATATTACATAACAAAAACGCCAAAGTTTCTAGTAACCACTCTACCGATTTCAACATACGCCTATAAAAACGTCAAAGTTACTAGTTCCTAACACGAACACCAAAGTTTACAGGGCTTCTTATCATACCCAATTTAACTTTACAAAATCGTAAACCCAAAAATCTCTACAAATCGATAAACAAATTCAATATAAATCGACCAAAAAGAACAATTTTGCATAATTCTTGAAACCCTTTACAGATCTTTTTACACCAAAACAAATTTTCTTGAATTCAGCTAGACATTTTCACAAACGGACAAACCCTTGGCGGTTCCGTAAAACACCCAATTTCACTTCACAAAACCCAAAACCCACAAATACCAATACCCAAATCAATCAATCTCAACACAAACCAATAAAAAGAAACAAAATAATACCAGATGGGGTTTGAAGGTTGCTTGTTACACCAGTTGATCATTTTCATTTATTTGAGTTTAGTTGGTCATATCACATCACGCCATCTTATAATGGTGCAGAAGTTAAAACACCATTACTAACTATCAAAGATAATCTATCGAACTACAATGCTCTAGAAAAATGCACTTAAAACCAAACAAAGGCAGATAATTAAGGTAAACTTGGATCCAAAGTACAACAGACATAAATAACGGGGTGGTCATCACTGCTGCGTGCAGCAGATAAGTTTCTGCAGCAAGGAATTTTTATTTTATTTTTTTATTTTATTTTTTTTTTATTTATTTTTTAATAATATACATGATACACCCTTTGCTATACACTACAACAGCAGATAAGTCCCTGCTGTTTTGCAGCAGGGATCATTAAGCCAATAATACTACGTAATTTATTACAAACAGAGGATATAAAAACCAATGTGAAGAACCACAGAAAAAAAAATGAATGTGTTGTATTTAATAACAAGTCCAAAAAACGTCACATTCAATTACAGACAGTTACACAATAATCTTGAAGAATCTGATACAAGTTAAGATGCTAAAGAGTATCAGCGCTAAAATGCTATTCAAAAACATTAGCCCCGTCACATTTCATACTTATTCTTTAACCCAAGACAACAAACGAAGAATGTGTAACACTATATTGCTCTTCAAACACTTCTTTAACAAAATACTAATAAAATCATTATTATACAGCAGCAAAGATAGATAGCCACGCAAATATTACGCAAACAAGTCTCAATTTATAACCACTACATTGCTATTCATAAACATTAGACCCACTCTTAGGCATGCAAATCTTGCCGATTCCACCATTAACCATACAAGTCTCAGTTGAGAAAAGCAGCAATCAGAGACTATTTGCAATGCATAACTAAACAAGAAAAACATGCAAGTTATCTAGTATAGCACATATAAATCCTGCAATTATGTAATGCATCAAACATTTGGGCTAACATCATATAAATGAAAATGTAGCTATCAAGCATCTTATCGTCATAAGAGTTCAATCCTTTTAAACTATTACAATGTTCCACCATTGTCTCTTTCCAGGAATATAACAATACCATCAAAAATATCCTGGAAAAGGAAAACCACGCAACACAATAACCAGGTTTAATAACTGAACTACCACAACAATCAATTTAATATACCAACGTGTATTACAGTAGAAAATAGTACAGCAACAAATATACCACAAAAAACACGTACATCTTATTGTCATGACAATTTAGTTATACCTATTACAATGTTGTCTTGTTATCTGTTTTGGCTAGTTTTATAACTAAAAATAGCCCAAACCCCCTAGTGGAGCATAATAACCAAGTTTAGTAACTATATTTGGCACAACAATTTGTTAAATAACCAATTTAAAAACACTCCGTTAAACATTAGCCCCAAAACATTTCTAATGTAATCTTTAACATATTACAAAATAAATCAATAATTATCAAATTAGACATCATAAAGATGTTTAATGACACAAAATACATGAAAAACATTTGGCTAATGCATTACTCAGTATAACAACAATGTAGTCATATTTTCCATCCTATTGTCATGACAATTTAGTCATCATATTCCATCAATACCAGTTTTGGCAAAATTTTAAATAACCTAAAAATGACCAAAATTTTAAATAACCTAAAAATGACCAAAATGACTAAATTGGCACAACAACTTATTTAATAACCACTGCATAGCTATTCATAACATTAGCCTCTAAACATTTCTTAAACATTTCTCTACCCCATTACTAGCAAAAAAAAAGGGGGAAGAAAGACTCAGCTGTCGGAAAAATGAATTTTCCGGTGTTCTGTGGTGGTAGACGGCGGCAGTGATCGGAAAAATGTGGGAGACCTCCACGCGCCGGCGCGTGTCTGCTCCGGTTGTTACCGGGTTTGTTAGATGCTTATTGTAATCTCTGAAAAGTCAGGGGTGGTTGTTAGATGCTTATTGTAAAAATAATGTACGCTAAAGTTTAAACATCGTAAAGTTTAAACATTTTATTGGTAATTAACTAGTCATATGCCAAGAGGAGGTAGGCTGGAATTAGGTGTAGTCAAATTTGATATTGTGTGTTGTACTAACTATGGATTGGCTTGTCTTAGAAAATTATCACTTGTTATACGAACAGGGGTGATACTGTTGATGTCACTACATCAATGTACTTTATACACAAAACACGTGCCTCCACTCTGGTTTTGACCTTTCATTCTGGTGATCCTATTTTTTATTTATGCACACATACTACATCAATGCCTTTTTGTGATGAAAGTAGCATTGCGGTTCTCCTTGATTTTGGACTTTGGAATGCAATTGGTATCGTCCAAGTTACATTTGCTAAATTAGTGCTCCCAAAAATTCTTGCCATCCGTAAAGTTTTTGTCATGGGAAACATATAATCGATAAAGATTGTTCGCCAAAATTTATGATTACATGATAACGTCGACGCAGAGATATTCATCAAGCAATAGGTATTTGCATAATTGCATGACTTGAAAACGTATTTATATGATAGCTGAACAGATGCACTTACAAGGATTAGAAGTGGGATTTAAAGTTGATTTAGGGTCAACCCACCTGTATTACTTAAATTGTGATTTGAGAGTAGAATTCTAACTTGAGCTTCCATTACTCACTGCTTCTTAATCAATCGGAAAACCTGTAACTTTTTTACTCTTTGTTCATTTAATCGCTCTTTCATCTAGAATTTAAGAAATATTCTTTCAGTTTTAGTATATCATTGCGCATTTATAATTGGTATCCTAGAAAGGAGATAGAGTAATCTTTGAATGAATTGTAGCTAGGTAACTTGTAGGGAAATCAATCTTCAGAAGTATACCTTCTGTAAAGTACTCAAATGCCATTTCGTATGGGATGTTTGGTTATCTCTTATATTGAATATGTAAATGCAAAATCATGTTGCAGTGTTTAGGTTGTTTGCAGCAATTTGGGAGATGAATTATTTGGGTTGATAAATTTGGGTTGATAAATAAACAACCTCTTTCTCCAAATAATAAACAAGGTTGTATGATGAATTATTTGGGTTGATAAATTTACCTTTTCTGGAGATTTGAAGAATAGGTTCTGCTGGAAAAACTAAATGAATTCTACTCATGCATTTTATCAAATACCTGGTGGGTGGGTGGGTGTCTAGTACAGAAAAAGTAAATCATTTTCACTATTTTTAACTTAAAACTTATTAACAAAAAACCAATATTTAGCATTCACGATTACTAAACCAAACATGTAATTGCTGTTAAAATCGACATTAAAATTACAAAGGCTCTTGTTATTAGACTACCATGACCAGTTAATAAATCTAAAAGGCCCTCCCAAGCTGATGGCCCCACCATGTTGTGATAGAGTTGGGAGGTCTAGTAACATACTCAAATTTGTGACGTCTTCTTGCTCTAAATCTTCATCACAAATTAGTCTTACTCCACACTCCTTCACCTCAACAACATCTTCTTCATTATTCTCTTCTAAGAAACTAAATGTTACAAAATTCTTTGCTTCCTTCCATCCCTCCCATCCCCCCAATCCCCATCTATCCCTCTTCGTATAATGCAACCATATCATATATGAATCTTGGATTCCTCCTATCACCTCTTTCTCAAAACAATACTTAATTAAACCTGAAATGAAACCTGGATTCAGAGAAGCTCCATCAAAGTTCTTTACAGAGTATCCTTTAAATTCTTTGAAAGGCTTTTTGCACTTGAAAACAACACAAGTTCCATATCCCCTAAACTTATCAAAACTCCAATCTGATGGTAATTCTACCTTTACCTGATTTCCCCTACTTCTATTTGTAAACCACTCTGGAATATTGCTATTCCCATGATATACTATATCTAAACGATAATAGTCAGTGTCTTGCCTGAAAAATTCACATCTGTTAGTCTGGACACCCAAATACCCAAGGAAAGCAGAAAGCTGATGAACAGAGCCTTGGGAAGTTATAGATGAGTCAAGACACTGAGTCTTCGATGTAGACCCCTCGCTATCAATGGTAACATTCTTAAACAGCTTTGGACAATTGCTGAAATTATTGTACCTATTCCTGAATGGGTCTTTAGATGATCCCAACACTTCTCTTAAGGAGGTGCAATCAGATGCATCAAGATGATCTAGACTATGTGGAAGTTCGGGCAACACTTCCAGCTTCTTGCAACCATCAACATCAAGCCATCCAAGACTAGAAAGTTGACTCAAACTTCCAGGCAAGCTAGTAAAATTGTTCCCTTCCAAGTATAGACTATATAGACATGATAAGCCTCCAATGCTCTCAGGCACTTGTTCTAAATTACAGTAGCTTAATTTCAGAGACTTTAACATATGTAAACCTGCCAATGAAGGTATTGATCTTTGGGGATGTTGTTTACTTAGTAAACCAAAAGGATTAGTGATTGAAGTCCACCATCTAGGTTGAATCCTGCCTTGGCCACCGAATGACAATGATTCAAGTTTTATTAGAGATGATACAAAAGAAGGAAGTTCTGTAATGGCAGTTTTATCAACATGAAGCTCCGTTAAGCTTTTGCTCCGACCCAATGCTTCAGGGAGTTGGTCGACTTTTAGGCACCCCGTTAGATTCAAAACTTGAAGAGCAGCCATTTCCACTCTACTTGGAAAATTCTGAAGCCGTTTGCAGTCTCTTAGATTTAACACAACAAGCCTCTTGAGCATTCCAATTGAGGGATGAACGCTAACCAAATTCACACAACCTTCAAGATTTAGCTCTTCGAGATTTGTAATCTCTGAGAAGTCAGGGGTGGTTGTTAAGTTACAACAATGCCTTAGCTTCATTATTTTCAACCTTCTTAAACACTGTATCAACAGAAAAAATATCAGTTCTTATATCTCTAGGTGTCAAACACAAACACATGTATGAAAAAGTAAATACCTTTGGTGTTGTCCAAAGTTGTTTTATGTTGCTGTGAGACAAGTCGATGGCAACAATGTTTTCTGGATAGAATTCTGGAGGCAAGTAGTTGAAAGGGCATCCATGCCAATAAAACAAGCTTAGCTTATTTGACAAGAAATTCAAAATTTTGAGGCTCCCTGAGTACTTCACATTGTAGCCCTTCAATTCCACTTTCTGATGAAATTCTTCCTTAGAATAAATTTTCAGGATCCGCAAATTTTTCATAAGTGCAAAAGAATTAGCGTTTATTTCAACCTTTTGACTAGATTGCCTTAATAAAATGACTAGAACTTCAACTGCTTCAGTCATTGCCACCTGAAAAAGCAAGAAAATGTAACTTAAATTATAAAGAGTAACATATGCAACTGTGTATACTTTTATATTAATATGAAGGTAAAGAAGAATATGCCACTTCTTACTTCCTTTTCACTCGATGCAGATGATATACACAATCTTCTCTGTTCTTCACGAACAATTTCCCTTGCCATTGCTTGAATTAAGTCATGCATTTGAAGTGACATGTCACTAGAGATCGTGATTAATGACTTATCAACTAGAACTTGCATGTTTGTAACTGCAAAAAAGTTACAGCCATCTAGTACGCTTGCTACAAAATCCCTGTTTTCTCCAACGAATAAACATGCAATATCAAGTAAGATGTTTTTCTGATGGAAGTCTAGCCCATCGTAACTTAAACGAAGCACTTGTTGTATCTTTTCATTAGGACATACTTTGAGCTTTTCCAGTTCACTATCCCACTGATCCACAGTTTTGCCGTATAAAAAACCACCCAAATGTTTGAGGGCCATAGGGTGACCTTGCACATAGTCCAAAACTTTCTTAGAAACCTTTTCGAATTCTCTAGAATAATCTTTTTCTTTAAAGGCATAGGAACGGAAGAGCTC
This sequence comes from Artemisia argyi, assembly GCA_030686995.1. Classification (NCBI taxonomy): domain Eukaryota; kingdom Viridiplantae; phylum Streptophyta; class Magnoliopsida; order Asterales; family Asteraceae; genus Artemisia; species Artemisia argyi. Next base: position 12,341,723 of record CM060682.1, on the reverse strand, counting down.
AAGAGATCGATCCGTATCTAGAAAGTCCATGTCATGGATTTCATCCACTCTATGTGATCTTAGCAACTGTTTATCTCTACAAGTGAATATAATAAGACTTCCAGGATAAAACCATTCACGTGAACCTGTTAGACGTGAACCTGTTAATGCTTCTAACTGCTCCACGTTATTCACATCATCCAAAACAAGAAGGATCCGCTTACATGCCATCCTTTGCTTTATTGCCATAGAACCGTCTCCAACACTTGATATCTTCAGCTCATCTGTTTTCAGAATCTTACCAATCATTTGCATCTGGACTTGAGTTAGGCTTTGTTTTTCTTCGACTTCTTTGACATCTTCACAAAAGCAACTTCCTTCAAAGTGGACATACATCAAGTTATAAATAGCTTTGGCAAGGGTCGTCTTTCCTATCCCGCTTATACCGCATAATCCAATCATGTTAACCTTATCTGACCCAACGAAGCGTGACAAGTTTAATTTGTTGAAATGGAAATCGATGCCAACAAGGTTCTCACCAACATGTAAGGTTCCGTCACATAATTTTTTGAGAATTTCTCTGGAGATGGAATCAATGAACTTGTACTCATACCTGTTAACCACAAAGAGACAATAAGTAAGAGAAACTACGTAGTGCTAAGCTTTAGTAGAGCTACAAGACTAATTACACAAAAACAAGAAATTTACCCATTTGTCATGTCCTGGAGATCCCATCCAGATAAGTTAGCCGCCATTGATAAAGCTTTCTCCCATTCATCTACCTCTGGTCTTTTTAATTTTTTATGTTTATCAAAAGCTTCAGCATAGCTCTCCGTTTGATTCCTCACTGCGTTAGGTTTAACATCATAAAAGATGATTTGAACCTCATGTTTAGGCTCTCCCATTTGCTTGCACTCAAGTATTTTGACAAGTTCCCTCAGACACCATGATGAAGAAGCATAATCTTTGGAGAAGATAACTATCAAAAATCTTGATTCTTCAATGGCTTTGTAAAGTTGAGGAGATATCTCTTCTCCTTTAGGCAATTCTCTATCATCTCTAAAAGCATGAATTCCTTTTTGCTTGAAATCATTGAACATATGATCCATGAAGTTTTTGCGGATATCTTCACCTCTGAAACTTACAAAAACATCATATTTCCACCGATGAGGAATGGACGTAGTAGCCATGATCAATAATGAGTTCGAGCTGTGTTGACAAGTAAAGATTTTCAGAAACAGTAAAAAACTAAAAATACAAATACAGATGAAACACTGAAATATAGTACCAAGAATCTGTGACTAAGTAGCATCAAACATGCGAGAGCTTTTGTGTTATACCACGTAACGTATAGACAGGACATACATGCTAGCTAGTTGCTTATATGTGTTAGACAATTTTATATAAAAAAATCTTGAAAGATTGCATTTCAAAAACAAAATGTGTGATTTTGCAATTCAAGCTTGATAATACTATTTTCAATTGTTCATACTACAACGATAAAATATTGGACTTGAAATATCTTTTTTCTTCTTGAAATAACAAATGATAACTTCGACCGGATGACCCTAAAACTATCACGACCTTAAAAACTACAACGATCTTACCTTTAATGGTCTTAAAAGTTACAAATATAACAGCCCAACAATCCAACTTACGTATAAGCACCCAAGGTCAATTACTCACTAAAAAGTACCAAGACGGGTGAAAACCCGACAACGACCCAAACATTTGACATAAGTTTTCTTTGGCTATACATAATAGTTTTTGCTTTGTTTTAAGATTAGCCAGCCACTACTGAACAAATAATAATAATGATATTAATAAGTTGTTTAGTTACTACTATGAGATATGCAAATACAAAAATGAAGCAATAAAAAGTACTAATTAGAAATGACTTACAATAAATATAGCGATTGATGAATAGATGGAAGTATTTGAAATGAAATGCGATCAAAATGAAAGTTCCAGTTGAGTTAGAAAGAGTAAAGGTAGGTGGTTGGTTGACTCAAAGTCAACTTTAATTTTACTTCTAGTCCCTTTACTTTAAGATAAGAGGCAACTGAGCAATCATTTGTCAAATAAATTATTTCATACAGCAAGTAATATTTTTGCTCACAGTTTTTAGTGATTAGTGATAATCCTTTTGCCACTAGGCTGTCTTTGAGCAATTTTGATCCAAATGTTGGTCTCCTGAATGTGGAGAAGCCATAAAGATAACATTTTTTGTGAACCATACAAGTTCTTGTTGCAGCAAAACTTATTCAATGTGTTTTATTAAGCAATCTCTTTACATAGTCCGTCCATGAGTTTATTTATTTGGGAAAACAGGAAAAGTATAGAAGTAAATTGTATTTGTTTGGTCATATATGTTCTGTAAATAACCAACAGTGCGACCACAAATGAAAATGGTTTACAAGAAGAATAGCACAGAAAGCATTTGATTATATATCATCAATCCGAATCTGTATCCAATAAAAACAAGTTACACTTGTATCTGAACTAAATGCAATTTGATGTAATCCTTCCAGCACAAGTTTTTTTTCTAGTACAATGAAAACCACCAAGTTTTCAAAGATAATGACACTAAATCAAATTGATTGTAACTTCACTAACAATACCCAGTAGCTAGTACCCTTTACTTGCGGTCCTTCTCACTGTAGTTTTTCGCTCCACATTAGCATCTATTGATCTTTCAAAGCTCATAGCCAATGGGGGCTTCTTGTTCTCTTTGCTACTTCTCAACGAATACCTCTGTGTCGTCACTGGCTCTCTCCTCTCTAGCCTTTGTGCCGTCGCAACCTCTCTCCTCTCCACCAACGGTGTAGTCATCTTCCTCGCACTCTCATATTTCTTGACTTCCACAGTTCTCTTTGCTGACTCCATTCTAACCCCAAGATACTGTTTGCTAGGGGTCTGTTTCTCGACACCAGATTCGCCTCTCTTTCTTTTCAGCCTTTCATTTCTTCTAGCAGAATACTCTTCACAGAACCTACCCCTTTCGAACATAGGATTCCCAGCGTCAGATTGAGTAGTAGTAGCAGATCCCCTCAAAAGTATCTTGAACCATCTTCATTAAATCTCTTAATTCACGAGATATTGTTTGGTATTCAGGGTGGAGCTCAGGTTCTTCTACTTCAGAAGATGGTTTGGGCAAACGAGATTGTGTGTAAGAACCTGTTAGTCAAAGCAAAACAACAAACTTTAGTATAAACTAGATGAAAAGAAACTTAAGGTCAATACAAACCAATTATACGTCGATTCATAACCGGCTTTGCATCTTACAGAAAACATTGCTCTAAAAGAGTTTAATTCTTATATCAACCATTTATGAACTTTCCACTGAATAAATCGTCATATTTACATATAAATGATATCCACATTGTTGGAAAGTCTAAAATGAACAATTCTTTCATATTTCAGCATAAAATCAAGGAACTAGAATAACTTTCCATCAGTCGTGAACATGTAAAGATATTTCCATCATAACGAACACAAATTCTTACAAATTCATCTTTAAAAACAGAGCAAGAAACGTAACCTGAGGGTTTCCACATGTAACCAATTTAATTTTACATAACAAAAACGCCAAAGTTTCTAGTAACCACTCTACCGATTTCAACATACGCCTATAAAAACGTCAAAGTTACTAGTTCCTAACACGAACACCAAAGTTTACAGGGCTTCTTATCATACCCAATTTAACATTACAAAATCGTAAACCCAAAAATCTCTACAAATTCAATATAAATCGACCAAAAAGAACAATTTTGCATAATTCTTGAAACCCTTTACAGATCTTTTTACACCAAAACAAATTTTCTTGAATTCAGCTAGACATTTTCACAAACGGACAAACCCTTGGCGGTTCCGTAAAACACCCAATTTCACTTCACAAAACCCAAAACCCACAAATACCCAATACCCAAATCAATGAATCTCAACACAAACCAATAAAAAGAAACAAAATAATACCAGATGGGGTTTGAAGGTTGCTTGTTACACCAGTTGATCATTTTCATTTATTTGAGTTTAGTTGGTCATATCACATCACACCATCTTATAATGGTGCAGAAGTTAAAACACCATTACTAACTATCAAAGATAATCTATCGAACTACAATGCTCTAGAAAAATGCACTTAAAACCAAACAAAGGCAGATAATTAAGGTAAACTTGGATCCAAAGTACAACAGACATAAATAACGGGGTAGTCATCACTGCTGCGTGCAGCAGATAAGTTTCTGCAGCAAGGAATTTTTTTTTTTTTTTTTTTTTTTTTTTTTTTTTTTTAATATACATGATACACCCTTTGCTATACACTACAACAGCAGATAAGTCCCTGCTGTTTTGCAGCAGGGATCATTAAGCCAATAATACTACGTAATTTATTACAAACAGAGGATATAAAAACCAATGTGAAGAACCACAGAAAAAAAAAATGAATGTGTTGTATTTAATAACAAGTCCAAAAAACGTCACATTCAATTACAGACAGTTACACAATAATCTTGACAAATCTGATACAAGTTAAGATGCTAAAGAGTATCAGCGCTAAAATGCTATTCAAAAACATTAGCCCCGTCACATTTCATACTTATTCTTTAACCCAAGACAACAAACGAAGAATGTGTAACACTATATTGTTCTTCAAACACTTCTTTAACAAAATACTAATAAAATCATTATAACAATGTAGCGGTCTTCCATCTTATTTTCATGACAATTCAGACTTAATAGAACACAATAACCATACAAGTCTCAATTTATAACCATTACATTGCTTTCATAAACATTAGACCCAAAACATTTCTAATGCACTCTTAAGCATGCAAATCTTGTCGATTCCACCATTAACCATACAAGTCTCAATTGAGAAAAGCAGCAATTAGAGCCTATTTGCAATGCACAACTAAACAAGAAAAACATGCAAGTTATCTAAGTATAGCACATATAAATCCTGCAATTATGTAATGCATCAAACATTTGGGCTAACATCATATAAATGAAAATGTAGCTATCAAGCATCTTATTGTCATAAGAGTTCAATCCTTTTAAACTATTACAATGTTCCACCATTGTCTCTTTCCAGGAATATTACAATACCATCAAAAATTTCCTGGAAAAGGAAAACCGTGGAACACAATAACCAGGTTTAATAACTGAACTACCACAACAATCAATTTAATATACCAACGTATATTACAGTAGAAAATAATACAGCAACAAATATACCACAAAAAACACGTACATCTTATTGTCATGACAATTTAGTTATACCTATTACAATGTTGTCTTGTTATCTGTTTTGGCTAGTTTTATAACTAAAAATAGCCCAAACCCCCTAGTGGAGCATAATAACCAAGTTTAGTAACTATATTTGGCACAACAATTAGTTAAATAACCAATTTAAAAACACTCCGTTAAACATTAGCCCCAAAACATTTCTAATGTAATCTTTAACATATTACAAAATAAATCAATAATTATCAAATTAGACATCATAAAGATGGCTAATGACACAAAATACATGAAAAACATTCATACCCTAGTATGTTTACTTATGGGTTTCTTTATCTCAAACCGGTGAAGTAATAAGAATAGCTAAAGGGGGCAGGGTCAGATGGGTAGAAAGGTTTGAGTCTCACCAAAAGCCTACTTTTAATTAATGTCCTAACTATTCTCTCAGACTTAAATTATTATTTGCGGGTCAACCCGAACAGCTCCGTTTTGACCCATTACCAACCCAACCAACCAGACCATGGCACGTTTATGTTTGATGCTAGATAACAATGAATGTTGCTGTATATATATAACCATATATTTTCATCTCAAGATCGAACATTACATGTTTAAAAGTCTATTATATACTGTACTCAACATGAATATCTGATTGCAGGAAAAAGGTAACTGAAACAAATAAACTAGAAAGTGTCATAATGAATGGATGTACCTCCATATCAACAACAGTTGCATTATTGGCCAATATGCATATTTCATCCTGTGGCGACATATCTAAAGAATCTCCAGTAGACAGTTTGCATACCTGTTATATTATACATTAGGACATTACATCCTTTTGTCATGTTAACATATTGTGGGTTTTTATAGCAGTTTAACAAACAATTTTCGCAAGACTAGTTAAAATATGTAATTACAGTAAAAAAATTTCACAAATGATTTTTTTTTTTTTTTTTTTTTTTTTGAAAATGTAGAACACATTTAGTCAAATTCAAACTTTGAAAAAATATGCTTCGTCATAGTAACGTCTGATGACAAAAGTTTGCCAACGAAGCATTAGTAGCATTGGCAACCTTAAAGTGCAGAAGCTAAAAAGGATATTTTAATTTTTTATTTTCTTATTTTCGCATAACTAGCATATTACCTTAAGATTAAGCTCCTTCGCAAGATTTGGTGTGGAGAAACTCTTCCGTCGACCAAGTCCATATTTATCAGGACCCTGCATATCAAGAGGGAGACTGCATTAGGACAAAAGAATACATGAAGCTGTGGAAGCCACCAAATTTACTGGATGAATGTTTGTATGAATTATAACATCAGTCACCAAATTTAGTAGACCAGTATGCAAGTTCATAACAGAGGGTATGGATTTAGACTACTTACCAGAATTGGAATCCGTCTATCATGAAATGCAAGATCTGATACTAGGAATACATCAAAATACAAAATAAATCGATAATTATCAAATTACATCAAAATGACCAAAATTGGTACTCATGGAACATAATAACCAAGTTTAATAGTAACTAAATTGGCACAACAACTTATTTAATAACCACTACATAGCTATTCATAACATTTGCCTCAAAACATTTCTTTCTCTACCCCATTACTAGCACAAAAATAAATAAATAAATAAATAAAGACTCAGCTGCCGGAAAAATGAATTTTCCGGTGTTCTGTGGTGGTAGACGGTGGCAGTGATCGGAAAAGTGTGGGAGACCTCCACGCGCCGGCGCGTGTCTGCTCCGGTTGTTACCGGGTTTGTGTTGAATTGCTCCCTCTACTTTAGAATTGCTTTCTACTGGACTGGCAGCTTAAGTGCGTCTTTTTAGATCTATTTTATTCAAGTAAATAGAGTAAAGGCAACTGAGGTTGACTCCAAAAGTCAATTTTACATGTCCAAATTGCACTTCTAGTCCCTTGGTTTTAGATAACATGTAATTTCTTGTATTAGGTTACATGTCATTTTTTTAGCTAACTATTAATTACTCGAAACTGTCACATCACTAAGTTAGTAGAATCTCAACAACTTAAGAAGTTCTCGAAACTTCTTTTTCTCGAAATGTTCTAAAGTTCTCGAAATTCCATGTCACCTAGTTAGTGGAACATCAACTACCAAGTACAGCCACGTAGATTTCTAGAAAATATGAATTTTTTGAAAAAAATCGAAAATTTATCAATTTTTCGAGAAAAAATATGGAACAATAAACTTCGAAAAATCTTAAAAAAAAACACTTCTTTTGTGATTGTTTTGGGGTTTTTCTTAGATTAATGACTAGGTAAACACAGTAAAAGTCACATATTGCCAAAACATTTTGATAAAATTCTCGAATCATGAGCTACTCCTTCCCATCCGGCAACAAGAAATGTAAACATCATGTTAAAGTCACATATTGCCAAAACATTTTGATAGCAATCTCCTTTTCCTCTCCCACGATATAAATGTTGCTTGCCTTTTGGGACAGAAGCATGTATCAAAGTTGCTTAAGGATATAGCAGTGAGATATTTACACCAGTCATATAAAACGCATCATTAACAGTTGCTTAAGGATCGGTACCCTGGTGTGCAAGTTGATATCTTGAGCTCGGCTAATACTAACTTACAGCCTTGCACACTTAAAACTAAGCACATCACAGAACCTTAACTGCATATCAGTTTATGGTCATTCAACAGAGTCTAAAGAACTCATATTTGTTCCAGCATATACCCATAAATTCAGCCTAATGAAAACAGTAATAAACTAACCTAATTCTAGTTGAGACTAATTCTTTTTTTTTTCCAAGTAAACTACCCTATAAGTCACCCATGTCATAGTAAAAGAAAGACATAAAAAACTAGAATTTTTACTGTGTTATTACAACTCTATTCAAGGTACAATACCATGGATGCTACATCCGTGATGAGTACATATTTTTGAAGAACAGTCATGAATGATAATCAAGTATATAAGTTCCATAGATAGTTTAGACTTTAGACAATCTCAAAAATGAAAGCATGACACTATACTTTAACATGATATAGCAATCAAAAATACAATAAGCATATAAACACAGTTTTAGAAACTCGGAATAAGCAACCAATTCGAAGTCAACAGTGAAAGAGCATTACCTGATGCTTGGTGAGACGTTTGAGGATGGCTATGGTTTTCTTGTATGCTTCCCTAAGAGCCGACTTCTGGGTCTGTGAGATCAAAATCAACACCTAATCACCTTGCTGCAATCAAACAAGATCTATCACATTAACACATATTTGGTTTCTAAAGCCTTCATTCTTGTGTAAATTTCCAGGAATAAAAAATCTGGTCTTCATCATAATAATAAAACTATAATATTAAACAAAAGTTGTAATAAAAGACCTTTGTTGCGAGTTCCTTCGTGCCAGCTTGAACAACACTAGCAGCCGACTTTGCAGCAGATGCAGCAACAACTGATAACTTACCAAATCCCTGTATCAACACATATAGAAAATTAGTAACAAACCAAATATAGAACAAGAAAAGAACAGTAACGCAATTAACAGTGTATATTCAACGAGAATGTCACATGTGATGGTCTAGCAATATACTCAACAACTATAATTTACAAGCAATATAGGCAAACCATATATTCAACAACTATAATTTACAAGCAATATAGGCAAACCACATAACAAGTGAGCACACTTTTTTTTACATTACAGATAACTAGTGATTTTCATTTCCGGCCTCAAAATTCTTATCTTGGTACCCTATGTAGCCATCCCGTTAATCAACTTTAGGACCAGCCCTCAGTCACACAACTCAGTGGGTTACAGAGATACCACATATTATCCTTGGGGCTGCGTGAATGGACCGATCACTTATCAACGTTTTGCAATAACATATGCCTATAAGATAAGACCAGCTGTAGTGGTGGCTACACCGCCAACGCCACCTTAACATTCACTCCCTTAACCAATTTAACCACCAAAATACCCGTAGTGGTGACCACCAAGCCAACAACACAAACTCGTACATTCATACTCAAAATTAATTTGGTCAAACCCGTAGTGACCCATAACACCTCATGGTGTCCTCCATTACGCGCAACATTACTACTTATAATGCTATCAGCCTATCAAAAATCTCAAGTTTACAAAACTCCAAAAGACATAATAATCAGCAAAATATTCAATCCTCTTTACTAGACCAATAAGCACAACATCAATCCAAACATATTCAAACAACATATACTTGTAACAATTTCTTAACAAATGACATTAAAAAGGTACAAAGATCTAATTTCTAACATACCCACAACTTTAATGATGAAATAGGTACTCAAATATAATGGGTTAAAGTTCAAAACCTCATTTTTTGACATACCCACATACAAAAGAATGAAAGAAAACCCTTACCTTTTATGGCGGCTGAGATGGTGGTGGCGGCAGCTGGGATGATGGTGGCCGGCGGATGGGGTGGTGGTGGCCGGCGGATGGGGTGGGGGTGGTGGTGGCGGCTGGGATGGGTTGGTGTGTGATAAAATGAGGTAGGGTTTTGAAATAAAGAGGTAACAGGAGGAAGTAGATGTGTGAATTTTGGAAGACCAAAGAAGAGGAAAGAATCTCTTATGTCTTTAAAAAAACAAACATGTTCCTCTGCGTGCCCGCAGAGGAAAGAAGTGAAAAGAGGCAATAAGAGCTTATTTTGAAAAAACAAACGAGGCCTAAGTTATGACCATGGATTGTGTAGCAAACTTATTATGCCGACCAGTACACATTTTTGAATGCTCAATGCGTATATTATGAATGTACAAATTTGCGTGTAGCTAAGCAAAGTTTTCGACAAGCATGCTTATCAGATCAGATGATTACTTATGTCAAAATCGAAAAGTAAGCAGGTAGGCAATCCTTCATTATGTTGTTATTGCTCTAAAAATATGATTCGTTATTCAAGTAGAAATGGATATATACTCGGCTGTATGAATTACGTTTTCAGTTGTTTGGGTAAAGTATGTTCTATATTATGATTTGTTATATCTTATTACGTTAAAAAGAGTACTTTTGTTACAATCTCATTATAAGCAGTTAGAAGCAGTTAGGCTGGCAATCCTAGTTGCATATAAGATATAATTGGGCCTGAATATAAAGAACATGCATCACTTCAGCCCAATTCTACTGGGCCTATGTCTAGTAGCTATCTTCTTTTTTTCCTATAGCTTGAGCCCAATAGTTGGACCAGACCATGTACTTAATTTGTGTACCTATTTTCTATTGCTTAAGACAAAATTTTCTCATTTTTTGGATTGTTGCCATAGTTTATATATGTTCATTACATCTTTTCTAGTCATAATCTAGTGTAGCTCAACAAATACATCAAATTTGCTCTCGGTTGATTCCAGATAAGAAAGGTGACTTCTAATATACTTGGTCTTGTAGGGATTCGCATAATAATTATACTCTAAACTCGTGCGTGATTTCTCAATGATTTGGAAATATTGAGCATCATTTTTTTTGGGTTAACCATGGTTTTCGATCTTTTGGCCGACTAATCTATGGGGTTTGAACCCACCGACCTTTAAACATCCTTGGATACTCAAAGTTGATAACAATCAAAACATAATAATTGAACTATATTGTACGTGGATATTAGCTCACTTTATAAGTTTGAACATGATTTAAAAATTTTATTGTTAGAAATTAAAATATAATTTTACTCGTATTTTTATATGAAAGTCTAAAAGTTAAAAAGAGTATGACATTATATGGTCACGTTAAAACTATTGTGCAATATCTGATAAGAAAAAAATAATAATGAAATACTACTAAATAAGGTTTAAAAGATTAAGAGTTCATATTAACTCTCGCCCATAATGAATTCCTCATGCTATGTATTATTCGCTTGCAAACTTCTCAAGCATAAGGTCAATCATACAGCTGAAAGCATAATACTAGTCTAATCACAAACTACTGACATACACTATGGTATATTAGTAACCAACAACTTCATTCTTCATCCTATGTGGGAAAAATATTAAGGTATAAAATTGGCATAGTTCTCAATATTATGTATTATGCTAACGAATTTTATGTACATGGAATAAAAGAAACACAAGAGTTAGAAATCGCACTCATGATTTGGGGTTCTCACAAACCAGACATACACATAGCAAAACATAGAACCAGAGAAAAAAGATAAGAAATCGTAATCTATGTTTTCATTTGATGTACTTTCAAGCGATACAAAATGATATTCATTGGTAATAGCGCCCAAAACGTTTGGTTTACAGTTGGTCTAAAACTGCAATTTACGCAGCAAACGTAAACTCGAGTTATAGAATGAATAACTACTTAAATTTCTTTCGGTTCTTGAATTACCGTCATTGGATAGCGTTGCTTGGATAGGCATTCTTTGTCCCTGGTTAAATTAAAAACATCCCTATCTGCAACTCGAGTTACTAGAGCCTCTAAGCTAGCCACCTTAAAAAACAAAGAAAAAGAAGAGAAGAAAATGGAACATCATCTAAAGTTAGAGAAAAAGGGATAAAATTCTTAAACCATTAAGCCAAAATTATTGCAAAAACATATAAGATGCTACACATTGCAAACCAATTCAAATTGTTAGGGGGTGGTTGGATATGCATTTTGATACTAGTGTTGGTAAAACATTATAAAAAGAAGCATACTAGTCTTATCAGCTTACTTTCCCGACCCGACCACGACACATGTAAACAGACCCAAGTAATCTGCAACATAATTATGTAAACTATACCAACACCAAACTATAAATTTTTGGCGTGTGGAAAGGATGTTTTCAAATACGTACTCTCAGAGGGCATCATTGATGTGAAAGATGGTGGACCGTAGATATATACTTGCACTACTTGCGTCTAGGATATTTAAACCATATTTTTACCGTCTTCGATAAGAATAGAGAGAAATGAACTTAAGTACTTTCCATATAGATCTTGCTCAAAAGAATCACTGTCTACATGCATAACATTCAAAGATAAAAGTAATTTCCACCAAAACATGTTTTACGATAAAAAAATTTCAAAAATTGTTAAGAGTTCATATGAGTTTTCAGGCGTTCACAAACGTGTAACTCGCCTAAATGTTGCTCGCCTGAAAACATCATATTATTCTAGACACATAACACTCGCATACATTATGGTATATTAGTCACAAACAATTTCTTTCTCCAACCTATGTGGGATAAAATTAAAATAGAAGGTTAGAAAAAGTCTCCATAAACAAAAAATGGCAAATTATTACCAAAAAAAAAAAAAAAAAAAAAAAAAAAAAAAAAAAAAAAAAAAGGTGCATGCAATGAAAGAGAAAATGCAAGAGTTCATGAAAGTAGCACACATGAAATTTAAATGTTGTCTGAAAATGAACGGTTGCAAACGTTTAAGCTTTGTCATTTGTGCTTATAGTCATAGAGAGTAAAATGTTTACTTTATAAATTGTTTGGATATGTATTTGAATTATGGATGAGACACATTTTGGTTGTGGAGTTAGACTAGGGATTTATTTTAATTTGCACCTCATATTGTTCTTATTAATCTTACCAGATTTTTTGCGCATTTTAACCAAAAATAAAAAATAATATAAGCAATGTCAACATACTTTTGCTTTTGAATTGCTACTCTATACGTTCCCAGTTCACCTAAACATAGGCAATGCATTAAGGTGCACATAAAGTGATACTTTCTGTTTTCTGAGAAGGTTTAAGAAAAGCTCATGTATGACGTATGAGGTTAGGGATACACGGTTTGTAATCAACTTACGTTTGCTATTTGTAACGACGAAACACATTGTGGTAAAACACATTGTGTAATGATGAAAAACATTATAAATATATGTCAAGTAACAGCTTTTACATATATAAATCCCAAACAATTCTAGTACATGTGCACAAAAAGTGTTGTTTTCCAATTTCAGAAATGTGTTGTTTAATTCAATTCAATTGCTATCTATAACAATCCAAACAAAATTGATTAATATTGGGAGCAATTCTACAAATGGCCCAGTCGCTCAGGTGTGCGGGTTTTTTTGTACCTAAGTCCTTTGGTTTCTTGAAATGGCCCGAGCGACCAGCGACCTTAACAAAAATGGCAAGTGCTTAATCATTGTGTGTAAGGCACAAGTAGGGCTCCTTTTGAGCTACTTATCACTAGCGACTTGTAAAAGTTTGAGCGACTTCTAATAAAATTATTTTAATCTTTTTTCCCTTTCCCAATACTTACCATCACCACCACCCTCTACCACCACACAACCATCACCACCACCCTCCACCACCACCACCAACCTCTACCACCACACATATTAATAAATTGGTTAGTGGGTTTTGTTAATACATCTATGCTTAAGATGTTTCTAACAAGCAATCATACCTAGAAACGTGATTGAATGATTTTCGAATTATAAGTGCTTATAGGTCCATTTGGGTTTTGTCATGAATGATTGTTTGAGTTCAATTAACCATAGGGGTTTTGTTTAGATGGATTAGTAGAACACTCGCTCTAAATTAATTGAATTAACATGAAATGATGATTGATCTTCGAATTTTAGGGTTCTTGGTTCAAATTTGGGTATTTTTTGTTATGATTGCTTGAATCTAATTAACCAAAGGGGTTTTGCTTAGAATGTATCATAGAACACTTGCCCTTAATGAATTGTTACAACAAAACAACCCACATATTATTATCATGGATATTAATGGAGCTTTAAATATGAATAAGTGGAATTTATGATTGGTATCCTATTCTATAAGCTCCAGTACAATGAAACCAGTGTTGCAACAAAAGAATTGACAAAATCTTTTGGATGGGACACATATGATACTTTTATGCAGCATGACGTCCAAGAACTTAACAGGGTCTTGTGTGAGAAACTTGAAGACAAGATGAAGGTGACCTATATTCTTTAAATGCTCAGACTTTGCTGTTCATGTGTATCCTGAGTTCTTATTTTTGCTTGTAGTGGTGGTAGAGGTTGGTGGTGGTGGTGGAGGGTGGTGGTGATAGTTGTGTGGTGGTGATGGTAAGTATTGGGAAAGGGAAAAAAGATTAAAATAATTTTATTAGAAGTCGCTCAAACTTTTACAAGTCGCTAGTGATAAGGAGTTAAAAAGGAGCCCTACTTGTGTCTTACACACAATGATTAGGCACTTGCCATTTTTGTTAAGATCGCTAGTCGCTCGGGCCATTTCCAGAAACCAGTCAAAGTGGGTCTAGAAAAACCCACACCTCTGAGCGACTGGGCCACTCTCAAATTTACCCCTTAATATTATTGTTTCTCACACTCATTCTCAGTTTTAGTCTTTCTTAATTGATTTTTAATTTATCTTTCCCTCTTAAGCTATTTGAGGTACTGTAAAAGATTAGAATCGTCTCCACAAGTACATGTTTTTTGGTATAAAAAATAAAACTAACCATAAAAAAGAGTTAAGAGCTAATATTCATTTTGAGATACATACATGACTTTCTAATTTTTTTAACTTGTAAGACATGGTATACATCTGAGAACATAATATTATTCTAAACATGCATAACTCACATACACTAGAATATATTACTAACCAACAACATATTTCTTCAACCTATGTGGGATACAATGTTTGACTAGAAATTAGAAGATATTTTGATAAAAATATAGTAAATTGTTATATAAAAGACTTTTATGTACATAGAAAGAAATAGACATGTCACTTGAACACCACATTGAAGTTTGAAAGCAACTAGGTTATGTGTTTGGAGCACGAATTATGAGGTTACATCTTGGATTAACGATAGCTATCGTTTTGTTTTCTACCAAAGCATGAACCCAATCATTGGACCTTCTGACCATGAAACTTTGTGTACCTATTTCGTCTTCGACTATACTTTCTAACTACATGTTCTTAGGACATATATCGGCTTAAATAGCGTAAACAACAACCACAATATCATCATAAGACAATCTTTTGATTTATTTTCGACTTCTCTCCTAATTTAAATCGGTTCATTACTTCTTTTCTAGTCATCACGTGTGGCTCCTCTTAAGATTATAGCTCGCAAGATACACAATATTTGTAGGAGGTTGTGGCTAGGCCTTTTAAAATCCTAGCCGAATTGCACAAACTTGTTGTCCAATACTTGAATTCTTTTCGTGATGCGTAGCTCAGTTTGGTTCCAAATGAGAAATAAGATTTGCAAAATCCTTGGTCTTATAGATATGCTCATAATAAATGTACTTTAAACTCGCACGTGGTTGTGTAAAAGATTTAGGAATATAGAGAATCGTTTAGTATGGAGTATGGACATATAGATTTGGAAATCCTTGAATATTCAAAGTCGATAAGTATAAACATGATGATTGACATAGTAGTTGTTGATTGTCACTATCGTTGTTGTGTATGTGTAAGACCACGTTAGAAACTTAGAACGAAATATATATGGCACTGGATGAATATAACTATATAAGATATTCTAAAAGATATCCTCACTATGAACATTAGCAATTAAAATCTGTTCATTTCATAAAAGGTTTTGACATGTCTATGAGTTATCTAATAAGATTTTTGTTGGTTGTTGACTATTGATAGAGTTAGATCGAGCGTTCATTTATTTTGCAAGTTCCGTTTTAACCAAAAAATTTTAAGATGGAATTTTACATTGCTATTTTTTCTTTATTAGCTTTCACAATTATTTATCTTTTCTAGCCTGTGTGAAATTAAAGATTAAACATGTTTAGAGTGCCAAATTAAGAAAGGAAAATAATAATAATAATAATAATAATAATAATAATAATAATAATAATAATAATAAAAAGCAAAGATTTAATATGAGTTTTCGGATTTTGCAATTCCAATTAGATTTTCAACCTAATAGAAAGTGAAATATCCGACAACATAATACTAGTATTGACACATTTAACACATATACACTTATGGTATATAAGTAACAAACAAGTTCTATCTTCGGCCTATGCAGGATAGAGTTTCAAGATAAAAGGTTGAAAAATGTATGAGCTTGAAGAAATACGTTTGTAATCAACTTACTTTTCCTATTTGTAGCGACGCAAAACACTGTGGTAACATTACATGTAACCATTTTAATTTTAAACCGAGCTCTAACATTTCCATAGAGGTGATAGAAAGTGATTTTTTTCACTTATGAAAAGTCTCGCAAACAAAAAATCATGTATGAGATTGCTTAAATGGTTAGTTTACTTCACTTCTATTTGCTAATTTTCCCATATGCGTGCACATAAAGTGATGTTTTTTAGTTAAAAGATGTTTTAAAATATGATCTAATTTAATTTAAAAAGTCTCCACCAAAACATGTTTTAGAGTACCAAATTAAAGGAAAAAAAATTAAGTGTTCATATGAGTTCCCAGTTATTCACAACCAGCTTGAATTTATTTCAACATGATAGTGAACAATCTGCAAACATAATACTAATCTCAACACATTTAACAGACATACACTTATGGTATATAATTAATCAACAACTTCTATTTTCAGTCAATGTGGGATGGAGTGTTGGAATAATATGTTAGAATAATATTTTCATTAAAAATATGGTAAGCAAGAGATAATTCAAGAGTTCTTGACAATTGCTGAAAAAAATATTTGTTACATGGAACACCAAATTGAAGTTTAGAAACAACTACTTTATGTGCTTATAACACAAAACATTAAGGCAACAACTTGTATAAAAGAACCTATGGTGATTTTTTCTAAGCTAAAAGGATTATCGTTTATTTATCTGAATTCGTTTATATAGAAATCTATATATTACGTGTTTAGGTCATGAATACAATTCCTTGTTATATTGTGATACTTGTTTTGGTTTGTTTAAAAAACTTGTTCTGCCGAGTGCAGATCATTAAGCATTTTTTGAATGCTAATAAATGTGTAAATTGTGAATGTACATATATAGGTTTGCATGTAACTAGGTAACATTCATGACAAACTTACAAGATGAGCATTATGTTAAAATCTCATTTCTCTTGCGTAAGCTTGAAATGGTTCTTCGCCTTATATTCCTTCGAATAATTGGTTTTAATAAACATGAAAAATTAAAACTGATTAATTGAGATACTTGAAAATATACTAAGAGCAACTGATGAGGTGGTCTTTACGAACATCATCCATCAATCACTACCGTCAATTTAGCATTGAATCCGTTTACCCTCTCATCACTCTCATCTATTTTATTTCACCGTAATCACTGCAATCAATGACCAAAAAAAATGCTAAGTTTGCTGGTGTTTCAAATCACGAGCTGATGAAAGCCACCACGAGCTAACCACTTGCCGTATCACTCTCAACTCATACATGGCTCGCCAGTTCCTTGATTACAACTAGTAAACTAAAACAAGTAAAATCATTGCGTAAATGAAACTATTCTAATAATGTGAGTCCAATCAAGCAACTTTTGGTATGGGTCAATCCACTATTCTTCTCAGTATGAATCCACTTTCTACACATGCCTAGTTAATTATGGATGCAAAGTGTGGGCTACCCTAATGGACTTTGATTGAACCAATCCACAAAAGGTGAAACATACCCGAACTAGAGTAATACAGTAATTCTGTTTTTTTTTTAGAAATTTTCTCAAATACAGCTAGGCTCATATGAGCTTATTTTCCCGACCCGACAGTCACGTTCTGCAATATAAATTGGTACACTATATACTAGCCCAAAATCGATACTTTATGTGTGTAGAAAGGACACTTACATATACGTACTCTCTCAGAGGACATTACTGATATGAAAGATAGTGTGCCGTAGAAATCGCTATGAAGAATTACCGTCTACAAGCACAGCAAATGAATGAAACATCAATATAAACCATGCTTGAATGTTTAGAAATCCTACCTTAGTCTAATTGCAATATGAGGACCATTCCATACCCCGGGTCCACTTTGTTACTAGACTGGCATACTGAAATCGAGTTTTCATAGAATAAGCAAGACATTCTCAAGATGTATAAAATGGTCAAACGGGTTGAAGATCTGGAATATTTATTGTTTATAAGTAAGGTATATAGATTTTGGAATGTATAATAACTGCCCAGTTACATCTGCTACTTCAAGCTTCCACATTTGGGAGTTTTGGTCGTCACCTTTCTATTCTAAAATTCTAATATTGTGTACAAGCACACAAAGTATAGTTTCTTCAATTTAGTTCAGAAATCCGTTTCAGTCGACATATATAAATGGTTTGTTTTGCACCATTATAAATGTGTCTCCGTTAAGTTCCCATTTTGTAAGTAGATGTTAGACCATGAAATTGTCTACCAACTACAGGTTCTTAGTACATATACCGGCTAAAATTGCGTGAACGACAAACACAATATCATCATAAGACAAACATTTCTTTTATTTCTGATTGCTTTCCTTGTATAAATCAGTTCACTTCTTCTTTTGTAGTCATCAAGTGAGCTCCTTTCAAGATTAGCTTGAAAGATATGCCAAATTTGCATAAAATTGTGGTAAAAAAAGATGGTAGAAAAAAGATGTTTTATAATTAAATTAAAAAAGATGGTAGAAAAAAAGTTTAAAGTTTATACAAGTTTTCACGTAAAACAAATTCTTAAATCTCTACAAGTTTTTTTTACATATTTGTTGAACTTAGAAAGATTCCAAGAAATAGTGTACCTAAGAGCACTAGGTATCCTTGAGTTGTCCCGCTGGTGTCGTAGAAAAAAGTGTTGCCATATCAGCATTTTTTCTCATAACACCAGAATTTACCACAACATCAAAAACACCTCTCCCTCCTATAACACCAGATTCTAGTGCCGTCGTACATCCTTGGACCCCACATATTTTTTCATTTATTTAAATAAAACAACATGTATAACAATAATTAGAATATCTAAAAAAAACTACATTAAATAATAAATGCATAAAAATAAAATTAACACTTAAAAATGGGCATATCTAAACTAAACTAGTTGGGGTCAAAATTAAATTCAACCAAAAATACACACTTTAGTTAACTTTCGTATAAGCCCCATAGTAACCCATATTTGAATTAATAAACAAGGGAGGCCCAAAATACAACCATACTAAATTAGATGCAGGCCCGTAAACTCAAATAACCCAAAATTAGATGATATAAATAAGTCACATATCCATAATTGTAGGCAACCCTAATCACTTCATACTCAGCCACAACCTCTCTAAATACTCCGCCCCCAACACTTCATTTCAATCGTTGCATCAAAATCATAATGAAAAAGTAATCACATCAACCAAAAGAAATATACCAAAAACGTCTACATGATTGAAAAAAGAGAAAAAAGAAATATAATTACTGAAAACGCGATTGAAAACGCGAGCCACGGTACCGTGTTGGCGTTGTCGCGTTGCGTTTTCCGAGACCATCTCGGCTGTTCATGATGGCTCAGCACTCGAAAACGCGAGGGACGGTACCCTCATGGTGTCTTCGCGTTGAGTTTTGGCGGAAAACGCCTCTCAAAACGCAGGGTACCCTCCCCTCTAAGAAAGATTTCAACATTTCCATAGAGAGTGATGTCATCCAATTTCAGAAATGTTTTAAGAAATAAGTTGTTTAATTCATTTCATTATTTGCTATTTATAATGATGAATACAAAAATGGGTATGTAATATGATTGGTACTAACACTCACCTTTTTGTCATTCTTAGATTACTTCAAAAATAATAAAAAATAATGTACTTCTTAAGCTATGCGAAACTAAAGATTAAAATTTTTTCCACTAGAACGTGTGTTAAAAAAAAAAAAAAAAAAAAAAAAAAAAAAAAAAAAAAAAGTTTGAAATTCATACAAGTTTTCAGTTAGAAGAATCTAACTTTCCAAGTTAAACACTTGTAAAGATTCCAAGAGATTGTATACCTGAGAACACCATATTATTCCAAGTATATATATCCCCGTAGATTAGTTTATATAACTAGGCAACAAGTTCTTTCTTCAACCAATGTGGGATTAAAGGTTAGGAAAAGTCTTCATAGTATATAAAGATTTTTATGTACATGCAAGAGTTATCAACAGTGTGGTGAAAGAAGTATTTGCTACATGCAACTCCAAATTCAAGTTTACAAGTAACTATTTTTTGTGTTTTTGGAGCACGAAAGTATATGTTATTCGATCTTTCTTTAAAATCGAAAGATTGCAAATGCTTAAGCATTGAACCGTAACAATATGTGATTTTTTCAAAGAACAAGGGGTTAGCTTTTGCTTTTCTGAAATCATGCGAAAAAAAAATTATACATCGCCGAATAAAATAATGTTATTCAAGAAGAGATCGATATACACGACCGAATGAATTACATGTTGAGCTGTCCGGGAAAATTTCTATATTATGATACTTATTTTGTTTGTCTGGGCTTACGTTAAGTATGTTAAAAAGAGTACTTATGTTAACATCTCTTCTTAAGCAGCTTGACAATCCTTTATAATCTTGCAGATAATAATATAGGAGATTTTTTCATTAAAAGTTGACCGGAAATATTTAGAAGCATGTAACGAGTGTACAAGACATAAACGACAATTGAGCTTGAAAATATAAACAAGCATTATTTCAGCCCAAGTTGTTGGGCCTATGTCTAGCAGCCATCTTCATCTACTTTTACTTTATTCCCAAAGGCTTTAAGCCCAATAGTTGGACCTTTATGGCCTAAATTGCGTGGATGAATTTAAATTGTTTACATACTTTAACATCGTTAACTACTCTTCTTCAAGTCCTCAGACTGAGCTCATCTTAATATTAGCTCGAAAGATATGTGAAATCTGTTAGAAGTTGTGGTCCAAAACTTGTAATGGTGCGTAGCTCAGTTGGTTTTTAATGAAAAATAAGACTCGTAAAATCCTTGGTCTTTAGGAATGAATGTTATTTAAAAAGAATAAAAAAATATAACCAAAATTTTTTTTAAAAGGTTAAAGAATTTATAGTATTAATTTTCAACTCTATGAACATAGCTCATGCTATGTATTATTAGCTTGCAAACTTCACAAGAGGTTGATCACACAGCCGAAAACATAATACTAGTCTTTTAACAAGTGACTCATGCACACTATGGTATACATTAGTTACCAACAACTTCATTCTGCAACCTATGTGGGATAGAATGTTTGGATGGCATAGTTCCCTATATTAAAGCAAGAGTTAGAGCATGAAACATCAGGGTAACAATTTTGATAACATGAAATTATATGTTGTTTTCGCTCTACTAATTAAAATTTGCAAATGTTTATGCATTATATTAAAAGAACCTGTGATTTTCTACAAGTGTTTACATATGTTCATGTCGCTTATGTAGAAATTTATATATTGATGAAGGAATTACGTTATGTATTATGATACTTGCTTTGACATTAACTTATTGATAAACTCATGATTTGGGTTCTCACAGAACGTTTGGTTTACAGTTGGTCTAAGACTGCAATGTATGCAGCAAAAGTAATCTCTATTTATAGAATGAATAACTAGTATTTGAAATCTAGAGGAGTAAAGTACATGGGATGTTGACTATTCGGGTTCTTGAATAACCTTCAGTATTTCATAGACAAGATGGCATGGCTTGAATCGGCATTCTTTGTCCTTGGTTGGCACGGCTTGAATTGGCATTCTTTGTCCTTGGTTTAATTAACAAAGTCTAGCCACCTCTAAAAACAAAGATAAAAAAACCGAACAACATTTAGAGTTAGAGAAAAAGTAACTAAATTTTAAAACCATTTAGCCATTAGTATTGCGAAAACATATAAGATACACTACACTTTAACGAATGACCAACTTTGCATTCAAATTGCAGACTATAGCAATGGAGCTAGCAAAATACAAATGATTAGGGGGTGTTTGGACATGCGTTTTGAAATGATTTTTTCAACTTTATTATATAAATAGATTCACACTTGCTAACTGGGAACATATCTAAAACTGATTGTTTAATCCTTAAATGAGTTGATAATGACTCACTTTATCCGAACATCAAATATTTATAATCATGACGTTAGGAGCAAAATAATCAATTTATAACAAGAATCTAGCAAGAAAATGTACCTGTTCTGCAAACTAATTCTTCCCTCAATGGTTTCATACCCACCATATGCAAGTGTTAATGATCATCTATCTCCTTTCCTCTAAACACCAACTTTTGCTCCTCGGGCTTTAAACCAGTTTCTTTTGCAGTCATGCTTATCAACTTCGCTTCGATGATAAAAATAGAATTTTGATACTAGTATTAGTAAAACATTATGAAATAAGCATACAAGTTTAGATGTGAAAAATGGTGGGTCATGCAAGTTGGGTAAAGGATGAAAATGGGTTCGTTTTGAATGGTTCAGTTTTGGTACGGGTCAATTCAGTACTCTTCTTCTTGGTACCAATCCACTTTCTGCACACACCTAGTCAAGTATAGACGGAAATTGTTGGCTACCCTAATAGACTTCTATCGAAGCAACCCAAACTAGAATTTCACATGGGTAAGTAACACGGTTCAACCCAGTATTCTTATTCTCGTTACCAATCACGCTAGGGTCTTAACAGCTTATTTTACCGACCCGGCCCCTACACAGGAAACAGACCCAAGTAATCTCCAACATAATTACGTAAACTATACCAACACCATACTATAACTTTTTGATGTGTGAAAAGGAAGTTTCCGGATACCTCTCAGAAGGCATCACTGATGTGAAATGGCAGCTAGGATAGTTTTTCATCCATAGAGAGAACTGATATTTAGTACTTTCTATGTCGATCTTTCTATTAAGAATTATTGTCCACATGCATAACAAATGAACAAAACATCAATATAACCCGTGCTTGAATCTTTGGAAATCAGACCAGCTGATTCTGTTTAGTTGTGATTTGAGGAGTATTCCATACTTGGCCTCGCTTTGTTACAATACTGGCGTTCAGAAAACGAGTTTTCGTAGAATAAGTAATACAATCTCAAGATGTAAAAAATGGTCAAACGGGTAAAAATAGTTTTTGGAATGTATAGTATGAGCCCAATCACATCTTCTACTTCAAACGTCCACATTTCAGAGTTTTGGTCGTCGCTCTCCTGTATAGATGTGAAAAAAATGGTGTGTCATACAAGTTGGGTAAGGGATGAAAACGGGTTCGTTTTGAATGGGTAAATTTTGGTACGGGTCAATTCAATATTCTTCTTCTCAGTACCAATCCACTTTCTGCACAGGCCTAGTTAAGTATGGACGGTAACTGTTGGCTACCCTAATGGACTTTGACCCAACCCGACCTACCATAGGGGAAAGTGACCCAAACTAGAAGTTCACATGGATAAGTAATACGGAGTATGATAATTTTATCATTTTAAGCATTTGCTCAATTACAGCTTGGGTCTTATCAGCTTATTTTCCCGACCCGATCCCAACACATATAAACAGACCCAAGTAATCTGCAATATAATTATGTAAACTATACCAACACCAAACTATAAATTTTTGGCATGTGGAAAGGACCTTTACAAATACGTACTCTCAGAGGGCATCACTGATGTGAAAGATGGTGGACCGTCGATTAGATACTTGCACTACTGGTCTCTAGGATCTTTAATCCATATTTCTACCGTCCTGGATAATAATAGAGAAATGAACTTCAGTACTTTCTAGGTTGATCTTGCTCGAAAGAATTACCGTCTACGTGCATAACATTCACGGTTATCCTTTTGCATTCTAATTTACCCGTGTGAAATTAAAGATAAAAAGAGTTTCCGCCACAACATGTTTTACAGTAAAAAAGATTTAAAAAACAGTTAAGAGTTTTCAGTTTCTCAAAATCTATTGAGTTGAGTTTTTTTAACTCGATGAATGAAGAGTGCCTGGAAACATTATATTAATCACAAACAATTTCTTTGGCCAACCTATGTGGACAGAATGTTTGTTCCACATTGTTGCTTTCCATAGACCTAGTATAAACCTAATGTCATCAACAGCTACGTATGATGACACTTTACAGATGAATAAAGAAAGTTGATAATACGGATTATATTACAATGTACCATCCTAAAAGCTGTCGATCTCCCAATGTCCGTTAATAATTCTTCCACACTTTTGTCACCAACATATATGTACAGATTCCAAAATCTAACAACACGCAGATGAGATAGATGATGGTCAGGTTATTTGAAGTCGATTAAAAACGTTCTTACACCTAGCTCACACATCCAACATACTTGATCATGTTTATAGTGACTAATAGGCCGGGTTTGATGTGATTATCAAAATATCTTAAACACGTGAAATAAACAATTCCAAAGTTGTTATTGGTGATCATTTCTCATTCCAGAAAAGATATGCAGTTTCTAATTGAAGGGACAAAGGGACTAACCAGAAACTATATTTATAAACAAAGCGCGCAACAATGAACCGACCATAACTAGTTTTCTTGTAATTTAAACGTAGTGGAACTCAATCGTATTCGAATCAGATTAAAGTGGTCTCTACCAAAATATGTTTCACAGTAGAGAAATAAAGTAAAAAACTACTAAAAAGCCAAGAGTTTATATACGTTTCCCGCTAGTCCAAGATCTACCAATTTTTTTAGCCAGTAGATAGTGGAAAGGCCGAAAACGTAATACTATTCTTAACACATTTGACCCACAAACATTACGTGTATATTAGTAACCACCAACTTCTGTCTTAAGTCTATGTGGGATAGAATGTTAAAAAAGTCTCACAGAAAGAAATCTCATGTATTAGATTGCTTAAATAGTTAGTTTACTTAATTTCCATTTGCTAATTTTTCATTTCATTTGCTATTTATAATGATCAGAATAAATTTGAACAATTTAATTGTTTCTCCACCCTTTCTTAAAAAATAAAAATACTTTTTCCTCTTATGCTATCAGATACTAAAGATTAAAATGTTTTTCACCACAACATTTTTTACAGTAAACATGTTCTACCTTTAAATCTATGCGGGCTATAATGACATTATAGAAAGTTAGAAAAGGTATCCATAGAAAAATGGTACTCGTAATAGTAGAAAATTACTGGCTACATGCATAATATATGAGCGAAACATCAATATAAACCATGCTTGAATGTTTGGAAAGCTGACTTGTTGATTCAGTTTAATTGCGATTTGAGGACCATCCCATACTCGGCCTCACATCGTTACAATACTGGCAGCCTGAAATCATGTCTTTAATAGAATAATTAATACATTCTCAAGATGTATAGTAAAAATGGTCAAACGGGTAAAAGATGTAAAATAATATTATTATACAGTAACATATATGTTGTTTTTGGTATGTACACTACTTGCCCAATTACATTTTCTATTTCAAACTTCCACATTTCGGAGTTTTGGTAGTCGCTCTCAAGTATAGCTTGATAAAAGAAATGTTTTAGTGGCTCAAAAATTGCATGAATGACAATGAGAGTTGAGATCCATGAAGAACTCATATATGCCATAGAACCTATCAACCAATCATAGCCACCCATTTATATTTTCCACATTATTTTTCAAAACAACATATCTTGCAAACGGTAAATCTTCAAGCTACAAAAAAATACCACCGCAACGAGAATTAAATGATCTTTCTGTAGATATGCATTGTTATATACTTTCGACGATTTTTTTTATTAATTTCGGCCCAGAAAGAATCATATATGATTCGATTCTTACGAATCATATATGATTCTTACGAATCATATATGATTCGAAACAATCATATATGATTTATTAAAATCGAATCATATATGATTTCTCTGGACGAAAAGAAAAAGTTTATCGAAAAAAAAAATTCGTCAAAAGTATATAACAATGCATGTTTATAGAAAGATAATTTAATTCTAGTCGCAATGGTATTTTTTTTGTAGCTTGACGATTTACGGTTTGCGAAATATTTAAGTTTTAAAAAAAAAGTGGAAGTTTATTTTTTTATTTTGATAAAAAAGATGAGTGACTAAAATTGCTTGATTGGTTATATAGTAAAAGTTGGATCTATAAAAAACTTTTGACATGACAATGAAAATATCATCGTAACACAAATTTTTTCTTATGTTCTATTGCTTCCGTAATTTAAATCCGTTCATTTCTTCTTTTTTTCTACTCATCCGGTAAAAAATATTTTAAAAATTGTTAAGAGTTCACATGAGTTGTCAAGTGTTCACCACATGAAGAGTTAAGTTTTTTTTTTTTTTTTTTTTTTTTTTTTTTTTTTTTTTTTTTTAATTCGCCGGATAATGACCAACTAACTCTTGCATAAATTATGGTATATTAGTCATAAACAATCTCTTTCTCCCCCCTATTTGGGATAAAATAAAGATAGGTGATTGGGAGGCCTAAAAGATGTGCCTAAACCTATGTGACACCATCTTGTTGGTTGCAGCCAAGAGACCCACTTTTTCACAAACCAACATGATCATGCCACATAAGTTTAGGCATATATTTAGGTCTCCCCAACATTTTCCTAAAATAAAAGAGTACTAGAATGTTAGAAAAGGTCTCCATTAAACAAAAAATGGTAAATTATTACAGTATAAAAAAATATTTGAAGTACATGGAAATAATTAAATAATGCAAAAGTTGGTGAAAGAAACTAGTTACTCGCAACATGAAAATTATATGTTGTAACTGAATTGAAAACTTAAAATGTAAGATTGCAGATGTTAAGTTTAAGCATTGCCCTTTGTGCTTTATAAATTGTTTCAATATGTGTATAATTATTGGATGAGACACGATTTGTTTGTTGAACGAGACTATTGTGCTTATATTCTAAAGGATAACTTGTTATAAACTTACAACTATGATTAAAATATGTTCATTTCTTAAATGGTTTTTATATGTGTATGCATTATATAACGACACATATGTTGCTTGTTGAGTTACATTGCACGTAGAATTGTTAGCTCGCTTTATAAGTTTGAAATTAATTGTAAATTTTATTGGTAAATCAAAATATAATTTTATTTTAGACTTAAGTTTAAGAAATAGTATGACATTTTTTGCGTAATTTGTTTTTCCTTTCTAATTTTGGCTTAATTATTTGACAATCAGATTGCTTAATTTATCACATTAACAAAAATGAGCGACCTCTAATAAAAAGGTGTAAAGAACGATAACCAAGAAAAGTGAAAAGATCAAGAATTCATATTAATTAACAGGTATATTTTTCCTTCATGCTATGTATGGTTAGCTTGCAAACCTCCTATGCATGAAGCAAATAATAAACCTGTAAATGTAATACTAATCTAGTCACAAGAAACTAACATACACTATGTATATTAGTAACCAACTACTTCTTTCTTCAACCCATGTGGGATAGAATGTTTGGATAAAAGAATTTTGTGTTTGAATATAATTTTAAACATGGAAAAAAACGCGTCATTGGTGTTTGATGTAATAACGATGGACGTGTTGTTGGTGGTAAACCATTAAGAGGGGTACCTATTACACATAGTCTAAGCATATAGGTCACAATGTGAAAACCATTAATATACGTTTTCTTTTTCTAGTTTTCCGCTTTTATAAGCTTCTTCTATTACCCGAATAAAAAAACATTTCATCTCCAACAATATAAGTGATCACATAATACAAAGCATACACACTTTACATCTTATTACACATCTACAAAACAATTACAACCATAATAACAAATGAGGTACACTAAAAAAACGGTTCAAAATAAAATTTTCAATCAAACCACATCAACAAATGAGGTACACTAAAAAAACGGTTCAAAATAAAATTTTCAATCAAACCACATCAGCTATTCAACTTATGCATAAACACCCGCCGCAGCGCACGGGGTGAGAATTCTCGTTCATGTTCTGTATCAATAGGCTTTTAAAACATACTTTCCTTTTAAGCCATGTTAAATGAGAGACTAAACCGGTTTCGCTAAAACATCCTTTATAGTGAGTACTACAAAACATCAAGGACGGACCCACATGGATGCCGGGTGTGGCACTGACCACACCTTATTTTTAGTCATGAAATGTATTTTTCTTCAAAATTTGTCATCTTTTGGTATGTGCAACCTCCGATATTTGTGCTTTTTCTTATAATGCAATTTTAGCTTAGCTAAAAAGTTCTTTATTGTGCGAAGTTTTGTACTTATAATTGAAAATAATAATAATAATAATAATTGAGAATTCCGGTTTCGCTAAAACATCTTTTATATTGAGTACAACGAAACATAACAAACAAAAATTTGAGAATTCGTATTAACTTTCAAATCTGTCATCACCTCGCTAACTAACTATTTTAGCAACTCTATTCAGAAGTCAAAACACAAGCAACTCTCGTATACTATGGTATATTAGTAATAAACAATTTCTTTCTTCAACCAATGTGGGATGCAATGTTAGGATAGAAGGTTAGACTATATAAAAGATTTTTATGTACTTGGAACGAAAGAGATCATGCAAGAGTCGATGAAAAAAGGATGTAACTTGGAAGTTGGAACTCTAGATTGGCTCTCCATGGTTTGATCCTCATCAACTGCGTTCCATTCTTCATTTTACAAGTTTCTCTTATTCACAAGGAGTGCTCGAGTTGGTAAATAGGCAACTAATTATCATCGACAAAGTGGAAAAGCATGAAAAGTGACATGTTTAAACCTTGCTTGGTACAAATTAACTAACATGAAATGATCACGTCAACCTCCTAAAAGAGATAGTTTTACCTTATTTAAGTATTTGTGGTGTCCGGCTTAAAAACCATGTAAGTTAGTCAGTAAAAATGTCAAAAATTATTGTTAACCAACAATAAAAGGTGAATGAAACATCTTATCGAGCCGCCCTCAGGTGGTACATATATTGTTACTTATTTTCTCTTTGTTTACATAATTTTTATTTGATAGATAGACTAAAAACGATTCAATTTAAACCACCAACTCAACCAAGAACATTATTTGAGCAAAGTGATTGCCCCAAAATGTGGAACTATAGTCATAGATTTGTCTAACTTGTTAATATCTAGAATCTAGAATCAGTTGATTGGAACCATACATGTTCTTAGGACATATAGTGGCTTAAGTTGCGTGATTGTAGTTCAGTCGAGTACAGATTACTAAGCACCTTTTTAATGCTCAATGTGTAAATTGTGAATGTACATATATAGGTTTCCATGTAACTAGGCAACATTCAGGACAAGGTTGACAAGATGAGCATTATGTTAAAATCTCATTTCTCTTGTGTATGCTTGAGATAGTTCTTTGCCTTGTAACAGTCCTTCAAATAATTAATAAAGGGAAATTTCTTTTAAAACGTATCATACTTGTTCAAAAAATCACTTTTGAATATCGAACTTTTTTTTTCCTTATTGGGTTACTAAACTTTCATTTTTGGCCTCTTTTACGCACTTAGGGACGTTTTTGCCCTTCAAATTTTTGGAAATCCAGGGGCAAAAATGTCATAAAAATGTCCCAAAGTGCGTAAAAGAGGCCAAAAATGAAAGTTTAGTACCACAATGACGAAAATAAAAAGTACGTTTCTCAAAAGTTATTTTTTGACAAGTATTATACGTTTTGAAATAATTTTTCCTTTAATAAACATGAAAAATTAAAACTGATTAATTGAGATACGTGAAAATGTATTAAGAGCAACCGAGTGGTCATTACGACCATCGTCCATCAATACTATCAATTTAGCACCAAATCCGTGTTGGAATTATAATATCATGACATTCATATAAAATAAACCAAACACATCAAGTGAGCATAGCGGAAACAATTATAACAAGATCATATAACATGTAATTAATTAATCAAATATAAATAGTAAACGTACCGTTATGATTCTAGCCCGAACAAGAATCAATGCAATCTTCCGGAACCAAGAACCCTAATTAGGGTTTATAAGGATTATAAGAATTACCCCTTACCTTTTTGTAATTCAATCCAAGAATCAAACAATAGTGTGTTTGATTCACGTTCTTGTACACACGTACTAATTCAAGAAAAGTATTTGCAAGTAATAAACACAAAACTATTTTAGATCATAAAAATCGAAACCCTAAGGGTTTGGTTTTGATGAATCGACCAAGGAAGAAAATAGGAGAGAAAACACCAAGATGTGTGTGTACAAGTTATGAGAAAAACATGCATCTTGGGTTTGCTTATATACTATTCAAAACTTGGAGCTCAAGGCACATAAGGAGGTGGAAACCCCCTTATGCCGATCGGATTTGGTATCCCCTAGGGGATTCCGGAACCTTCTCTTGTTTCCAAATTTTGCCTAGTATTACTTTCCTAATCTTCGTTTAATAGATAATTAGTCATTAATCATTAAATACTAATTACTATTATTTATTTTGTGATTAATAATTAATTATAACATTTTATAAATAATTATTACTTTTTCTCTTCATACGTATTGTGTGCAATCCCGTGATCTCGAGTTCGATCCTAACATACGACTACTAAAATAATGTCCATAATCTAACAGCTCCCACTTGGACATATTTTAATAGTGTAATCACATCGGTTAGCGTCTTGCAACACGCCGATGCCTCTAGTACGATCTCGAGTAAGGCTCCTGGAAAACCTTTTAATGATTTCTCATTATTATTATCCTTTTGTTTCTAATACCATGTTAATAAGGATATGGATTAAAGTCATTCCTTAATTAACCATTCTGTTTCTCGTTGTTAGTGATTGATCAAGATTACCAAATCTTCTGAACATATTCAGTGAAGATCTTGGGTGCGGCCGCACATGCATCTTACCAACCCTACGAGGTGCCCAGCAGTATTAAACTCCAAAAATAAATTTGAAGGAACAAATTCTGTCTTGACTACAAGCAAAACCCACAAACTTTGTAACACTTCCGAAAACAACCCTTATGACTACCAGTTACGTATAGCGTTAAGTTGTTTCACAAAAATGTACTACATTCATGACACTTATCTTGCATCTCAAGTCTGAGGATAACTTCTCATGATTTACTTAATAACAAAATCCATAAAGTAACATCATGTAGTTGGGATAAGTCCTATATTCGGTATCATTGAATATCATCTGAAATGACATGTCTACGCATCAATATACTTTAAGTATATTATACCAACCTTCAGATTTGTCTTGATTTAATAATATTCTCATATTATTAACTGACAACGGACAATTTAAAATAACATTTATTCATGGATTAAACATACAAATATAGGATACAATATATTATAAATTAAACATACCATGTATTTCAATTTATCATAATAATTGTTTAACATCCCTTATCCAAATACTAAATAGATCAATGCATGATAACTCTTGTTGATGAATTATGTCTCAAGCAATGACATTCAAGACATAAATCATCCAACTTTGATCTATCGGAATTTTAAGAATACTTATTTCAAGAATTCAACTATTGAAATTCTAATATGTGCATAGTCAACTATTTTGATAATGTCATATTTCATAAAAATGTGAGACATCCTTAACCACCAATTTATGATAATTAAACTTCCAAACATTTTAAAGTTTAAAGTATTCTTATTCTCTTAATGTATAATGCAACTTATGCTTTTAGTAAGCACAACTAGTACATATAGCAAAGAATGAAATCCTTACTATAACTAGTATTGAGTGTCGTCTCAATTTCATTTAGCATCATTGTATACAACAACTATATACTATTAAAACTTCCCGTAAACATTAATATCTATTGTGTAATGTTTGATGCCCTTCAAACTTTCAAGTTTGTTGACTATGACAATTTTCACAACAATTGAAAAATTGTTCATCTATAGAATTTTGAAGCTATTCCAGATTTAGGATGTGATTCTATAATCAAACATATTCATTTAGAATATTACACAAGTTATCTAATAACTTTTTAATTAGATATTAATATTGCCAAATCATCTTGTAACAAAACATGATATGCATGAAAAAATCTTTGAGTCATACTTAGATTTTATTCATGTCATACATATCTATTTAGAATTTCTAAATAATATATCATGTTATATTAGATTCATTTACCGCACATGTTTCTTAAATAATAAACATTCATTCGAAGGTTATATGTCTTATTTCCTAAATCTTACAAGTAAAATTTCATTCCATTCTAAGACTTAACATTTACTTATATGGAATGTTACTTTTCATATGTTTTACAACATATATGATTTAAGAAATTAAACATAATACTCCCACTAGCTTTTAGGAATACTTAAAAATTATCTTATTTCAATTATAAATCAAAACATGAATTTAATAATTAAACATAAGAGTAATCTTCTAGATGCATGCATTTATCCATTCATGGATTATTGCACTTTGTACACTTCCAAAGATTTATTTGAAGTCATAAACTCCTTTTGATTACTTATCGTCCTCGCTCAAGTAATCACTCAAGAAAGAGTTTTGATATTCTATTGTCAATTTCATAAATATGACAATCATAATCTTTATATATTTAATGTGTTTAGAAAAGAATATTCAATCACAGTTAATTGCTTAAGTATGATTAATAATCTTGTCATAAGACATGCATTAAATATGTGCACAATATTATCCATATGATTTCTATACAAAGATTTAAACCACAAGGGTTACCTTATCTTTTAAGAAACCCATCTTCATTTTATAGTCTAACTATTAAGATAAACCAAATATCTAAAATTGATTATCTTTATGGACAGCATCTTAATCATTCATATAATGTATACTTTACCCAATTTCATATTTGATAATGTATCATAATGATTATCAGGTTTACAATAATCCTGTAAATCATAGCCCTCAACATACTAATCAAATATATGAGATATATTACTATTCTATGAATGATAATTCCATCATCTTGATATTTTAACATTTAAATGTCAAACGATTATCATCTTGAGATTTAACATTCAAATGTTAAACTTCATCATGATATTTACTATTGTATTTTAGAAGATTATGTATCTTATAATTTTATCTTTTAAAGATCAAAACTCCCACTTGCTTTTAGTAATTTAAAGACTATCTTTAAATACTTAGCAAATAAAGAAACAATACAATGTTCTCTTTTGGGATATTACAAATACTTATTGATAGTTCCTAACTTAGCTTTGTTAATAACCTCTTCATAAGCAGTTAAACAAATTTAGAACTTCAATTTAAGACTTAATGTGATTCATCACATTCCATCATATGATAATGTCTTATTAATCTTCTATGTTGGAGTTTTATTAAATATGTCCAAGTCATACTCAACATTCTAACCTTGATAACTTTTAAAAGAAAAGAAGTCATAGTTATCTTTAATCAAACAATATAACAAGAGTTTGATTTTCCTAACTGAACATACCATAAACATTTGATATTTCATTAGTATTAACATTGTAAGACAATCTAACAATATTAAAGATAACCATATTCCTTTTGACTTGTCTATTTACCAACTAATTTATTTTAATGATATAATAATATTCAAGCCAATTACATGCTTTATAACACAAGTACTTTTTACAAAGTCACTTCATGTTCATGTCTTTACAAGAAAACATAAATTGTTATAATCCAACTATACGTTATAAGTCATTTAACAATTTAATAACTTCATGTATATGTCTTAATTAAAAAACACAACAAGATAACGTCTTACTTTATTATAAGTCTTGTAACAATTAAAAGACTTTATGTTTATATCTTTACAATGAAACATAAACATGTTTAACTAAAGTAATTATGAACACCATCTTTTGGTTTCAATAGTAATTTCAAGTTAATTTATTACTTCACAATAATGTGAATAACATTATTTCTTCATTTATTTATGTCATTCCAAGAACACATAAATATTCAGATTGAAGTAGCATTAGATTACTTAATTAATTTATGTCATTCCATGAATTCATAAATCTATAAATTAAAGTAGTCTTGATATCATATTGACACATGTTCTAATAGGTATCTAATTTAGAAACCGCAAATTCTCATAGTTCAATTACATCAGTTGATCTGCTAGTAATGAAAATATGAAATTCACCTTGTTGTTGCAATCTAGTTAAGCTCTCACATAACATAAATTGTAACACCAAGTGTTTCTTGAATTAGCTTAGTATAATTCATATTAGAACATTATTCTAACTTAGAAACTGCAAATTCTCATAGTTCAATTAAATCAGTTGATCTGCTAGTAATGAAATATGAAATTCACCTTGTTGTTGCAATCTAGCTAAGCTTTCACATAACATAAATTGTAACACCAAGTGTTTCTAGAATTAATATTAGAACAGTATTCTCTTACCTTGTAGTCAAGAGAATCCATTAAATCATATCTTTATGAGTTATTTCTTGCACACATTAAAGATAACATTTCTCCCACTTGTGCATGGAACAACCTCATATAGTTGATAAACAACATGCCATGCATTTGTTTATGTGTTCAATATGATTGTGTCATAGATTTTAGCATAACAAGTATGTGTAAAACAACAATGTCTAGTAAAGAAACGTACAAGACTACCCTTAAAAGTATGAGTGTCTACACTTGGAAAGTAATTATCTTTAGCTACCAAGATGTCAAAGCTTGTAACTCCCACTGAATTAAAGATCATTACAATATTTCCTTATTCAGTAATAAGTATACAATACTCCCACTGAATTTGACAACATTGTAAATGTTTCTTATCCAGTGAAAACAAATATTGTGCTTTTAACTTTCCTACACCTTTAAATGTCCATACGTAACAATTACTTATGTACTAAAAGTGTATTCTACTACGTAAATGATGGACCATCCACCAAATGCTATTAACTTGAAAATTGGGCATGCAATTTCTTCCTTAATAGGTCTACCATCCTACAATGTATGTAGCACCTTTAAAATAGTTAAAACAACTAGTTTGTCTTTAAACATTTTGCGGTAATTAGTCTAGATTCTAATAACTCATAAAATGTCATACATAATTTTCTGTTAACCAAATATGATATTTGTTACTAAGAATTTAATCACCGAATGAGGATGATGAAATCCCTATGAAAATGTACGCAATTTTCTTAACTATTAAAAATTTGCTATGAGTTATATTAGAATTTAGACATATCTAATATTCCTATTATCCTTTCTCATTCATGAAAAGGAATAGGATTGTGTCTCACTCTTCCTTCATAGAAAGGAGACTTCTTTTATCTTTTAAGTAAATATTTCTTATTCAAACATTTGTTTGAAAACAGAACTAGATCAATTTACCAAAGCCCAAAGTGCGTTTACGGTTTGAATGTTGCATTAATACATTAAAACGAATTACAAAATTCAATTTCAGTATTTTCAATAATTAGGTCTTTAAGAAAATAATATACCCATTGGTAAATATTTATATAAACCGTAGTATTTTCTTAAAGCTGGGATCCAAATTGACATAGTACCATTACATCAGTTGATCTGCTAGTAATGGAAGTATTCAACAAGGTAATTGTCGAACAATAATTGCCAATATCATATTGCAATTCCTAGATTTATGGGATTTACAATCACAAAACTTTTGTAATATAAGCATGTTTGATCCCCATCTTAATGCCTTGAGTCCAAGATCGCACTTCCTACTCAATTTAAGTCTTCTAACTTAAAAACTGCAAACTCACAAATCCATCACATCAGTTGATCTGCTAGCAATGAATTTATGAAATTTACCTCTCCATTGCAATCTCGCCAAGTTCTCACATGACGTAAATTACAACTTCAAGTGTTCTTAATTAGATGGCATTCGACTTAATTTTATAAGGGTATTAAATTTTGACATGTAATCAAAATAATGTATGAAGAAGCATGCATACAACTTCATAACATTGGTTTTACAAAACATTTTTATTACCAATTTGCTAAGAGTAAAATAACAAAGTTTTGATTGAGGTATCGGGTTCACCAATTAAAGAATTACCATCAATTATCGTCCACTATATCGTACTTTTGCATAAGCCCGAAAGCTTAGTGTTTCGGATAATCATTGTGGAATTGTGGTTAATTCACCCTTAAGATGACAGTGTACATGTAATGGTTGTTCGGTAAGTCTAATTTACACACAAACGAGCGTTAAGACAGAATGTTGTCTCTCTAAAGCCACAATTTAATGCGTTGCCATCCTTATACCCATCTTATAGTGTGTAAACTTCGGTCGAGCCTATTTAACCATTACGTATAAAAACATCAATCAACCAATCCTTTGAAATTTAAACTCTTAAAAACCCAAAACAATTTCGCCATTATTTAGTCCGTATTATTTTTCTATTCAAAAATTACCCTTTTCGTTTATAAACATGTCTAACACAATTAATAAACAAAAACAAGTAATGTACAATAAAAAATAAAACAACTAAATAAACAAATATACATAATCATAACAATTAAATATGTATAAAACATGTAGCCACATGCAAATCTTATTCAATAGTCCTATTAACAATCAAATCTAGGTGTATAACGTATTAATTCAATTGAGGCTTTCTTCTTCTTGGAAAAAGAGCCACATACATCGATAAATCGATTGCGTAAGCCAAAATTAAATAAATACCACATAGCACATAATTGATTACTTAATATTGGAGTTTTCCCCAATTCGACATCTATTAATAAATTTACATGTTTCGATATAACTTAACCATTAATTCATATAAACAATTTAAACCATTTAAATTATTACACAATATATAAAAATCCATGCAAATATGCACTTTTTCATGGATTTAGCTTAACAATTAACATATTGCACCAAGATCGTTTACTTAAACGCATAACAATTACATGACATCCTAGGGTTTCTAATCATATTAAAAAAAACAAAAACCATAAACCCTAAAACCCTTAAGGGTCAAATCGACCCAAAATAAAATTAGGGTTAGGAATCTAACAAACCCTAAAAACATGTAACTAAACGAATCAAGATCCAATTTTTATGCGTTTCGATAATTAATTACACATTATAACAGCTCTAGATGCCACTGTTGGAATTATAATATCATGACATTCATATAAAATAAACCAAACACATCAAGTGAGCATAGCGGAAGAAATTATAACAAGATCATATAACATGTAATTAATTAATCAAATATAAATAGTAAACGTACCGTTATGATTCTAGCCCGAACAAGAATCAATGCAATCTTCCGGAACCAAGAACCCTAATTAGGGTTTATAAGGATTATAAGAATTACCCCTTACCTTTTTGTAATTCAATCCAAGAATCAAACAATAGTGTGTTTGATTCACGTTCTTGTACACACGTACTAATTCAAGAAAAGTATTTGCAAGTAATAAACACAAAACTATTTTAGATCATAAAAATCGAAACCCTAAGGGTTTGGTTTTGATGAATCGACCAAGGAAGAAAATAGGAGAGAAAACACCAAGATGTGTGTGTACAAGTTATGAGAAAAACATGCATCTTGGGTTTGCTTATATACTATTCAAAACTTGGAGCTCAAGGCACATAAGGAGGTGGAAACCCCCTTATGCCAATCGGATTTGGTATCCCCTAGGGGATTCCGGAACCTTCTCTTGTTTCCAAATTTTGCCTAGTATTACTTTCCTAATCTTCGTTTAATAGATAATTAGTCAGTAATCATTAAATACTAATTACTATTATTTATTTTGTGTTTAATAATTAATTATAACATTTTATAAATAATTATTACTTTTTCTCTTCATACGTATTGTGTGCAATCCCGTGATCTCGAGTTCGATCCTAACATACGACTACTAAAATAATGTCCATAATCTAACAATCCGTTTATCCTCTCATCACTTTCATCTATTCTACTTCACATTAATCACTGCAATCACTAGCAATAAAAAATAAATAAATAAATAAATAAAAGAAAAAGAAAAAGAAAAGAAAAACGATAAGTATGATTGCGGTTCAGCACGAACTGATGAAGGCCACCACGAGCTAATTAACCACTTACCATATCACTCTCAAAGCGTGAATGTATATACCAAACTATATATGCATCAAAGTCAAACATTACACTGCAATCACACTAAGTATATTCCATATATTTTTATTTCATATATTTTTCAATCGAAATATATATGCATCAAAGTCAAACATATATTACCCGTTACTATTTCTATATTATAATACTTGTTTTAGCATTAGGTTAAAACATCAATGTACTTATGTTAAAATGTTAAGTTTACTTATTTATTTCTTGATGTTCTTGCACTCATGATTCGGGGTTCTCACTAAACAGAGATATACACAAATTAATTCACGTTTTCTTATATGTCATTTCCTATAGTTGGCTTCCAAAATATATTCTCTTTAGTGTTTACTAACCTATATGAAATGTAAATTATAATGGTCTCCATCAAAACATGTTTTACAGTATAAAAATTAAAAACAATTAAGAGTTTAGATTGTATTCGGATATTACACAAACTTTTGGATTTATTCATTCGGATATAATGTGAAATATCAAAAAACTTCTATCTTCACTAGGGATGGCAACGGGGCGGGGATTATCGGGGATTGTATTTATCATCCCCATCCCCGTTTCTCA
The DNA here is from genome assembly GCA_030686995.1 of Artemisia argyi. NCBI lineage: Eukaryota > Viridiplantae > Streptophyta > Magnoliopsida > Asterales > Asteraceae > Artemisia > Artemisia argyi. The sequence goes on along the minus strand of CM060682.1, from coordinate 12,303,099 downwards.
CTCCCCATCCCCATCCCCATCGGGGAATCGTTTTACATCCCCAACCCCATCCCCATCCCCAATGGGGATCGGGGATCCCCACGGGGATTCGGGGATTTTCCGGCCTTAAAAATTGAGGATAAAAATTACATAAGTAATCGAAATTATAAAGAACTGTTCTATAAATGTCTTAAAAAGCATACATCGTACATAGTTGGAATAATTAAAATGTCATTCAACTTTAAAATATCGTAAATACTAAAACATCACATGTAATACAACAATAAACTATGTCGAATGTGTGTATTCGGACAAAATATTGATAGAATAATATGTAGTTAGTGCTTAACATTTTTAAAGTATTTGATCCACTAAATATTATATATACATACATATATACTTCAAGTATAATACTTGTCACTATTCACTAACATATACATATACAAGTATATGTAGTATTAATATACATATAACTTATACAGTGTATACTTATACATTAAAAGTTCGGGTTCGGGTTCGGGGTCAGGGATTTTTGTTATCCCCATCCCCGCCCCCATCCCCTGTTTTATAATTCGGGGATTCCCCGTCCCCATCCCCATCCCCGGTCAACTCGGGGATTCCCCAGTCAAATCGGATTTGGGGATGGGTCCCCGTCGGGTACGAATTTTTTTGCCATCTCTAATCTTCACCCTATGTGGGGTAGATTGTTTTGGAGTAACCAAAATAATAATAATAATAATAATAATAATAATAATAATAATAATAATCTTCACCCTATGTGGGGTAACTAGAGGTGTGGTGGCTCAGTTAGTCTCTCGGCTCTCCACTAATTTCTTGTAAAATCCTATTGGTTTTTCAATAAAGTGATGTTTATAATAAAAAATAATAATAATAATAATAATAATAATAATAATAATAATAATAATAATAATAATAATAATAATAATTAAAAAAAATTTAAGAGTTCATTAGTTTTCAAATTTTTCAATGACATATCAAATTTTTTTCAACCTGATCGATGATGAAATATTTGAAGACATAATCCTAGTCTCAACACAGTTAACATGCATACACTTATGGAATATAAGTAACAACAACTTCTATCTCTTTAGCCTATGTGGGATAGAGTTTCAAGATAAAAGGTTGAAAAATGTATGAGCTTAAAGAAATATGTTTCATTTCCTATTTGTTGCAACGAAAAACATTGTGGTAACATTACAAGTAACCATTTTAGTTTAAAATGAGCTCCAACGTTTCCATAGAAACAAAATAGAAAGTGATTTTCAGTTATGAAAAGTCTCACTAACAGTAATCATGTATGAGATTGCTTAAATGGTTAGTTTACTTCACTTCCATTTGTTAATTTTCCCATATACGTGCACATATAAGTGATGTTTTCCGGTTAAAAGGTGTTTTAAAATATGATTTAATTTAATTTAATAGTAGAAAATTACTTTCTACATGCATAACAAATGAACGAAATATCAATATAACTGGTGCTTGAATCTTTGGAAAGCCAACCTGCTTATTCAGTTTAATGACCATTCCATACCCGGCCTCGCTTCAATACAATAATGGAATCCTGAAATCGCGTACCAAATTAAATGAAAAAAGTCAAAGAGTTCATATGACTTTTTGAATATTCTTGGGCTATCAAATTTTTTCAACCTGACAGACCTGAAATATCAAGAAACATAATACTATTCTCAACACATTTAACACACATACACTTATGGTATATAAGTAACCAATAACTTTTATCTTAAACAAATGTGGGATAGAGTGTTAGGATAAAAGGTTAGAAAATATTTTCATTAAAAAAATGGTAAAAGGGAGATAATTCAAGAGTTCTTAACATTTGATGAAAGAAAGATTTGTTACATATGGAACATCAAACTGAAGTTTAGAAGCAACTAATTTTATGTATAGAAGTTTTAGGTCATAACTTATTATTGCACTCATGATTCGGGGTTCTCACAGACTACTATAAAACCACAGAACTTACAAACAAAGAAAACAAATAAGAAATCAAAATCTATGTTTTCATTTTATATACTGGATCCTAAACGCTTGCCAATGTACGTATTGTTCTCTAGTTCCTATGTTTGTTATTAGCAATCAGTATTTTAGCCACATGTTTTATTTAAACCGAATATAGTCAGCAGATTGTTATTTGTGAAAACAAGTTTGTTTTTTTAGTATGGATCTATTATAACCCAGTATTATAACTAAAGACCTCAAAATTTAACAACCGGTGCAGACAAACCTAATGTCATCAACAGCTACCATGACACCTTAGAGATAAAGAAAGTTGATAATCCGGATCCTAAAAGCTGTCTCCCAATATCCATTAATTCTAGCAACACGCAGATCAGAAGATGGTCAGCTTGTTATTTGAAGTCGATTAAAAGCTTTCTTACACCTAGCTCACACATCCAACATATTCTATCATGTTTATAGTGACTAATAGGCCGGCTTTAATGTCACTATAAAAATATCTTAAACACGTGAAAAAAACAATTTCAAACTTGTAATTGGTGATCATTTCCAATTCCAGAAGAGATATACTAAAGTTTCCTCCAAAGGGATTAACCAGAAACTAAATTTATAAACAAATGCGTGCAGTAACGGGCATATCTAGTCTCGTTTTCTTTACAAGTAGAAGAATATTAATTGATACTGCAAAATCCAATACCATTCATTCATTCATAAGTACATTGCATCTTTTTATTGCTCCAATATGAACTGTTATTTTGAGATTCGGCTAAATGAATTACGTGTTCGATCATGTGTTTGGGCAAAGTATGTCTATATTATGATACCTGGTTTTGGCCCAAGCTTGTTAATATTACTTATGTTAACATCTAATATTAATAAGTGGCTTTGATAACGTAGTCATGTGTTTCTATTATCCTCTAAAATATGTGTTCCTTTCTACCTTGTGTAAAGTAAAAAAATTAAAAAGTTCTGTACCAAAACATGTTTTAGAGTATAAAAAAATAAATAAATAAATAAAATAAAATAAAAAATTAAGAGTTTATATGAGTTTTCGGATTCAATCATATTTTTTTCAACATGATGGATGCTAAAGAACTCGAATACATAATAGTAGTCTCAACACATTTAACACAAGTAAACTTATGATATATAAATAACCAAACCAACAACTTCTATATTCACCCTATGTGGGACAAAGTGTCAGGATAAAAGATTAAAAGTTTGGAAAATGTATGAGCTTAAAAAAAATAAGTTTTGTAATCAACTTTCGTTTGTTATTTGTAGCAAAGAAAGCTATTGTGGTAACATTTATAATTAACTAGTTTTAAAAAACCCAAGCTCTAAACTTTTTCATAGATGCCAAAAATAGAAAGTGATTTATAATTAAGAAAAGTCTCACAAACAAAAGCATGTATGAAATTGCTCAATCGGTTAGTTTAATTCACTTCCATTTGCTTTAAACTACTTTCTGACTATAGGACATATAGTTGCTTAACTTGCGTGAACAACCACCACAATATCATCATAAGAGGTTGTCGCCGGGAATTTAAAAATCCTTTGTCAGCGTGTAGCTCAGTTGGTTCCGGATAAGAAATGATACTTGTAACATACTTGGTCTTGCGGAGATTCTCGTTATAATTTGTACTCTAAACTCGGGTGTGGTCTTCTCAAAGATTTGGGAATATAGAGCATAATTTTGTATGGACCTATGGGTTTAGACATTCTTTAATATTTGAAGTGGATAGGTATCTAAACATGTAACTGGGTAGTTGTTCGTTGTCACTATCGTTGTTGCATTAGTGTACGATTATATTTGAATAATGCCGGAGACATATTTTCAAGTGCATTTAGGAGAATTCTTAAGTTTTACGAAGATTATCACTAGAAAACAAAATTCTATGAAATTCCCGTGACATTACGAGGCCCCTGATTCCCCTGCTACACGAAAATATACACATGGCACTAGATGAAAATTATATGTTTAAAAGGATGTCCTCGTTATGAATTCTCAACTGTGATAAAAATGTGTTAATTTCATAGTTAACGTTGGTTTAGATAGTTCACGTCATTTTCGTTTTTGTTAGTAAACATCTTACAGTAATCCTTTTTGCATTTTAATGAAAAGAATTAATATATACACAATATAATTCATTTTTACAATTGTATTATTTCCTTATTTACTTCTAAAATATGTTTTCCTCTCTAACCTTTGTGAGATTAAAGATTAAAATAGTTTTCACCAAAACATATTTTACGGTAAAAAAAATTGTTAAGAGTTCATATGAGTGTTCAGATGATCTACTTCCAGAAAGTTATGTATCTTAACTCTTCGGATGATGATCACCGTGAAAACATCATATTATTTTAGACACGTCAAGCTTGCATACATTATGGTGTATTAGTCATAAACAATTTTTTTCACCAACCTATGTGGGATAACATGAAAGAATAGAATGTTACAAAAGGTCACCATAAACAAAAAGTGGTAAATTATTACAGCATAAAAACGATTGTTATGTGCGTGAAAAGAAAGGGATGATTCATATATGGAACTAAAAATTCAAGTTTATAAGCATCTTTTATGGTTTTAGAGCACGAAACATAAAAGTGACAACATTATGGTCTGAAAATGAAAGATTGCAAATGTTTAAGATTTGTCTTTGTGCTTATAGTCATCAAGAGTAATGGATAAGACACATTTTGGTTGTGGTGTTAGACTATAGGTTTATATTGCACCTCATTATTGTTCTTATCAATGTTACCAGAATTTTTTTTCTTATTTTAACAAAAAAAAAAAAAAAGATATAAGCAATGCAACATACTTTTGCTTTCACATTGCTATATATCATCCCTAATTCAACCAAAAATAGACAATGCATTAACCAACAAATAAAGTGATTGTTTCTGTTTTCTTTAGAAGGTTTAAGAACAAACTCATGTACGAGCTTAGGGAAATACGTTTTGTAATCAACTTACGATTGCTATTTGTAACGACAAAACAAATTGTGGTAAAAGTGTAAGTAACAATTTTCATTTCAACTGATCTTGTAGGACCATTGAACTAACTAAATCAGTTATCTTTAATGGATACTAGAGAGATATATGTGTGAAATCTAGAGAGAGAAAGTAGAGAGATAAAGAGAGAAGCTTATATTAGATAAAACACACACAATACATACTCAAGCACCACATACAAATAAAGTGTCTTGAGGCTTATATAGTTCCTAACATATGCTCATGGGCTTTTCTTTGGGGCTCGTGGATTGGGTTAGATTACAACATAATAAACTAGATTAGTTTAACATAACTTCTAACCTATTAGCTTAGCCCAATCCACGAGCTCATTAACTATTCTATTATATATTCTACGACACATTACAAAGTTCCTAATCTAGAATGACCATCACTTCTTTATACAAATCTTTAATGCTAACAGATCTCTTAACAATTTCCACAGAATCCAAATAGGAAGTGATGTTTTCATTTAAGACAAGTTTTCACAAACAGGGATCATGTATGAGATTACATAACTGCTTAATATAGGTGCTATTTACACTACTACACAACTGGTCTTTAGCGACGGCCATTTCTGTCGGAAATTCGTCGGTAGATGTGGTTTCCGACGGATTTGTGACGAAAATAGTGTGTCGCAGAATCTATGGTCGCTAATTAGTATCTGCTAGAATTCTGTCGGAAATAGCGACAGATAATATGTGTCGGAATACTGTTGGTAACTTTTCTGTCGGAAATCAGTCGGTATTATTTCTGTCGGAAAGTCGTCAGTAATGATTCCATCAGAAATCCGTCAGTAAACTTTTGACGGTAAAGGGTCACATTTCTGTCGGAGATAGTTTTCAGAATATCATGGGAAAATGGTAAATAGCTGGACAGATTAAAGCTCACATTTAAACCCGTAAATACAAAGGATCATTGAACATTAAAAAGATATCTATTATGAAATCTCATCATTCATATTAAACATACAAGATGAAACTAGTGTATCTAATCCAAATGTTCGTAATGATATGACAATATCCAACTACTGAGGGGGGACACGGATTGTAACACTTCTTTAACATCGAGTTAATTTCGTTCATTATTCATTGCCACTCCCTGTCTCGAGCTTCCTGCAGCAATGCCCATTGCAATTCCTATATGAACCAACTTCAATGCGGGTGCACCATTCACCCCGTCACCAATCATTGCAAACACTTCACCTACATCCTTTAGCATACTTATCTCACAGAAACTTGCTTCTACTGTATTCTTGTAATCTCGTGTTCTAACCAGTACTTGAATTCTAGCAGCTCTGCAGTAGTCTTGTTATATCATGTTATAACAATTATTGTATGGGAAAATTGCATATATATACTATTAGATGTAGGTCACTTGAGGTACATATGGAAACTTGAGATGTATTACCTTTGCAAGTAGTGACCTTTTCCTAGAGTTTGAGAACACTATAAGCCCCATGGATTTCCTATCACCGTCAAATTCAAGAGTGGTAATCCTGTGCCCAGTTTTAACCAACACTTGAGAACATTATGTCACAGGATTATGAGGAAACAAGTAAAAATGATACAAAGAAGAGTGTCTTTGTGGCATACACATAAGGTCACTGGAACCTCTAGATGAACTAGAATCCAAACCAGAAGGAAGTCCCATTTTTTCAATAAGAACCTGCACAGAAACAGCCCATTGAGTTTGTTATTCGTTACAAGTTTAAATTCTAGGCCACACATATGCAGAGGCTAGGTGCCCTGGGCCACAAAAGTTTCTAATGTATACTTGCATTTTATAAAATTGTGCAGGTCTAATAAACAAAGACTATTGTATAGAAGTAATAGGTGGCAAGATGGGCGGGTGGGTAGCTGGTCAAAACTTGTAAAGAGTCATAACTTATAGATATACCTTTAGCGCCAAAGTAGCATTTGCGTCATCTTGTTCTTGAGCTTTAGTTCTTACCCACCCATTACATATAAAACAAAGGTCACTTGAAAATGCCAGTGTTGTAACAAGTCAGAGATGTGCTTTCGTAACTATAGTATGTACCTTCACATTACTTCAATTAACTAGTTGTTTATTTGGAGACTTGGTCATCAAAAGTTGTATTAATTGTAGGCTGGGTGCTTATACAAAATTAGTCAAGTTTAACTAGCTAACAACAATGCAAACAATTAAACAATAGAATCAAGAGATAGAGAAGAAAAACTGTAGAAGGATGTCAGATAGTATACACACCTCACATTGCAGTTACAGAGAACTTGGTCACTCTCGCTATTTTATGAGAACCTGCAAAATCCAAATATTTCATTAATAGCATCACAGGAAAGAAAGCTTCCTCCACAACTCTTGACTCATTGATAGGAGAAGATCAATCAGATACCGTTTATATCCTGACTCACTAAATTTATTTTTGCCTTTATTTATCAGTTAAATGATATACAGATTCATACTGGTTATAAATATGGTGAACCTGGCGAGAATTAGCGTCTGAGCTTTGATAGCGTGAAGGTGTGAGTTGGCGTACAAAGAAGCTGAATCAAGCAAATCTCAGTCTAATATATTTCCACATAATATAAAATTATACAAGAAGCAATCAAACTTAACGATAACATGTTGGACTAATGGCAAGATGGGCTTAATACTTAGGATGTGGGAAAGTTAAACATGTTGGATAATGACTTAAAACATGACGAATTAGTTGGGTTAAGATTTGTAACATAGTTTGTCCCATTTTTAATCATATAATAATAGCTAATATGTTAAATTTCCATACAAAATGACCTCAACATATGAGGTTTTGTTCGTTTTTGTTGTCAAACAAAAACCCACATTTATGATTACATCGCAAGAAGTCAAGATATATGTTAAAAAATCCATTAACAATAACTTCAACAAAACTTATAACTCAACAAACAGGACCTTAGCTGAAGCAATTCTTGAAACCACTTTTAAATGATATACAGATTCATACTGGTTATAAGATAATTGCCTAGTTTTTAAGTTATATTCCCAGCAAACACGATAACTTAGATTAGAGTTGCTATTATATACCTTGGTGTTTATATTTTGTATTTCATGTGTCTTCCCCACTTTGCCTAAATAGAGAGTAGAGCAACTTCTGTTGATCTATCAATACATATGGTCAGCGCAGAGAGGATGTGACCATTCCAGTTAACCAACTTGAGACATGGAAAAATTCGTATTTATAAGTCTGAATTTGGCTTTCTCTTTTATGTATCAACTCTTTATTGTCAAGTGAAAGCACATTCATATGTCAAATAGAAGTACATTAGAGCACTGAGTTGTTAAAGAATAACAAAAGGAATTCAGTCAAAGCAATAGTACAAAACTCGAAACAAATGTATGAAATTTTGATCAACTGACCTCATAGAACTCCAAGAAGGTAACCATAATCTTCAAGTCAACATCTTGAGGCATAACTTGTTGGAGTACATGAGGAGTTAACCATGTGACTTTCAGACTGTCAACCTCACCTGAACAGAGAGATTAATCAGTAAACTAGCATTATACGAAACTACACAGACAAATATGGCACGGTCATTGTACCTGATAATTTTATGCCTTTCACATATATAAAAGCCTTTCTTAATTTGTGTGTGCAAGAGATGTATGCCTGCCATTCAAGGCTTGACCTTGAAAATTGTTAAGACTTACTGAGATTTTTTATGTTAGACTTCGGTGTGAGTTGGCGTACAAAGAAGCTGAATTAAGGCACTAACCCATAAGCTGAACAAGGTAAGTTTATCTGCTTTTCCAAAACCAATAAGCGGATAAGCGCACTCTATAAGCTTATCAACTTGACCCTATAGACTTGACCCATAACCCAAAAAAGTGAGTTTATAAGCCAATACGCCTACTAATCAATAAGCTCATCCGAAGCTTATCAAGTAACATCAAAGTACTCATTCAATCTAGGTTATCAACTCTTAAAATAACTCAGTCAGGCATTTCGTCGATCACTTGGTCTACACATGCAATCAATCAATCAGCTAACATTATAAGCTAACCAAAAAATCAATCAGTCAGGCATTATAACATTATAAGCTAAACAACACATAAGCTAAACAACACATACGGTGCATAAGCTCAACAGTATAACAAAATTTAGGGCAAAAGTTCAACACATAAGCTAAACAACACATACAAGTGCATAAGCTCAACACATAACTTAGAGAAATTGAAAACGGTTAAACCTTAATGAAAGTAATCGGCGGACGGCGGCGGATGGCAGATAGATGGAACAGTGAAATCACGTTTTAATTGTGTATTTTAGGAGGGGATATTGAAAGTGAAGTTTTAATTGTGTATTTTTATAAGTTGTTCAAAAAAAGTGAAGTTTTAATAAGTGTGTGAATTTTATAAGTTTTTAAAAAAATTGAAAGTTTTAATTGTAATAAGTGTGTATATTTTATAAGTTTTTTTTTTTTTTTTTTTTTTTTTTTTAAATGAAGTTTTAATTGTAATAAGTTTTAAAAGGTTTTTGATAATTTTTAAGTTAAAAATAACTGGGTTGGGATTGGCTTTTTAGTATACCGGTCGAGTCAACGGTTCATCGGGTTACCAGTTCAATCGGTTGAACCGCCTGATCAAACCAGTGTTATGACAAATGAAAAAATAACCCAATTCAAGAGTTCGTAGAGAAAAACATATAAAACCGATGGGTCAAACCGGTATTATATTTCTCTAGATTTTTATGTTAACAATTAGCAAATTTAGAGAAATAGAAAACGGTTTTAACACTATTAGATTATAACTAGTACTCGTAAATTGATTTGAATTTACACCGAATAGTGTAATCCCAAAAATAGTTAAGTTAAAACACGAGTCGACATAGTTTAACATACCATATATATACATAATAAATTTTAATATTTTCGTCGGAAATCCGTCAGAAATATTATTTATATCCGACGGATTTCCGACGGAAATATTAAAAAATAAAAAATCACAAGAAATTAAAACATTTCCAACGGATTAGCGACGAATAAATATAGGTGTAGGAATGGCGTCGGAAATTCGACGGTAGATTATGTGGATTACTGACGGATTTCCGACAGCAATCGAATCTCTTGGAATTCCGTTGGAAATTACTCGGAAAAGCACAGTTGTCGCTGTTTCGTCGGAATATGGTTGGTAAATTAGCGACGGAAAAGTATCCGTCAGAAAATCTGTCACTGAAAGTCCACATTCTAGTAGTGTTATAACCCACATACACTAGAGTATATTCGTAACCAACAACATATTACTTCAACCTATGTGGGATAGAAAGTTAGACTAGAGTATATTGGAACACTAGATTGAAGTTTAAAGGCAACAAGGTTATGTGTTTGGAGCACTCACTAGTGGAAAAAGGATTTTTTGGTTCGGTTAAAAACATTTTTAGGCATGGTTTATGAACCGTCTTAAGAAATGGCGTTCCAAAAAATGAGTTTTTTTTAGTACGGTTAAAAAACCGATCACAGTTGTCTTTACCCGTTCCTTAAAATGGTTTCTTTTGAACGCTAATTTGCCTTGTTAAATGAATTTTAAGGAACGGTTGTAATTAGTCTTTTTTAAATAAATTTTAAGTTGTTCCTAAAAAAGAGTTTGTGATAAACTGATAAATACATAATCCGACAACTATGCAACACAACACAAAAAAGAAAGAGTACTCCGACCATTTCATTTTCAAAGCAACATATTACTAAATAATCCAGAAGGTCTAGCGATACAAAGAGTCATAAGCCATCAACAAACAAAAGATTAACATGAAACATCGTATGTAACTGAAAACAAACATCCTACTCGATTGAAGACAAAGACCTAACACACTTAACTAAAACCTTCAAACCAGACACTAAGAAAAACAACTAAAATACCACCAGGTGCCCACCAACAGCAGCAACTAGAGCAAAAGAATTCCTCAATTCGCCTAATTGTCATTGCAATAATCAACAAAAAACTTTTCTCCCGCACTGAGTACCCATCCGTCCAACTCATCTTGCCTCAAAGCCCTTCTAGAGTCATGAAGCTATAAACAAAATAAGATAAAACGTTCAAATTTCACATAAGCGAATGGATTCAATACAGAGTTTAATGGAAAAAAAATACAGAGTTTAATGAGAAGAATGACAATAAAAATAGTACATTATGTATAATGAGTTAAAATTGAAAGTACGTTGTGTATTTATGACTTTTACCCATTCCACAACTACAGGCGATTTAAATAACATTTATTATGTAAATCCCTAATAAGGATTTTATGAGTCTTATTTCTCGTAGAAAAGAACTGAGCTACGCGCCATTTTTACATGGACCACAACTTTCATATTTCACATATCTTCTGAGCAAATCTTAATGTGGAGCTACACTTTGATGACTGAAGAACAGTAACTATATTAAAGTATGTAAGCAATTTAAATTTAGAGTAAACAAGTTGGGCAGCCCGCGCGTTGCTGCGGGGTGATTGACATCATTTTTTTGCAACCATCTTTGGTGGTTAGTTTCTTAAAGGTTTCATTTGTTAGTCAAGTTACGGAGGAGCTTATGTTCCCTTCATTTGAACTTATCACGACGTAAAATAAAACAAATTTATGTCTATACTGTTAAGAAGTTATCATGTATTTATGGCAAACTCAAAAGGTAAAACTAGAAGGCGTAGAGGTGCACAGTTAGAAGAGTAAACTACTTTCATTTATACACAATGTAAGTAATTGTTATTTTACCTTATTCAAGAACAATTGGTTGCAAGAAGATGATAAAGAACCACCAGGTTACATATTCTTATACCAAAGTTCACATATTCTTTACATGGAAATGCAAATGAGATTATGTTAATGAGAATGATACCTTCAACACATTTAGTTGTATAACTAATTTTCCATATATATATATATATATATATATATATATATATATGGAAAAGTTAGCCTCTTTCAAAGATTTGTCAGCACCTTCAGCAATGTTGCATTGCAGATGCTTCAGCTCTATAAAGGTCTGCGGAATTGCAGACGTTGTGGCCTCCTGACCTATAATATGGCCTATATACCTGAAAAATACAGTAACTTTTAGCCTTAGATGAACTGAAAAACAACGACAAAACTAAAAAATGGCCGGAAATTTGGACTCGTAAGCAACTTTGAAACTCCTACTAAAAAGAAAGATGCATATCGATATGTAATAAGGGGCTAACAGTAGTTTTTTATGACCTATGATTCAGACACGAAATTCATCAACCGGGGTATATTGTGGTGGCCGGCTCGTATCCAAAAACTGCATTAAATTAACCTTATGACGGTTCTATCTTTATCTCTATCTTTATAGATCAACTACTTGAGAAGAAAGATATATGATAGAACGCTATGATTTACTTATAGGTGTAAAAGTACATTAGCCGAACCGGTAAAATAATACTAAAGGCTGTTAACTAAACTAATAAGTACCGCCTTTAACCCAAACAATGGTTATGAGGCAACTATGTTATAGATGGCAGAAATAAAAGTATACATGCAATTCAAGCATACCATCTTCATTTTTTACTTTGACTGCCACCTTAATCCGCCATATCAAAAAAATTTACACACATATCAAAAAAATTTATGACATGAACTTATTTTAATAGCTGAATGTTTGATAGTGATTAGTGAGGCTATCCTTTGGAATATCTTATATTCATCCAATGCCATATATATTTTCATTCTAACCTAGTCTTACATACACAACAACGATAGTGACAATCAACAACTACTATTTAAATCATCATGTTTAGATACTTATGGACTTTGAATATTCAAGGATTTCTAAACCCATAAGTCCATACTCAATACTAAATGATTCTCTATATTCCCAAATCCTTTTCACAACCACGTGCGATTTTAAAGTACATTTATTATGAGAATATCTAAGAGACCAAGGATTTTGCAAATCTTATTTCGCATTTGCAAATCTTATAAAAACACACAAGTACAAAGACTCAAAAAGGAAAGGACCCTATATGTACTAGTTGTTGGTTGGAAGCAAACTAGCACATTCACATGAATGGCTTTAGTCTTAAGTCATACGTTGCTTTTCACATGAATCAAAGTCATGCATGATATGTAATGCCGTCAAGATCACTGTTGCATGATCACACAAAAGAAAGCAACCATTTACCAAGTAATTCACACATACGCTCTAGCCAGATCTCTCCAGGTTTAGCCAGGTCTTGGCCGGACATAGCCGCCTTAGTCGGGTTTTGTTCGTACGGTGGTGGTTTAAGTATATGAGGACGTATCAGGTTAGACAAAAGTTTATATAGAAAGATATAACTTTCAAAATGTCACACATTATAAAAACTCAGTGATCGTTACTATTTCACTACGAATATAATGAGTGTATATCATACGACTAATTGTTTAAGACAATCGTCAAATGGTGTTTCACGAGTGTATATTCTATATACTTAATAAAATAAAATATGATTGAATATACCTCTATAAAAGAAAGTTGTGATCCAAAATAGTTGTGTAGTCTCTTTCTTATCCCTACAACATTTTGACATAATTAACTACTAGTAATTTTTATGTAATGTAGAAAATACTTTTACCCAAACAACTAAAAACGTAATTGTATGAATTAAGTTATCAAAGTTTATATACTAAAGGATTGCCTAGCTGCTTACTTTTCGATTTTGACATAAGTACTCATCTGATAAGCACGCTTGTCAAAAACTTTGCTTAGCTACTTGCGAACCAAAATATAAATGTCGACAAAACTTTGCTTAGCTACTTGCGAACCGAAATGTAAATGTGTAGTGATCGGCATAATGAGTTAGCTAAACAACCCATGGCCATAACAGGTATCATAATCCAAAAATATTTTTAACCTCCATGACCAAAAAACGTAATTTATTCAACGATGTATAAAATTTCTTCGCGGATGACAGGTTGTTTTTGTTCAATGCTTTAACATTTGCAATCCTTCGTGTTTCAAGTTATCCAAGATGTTCCCTCCATAATTTGTGCTCCGAAAACACAAAATTAGTTCGCTTCTTTCACCAATTGTTGATAACTGTTGCATTATATATCTCTTTCTTTTCATGTACATAATTTTTTTTACATGATATGAAAACTTTTCATCTTAACGTTTTGTCCCACATTAATTGAAGAAAGAACTTTGTTGGTTAGTTAAATAGTCCACGTGTGTTTATGTTAGAATAGTACAATCTTTTCATGTTGATTACTTTCATGAGTTGCTACAAATGCAATTTGTACAAATCACGAATGTAATCAACTAAAGAATCTTGTATGAACTTTAAGCTTTTTTTTCTACAATTCACGAACGTGATGCAAATTTGCACTTTTATTGTTTTTTTTTCATTAGCTTTCACAATTCATTTTCCTTTTTAGGGTATGTTTGACACGGAGCCGTGTGAAACTTTTTGAAACGGTGAACGGTATTTTTAGTAGTCGTTTGGCAAAAGAATGACGAGCTTTGCTATTTTTTAAAAAATGCCCATTTTTTCAATACTTTTTTAGAAAACGGTGAGTGATTGCTACTGTTCACAACTACTTATAACAAACACACCCTTAATCTGTGTGAAATCAAATATTAACATGGTCTCCAACGAAACATGTTAAAATATGAGAAAAAGTTAGGAGTTTATAAGAGTTTTCGAATATTCCAACACCCTCTCAAATTTGTCAAGCTCAGAGAGGGAGAAAAGACGATCGAAGACATATAGTAGTCTCAACACACTCAACATACATAAACGTATGGTATATAACAAACTAAAAACTTCTATCTTCGACATATGTGGGATAGAGTTTCAAGATACAAGGTTGAAAAATGTATGAACTTAAAGAAATAGTCGGAATCAACTTACGTTTCCTATTTGTAGCGACGTTGTGGCAACATTACAAGAAACCGTTTTTGTTTAAACTGACTCTAACGTTTCCATAGAGGCAAAATACAAAGTGATTTTTCATTAATGAAAAGTCACACAAAACACTAATCATGTATGAGATTGCTTAAATGGTTAGTTTACTTCACTTCCTTTGCTAATTTTCCCATATATATGCGTGCACACAAAGTGATGCTTTCCGGTTAAAAGATGTTAAAATATGATTAATTTAAGATGTCCATTGAAAAATGGTTGTCATAATAGTAGAAAATTACTTTCTACATACATAACAAATGAACGAAACACCAATATAAACCATGCTCGAATCTTTGGAAAACCAACCTGCTTATTCAGTTATTCCTTTTTAAATATTTCTTTATATATCTAAACTATGAATGTTTGTCATCTACTTGTCTATAATCCTCAAATTATAGGAATGGCAATAGGGCAGGTTCGGGGTGGGGCGGCCATCCCCATCCCCAAACACACCCCGATCCCCATTGGGGAGCCTCATTGGGGAGCGATGCTCCCCAAACCCGTCCCGTATTAATCGGGAATCTTATCGGGGTATCTTTTTTGGGTGAATTCTCGACCAAAGCCGCACATTTCATATTTATTTTATTTTTTAAAAACCGTTACCAATAACTTGATGAATTAAGAACATATTAATAATCAATCATAAACAAGCCTTATTACGGTTTCAACGATAATATTATACATAAAATAGCGATAAATTATACCGTTAAAAACTAAAACTTAAAAATATGACAGTAAATAAGTTTCTATAATCATTATTTTGCAATATTACAAAAATAAATAAACTGATTACATAAATACTAACAAAATACTATGTAGGTATAGAATACATTTGTATATGTGTATATATATTATTCTGGCGGGGCGGGGCGGGGCAAGGATTTTCCGCTCTCAACCCAAAACCCGAGTAAATTACCCGTTTAAGCCCCAAACCCGCCCCGCCTCAATTAGTTCGGGTTTCGGATTTTCTTGTCGGTTTCCGCTTTTTTTTTTCTTTTCTTTTTTTTTTTTCTTTTTTTTTTTCCATCCCTACTACTATCTAACAATCTAAAATGTTACAAGTATCGAAAAAATATGACGAAAATTACCGTTAAAACGTTAATTACGGAGTCCAATTTTGAAAATAACAAGCTCTGAAGTTATCTATTTGTGAAGCCTCGTATATTCTTGAACTATCATACAACCCATGATTGGACCAACTATAATGAGCTGGCCCTAGATTTGACCCATCAAAAGAACTGTGACCTTTATAATATGAACCTGGACCGTGGCTTAAACCCCTTTGTAAACTGTCTACATTATTTCTTGACCCTTTATGTAAAAGCGGGTTATATCTACCTATACTATAGCCTCAAAATAAATCCACGTGTGCAAGAACAGTAGGCAGCTGTTACAGTACCAACCCATACATAGCCTTTTTATTTAATTCCAAATTTCTTTCTTATAAAAACTAAAATGGTTTTTATGCTAATTTTAATTTTTTTTTTTTTCTTTTAAGATGCTTGCCTTGTTATGAGAATTATATTTAATGGTTATACAGGAGAGATTACTTGAATGATAAATGATGATGTTTAGGATTCGAATTATATTTAATGCTTATATTATACAACACACATCGATGTTAATATATAAGTAACTTGCAAGTGCCCTCTCATTCAACAACAAAACCTTGCATGTCATAGCGTGAGGTATGCGGAATAACTTTTGCTTGGTCTGAAATAAATAATTCGCTTCAGCCCGTCTGCTCCTGTTAATTGCCCCTTGTAACTTTTTCCTCCTCCTCCTCATTGTTATCATCAACTCAATCAGCAACAGTCAGCGTCTCAATCTCAAACTCCTCATCATCATCAACTGTCTTCACATCAGAAGCTAACGGAACATCTACCGAACCACGATCATTTAACAAAAGAGATCACTCATTAGGTTCAAGGATCAATTGAGGGGTTAAAAGTAGGGGTGGCAATTTCTGACCCGACACGAAACCCGACCTGAAACCGACACGAAAATTAACAGGTTCGGGTTGAGCTAAATAGATTGTGGGTCAGGTTTGGGTCGACATATCTAACCCGTTTATTAAACAGGTCAGGTTCGGGTTGGGAATAAAATAAACGGGTCGACCCGCCAACCCGTTTAATTTTTTTTCTTAATTAAAAATTATTTATATTTAATTATACTGGTTAAATGGGTTAAACGGGTCGACCCACTAACCCGTTTAACCAATTTAACTCGTGTAATGTGCTAACTTTTATATATAAACAGATTAAATGGGTCAACTCGAAACCCGTTTAACATATTCAACCCATGTAACATATTTAACCTGTCAACCTAATTATATATACGGGTTAAATGGGTCAGGTTAGGGTTAATATAGATGACCTGATGATTTAAATGGGTCAGGTTCGGGTTGGGGTTTTCTGACCCGCCAACCTGACAACCCGAACCCGCCAACCCAAACCCGACCCGAATTGCCACCCCTAGTTAAAAGCGTATCAATGAGGTTCAAAGATCAATCAAGGGTTCATAAAAGGGTTCACGAAAGGGTTCAGGTCTTATCTAAAGGGTTCATAACTCGCATGAATGCCCAAAGTTGCATCTGGGACGTCATATATAAGGTCCAAGGTTACATGTGTTTGATGTAATAATAAATTTTTAAACTTTCTATTAAGCAAGCTGCATTGCATATGTGACCTGTAACAATAAGTTATCAACTCATTGACTAATTTTGACACTACATTTATAAACCTTGTGGCCAGAGTGCAAATAAATAATCTTTCTATTTTACCGGGTCTTGATTTTGACCCGCTTTACACCCGAATCAATCCATATTTTGGTGTTTTTGTATTATAATAAAAAGAAACTTAGGATATAAGTCCATAACTAACAATGATTCGTTACTTAACCGAGCTCACTAACAGTTTTTTTCTTAAAATATTACACGTAAGTAACAATTATTTGCTAATAGTATGGTATATTAGTAACCAACAATTTTTTTCTTCAACATATGTGGGTAGAATATTAGGGAATTGATTTGCACACTCAAACTTTTTGATTGAGACACTCCACTGTGTGCATTGGATACTTGTACAAGGTTCACAGTGTGCTTTAACTGTCTGTATAGTTGAGTGCCCAATCACAAAGTTGAGTGTGCAAATCACATCCCATGATATTAGGATAGAAGGTTAAAAAAAGATCTACATAAAACAAATAGTTAACTGTTATGTAAAAGATTTTTGTGCACATTGGAAAGAAAGTGATAATGCAAGAGTTATTTAGAGTTGGTGAAAGAAAGATTTGTTACTTGGAACTTCAAATGAAATTTAGAAGCAAGTAGTTTATGTGTTTGGAGCATTCGAAACATGAAGTTAACAACATGGAACGTTAAAGTATTTTAGTATCATCATACTTGTTTTGGCCCTAGGTCGTTTAGAAAGCTCATTATGCCGATCACTAAGACTTTTTTGAGTGTTCAATGTGTAAATTATGATTCTACAGATTTAGGTTCGCAAGTAGGCAAATTTTTGGATAAAAATGCTTATAAGATGAGCACTTGTGTCAAAAAACTAAAGATAAGCAGCTAGGCAATCCTTTATGGATATACAGCTTTGATAATTTAAAAACTATTGGGCCTATACCCAATTGCTATCTTCTCTTTTTTTGTTTCTGCAAAAGGCTTAAGCCCAATAGCTGGCCCCTTTTAGCTTAATTTCTCTATGTTGTAATTCTCATCATCTACTTATAATTCTTCAACTATAGTAACATACTACCAATATTTCATTCTTATAAGGGCACGTTTGATACGATGGAATTGCAAAGAATAGAAGTGCATCAGAGAATGGAATGATAGAGAAAAAGAATCACTTTAAAAATAGAGATAACATTCCACTATTTGGTATGAGAAGAGAATGAAGTAGTTAAATGTGTTGCAGGATCGATTCTTATGTTTGTTATGAACATGGAATCAAGCCATAATCAATGTCGATGCGAATAATGACGTATGTAGATTTTTAACCATTATACATCCATCTCAACAATTATGTTTTGATAACACATTTATTAGTTTTTCTCATTTATTTTATATATTCCTATTACTTTTGAACATCTTAGTTGTTAAATTATATTATTATAATCATTGCCTTGGTATATCATCAAACACTTTGAATGTCAAAACATATACACACAGTATGAAGATGAGATTTGTTGGCGTATGTACCCTCCGGATTTAGGCCGTACAATTAAATACCTTCCGGATCTATATCAAACAGGGCGTACGCAAATGTATTTAAATGAGACAGACCAATATCCGAAGGGTTGGGAATGTCCGCATGACCTCAACCCTCCGGAGATCATGACCGTTCGGATAAACCAGTGAGTACATGAACCAAAGTACAAACAAGTACACCAAGTATATGGTAATGGAGCATAAATTAGCAAACATTAAGGAACTAAGTACAAACCAGCCTGGCACTCCATATTGAAGGCCTACAAATAGAGAAGAAACCTCCACTTAAAGGTTAACTAATTCTCTCACTCTCTAACTTCATATATACTTTCTTTCTCTAAGAACACATACTTACTCTCACGCCGGAGGTTGGTCCAGGGATACATTCCCGGGGCGAGACTAATGGACGTACCTGTTTTGCAGATATCCGAAGTAGCCAACTACCAACAAGGATCACCCCGAATCCGAAGGACCAATCCAGAGTCCGAAGGATTCATCTCGCTTGTCTGGAGTAGAAGCAAAGTTTTACTTCAACAAATTGGCGCCATCCGTGGGACTCGTCATTCACTCTACCCGAACTTAGAAATGACAGGTCCTACTCCTACAACACCTGAAGGAAGTGGGAAAGACTCAGAAGTAATTCCCAACAGCATAGAACAAATCCAGAACCACCTCACCGCCTTGAAAGCTCTAATCCAACAACACAATGCCACGGGGGTAACACCGATTAAGCCTATCCAGCTCGACTTCGAAGACGAAGAACCCACCGGAGGTCAGAAAGTAGAAGAAGAAACGACGGACGACCTTTCCAAGCCTTTCAAAGCAGCGTCCAAGAGTCCATTCACCCGAAGGATAATTGATTTTTCCGGACCTAAAAACGCGAAATATCTGATGCCTTCCCACATAAAGTTATACGATGGATCCACAGACCCAGACGATCACGTCACAAGATTCGAAGGAGCTGCCAACCAGGGTGCTTGGCCCATGCCCATATGGTGTATGATGTTTCAGCAAACTTTGGACGATGCAGCCAGAGGATGGTTCGATAGCCTCCCACGGGGAAGTATCGACAATTGGGATACCCTGTGTGAACAGTTCGTGCTAAGGTTTGCTCTCCGCAAAAAGTGTGGAAGAGACCCCATGGAAATAACTAAGATTGTCCGGAGGGCTAATGAAGCTCTCTCAGAATTCAAGGAACGATGGACAGATGAAGCTAGCCGTATTTCAGGGGTTCCGGAGGTAATGCAAATATCCTCTTTCATGGATGGGTGTAAATGCCCGGAACTAGCAAAGAGATTTTCTGAAAAAATTCCCCGGACAGTAACCGAGATGATGATGAGGGTGGATGACTTCATCCGTTCCGAAAGAGCATATCGGTTGACGGAAGTACCAAGGGGTGAACGGACAGATAACTACAGAAAAGATTATCATCCTAACCCCGTATAACCGAAACGATCAGAACACGCAACGATCTTCCTTCAGAGGGAATCACAGGAGAGATATTCGTCGAGAGGAATTCAGACCCTGGCGGAATGGCCATTATGCACCCTATGGCCAAATAAGAAACGAAAACCCTAACAGAAATGACTACAGAGCGGACTACCGCCGTAATGATGGAAACTGGAGGGATGTCAAGCCCTTGGACTTAAATGTGCTCACCAAAGCTCCCAAAGAAACTCTCGCAACTGAACACCATCTTAGACTTCTGGCGCCACCCCCGTTGAGAGGACGACCTGCCAGAGAAAACATGGATAAGTACTGCGACTACCATGGAGAAAAAGGTCACCTCACCAACGACTGTCACAATTTAAAAGAACAACTTAAAAAAGCTATGCAAACAGGCAAGCTGGACCACTTAATCAGGGATATCCGGCAAAGAGAGAGGGTACCTCCAAGGAATAATAACAACACCAACCAAGGTCGAATCATCAATATGATCCGATATCCGGAGAGAAAAAATAAACGAAAAATCATGGATCAAGAAGAAGAATGGATGAATACTCCTATAAGTTTCCCTCCAATACTTCCCGGAGATGCTTCCGAAGAACCGCTAATAATTGAAGCAGAGATCGAGGGATTGATACGTGGGAATCGCAATAGGCTTTACCTCTCGAGGGATCTCGAGAAGCTTACAACCCCCACCAGGCAGTGTACCTGATCGTTGTAGTATAGTATAGTGACAAGTACCGGGGGATTGATCGTTCAGCTTAGGAATAGTGTCGCTAGGACTAGAAAACCTAAATACTAGTTCTAAAGGTGAGGGATGATTATTTTTGTGTTTTTATATTTTATGGAAAGCAAATTAAAATCTCGGGTTTGAAGGATTTGGGTGGAATTAGTTGCTAATCAACTAACCCAATACTAAGATGCAATCAAAATAAAATACTAAAAATGAAAATAAACTAATTTATACTAAGGTTGTGAGCAGTAATTGGAGAAAATGTGTTTGCTTAGATTTCACTACTCCCTAGATATCTTTTACACGTTAATTACTTGTTATAATTGCATGGATGACGGGTCGTATTCCTTAATACCATTCATGGGGTGGCACACATAACTCCCCAATTCTATGAGCTCTTATCTCCTCCTACACCATGCCCAGCACAACTATAGGGATTGTAAACAGTGGCTCATGCATTAAATACAACCAATAAAGACCTAGTGCGCGTTGGTTCATGTTTCTTAAGACGTTCAAGCATGTTACCAATTGGAGATCTTCCAGTTTTCTTAAGCCTAACATATAAATCATTCATCCAAGACAAGAATAAACAAGTAATCAACACATAATCAATATCTAGGTTTCATTAGATCTAAGCAAACACAAGATAGATCTAGCCTAGCATGATGGAATTAAGACAAGAACAAGATATAGACAACCAACACATAGACATATTGATTGAATTAGAAGAACACTTATCTTGATTAATCATGCAAGGTATCAAGGGGTTGGAACCTTTAAAAAACCTGTAAAGTTACACCAAAATCGTACTTAGGGTTTCTCCCAAAACTTCTCTCTTTAAATGTGAAAAATTAGAAAACTATATATAGAAAAAGGGGTCTGACGGCGTCAAGACCAATTAGGTGACGCCGTCACCTCGCCGCCAAAACAATCCTCGGACTGCCTAGATCTACATTTGACGCCGTCAAGAACAATTCATTTCCAGGCCGTCATGACTTTTACTCTTGACGCCCTTCCTTCATGACGCCGTCAAAACTCTTCTGGGTCGTCATGGAATTTTACTCTTGACGCCGTCAGGGAACTACTCTTGACACCGTCATGCACTGTTCCCAGCATGGAAAATTAAGACTTTGGCGTTTTCTTCACTTTTATGCTCCAAAAACGTCCAAATTGCTTCCTTTTCCAGATTTCACTCCCAAAGTACCTAAAATCACAAAAGGAACGATTTAGGGCAATATTTGATTAAATAAATTCGGATTCGGGCTTAAATGACCCCCTAAAAACGGATCATTTTTCGCCTCATCATATACCCTTACACTTGAGATTTGCTTGTCCTCAAGCAAATGCGCTTTTATTCTACTCAAAATACAAGTTAGGGGTCATTTAACACTAATATAAAAGTAATTACAAGAAATAATCGTTCCACTAAAGACCAGTAGACAAGCACGGAGGTCATACACAAGCACCTCACAAATAGTGTTTAGATACTCACATCTCTCGGGTGTAATAAAGTGTAAATTACAATATGGAAACGGAAGATATCTCTCACTACTTGTCATAGCAAAATAGATTACCATAGGCTTGGGAAAGGATCAAACCTCCACCACATGGCGTAAGCACCTAGGATAAACTATCAAAGAGGTCTTTTAAAGGGTTGTAACGTTAGGTGTAGGGATATGAAATACACGGTTTTGTTGGATAAAGGAAGTTTTACTGGTGGCGAGTTAACACTCTTGGTCAATTACATGTACAATGTGGCGTTGCTAAGCCAAGACTAGACTCGACTTAAGCTAATAAATAAAAAATAACAAAAACATAAAATGAACATAGAATGAAACGGGATGGTAGTCCGTATGTTTTTTCTCTTTTTTTTATTTATTTTTTTTTTTTATTTTTTTTTTTGCATACACTCTTACCCTACCATCTAAAATAATACATCATAGGGATTGAACATTTCCCTTACACTTGAATCTTTACATACTTTACAATTAACTAATCTAGTGACTCGAATTAAGAAAATTAAAACACTTGGAGCACTTTTAAGATTATCGTACATATGGGGGTAATAAGTGATGTTCTTCCCCATTACTTCATAAAATAAGTACTTACCCATGAGTCCCAATCGTCCCAAAACAAAATGTACAAGGATATGACTCGACTTAGCAACCATGTAATCAATTAGAAAGTTAACTTAGGGTTTAACAAATAACAATAATGCACTAAAAATGAGCGCATGCACGGAAGGCTAAGGCGATTTGGGTGTACATTTAAGTGGGGTGTAACAAATTCTTTCTTTAAGTAAAATGCTTAAAGTTAGAAACGAAAAGATAGGCTCAGAGGGTTGTACTAGGGGTTTCGTTTACTAAAAATGAGTACAACGCTAAGGGTGTGGGAAGAATTAGTTGACTTAACTAGCCAAGTAATATGACTTAAATGGTCAAGTAATTATAATACGGGTTTAACACAAGGGTAATCCTAATGCCTCTTATCATGTAGTAAATCCTACCACACGAATGTAGTCTCACTAGCGGTCTCGGGATGCATCACTAACGCAAGTTCTAGAATCTAAATGCTACCGGTACACTCATAAGCACTAATAATGAATGCTTTTCCTATCAAATCTAAAGGCGAACCCCACATATTTGGGTGGAAAATTTTTTCTGAATATACGGTTTTGTGCTAGTCATACAATCTCCTATCCATGAGACGCTTGCTATGGCTAAAGTTTCACTCCTAAATGTTGTAAAAAATTTTAAATTTGGCGCTAAAATTGCACTAACAAGTATTTCTCATAGTTTTATTACACATCTACTATTAAACAAAACAAACTCAAGCGAAAGTGCATATGTAAGGTATCATCTTTTTACCCTCCCCTTACACTTAAGATGAACATTGTCCCCAATGTTCAAGTAAAGAATGTAAAAGTGAAAAAGTAAAGAGAATGAAATCAAATACTCCCCTGATTCGCTCAGTATGGATAATAGGATGGCCAGGTTAAATCTTCCTCCAAGAAAATGAACAATTAAAGCTTCCCTTCCAGAGTATAAATCATCTTCTTGTCATACATAACCTGTAAAACCTGACAAAATAGACAAGACAACCTCGCGTAAAATCGGCGGCATCCTATATAAGTTATTAAATCCTAGAAAACAAGATAAGATATAATGCTTGTGGAATGAAGTTTGCAGATCTCCTGGAGATTATAAAACTTAATAATTCACAAAAAACCATAAGACTCCGTTAGAAAAACAAAACCGGTAAAATTTCCAGAGTTTTACTCCTGACGCCGTCAAGAGTAAACTCCTGACGCTGTCAGAATTGACCTGCAGAAATTCTTATGTTAAGTTTCTGGAAAATTTCTGGAAAAACTTGGTCCTACTTCCAGGAAAATCCTGCAAAACTTCATTATGACTCAATACAAGCATTTGACTCTAACAAGTACAAATATACATGTTCATTTAATATTGTGGAGAATCATGATCGGTTTGTTTCTTAAAAACATATTTGGGGTTTCCCTTTACACTTATCTTTTGCAAAAAAATACCTTTAGGTGGAGTTAAGACTAGACCAAAACAACAAAGTAAAGTATTTCCACTATTTAGTTGAGAAACATGATCTACCAACAATAAAAATTAAGCATGCATACGGTAGCAAATAACAAACAAACAAATAAAATCACACAAAACATGGGTTGCCTCCCAAGAAGCGCTTTTCTTTATTTACGAGTCTTGTAGCTAGACTCAAGGTCATGGGTTACTACGTGACTTCATCATTGGTTCCATTCTCTAGGTTGTCTTCTGAACCAGTTTTGTATTCCGGACCTAGTTGTAAGCATTCTTTATAGAAACCAAGCATCCTATTCTTTACATATTCTACTCCTCTACGTCTATCCTCCTCATTCCTATAATAAGCCGCTTGCTTGTGTTCTTTTTCGAGATTGGAAAGAAGGCGGTATTGCTCAATCTTGTAGGGCATTTGATAGGCAACCTCATCATTCTCTTCCTTAAATCTAACTATCCCTAAAGTCGGATCATAACTCATCCTAGTGGCCTCAACAAATGGTTTTCCGAATATTATTTGGCTTAGGCAAGCATCAATCATCGGACGAGTGTCCTCAACTATCATAAAATCGATCTCATAAGTGAGATTCCCTATAATCACATGCAGTCCCTTCACTCTTCCTGCAAAATTACTTATCAGATTCTTACCGGGCATCATCCTAAAATCAAGTTGCTTCTTCATCACCCAATTGTAATAAGTCCTAGTCATGATGTTAACGGGGGATCTAGGGTCGATGTAAGCTTTCCATATATGCATGTGTCCGATATTGCATGGGATGTTAATGTTAGAGGGGTCTCCTATTTTGATAAGGGGTGTGCCGAAGATATATGGTCTCTCGGGACTATCGAATAAATCCTTATGGTACTCCCGTTCTTCCTCGGTGGGCAACTTATCAAAGTATTTTTCTATAGGCTCTACCTCCCCTAATTCCTCTTCCTTGTTATTCTCAACTTCCCTACTCTCATCCTTAATCTTGGCTTCTACTCTAACTTCATCCTTGTCACTCCTCTCTATCTCCTTATCTATCGACTTAATGGTGACAACATTGACAAAGTGGACATGTTTGGATGATGAGGGGTCCTTAATTTGGATTCCACTATTGGTTTCCCTAGTGTCCTTCCTAGGTGTGATTAACGCTTGGTTGTTGAGGGCTTTCAACAAGTTGTCAATCTTGTTGGTCATCTCCGTTTGTTGTTGGTTGAATTCGGTTTCAAACCTAGCTATGCGAGCTTCTTGAGATGCCATGAACTTTGACATCAATCCTTCAAGATTGTTGGTACTACCATAGTTGTTAGAAGGATTGTTGTTGAAAGTACGGTTGGATGTTGGACCGTTTGGTTGGTAACGATTAGGCGGATTGGAAAAATTTGGTTGATTTTGTTTCCACCTAAGGTTTGGGTGATTTTTCCATGAGGGGTTGTATGAATCACCGTAAGTGTTTGGCTCGGGCTTGAAAGTGTACCACTTATCTCCCGCTTCGTTGGTACACGTGGATGCGTAGTCCGCAAAAGCTGTTCCGGGGAGTTCCACACAATCACGAGTGTCGTGGGGACCACTACATAATTCGCATGAAGAAGTGATTTTGTTCACTTGGCTTGAAGGCTTAGGAGCTTCGTAAGATTTCATGAGAAACTTGACTTGGTCCTCAAGTTCCATGATCCTACGGTCGGGAGTGCTAGAGTTGTTCGAAGGCAAAGATATTGCCTTGACCATTTTGTTCAAATCACGGGGATCATTCCAACTTTCGTTGTCATAGAGAGCAAGATCTTTTATGAGTTCCGATGATTGTTCCGCACTTAGATCACGTAGCTTACCACCGGCCGATTGGTCAATGGCTCGCCTCGTGGAGATGTCGATATGGTCATAAAAGATTTGGACTTGGAGCCAAAGATCTATGCCATGATGAGGGACTTTTTGGAGTAAGTCCTTGAAACGAGTCCATGCTTCATAAAGAGATTCATTTTGACGTTGTTGGAACATCAAGATGCCATTCCTAAGCTTAGTAGTTCTCCCCGGTGGGAAAAATTGAGCAAGGAAACGAGTGGTGAGATCATCCCATGTGGTGATGGATCCCGCGGGTAAACGCTCAAGCCATTGACTAGCTTGATCCCGTAGAGAGAATTGGAATAGGTGTAATCGGGTTGTCTCTCTAGTTTCAACATCTAGGTCTATGGAGTCCACGATTATGAGGAAGTCCTTTAGATGTTGGTTTGGATCTTCGGAACGAAGTCCATGGAATGCACATCCGCTTTGCACCAACCGGATGGTGTCGGATCGCAAGGGGGGCACATTGGCTCCGGTGAGCTCAATGGTGTTTCGGTAGCCTTGATGGCTAGGTCGGGAATACTCTCCTAAGGTTCGGGGCCTAAGGGGTTCTTGTAGAGATCGAAATATTATGATGATTCATGTGGTTTCGGGTGGTCTTGGATTGTGGAAGATTAAGGTATCCATGATAAGAGTTTTAGAGAGAGAGAGTTGAGAGAGTGGGAACTCTAGAGAGAGAAAGTGAAAGTGAAAGAAAAAGAAATTGAATGATTAGAAGTTCCAACCCTCTCCACATGTGGAGAGGGGTATTTATAGTTTCCTACAAAATGCCCACACCCGGGCTGTGGATCAGGCATACAGTGGGTAAAGACCCGTCCTTCTTCCACGGTGTTACTTAAACTAAACTAATATCTAACTAACTAATAAACAAACTAAGAGCTATCTTAATGCTTTTACAATAATCAGGTGACCGAGACTTTTACAGGAATATTTGTATTCCTAACAATCTCCCCCTAAGCGAGGTCACCTTTGAAATTAAGATATTTGGTCTTTAAGCATTCTTTAGTCTTTGTAGCTCGTAGGATCTGATTCTTCTCTTTTCAGCACACTTTGTACATCCAGCAATGAACTTGTGATTTGAGTTCCTTTGTGATGTGTGATCTTTGAGCTTCTTTGAGATCATCAGCCAAAGTAAATCTCCAAGCTCATCCATAGTTGTATTGCCTTCATGTGATGTAGTGACTAAGGACCATCATGCTCACACCCTTCTGTATCTGGAGACGTTGCATTGGAGTCTGTGGATTAGGAGACCTTTTTATCAGAGTTGCGGAAACGTTGTTAGTAGTCTCTCAACATTTGTTGTAGCAAGTCTCTCATCTTCATTGATAGTGTAGAGGATGTGTGAACATGAGGTATGGATTGACCCGATTCAGCTGGAAACTAGAGCCATCAACGCCATCTTTATATGTGTCCCTGAAATGAAACAGTTAGCAATAAAGATAGAGAACGAATATGGCTTTGTCATTCGTTCTGCGAGGACATACTACCCTCCGGTTTTGTGAAAACCGACCTGTGATCAGGTAGAGTCTCTTTTAAAGAGGACTCTCCTTGACAGGAATTTCCATCTTGTAGTAATGAATTTTCCAAAGAATCCACTTTGGAATTTTCATACTTAGCATGTTCTCATACCGGAACGTCTCAAAGCAGACAGCACGATAGAGTGAATCAGTGAATTGATATTCACGGATTGATGAGAAATTGATTAATAGAAATCACTCGCGTGTCATATGATAAACATTTTTGAGACACGACGAGAGTTTTATACTTTGAATCACATTTCCATCAAAAATACTTTTGTTTGAAAGATATTACACAATCAATGTGCTCGAGAAATTAGTTTGTGAGCACATTGAAAGGTTTTAGCAAAAGTATCCGTCAATCCATATCCTGGAACAAGTTTGATTCAATGTTGAATCGCACCATTGTTGCTTTCCAGTTGTCACTTGATCATTGATCCAAGATGGATCTCACATGTCACCTACCAAGAGCTTGAGTGATGTTCGCTCTAGAAGGATTTCCATCTTCATTGTGAATATTTTCATATCACTCGGATGTTCTGGCAATACCACAAGGATAATGCGTAGGACTCTAAATATTTTATCTTATTTTCCACATTGTGTGAAACAATAAGCATATTTGGAATGTGTCCTAACGAGATTTATGGATGATCTCTTGGCTCTAGACTCAATAGTGCGTTTTGATCCGCTCCTGGAGACTGGGGAGGCGTCTCCTGTTTTAGGTATCAACATAGCTCGCAATGAGCGGTCGATACATTGCACAGGGTTCCCCGTGAGATTGAAACAAGCTCTTTTAAGAGAACTTGAGTGGTTGTGAAGTTTAGTGCAGTGCGTCACTGGGTCCATGACGTCTTGTCTTCAGTACCGGTGTTACCTTAGTAACCGCCAGTAGATTATGAATTGAACCCGGTTTCTGCCCTAAGGTTGAATATATGGAGGGCTATTTCTTTTCACCCTTTCTCATTATATTTCTTTTTCATTCTTCAACCCCTTCAGTGCTTACCGAGACTTCACCACTAGAACCTTGTTGGGTTTGTTCCAGTCCTAGCTCTATCTCAGTCCGCACTCTTCCCTTTCTCACTTTACTCCTTTTTTCATAATCATTCCTAAGGACTTCTAATCTATCTATGGATAGTCCCTGGGAAGATCCTTCCGGTTCTGGTGGATCATGGGAATTCATACCTAACCTTAACCAACCTTATAACTCCATACATAAAGATAAATGGTCGGTCTTTGGTATAACTTCCACAAACGCCGTTTGCTCCCCCTCAATATGTGCATCGATATTCGAAAGTGTTTAGCACATATGCGGGAGCCTTTTATTGAGTCTTAAAGATCACATTTGATTATCAGATTTCATATTTAAATCACATTCTCTCCCCCGATCAAAAATTTCAAATCTTTCGAGATTTTTGATCTCAATAGATTTAAATGATTTAGAAAGTGTTTTGGGAGGGAAATGCGGTCAATTTTAATATCTTCTGATAAAAAGGAACTTTTTCTTGCTCCCCCTCAAACTATGAGGGAGGTTGTTATGTGTCAGATTTGACGAGTTATCAAAATATTCGAAGTTTTTACGAAAACTCTTTGAAAATTTACACATTCTGACACATAACCATCACAAATCTTTTCGTTGCACTGTTTTATGTACGAAGTGTGGGGAGTTTTGATGATACATAAAATTTTGAGAAATCACTCTCCCCCTCAATCAATGACGGATGTTAAAGCTGAAATATTTTCAGAAAATGTAAAAGTCATTGATTGAGTGAAAATTTTATCAACCTTTTGAGTTCAATTTGATTTTCAGTCAAAATCTCATGGTACCACCAAGTTTTACACAAATACTTTCCGGAAAAATCATAGAAGGGAAAGTATTTGGCAATAAAAAGAAGACTTCTCTTCTTTATTAAGAAATAATGCACTGAACCGTACATTAGATCGAGGGTGCATGAATATAAAGTAATTCACGCTCGGATGAACGGCACCCTTTGTTAGGAACAACCGTCTTTTTGGCGACGTGTTTTCCTTAATTTTGAAAACCGGGTTGCTATCTGAAGTAATAGCAAGCCATATTTTTGAAGTGCGGGTTGTAGCCAGAGATGACTACAAGCCATAATTTTGAAGTCCGGGTTGTAGCCTGAAATGACTACAAGCCATAGTTTTGAAGAATGTTTTGAGAGACGACATGTTTTAGAAAAAAACTTTATTTGAAACCGAAAAACTCTTGCTCAAGCATATGTATGATTCCGTGTCATTATTGAATGACATTTCTAGAAACGTACATAATATTGATTACACAAGAGACATGTCGTGAGAAGAATATTTTTGTATTTTATATGATTTTTCAGATTTTTATGGTTTTTATAGGTTTTATATTTTTCTATTTACTTTTTGGTTTTTAAAATATGTACAAAGGATATTAACCAAAATCATTACTCCTCAGCTTCCAGACTTTTCTCCGCTTCCATCATTTGACATGCTGAAGAGTAACGTGAGCACATTTGACCAGGGAATAATTCAGGCATTACACTCTCCCCTAATTAGTGCTCTCCCTCAATCCTGACAACCTTTCCGATGAACACCACAATAGAAGGAAGACTTAGGATGAACACCCATAATATGAAGAGGTCATTTGATAACCAAATACATGCCGTCTTTAGTCTTCTACTCACATAGCGGAGAATGTAGAGAAGACAGTAGACACGACCTACTTCAAGATTGCCCAATATGGAGGAACAGAATACCAACCATCTTCATCTCACCAAATGCCTTCCAGTAACCTTACATATAACCCATCAGCCCGCAGCGCACACATGAGACGATAACACCCAACCGAGAATAAAGAATAGACTGACGACTCGACCTTCTTCAGTCTTTAGTATAACACCAAAGTAACAAGTTGAACCACCGATCATCTATAGAATGTATCCATCCTTGGATATTAAGCCCTGATCACGTAGACCTGTTGTGCGTCCTTGATGTACACATTCTCTCTCCCCTGATGGTTACGATTAATCATACCATGACGTAACAGTGAAACGTTAATACCAAGGTGACAAGTTGAACCACTGATCATCTCTGCGGCTTTTCAACACCGGAGTACACGATTAAGCCCGATCACGTGAACCTTTTGTGCGTCCTTGGTGTACACATTTCTCTCCCCCATGATGGTTACGATTAATCGGAATCATCATCATTATGTGTACATATAGCCTGATGACGTATACATGAAGCATTGACTAGAAACCCTTTGTTACTGATTGAATTAGCCCGTGAGACTATGACGATTAGCATTCCATGACCATGTTCTTCAACACCTTGATAGAGAGGAAGAAGTAGTGTTGGAGAACCATGGTTTGCACGACTCCTGAACTGACGTATTCAGGAGTCGTATGACCATTTCTCAATCATCATCCAACATGTAGATTAATATTCACCCTTTCCCCCCCTCAAAAATTGCATATGCCAGCCAACTGCAATTTTTGATGATTGAACTAGTGAATATGAATACCATCAACGGTAGGAAGCTCCACTTGACGGTTCTTGAGGACTGACATGTTGTTTATTCACCCTTTCCCCCCCTCAAAAATTGCATATGCCTGTCGAATGCAAGCTTTGGATGAATAAGTGAATAATAGAATACTCCAATATGCGCCGATCCACTTGAAAACAGAATAAGCACGGAAAGAGCATGAACTTGTTGATGAGAATGGCCATAAATAAGAAGATTCCTCTTCTTTTGAAGATAAAGTGCACTGAATCGTACACCTTTCTTTTCATTGATGAGCGGGGCCTGAAGTGTTGTCAGCAGACACCATAGTGATAACATTGAAGACCGAGGCTTGAACTGATTTGTTCAAACGTCATAATGATGAAGTGCGAGGCCTGAACTGACATGAACAGACGTCATTTCTCTCTTTTCTTCTACTCTCTTGCTAACTCGTTACCAACCCCATTATCATTCTGTCGGATATATGTCGTGACTACTGATGGAGTGAAACCCAATATGATGAACTTGAGACCGAAGTAATATGACCCGAATTTGTGACTTAAACTTGTACTAATGCGAGACAAAGAGCGGTGTAGAGACTTCGTGCAACATCGAATCCCTAAGAAGTCTATACTCTTCAACCAACCAACCATCAAGTATAAGATGTACATCACCTCTTGGATATCCACAACTTCGTGTGACACTGAGCACTACAACGTGACTCCTTAAAGTGATAGTTATTTTGCAATAGAGAGAAAGAAAAAAATAACTAGATATCCAAGTCCTTGTCGTTGTATTGAAAGCTCGAACAAGGATCTCGAAGAATCTTCATCCAACCTCCCCGATATCTTCAGATACTAAGTACACGCACCCATGAAATCTCACTTCAGCCTCAAATAAATAATACCGAACTAACCCCGTAGACACATTTTGTCAATTCAATGCCTCAATCCAGCCATTTGTGATGTTATGACTGAACTTTGATAATGGTTTTAACCCGACCATGGTCAAGAGCACATAGCCCATCATCACGGGATTTTACAAATCTATAGTTTAAACCGAGAAATAAGTTCTTTCGCGGGATTTTACAAAACCAAGAAGAAACCGTGAGACAGTAACAGGTTGAATGTGGCATGACTGATTTGGTTATGGCAAACGTCAGTTTGGGTTAAGAATATCATGTGAGAATTACAGATCACATCACAATTTTAAAGTCTTTGTCCAATTAACCAACCTCGAACACAAACAATTTTGACCACATGATGAAGGAACCCGATATACCAATCTTGAAAATGAAGTAGAATTACTCAAAATTGTTACCTAAGCTTGCATTGTTGTTGGAAGAACGGTGTAGAGAATTTGTGAACCATGCAAATCTCTAAGTACTCAATACTATCTTGACAAAGTATGAGACAATCATCACCTCTTGCGATTATCCACAACGTCATCTACGTGTGACACTGAGTACAATAACGTAACTCCTTTAAGTGATAGTTAACCAGGTCTTCAACCATCCACCCCGACTTCTAGAAACTAGATAACCCAAGTCTTCAACTTACATCATATGCGCGAGCAAGTTATCATTGAAATCCTGCATCCAACCATCCCCGATTTCAAGATAAAATAGGTATACTCTTTCGTGAAATCCAACTTCACCCTCAAGCAAGGGATACCAAATTAGCTTCGTGATCATTTTGTGCGGTTGAGCAATCAAAGTGAGAAGAAACATGCGCAAATTCTTAGGAGTGCCCATGACTCATAGTCAGACCAATCAAACATAGCTGTCTGACCCAGCTGCTTGAATGTCATCCGAAACAGTCGACATCTCAATATCTTCAAACGGGATTTTACAACTTAAGTGACTTAAACCGAGAAATGTTTCTTTCTAGGGATTTTACTAAAGTCAACAAAAGAAACCGGAAGATATATTCAGCAAGTTAAACTAAGAGAGAGATACCGGACGAGTCACAATTCGCACTAAGTGTCAAGTCGTGACAAGTCAAGTTACAATATATCAAATTGAGATTAGTCAAGTCGTAAGGATTAACTCACAACGTCAGATAACAATTTGATAAATCGAAACGACTTAAGTTACAACAATTCACCAATTGCAAAATGATTAACCAATCACACGAATCTCATCACTTAGTAACTTGCCAATAAGTTAGAGATAGTCGCTAAAGAGTGAGCAAACCTCTAGAGACTGACCCACTGAATCCTGAATTGTTGAAACCGGAACTGCAAACATTCACACTACAGGAGACGAAATCGCTAGGAAACTTGCGCAAATTCTCCCCCTCAAAAAGGACATGCAATGACCTTTTTGCCAAAAACTGAAAGTCTGTGATAGTTGTGAATTTTACATGTGCAACACAGATACATGGAAGGAGACACATAAACCTACTGCAAAGAAGATGGTGATAAAGACATGCTTGTAGTAACACCTTGCTGGACTCCTCATCAATGATTTAGCAGATTAATGATTCATTGAAGTTCGGAATATGCTAGACCACTGGATGAAATGTGCTTAACTATAGAGTGAGTAACGGGTTAAAGCACGTCTCTAAACAAATCACCTCCTGTCTTTAAGTCTGACCATCTCTTGAGAAGTTCTTGTACTACAATCCCATTAGAAGCTTGAGAAACAACAATCTCTTGATGAAGCATGATAAAGGACAAGTTAGTGACTTATACTTGCACTAAAATCGTGATTTAGAACCTATATTGAGCACAACAACGTAACTCCTTTAAATATAGGTAGTGATATATACCCAACCTTCCATCCTTAATTGTATATATCCACTTCTTGAACATCCAAGTCTAATCACCTTAAATACACTCGAGCAAGGGTCACCAAACATCATGCGTCCATCCACCCCGAGATGTTTGTGACACTAAGTAAACCAACCCGTGAATTAACACACCAACCAAGTCACCGTAATTTCCCAATTACTGCTGTTCTCGAAGCAC
Organism: Artemisia argyi; assembly: GCA_030686995.1. Lineage (NCBI taxonomy): Eukaryota > Viridiplantae > Streptophyta > Magnoliopsida > Asterales > Asteraceae > Artemisia > Artemisia argyi. The sequence continues at coordinate 12,268,440 of CM060682.1, read as the reverse complement.
AAACTTATCCCGAAGATAATAGTCAGATCCCGTAAGTTTTAATATGTCAAAAACCAAGTCCAGCCTCTCGAATCTTTCGCGGGATTTACAAAAAACATCAAGAGTAACCACGAAATAAACAAGAATCTAAGGATGAGATGCAATACTAATCTTCAAAACTTAAGTCAACGAAGTTAAGTATCAACTTGATCAAATTGCAGCAAGTCAAGTCGCAGTTTGAAAAATCGCAACAAGTCAAATTGCAGACAACCAAATTGCAATACGTCAAATCGCAAGCGTTAACTCGCAATGTCAAATCGCAATTGGTCAAATTGCAATCAGTCAAGTCGTAACAAATCAAAACGCGATTTGACGAACCGCAATTAATCAAATCGCAAGTTGTCAACTGTAACTCATGTCGCAAAAATTAAATTGCAGGCTCACTCAAATCATAGGCATCCACAATGCTGACAAACTTAAACACTCTGTAATCACGTCGACATATATACATACCCCAAATACAAGCTGTGACGTGTGTAACCCCGTGAAGTTTGTAATACCAAAATACCACCTCTTTTAGTCAAATAATGTACCAAATAAACAAACTCAATCCAAATTGTGCACAAGCCTAGTCCAAGCGTGTGATAAAACATTTTGGATAAAACTTATATTCAGCCCATGAAATGACCCGAGCCATTCATCCAAATCCAATACCCGATACAAACACAACACTTATAATCATCTTACCCTAATAATTCTCACATTACCAAACCCTAATCACAAACTTCAAACAACCCATCCATATAATAAAACTTTGTAGCTGATTTAACATATTTTAACACAAAAGATCGGCTAAGCCAAATAGCCAATTCTCACGTATTATCATAAGAGTTGTATAGCCAATTTCAGCCCAATAATGTAGCCATGATGAGAATTGGATCATAAGTCTAAGATTGAACCCACTAAATTCCCACAACTTAGATGAGAGTTGGATCATAAAATATTGACAAACATCATTCCAACGAATACAACCCTGGCCCAAAAAAAAGAAAAAGATAATCATACCCGATCCATTCACATCACCCAAAATGCACGGTTATAAGAGACTTAGTAAATCCTAATCTCATTTCATTTAACCCTAATCACATCTAAAAAAATGCGCAGTCAAAGTCTCTCTCACCCATAAACACGCAGCCACACAAAAATTAGATCTGGGAAAAAAAAATCTGCCCCTTTTGATACCCTTCACAAACTGATTTTCAATAGAAACCCATATAGCAAAAGAATCGTTCCTTGTTAAGATTAAGTCCGACCACAAACACAAACGCCCAGCTTAACTGTGACCTATTCTTCTTTCGTGCCATGATTGTCAAAACAAGAAGGTGTATGAGATGCTTCAATATCTATATACAAGGTCACGGGTAGGTTTATTGTTTTGTTTCTGTTTTTGTGACCGAACGAAGAAAAGTAGATAACGTGATTGTTATCATACTTATCTTGTAGTTTCGAAAATTAAATGGGAAGTGTAATCATCGAATAAAAACAAATCAGTGATGATTGATGTTTCGTGAGAACCTTTAATGGTTTTGATATAACTTTGAATATCACGACATAATTTTGAGATTTGTTTATTATTTTCTCGTTGCTAGTTTGTCGTTTGATTTCTTAGATCAGTGAGGATTTGCATTCATGTGTCTGTTCATTTGGTCTTCAAGGCTGTTGTAACACATGAAATAGCAAGCTGAGATCTAATGGCTTAGAAGTCTTATTGAAGTGTGATTATGAGAGTTGATGAATTTGGATCTGTTGTTGGTTGTTATGTTTTTTAGTATAGCTGTAGATTAGGATGAATTTGCTTTTGGTTTTGCAACTGTTGTCTTCTCCGATTGCATTTTCTTATAGTTTAAAACTTATGACTGATGATGGTTAAACTAGCTGAGGTCAACAAAGTTGATTGGTATATGTCTACTGGCCCACTTCATCTTCATCTTTTCTTTTTCATTTTGATCTGAGCTAACCGCAAAACTGAGCTAACCGCAAATCTGAACTAACCGCAGATATTTGGAACTAACCGCAATAAAGAGAGTTAAACTCAGTTTGGAATTAACCACAACAAAATGAATCGCTATTTTTGGTAGACGCAAGATAGGTAAACTCTAAAATGAGTTAACCGCAGTTTTTGAGCTGAAAATAATCGCAACAAAAATGAAGATAATCGCACCAGAAAAAAGACAGAAACTATCATTGTCGACCATATTGTCTTTTACCCGATATGTGAGTAAACGCAGCCAAGAATAGTATTGTCCTTTAGCAGAGAAAAACAAACCGCAACCAGGAAATAGTATGTATATACACATGCGGATACAAAGACAAGTGTGCAACTAATTAAAACAAAGCCCAATATCAGCCCACAAGAATCACAACAGCTCACAAACACCACGAAATACAACCAAACCAAGTAAGATATACAAATCAAATGAAAAAAAATAGAACCACAAAACCATGTGCAAATTCGAGAACACCAAGTCCAAAGATGAAACCATGGCTCTTGATACCAATTGTAGAGATCGAAATATTATGATGATTCATGTGGTTTCGGGTGGTCTTGGATTGTGGAAGATTAAGGTATCCATGATAAGAGTTTTAGAGAGAGAGAGTTGAGAGAGTGGGAACTCTAGAGAGAGAAAGTGAAAGAAAAAGAAATTGAATGATTAGAAGTTCCAACCCTCTCCACATGTGGAGAGGGGTATTTATAGTTTCCTACAAAATGCCCACACCCGGGCTGTGGATCAGGCATACAGTGGGTAAAGACCCGTCCTTCTTCCACGGTGTTACTTAAACTAAACTAATATCTAACTAACTAATAAACAAACTAAGAGCTATCTTAATGCTTTTACAATAATCAGGTGACCGAGACTTTTACAGGAATATTTGTATTCCTAACAGTTCTAATGGTGGGTTTTGTTGTGGTGGGCTGACGGGTTCAAAGATGTTACCACCTTCCATGATGTCGGATGGTATAGAGTTACGAACAAAAGCACAAAGAAATGAGATAGACTAAAGAAGACCTAAAAATAAAAATAAAATCTTACCAGAAAGGAATCTAGCAAGTAGACCTAATAAAAAGAAATTCTAACCTAGACAATAACTATTCCCCGGGCAGCGGCGCCAAAAACTTGATACGTGGGAATCGCAATAGGCTTTACCTCTCGAGGGATCTCGAGAAGCTTACAACCCCCACCAGGCAGTGTACCTGATCGTTGTAGTATAGTATAGTGACAAGTACCGGGGGATTGATCGTTCAGCTTAGGAATAGTGTCGCTAGGATTAGAAAACCTAAATACTAGTTCTAAAGGTGAGGGATGATTATTTTTGTGTTTTTATATTTTATGGAAAGCAAATTAAAATCTCGGGTTTGAAGGATTTGGGCGGAATTAGTTGCTAATCAACTAACCCAATACTAAGATGCAATCAAAATAAAATACTAAAAATGAAAATAAACTAATTTATACTAAGGTTGTGAGCAGTAATTGGAGAAAATGTGTTTACTTAGATTTCACTACTCCCTAGATATCTTTTACACGTTAATTACTTGTTATAATTGCATGGATGACGGGTCGTATTCCTTAATACCATTCATGGGGTGGCACACATAACTCCCCAATTCTATGAGCTCTTATCTCCTCCTACACCATGCCCAGCACAACTATAGGGATTGTAAACAGTGGCTCATGCATTAAATACAACCAATAAAGACCTAGTGCGCGTTGGTTCATGTTTCTTAAGACGTTCAAGCATGTTACCAATTGGAGATTTTCCAGTTTTCTTAAGCCTAACATATAAATCATTCATCCAAGACAAGAATAAACAAGTAATCAACACATAATCAATATCTAGGTTTCATTAGATCTAAGCAAAGACAAGATAGATCTAGCCTAGCATGATGGAATTAAGACAAGAACAAGATATAGACAACCAACACATAGACATATTGATTGAATTAGAAGAACACTTATCTTGATTAATCATGCAAGGTATCAAGGGGTTGGAACCCTTAAAAAACCTGTAAAGTTACACCAAAATCGTACTTAGGGTTTCTCCCAAAACTTCTCTCTTTAAATGTGAAAAATTAGAAAACTATATATACAAAAAGGGGTCTGACGGCGTCAAGACCAATTAGGTGACTCCGTCACCTCGCCGCCAAAACAATCCTTGGACTGCCTAGATCTACATTTGACGCCGTCAAGAACAATTCATTTCTAGGCCGTCATGACTTTTACTCTTGACGCCCTTCCTTCATGACGCCGTCAAAACTCTTCTGGGTCGTCATGGAATTTTACTCTTGACGCCGTCAGGGAACTACTCTTGACGCCGTCATGCACAGTTCCCAGCATGGAAAATTAAGACTTTGGCGTTTTCTTCACTTTTATGCTCCAAAAACGTCCGAATTGCTTCCTTTTCCAGATTTCACTCCCAAAGTACCTAAAATCACAAAAGGAACGATCTAGGGCAATATTTGATCAAATAAATTCGGATTCGGGCTTAAATGACCCCCTAAAAACGGATCATTTTTTGCCTCATCAGGGATACACTGTACGTAGGGTATATGTGGATCAAGGCACTTCGATAGAAGTGATGTACGAACACTGCTTTCTAAACCTTGACCCCTCCATCCTATCCCGACTGACAAAAACAAACACGCCGCTAGTTGGATTCACTGGAGAAGCCATAAACCCGTTGGGCAAAATAGAACTAGAGGTGTGCTTCGAAAACGAAGGATTATATTGTAACAACCATGGTTTTAGCAGGTCAGTTTAACTGATTGTCTTGACTCGGTTGACGTTTGTTTGGTGTGTATTAGGTGTTTGAAGTGATATATGAATGGGATATAGGTGAGTTTTAGCACTAAATCCCTTCGCGTTGTGGTTGTTATTGTGATTTTTGATGACGTTGATTTTGATCACCTATGTGGTGTAGAAATGACTTGTGTATATTTGGCGTTTTGAGGTTTTGTGTAACGAGTCTTCGTTCAAGTTATTGAGCATTAGTAAGTTACGGGAATGTTGTTTTTGTAAAGAAATGCTTATGGAGTGTGTGAAAATCAATTTTTGGAAACTTTATTTTGAAAATGATTATTTTCTGGTTTATCGTAAAATTAAGGTTTATCGCGAAATACGTTAGGTTTCGATATGGGAATATGTAAAATATAAAGAGTATGAGGTTTTGAGTGTAATAAATAAATTTAATGAAAAAAATATATAAAAATATATATATGTTAAGAAAATCGGCTAGAAGGGGATAAGGGGGAAAAAGGAAACCAAATTTGAGCCCAATTACAACACCTAATGATAGGGATTATCCAGAAATAATATATAAACAAACCCAAACACCCCACAAACGTTTTTCCTGTAATTTTAGTCGACCAAGAGAGAAAAAGAAGAAGAAAAAAATTAGGGTTTTTAATTTGGAAGCAATAATCAAGAATGAAGGTAAAATCTTTAAACCCTATGTTCATATAATTGATTAATTATTGGTATTCATGTAATATTAAGTATGATGGATTAGAGTTTGTGTTAACTTCTGTAAATTAATGTTATTAAACATGTTGGGATCAATTAATGATAATAGTATGATGCTTGGTTAAGGGAATTGAGCGTAAAACATGCTAGTTATTGAGTTAGGGTTTGGACAGATTAGTAAGGCTGTGAAGATGAGAGTGTACATAACAGATGGTGATGAGTTAGGTCTCGAATTTAAGGTCTAAATTGAACTATAATGAAAGAGCTTTCCAAAAAGTCCAGCAACGATTGATTTCAAGGTCGGGAAGTTGGTATTTTGATTTTTCTTTGTTAAGGTGTCAAAGCTGTCAAACCGGGACAGATTTTGGGTAAAAGTTTGCGGGTGTCATGTGGTTGTAAAAGTGGTATTTTGACTTGGCCTTCTGGAATAGTTAAGTATTAGGCTATATTAGACTACCAAGAAGAGGATTCGCGATAAAAACTTGTGGAAGTAATTATTAAAAATCAAAACTTTTTGGTGTGCGTTCAGATCCGAATTTGAGTAGTTGACAAGTTTGAATTTCTTATGAGTATTTATGTGTGTTTTATTGGTCCATGGCCTTCTGGGATTAGCTTCTATGCTTATGAGAGACCATGTTAAATTTTTGGTGTGAGTTTTTGAGCTTTATTTGTCGTGATTTCATGTGAGTGAATGTACTCAAAAATTCTGCGTTTTCTGAGTTTTAGAGTGCAAGGGATTTAGTGAGTATTAAATTATGGTAGTGGTTAGTGTGGTGTCTAGGAGATCCATGGTGGGTCATATGAGTCTTAGACATCCATCATATCAGTATTACATGGGTTGTAGCTTTTAGCTTGACCTTGTGTAATGTGGATTATTTTTGTGTGCTATAGATTGTGAATTGTTTTTGTGGAAGCTGCGGAGTTTAAGGTGAGTTCATAGTCCCATATTTTTACTTTGTTTTAAACTTGAGATGGGAATGATGCTTGTCTTAAATGGTTTGATTTACTGTGATTATGTGTGTGTTGTTAAAGAGCTTGGACTTATAATGTTATCGTTTGTATGCTATGTGTGATTATTTGCTTCTGTGGATGTTTATGAGATCCAATTAGGAGGATGCTTATCCTGTTGCTCGCGCATGCGACCTAATTGATGATATGTTTGATGGGATCCAATTAGGAGGATGTTTATCCTGTTGCTCGCGCATGCGACCTAATTGATGATTATGGGGTCGAAGGACACGAGTCGTCCTAATGGTTGCCTTATGAGTGTTGTTGCCTTTGTGTGTGATTAATGACTTGCAAATGCATGTAGCTATATGATAACTATAATTTATTCGTCCAACTATGTTTTTATAATCACAGTAAACTGGTTGCCTTGAGAGTGTATGTGTGTCTTAAACCTTTGAATCTCACCAACAATATGTTGACGTTTTAAGCATCATTTTCAGGTGAGCTTTCTAAGGATAAGATAGAAGGATGTGGATAGACGAGATTTTAGTTGCATTTGAAGTGGTTTATCATCTATGTTTGGATTTATGTTTTGTTTTGGTTATTTTTTTTTGGGTATTGTTACAACACTTTGTGTTTGTACATTGCTCTATTTATGTGCATGTAGTTGTTCTCTATGTAGACACTAGATGTTGTGATGATATCCATGAAGTTACACCCGCGCGTTTCCGCCGTGGTGGGGTGTGACAGATTGGTATCAGAGCCCAGGTTATAGAGAAGTAGGCGGTTGAACCTAGACTATAACCTAGGAGTCCCTCATATAGTTGCATATAGGGCCTATGTGTAAGTATAGTATTTTATATGTCTATTTTCTTATATTTATGTGATGTTTTATTGAGTTTCGGACATCTATTCTATCCCCTATACGTAGTATTATATATATCGACTTTATTATATCGTCTTCCACGCTTAAGATGCTTCGTTGGACGCCTGTTGTCGCTATCGGATGCGAGAGAAGTGGTAGGATAAAGCGGACTAACCGCAGAATCTGAGTTCTCGATAGCATGTATCTATGTTCGAACAAGGAGAGGACGTTTATGGGAAACATTGGTGGAGAAGTAGTTGAGAGGTTTGGAACTATGACGAATTCTGGAGATGGAGTCATTACCAAATACCCTTAGTAGTGTCCTCACTTCACCTAGGAAGGAGATGTGGTTTAGTCTAAACCTTGTGAATTATGTAGAATTGGAAGAAAAGAATAGAGATGGTTTTGCATGTTGTCGACTACCTCTACATGTAGGAAACATGAATGGATGGTTGAGTAAAGATGAAAGGGAGTTAGGATGAAATGGTGTGGATTCGGATCTAGAGTTTACAGCGAGTAGTAAGTTGAATTGATCTGAGTGGGGAGATAAGTGCTAGAGTGGAGTTGAGTCATTATGCGACGTCTTTTGTTTTGTGTTATGTTTTGGAATTTGTATATTGTATTTTGCCGTCTGGAGCCATGTTGGAGCGTGATTACTCTTGGATATTGGATCGACCTTATCCAAGTGATTTTGATTATAGAGTTTACGTGATCGATGGAATTGTTCCATGTGAGATGAAGAGTGTACATAACATATGGTGATGAGTTAGGTGACGAATTTTAGGTCTAAATTGAAGTATAATGAAAGAGCTTTCCAAAAAGTCCAGCCACGATTGATTTCAAGGTCGGGAAGTTGGTCTTTTGATTTTTCTTTGTTAAGGTATCAAAGCTGTCAAACCGGGACAGATTTTTGGTAAAAGTTTGAGGGTGTCATGTGGTTGTAAAAGTGGTATTTTGACATGGCCTTCTGGAATAGTTAAGTATTAGGTTATATTAGACTACCAAGAAGAGGATTCGCGATAAAAACTTGTGGAAGTAATTATTAAAAATCAAAACTTTTTGGTGTGCGTTCAGATCCGAATTTGAGTAGTTGACAAGTTTGAATTTCTTATGAGTATTTATGTGTGTTTTATTGGTCCATGGCCTTCTGGGATTAGCTTCTATACTTATGAGAGACCATGTTAAATTTTTGGTGTGAGTTTTTGAGCTTTGTTTGTCGTGATTTCATGTGAGTGAATGTACTCAAAAATTCTGCGTTTTCTGAGTTTTAGAGTGCAAGGGATTTAGTGAGTATTAAATTATGGTAGTGGTTAGTGTGGTGTCTAGGAGATCCATGGTGGGTCATATGAGTCTTAGACATCCATCATATCGGTATTACATGGGTTGTAGCTTTTAGCTTGACCTTGTGTAATGTGGATTATTTTTGTGTGCTATAGATTGTGAATTGTTTTTGTGGAAGCTGCGAAGTTTAAGGTGAGTTCATAGTCCCATATTTTTACTTTGTTTTAAACTTGAGATGGGAATGATGCTTGTCTTAAATGGTTTGATTTACTGTGATTATGTGTGTGCTGTTAAAGAGCTTGGACTTATAATGTTATCGTATGTATGATATGTGTGATTATTTGCTTCTGTGGATGTTTATGAGATCCAATTAGGAGGATGCTTATCCTGTTGCTCGCGCATGCGACCTAATTGATGATATGTTTGATGGGATCCAATTAGGAGGATGTTAATCCTATTGCTCGTGCATGCGACCTAATTGATGATTATGGGGTCGGAGGACACGAGTCGTCCTAATGGTTGCCTTATGAGTGTTGTTGCCTTTGTGTGTGATTAATGACTTGCAAATGCATGTAGCTATATGATAACTATAATTTATTCGTCCAACTATGTTTTTATAATCACAGTAAACTGGTTGCCTTGAGAGTGTATGTGTGTCTTAAACCTTTGAATCTCACCAACAATATGTTGACGTTTTAAGCATCATTTTCAGGTGAGCTTTCTAAGGATAAGATAGAAGGATGTGGATAGACGAGACTTTAGTTGCATTTGAAGTGGTTTATCATCTATGTTTGGATTTATGTTTTGTTTTGGTTATTTTTTTTTGGGTATTGTTACAACACTTTGTGTTTGTACATTGCTCTATTTATGTGCATGTAGTTGTTCTCTATGTAGACACCAGGTGTTGTGATGATATCCATGAAGTTACACCCGCGCGTTTCCGCCGTGGCGGGGTGTGACAGATTGGTATCAGAGCCCAGGTTATAGAGAAGTAGGCGGTTGAACCTAGACTATAACCTAGGAGTCCCTCATATAGTTGCATATAGGGCCTATGTGTAAGTATAGTATTTTATATGTCTATTTTCTTATATTTATGTGATGTTTTATTGAGTTTCGGACGTCTATTCTATCCCCTATACGTAGTATTATATATATCGACTTTATTATATCGTCTTCCGCGCTTAAGATGCTTCGTTGGACGCCCGTTGTCGCTATCGGATGCGAGAGAAGTGGTAGGATAAAGCGGACTAACCGCAGAATCTGAGTTCTCGATAGCATGTATCTATGTTCGAACAAGGAGAGGACGTTTATGGGAAACATTGGTGGAGAAGTAGTGGAGAGGTTTGGAACTATGACGACTTCTGGAGATGGAGTCATTACCAAATATCCTTGGTAGTGTCCTCACTTCACCTAGGAAGGAGATGTGGTTTAGTCTAAACCTCGTGATTTGTATACGCTTGTGAATTATGTAGAATTGGAAGAAAAGAATAGAGATGGTTTTGCATGTTGTCGACTACCTCTACATGTAGGAAACATGAATGGATGGTTGAGTAAAGATGAAAGGGAGTTAGGATGAAATGGTGTGGATTCGGATCTAGAGTTTACAGCGAGTAGTAAGTTGAATTGATCTGAGTGGGGAGATAAGTGCTAGAGTGGAGTTGAGTCATTATGCGACGTCTTTTGTTTTGTGTTATGTTTTGGAATTTGTATATTGTATTTTGCCGTCTGGAGCCATGTTGGAGCGTGATTACTCTTGGATATTGGATCGACCTTATCCAAGTGATTTTGACTATAGAGTTTACGTGATCGATGGAATTGTTCCATGTGAGATGAAGAGTGTACATAACATATGGTGATAAGTTAGGTCACGAATTTTAGGTCTAAATTGAAGTATAATGAAAGAGCTTTCCAAAATGTCCAGCCACGATTGATTTCAAGGTCGGGAAGTTGGTCTTTTGATTTTTCTTTGTTAAGGTGTCAAAGCTATCAAACCGGGACAGATTTTGGGTAAAAGTTTGAGGGTGTCATGTGGTTGTAAAAGTGGTATTTTGACTTGGCCTTATGGATTAGTTAAGCATTAGGTTATATTAGACTACCACGAAGAGGATTCGCGATAAAAACTTGTGGAAGTAATTATTAAAAATCAAAACTTTTTGGTGTGTGTTCAGATCTGAATTTGAGTAGTTGACAAATTTGAATTTCTTATGAGTATTTATGTGTGTTATTGGTCCATGGCCTTCTGGGATTTGTTTCTATGATTATAAGAGACCATGGTAAATTTTTTGTGTGAGTTGTTGAGCTTTATTTGTCTTGATTTCATGTGAGTGAATGTACTAAAAAATTCTGCGTTTTCTGAGTTTTAGAGTGCAAGGGATTTAGTGAGTATTAAGTTATGGTAGTGGTTAGTGTGGTGTCTAGGAGATCCATGGTGGGTCATATGAGTCTTAGGCATCCATCATATTGGTATTACATGGGTTGTAGCTTTTAGCTTGACCTTGTGTAATGTGGATTATTTTTGTGTGCTATAGATTGTGAATTGTTTTTGTGGAAGTTGCGGAGTTTAAGGTTAGTTCATAGTCCCATATTTTTACTTTGTTTTAAACTTGGGATGGGAATGATGCTTGTCTTAAATGGTTTGATTTACTGTGATTATATGTGTGCTGTTAAAGAGCTTGGACTTATAATGTTATCGTATGTATGCTATGTGTGATTATTTGCTTGTGTGGATCTTTATGGGATCCAATTAGGAGGATGCTTATCGTGTTGCTCGCGCATGCGACCTAATTGATGATATGTTTGATGGGATCCAATTAGGAGGATGCTTATCCTGTTTCTCGCGCATGCGACCTAATTGATGATTATGGGGTCGGAGGAAACGAGCCGTCCTAATGGTTGCCTTATGAGTGTTGTTGCTTTTGTGTGTGATTAATGACTTGCAACTGAGTGTAGCTATATGATAACTATAATTTATTCGTCCAGCTATGTTTTTATAATCATAGTAAACTGGTTGCCTTGAGAGTGTATGTGTGTCTTAAACCTATGAATCTCACCAACATTATGTTGACGTTTTAAGCATCATTTTCAGGTGAGCTTTCTAAGGATAAGATAGAAGGATTTGGATAGACAAGACCTTAGTTGCATTGGAAGTGGTTTATCATCTACGTTTGGATTTATGTTTTGTTTTGGTTATTTTTTATTGGGGTATTGTTACAACACTTTGTGTTTGTACATTGCTCTATTTATGTGCATGTAGTTGTTCTCTATGTAGACACCAGGTGTTGTGATGATATCCATGAAGTTACACCCGCGCGTTTCCGCTGTGGCTGGGTGTTACATATATCGTCGGACGACTATGAAATTTGCAATAGTAAGATACCCCTCCCCCTACAACGTGATACTGGGCGTTCCGGAGTCAAGAAGTTAAGAGTTATCCCTTCGACAATACATGCCATGATGAAATTCCCTACACCAAGAGGTATCGCCACTTTGGTCACCCGGTCACTCATCATATCGGAATGCATAAAGCTGGAAGAAAAATTCTTATTGGAAAAAGAAACTAAGGTTGAAAGTCTTCTGATGCCCACAATAGAAGAAAGGACAACAGAAACCGAAGAAATACTGGTTCATCCGGCATACCCAGAGCAATTGGTAACAATAGGAAAAAATTTCTCAAAGGAAGGAAGAAGACAGCTAATAACATTACTCAAGAACAGCCGGGACGTTTTCGCATGGGAACCTTCGGACATGACTGGCGTCCCCCGATGGGCGGCTGAGCACAAGCTTAATGTAAATGTCCAAGACAAGCCTATTGCACAAAAGAAGAGGTTCTTTTCAGAAGAAAAAATTCAAGCTATAAACAAGGACGTAGAAGAGTGGTTAAAAGCTGGGATAATCAGGCCCGTTCGATATCCAACCTGGATATCTAACCCTGTGTTGGTAAAAAAGCCGGATGAGAGTTGGAGAATGTGCATTGATTTCAAGAACCTCAACTCATCGTGTCGCAAAGACTACTATCCGTTGCCTGAAATAGATTGGAAGATCGAATCAATGATGGGGTTCCGATACAAATGCTTCCTAGATGCTTACAAAGGATATCATCAAGTACAAATGCAAAGGAAGACGAGGAGAAAACAACCTTCTATACCGATCATGGGACATACTGTTACGTCAAAATGCCGTTCGGATTGAAAAATGCCGGAGCAACCTATCAAAAACTAGTAGACTCCGCCTTTCGGACGCAAATTGGCCGAAACTTGGAAGTATATGTGGACGACATGGTCATTAAAAGCCAAACAGAGAAAGAGCTTTTAGCCGATATAGCAGAAATATTTGATAATCTCCAGGGGATCAATATGAAACTAAATCCTAAGAAGTGTTCCTTCGGAGTGGAAGAAGGTAAATTCCTCGGATATATGGTAACTTCCGAAGGGATCAGAGCAAACCCCAAGAAAACCAGAGCAATTGCCGATATGCAATCACCTAAGTCATTGAAGGAAATGCAAAGCTTAAGTGGAAAGTTCGCGGCACTAAACCGTTTCTTATCAAAATCTGCCGAAAGATCCCTACCCTTCTTTGAAACATTAAAGAACATTACTAAAGACAATAAGGAGAAATATCAATGGACGGAGGAAGCTGAAAAAGCTTTTCAAGAAATGAAGAAGATGATCCTGGAGCTACCTTGCTTAACGACGCCAAAACCGAAGGAAGACATGTACCTTTATCTATCGGCCGCAACGGAGGCGATAAGTGGGGTAATGTTGGTCGAAAGGGAAGGACGGCAGATCCCAGTTCATTACATAAGCCGAACGTTGCATGAAGCCGAAAAAAGATATGCTCCGGTTGAAAAATAGGCTTTAACACTGCTACATCTGTCTAGAAGACTAAGGCGATATTTCGAAGCTCACCCTATCAAAGTCATAACGGACCATCCTATCAAGCAAGTACTAAACCGAGCTGAATCTTTTGGATGGTTAGCCAAATACACAGTAGAGCTAGGAGCTTACAACATTACCTATGTACCCAGAAATGCCGTCAAGGGACAAGTGTTGGCCGATTTCATCAATGAAATACCCATCGACACCGTTTATCCGGATCCAAAAAGGAGGGGCAAGGAGATATGCAACATCTCCGAAACCGGAGAGTGGATCTTGTACACTGATGGAGCTTCCAGCAAAAAAGGTTCCGGAGCAGGGTTAGTACTGATCAGTTCGGAAAAAGAAGAATATACTTATGCCCTCAGATTGAATTTTGAAGCTACTAATAACGGAGCAGAATATGAAGCACTCCTTGCCGGACTACGAATCGCAAGGGAAATGCATATAGAAGCACTGGACGTATGAGTGGACTCAAACCTTGTGGCAAGTCAAATTAACGAAGAGTTTACTGCGTACACGGAAAGCATGACCAAATATCTCGCCAAAGCCAAAGAATATATCGCTTGCTTCAAACACTTTAAGATAAACAATATTCCGAGGGCACAAAACCAAAAAGCAGACGTACTAAGCAAGTTAGCATCCGTAGCATTCAACCACTTAACAAATGAAATCTTAGTGGAAGTGTTAGAGAAACCATCCACTGAGGAAGAGATAATCAACGCAATAGTAGAAGAAGAAGAGGAAAACTGGATGTCGCCCATACTCCGATGCTTAAAAGAAGGGATATGGCCGGAGGATCTAAATGAAGCCCGAACCCTTCATATGAAAATAAGCCATTATACACTAATCGATGATGTAGTATTCAAAAAATCCTATCTAGGACCAATGCTACGGTGCGTAGGACCTCTCCAGGCCAATTATGTCATCCGAGAAATAAACGAAGGAGCGTGTGGCATGCACTCCGGACCACGATCCGTTGTAGCTAAACGTATGAGGCAAGGCTATTACTGGCCAACCATGCACCGGGAAGCCAGGGAATTTATCCAGAAATGTGACTCATGCCAGATACACGCTTCGATTCCTAAGTTACCAAAAACAATGTTAACTTCCGTCATGGCTCCATGGCCGTTATTCCAATAGGCAATAGACGTGTTAGGACCTTTACCCGAAGCTCCAGGGAAGGTCAAATATGTAATCGTAGCCATTGTCTACTTTACCAAGTGGATGGAAGCAAAGCCCCTAGCCAAGACAACCGGAAAGGAATTGAAAAAATTCGTGTGGGATAACATCTTCTACAGGTTCGGATTACCTAAGATAATTGTTACGGATAATGGAAGCAATTTTATAGGAGATCCGTTCAAAAGTTGGTGCGAAAGATTGAATATCACACAAATCAACACGGCCGTAGCTCATCCTCAAGCCAACGGATTGGTGGAGAGAGCAAACAAAAGCCTAATGAAAGGATTCAAGTCACGGCTCGGAAGGGAAAGATCCAGATGGGTAGATGAATTACCGAACATATTATGGGCGTTCAGTACCACCCTAAAAACTAGCAATGGAGAAACTCCCTTTAGCCTGACCTACGGAAGCGAGGTGGTCATCCCAGCGGAAATCGGTATGCCCACCTTTCGGACCATGATGGCAAACGCAGAAGACAACGACGATGAGATCGGCTTAAACCTAAATTTGTTAGAAGAAAGGCGAGAAATGACAACAATAAGGGAAGCCAAATACAAAAAGAAGGTGGAGCAATACTACAACCGAAGGGTTAGACCTGAAGCGTTCAAGGTGGGAGACTTTGTATACCGGAAGAATGAAGCCAGCAGGGTGGAAGATCAAGGAAAATTATGGCCAAACTGGGAAGGTCCCTACCGGTTAATGGAAGCCTACCAACGTGGTACGTACAAGCTGCAAACTATGGACGACATAGAAGTACCTCGAACCTGGCATGCAATCAATTTAAAAAAGTGTTTTATGTAATCAATTGTTCCGATAGACTTATTGTAAGGCATGAGCCATTTTCCTATCATCAATAAAACATCCTATGCAGTTGGGCCATAAGAAAAGTTGTTTTTATCTAAACGTCAAACTACCTAGTAAAGGAAAAACCCCAAGTAGGTATAATCTAAGGCCAAGAGCCGAAGGACACAAGTTGTCCGATATAATAAAACCCCAAGTGGGTATAGTCTAAGGCCAAGAGCCGAAGGACACAAGATGTCCGATATAATAAAACCCCAAGTGGGTATAGTCTAAGGCCAAGAGCCGAAGCACATAAGTTGTCCGATATAATAAAACCCCAAGTGGGTATAATCTAAGGCCAAGAGCCGAAGGACACAAATTGTCCGATATAATAAAGCCCCAAGTGGGTATAATCTAAGGCCAAGAGCCGAAGGACACAAGTTGTCCGATTTATTAAAACCCCAAGTGGGTACAATCTAAGGCCAAGAGCCGAAGGACACAAGTTATCCAATATAATAAAACCCCAAGTGGGTATAATCTAAGTCCAAGAGCCGAAGGACACAAGTTGTCCGGTATAATAGAACCCCAAGTGGGTATAATCTAAGGCCAAAAGCCAAAAGACACAAGTTGTCCGGTATAATAAAAGACCCAGATGGATATAATCTAAGGCCAAGATACGGAGGAAACATGTTGTCCAATAAATTAAACTCTGACGAGTACAATCTAAAACCAATAGTTGAAAGGCACAAATGTCCCGGAACGTACAAAACACAAAAATAGCATAAAGACAAATAATAAAAATAACAAAGAAGGTAAATGATATATATTCGGTTGATCAAAATCGGTTACATCAAGTGCTCCGGAATAATGGAACAGCAAAAGACGAAAACATTAACAACCTACTCTATTACATAATACTACTAAGTACATCAATTGTTCCGAAAGACCTATTCCACAAAATGACGGAACGTTAGTAGCCTATACTATTACATCACTTGTGTCCAAGAAAATGAGATAGCTTCACAGGGAATCCGGAATACCTAAACCCATGGTCAAAATGGATGTATCCGGACTCCGACATACAGTCTCCAACGGAAAAAGTTCAAGAATAGCAGCTTCACAAAGAATTTGCAATACCTATGTCCATAGTCAAAATGGAGGTATGCGAACCCTTAAAACATCAACTTCAGACAAAAGCTGAGGCAGTCTGATCCGAAGATTGGTTACCGGAGGGATTCTCAGTGTGAGATTCAACCACCGGCTCTTCAACTACCGGAACAGGAGCAGGATCTGGAACCAAGGCTATCAGCTCATCAAACTTTCGATAAATGGTCTGGCGGATTTTTTGGATGAAGAGGTAGTCCTGGGAGAGAGCCTGATCATATAATGAACGATATTTGTCATCGGCCTCCATATCCATCCCTTCGACCTCTCCCAACAGCTTAGCCGCCTTCTCCGGCTCATCAAATAGCCCAACCCCATCTATCAACCCAGACTGATAATACAAGTTAAAGGGTTCTGCCAGTGCCGTCCGGAATTCATGACTACCGAGAAAGCGGTGGATAGCCTCCGGAATGAACTCGTTGATAATACGATTCCTCTCCACTTCGGCAATACCGGCGGCTATAGCAATATCTTGCTTCTCTTGATAAAGCTCTTTGTAAGCTTTCTCTTCATCAACCAACTTCAACTTAGCATCAGACAAGTGACCCTCCAACAACTTGATCTTTTCAGCCTGCTCCCCAGAAACCTTCCTCCACTCCTCTTTCTGCACCTCGAGTTGAGAGACCCTGTCTTCCAGACCAGCATTCTCAGCATGCAACTTTTGAATCCCCTCCTGATTCACCGTAGCACACTCTGCATGTTTGTCCTTCAGATTCTTCAGCTCCTCGGCTATCTCCCCAAACCTCTTACAATTATCATCAAAGGTCTGATCACACACCTTATGAGTTTCAGACAGCTTCTGATGCTCACGAAGAAGAGACTCAAAACAGAAGATGAGATCCGCTTGAGCCGTAGCATTTTTGCCCAATAACAACCAAGACCTTCGGATAGCCTCACCATCGTCTTGACCATCCAAGTACCTCTCCTCACCCGGGGTGGCCAAATTGATCATCATATCCCGGCAGACATTTGCATTATTCATACGAGTCCCCCTCTTCACCACCCACGCAGGGACGAAGGTGGCATCATCCTCATCGTCCCCCTTTATATCCACCTCAACATCCTCCTTGTCCATCAAAACCCCCTTTCCCGGACGCTGGGAAGCACCCTTCGAACCCCCTGAAAATTAAGAACCTTCATCAATAAATGGTAAAAACAAATCAAAGAAATAATTATGGGCAGAAAGATTATTCACAAAGGCATACCAGATGGGATATCTTTCGGGTGCACCGAGCGGATTGGCTCCGGCTCCTCAACCCCTTCAGCAGCATCCAAATCAATGACATTGTCAACTGACTGCTTGTGCTTCTTGTAAAGCTTGGAAGAAATACTCCCTCCGGCTCTCTTCGCCGGAGGTTTCTTTGAACCCAGCTTTGCGGCCTGCTCTTTCTTTTTGTCTTTGGCAGCCAGCACCTTGTTGTCCGGAACCTCGACCCTCTTCAACTCCTCATCCTTCTCCGGAACTTCAGTATTGGAGGCCAGAGGGCGAGTAACATGCATCTCGTGTCCCTGCCCCTGCGGAAGTGGGTCCCCCTTCACCACGTTCACGGTCTTTCGTAGAGGTGGTTTCTTCAAATAACTCGACATGGTTACACCTGCAAATAAACAAAACCTATCGTTAAAAATGAAAAAAGATGTACAACTTAAAAATTCATATTTATAACAAAGGCTATACCCCTCCCCTGCTCATCCCTCAAAGCCGGACGGAAGCCTGTAAATTCCCAATGATCCGATAGGCCCAAAGCATATAAGAACGACTGAGGAACTTGGCATGGCTCAATGATCGTCTCGGCCAGCCTCTCGGCATGAGAAGCATCGTACTCATTTCTCTTGGGAAACGGATCAGACACATCTTAATCCGAATGCCTCCAAGGCATAGCAAAGGGAATAGATCTCCTATCAATCAAGAAAAAGTGATACTTCTAACCCTTCAGACAGGAAGGGAATTCCCCGAAACAAATTTTCCTATCTTTGTGCACACGTTTTTTGAAAGAAAACCAGCAACCCTGTTTGCTGAGTTTATAAAAGACGCAAAACAAAGGAGTAGTAGGAGGAATGTGCATGCTCCGGCAATACACCTCAAAAAGGGTAGCACGATGCATACCCAACGGGACCAACTGAGATATATGAATCTTAAAATATTTGATAACATCTAAAAGAAAAGTAGAAAAAGGGACGGTAAGGCCTCCGTCAAAGAAATACTCTGCGTATAAACCAATGGCATCCGCAGGTAATCGATCCATCATCACACCCAACGGAGGTACCCTCGGATGTAAATCCTTCGGTATCCCAAAAGTCTCCACTACGACAAGTACTTCACCTTCGTCCACCGTAGACGGCCTCAGATGTATATCCCTCTTAACGTGTGAACTCTCCGGCATGGATACATCCTCATACTTAAACGACGCGGTAGATTCCGACATAATGAGTCCGATAAGGAGAAGAGTATAGCCAAACAACAGAAAACTAAACGGACTAGGACGTACCTCAAAGACGATGAGAATAATCGTTCGGAATACGAAAGATATAGAATGTGTCAGAAGTCTGTGTGTGTGGAGAAGAAAATTTACAGTGGTGTAAATGAGAAAAAAGGAACTATTTATAGGCGGTAAAAATTGGGCGCGAAACGACACGTCACCCGTAGGGCAGACGTGTCTCCATCCAAACCGTATAACAGGAAGAACGTACACGTGTCCCAATCCAGAGGACGCAGTAAAAAATGACGGCGCACCTTAAACGACACATTAATTACTTTTGGTACTTTGTACACGACTCTAGAAAACGACGAAGCTACGACTCGCCCCCCGGAAAATTACAAAAATAAACTAAGTATCACACCATTGGCATAACCAATACTATGATACTGGGGGGGGGGGGGACATGTTGGCGTATATACCCTCCGGATTTAGGCCGTACAATTAAATACCTTCCGGATCTATATCAAACAGGGCGTACGCAAATGTATTTAAACGAGACAGACCAATATCCGAAGGGTTGGGAATGTCCGCATGACCTCAACCCTCCGGAGATCATGACCGTTCGGATAAACCAGTGAGTACATGAACCAAAGTACAAACAAGTACACCAAGTATATGGTAATGGAGCATAAATTAGCAAACATTAAGGAACTAAGTGCAAACCAGCCTGACACTGTATATTGAAGGCCTATAAATAAAGAAGAAATCTCAACTTAAAGGTTAACTAATTCTCTTACTCTCTAACTTCATATATACTTTATTTCTCTAAGAACACATACTTACTCTCACGCTGGAAGTTGGTCCTGGGATACATTCCCGGGGCGAGACTAACGGACGTACCTGTTTTGCAGATATCCGAAGTAGCCAACTACCAACAAGGGTCACCCCGAATCCGAAGGACCAATCCAGAGTCCGAAAAATTCATCTCGCTTGTCTGGAGTAGAAGCAAACTTTTACTTCAACAAGATTCCAATTAACGAAACCCAAAGTTACAATAACAAATATTTATTATTGGAGTATAAAAGGATTAAATCGGGATTCTTATCCCAAATAAAAGATCAATTCAAGAAACTTAAAAAATCTTGATGGTGAAACTGAGTAAAAAAATGGAGATACCAAAATTCGTACAAGATGTAATCCCTGCTAAAAATTTTCTAGAAACCAAATTACGAAAAGCTTGTTTTTAAAGCTAAGCGAGAGGAAAAAAACATCAATTTTTACACATTTGAAGAACTATTGGCTATCATTTGTATTTTGTAATCGTCAATATCACCGGTGGGCTATGGTTTAATAAAAAAATTGTGAAGCATGTGCGGCTCACATGTTGCTGTGCATTTATACCCTTTATTTTAATTAGGGAACAGCTGATTCACAAATGTAAGGAATCAAAACCAAGGATGGAGAATGCATTTTTGACCCACTGTTTCCATTCTTCACATGTAACAAACAACGGAAGTGATTCTCTTCCCCTTTCTCACCTTTCAATTCCATCGTACCAAACGTGCCCTAAGTTTCTCTTAAAAATGTATTTAAATAACATTTTGATATAAACTCATCAAAATATTTTCTTTTTCTTATATTTATTTTGGGTATATTTTCTCTTAATAAAAAGTATCGAAACGTCCCTGGTCGAGTCGCCCTCAGACTCTACATATGCTCATGTTGCTAAATGGAAGCATACTATCTGATGTTGTCAACGTTTTACTTTCATGAAAAAAGAATGGTGATATTGTTGGTCCACAAAGATCAACACTCCAACATATTTGAAACAAACAAATGACAAAACTGTCTTTGACCAAACAAAGGTAAAAGGAAAAGGTTTAGCAAGTATCAGAACTCTATGAAATTCCCGTGACACCGCGAGACCACCCTTGATTCCGCCGCTGCACGAAAATACATATGACACTAGATGAAAAGAAAGATATTTCGAAGGATATGTTAAGTTCTTAGATAGTTGGTTGTTGACTGTTGAGTTAGTACTAGAAATATTCCCAGTTATCCTTTTTGCATTCTAATTAACCTGTGTGAAACTTAAGATAAAAATAATTTCCACCAAAACATATTTTAGGTTAAAAAAGAGTTAAGAGTTCATATGAGTTTTCAGGTGCTCACCATGCGTAGAGTTAAGTTTTCCTAACTCTATCGAATATGAATACTCTGAAAACATTATATTATTCTAGACGCATTACACTTGCATACTTTTTGGTATGTTAGTGGCAAGCAATTTCTTTCTCCAACCTATGTGGGATAAAATGAAAGAATAGAACGCCATGTAAGATTGCAGTTAAGTTTAAGCATTGTCCTTTGTGCTTATAGCCATAGAGAGTAAAATGTTTACTTTATAATTTATTTCCAATATGTGTAGGAATTATTGAATGAGATAAGATTTGTTTGTTGACTGTTGAGTGAGACTATTTGTGCTTACATTCCTAAGGATAACTCGGTATAAACTTACAACTATGATTAAAATATGTTCATTTCTTACATGGTTTTTATATGTGTATATTATCTAACGACACATATGTTGCTTGTTGAGTTACATTGCACGTGGAATTGTTAGCTCGCTTTATAAGTTTGAAATTAATTGTAAATTTTATTGGTAAATCAAAATATAATTTTATTTTAGACTTAAGTTTAAGAAATAGTATGACATTATTTGCGTAATTTGTTTTTCCTTTCTAATTTTGGCTTATTTATTTGTCAATTAGATTGCTTAATTTATCACATTAACAAAAATGAGCGACCTCTAATAAAAAGGAGTAAAGAATGATAACCAAGAAAAGTGAAAAAGATCAAGAATTTATATTAATTAACAGGTATCTTGATTACTTTATGCTATGTATGGTTAGCTTGCAAACCTCCTAAGCATGAAGCAAATAATATACCTGAAAACGTAATACTAATCTAGTCACAAGAAACTCACATACACTATGGTATATTAGTAACCAACAACTTTTTTCTTCAACCTATGTGGGATTGAATGTTTGGATAAAAGAATTTTGAGTTTGAACAGAATTTTATATTGGAAAATAACGCGTTTGTTGGTGGTTGATGTTATAACAAAGGACGTGTTTTTGGTGGTAAGCACGCGTTGACGGGTACCTATTACACAGTCTAAGTATATAAGTCACTGTGAAAACCATTAGCAAGGTCATCATCTTACAGATTAGTGGAAAGGTCATTTTAAAAGTTAGATCGTATGTCAATATAATTTGCATGTTGTATTTTAATAAGATGCATTTTTACTTATCTATAAGAAAGACCAAAACATGTTTAAGAGTACCAAATTTAATAGAAAAAAGCTAAGAAATCATATATGATTCCTGATACTTCTCAAGCAAAGAACATGAGATGTTGACTACTTCAATTTCTTCCGATTCTTGAATGTCTTCCGGTTCTGCATTCGTTGTCCTTGGTTAAATTAACAACATCTCTATCTACAACTTCAGTCACTACGGCCTCCAAACTTGCCACCTTTAGAAACAAAGATAAAACCGATAAAAAAACCTTTCAAACCATTAAGCCATCAGTATTACAAAAACATATACGATACATCACACGTAATATGTAAAATATGTAAAATCCATGAAAGTAGATGTTCGGAAATGTTTTTTTAACTAGCTACGCATAAACTTTCATTTGTAATTGTCATAGTAACTATTCATTACCAACACCCACAATGAATAAATTTGAACTCAAAAACTATAAATTACCATGAAAACGTGAAACTTGGACTCATTAACTTTAGGTAATTATGGAATTCGAACTCTTAAACAACAAAACTCTAAATTATCAAGTAAACAACCGTCAAAATAACTTAGAAACTTCAACTTTGTCATGTCTTTTGACATACAAATCGATTATCACCTATGTGACACCTCAGATTTCTTCATTTATAAATTATAATCATCATACAAAAATACTATAGCAAAAGTTACAAATTTTCCATTGGAACATGTTATCGACTACATCACTCGAGCACCATCCTTTCCGGTCTTCTGCAACTCAACATCTGCATCTCTTGATTTCCTGCCTCTTGTGAAGACTTGTTCCATCTCTTCAAGTGACCTCCCTTTGGTCTCAGGCAAGAAAAAGAAGAAAAAGATCCACGCCAAAACAGACATACCCGCAAACAAGAAGAATGCCCCTCCAATTGTGATTGCGTTTATCAGCGACAAGAATGTCATTGACAATGTTGCATTAGTAGCCCTGTTCACAGCCACTCCAACACCTGACCCTTGTGCCCTTAACTTTAGGGGAAAGATCTCAGAACTATAAACCCATGTAACTGGTGCAAGCCCCATTGAAAAAAACATAATATATAGATAACATGTAGCTATACTTAACCAAAGTGCCCAAACTACATTTTGATCATGGGACTGGTGCACTATGGTCAAAGCAAACCCCAACCCTAATAGGGCAACTATCATCCCACCAACACTTGTTAATAGAAGTTTTCGTCTTCCAGCTTTATCGATAAAGAATGTGGATGTGGTTATGAATATGGTTTTTGTGACCCCAACTCCTATGGTAGCTAACAAGCGCTTGTCCTTGCTAACCCCTGCTTTCTCGAAAATTCGGGGGCTATACAAGACCACAGCTTCAATGCCGGTTGCATGCTCAAAAAAATGTATCCCAATTGCAGCTATTAGGACCCACCGGACCTGTGGGGTTGGTCTTAGTAGTAATTCTTTCCATACACCTTGGCCGCGCGTATCTTTCTTGAATGTGACAATATCTTCATTACAATTAGGGTCTATCCCAACGGCTAGCTTAATGTCATGCAACCGGGATTCAGCTTCTTCTTTATTGTTTGACACTTTAAACAAAACTTGTTTACCATCCTTGAGATGGCCCCTCATGACAAGCCATCTTGGGGACTCTGGCATTTTGAGAATGGCAAGAGCCAATACTACAGAGGGAATAGCCGCGATCCAGAACATTACCCTCCAACCAATGTCCAAGGGCAATTTTCCGAAAAAGTAGTTAGATATATAACCAGATAATATGCCTAGGCTAATGCAAATTTCTGGTAATGAAGCTAGGACTCCCCGGGTATTTGTGGCTGAAATCTCGGCTGAGTAGACCGGAGCAATCACTAGGGCAAACCCTACTCCAACTCCAGCCACACATCGACCCGTCAAAAGGATTGCATAGTTAGGGGAGAAGCCCATCAGTAAGGATCCTAAAAGGAAGATGGTAGACGCCAAACATATCGTGTATCGACGGCCTATGTAATCAGAAGTTCGACCAGCAACCAGGGCGCCGAGTAAGGCACAAAAGTTGATAACCCCAGCAAGGACTTGAATTTGAGTGTCATTGATTTTGATATCTTCTTTGATGACGATCATTACTCCGCTCATAACCCCTGTTTCTACATGAGCAAATAAAAAGAGATTAACTACACACTCATCTAAACAAATCATTATATATCTTGTGAAATATAGTAAATATGTAAACACGTCATACAAATGCAAATTCTAAGAGTAGTTACTCCTATGTATTCCGATTATTAAAATCCTTGCTTTACATAAATCTAAATGTATACCTTGTATCTTAAACTGTATACGATGACATGCATGACATACATATATACATGTGTGTGGATATACATATATGCATGATTGTATATATTATGGAATAAAAAAGTTAGAAAGAATACCATAACCGAAAATGATGGAGATCATAGAAGCAACAAGGGCACAAGCACAAGAATACTTGTTAATCTTTTCATCTTGTTTTCCTTTTTCTTCCATGTTAAAAGCTTATTATATGATATAATTTTATATCTCTCACTATACCTATGTGTATGCCAATATCATGTGTATTATATATAAGGTTTATATGTCGGTAGGATGAGGTGTTGTGATTGCGAAACGAATCTTCATTTCAATAAGAGGGACAGTGAAGATGTATACGCCTGATAAAGACCTCCTTTTGATAGAGTATTTCTTCTAATATTATGGAGCATCTTAAATTGTTTTATATTACGTCATAAAAGGATAAGGTAACTTATTTTCTTTCTCATTAATAATTAGAATTATTATTATGAGTACTTATTATGAGGTATTAATACATTATCTTAATTACCTACCTTGTTTGTTTAATAATCTTTAAAACAATACTTCTATATCAGTGTCCACTAATAATAATGCAAGTTACTCCATCCGTCTTTGATTTTTCAATTTTTTTTTTTTTTTTTTTTTTTTTTTTTTTTTTTTTTTTTTTATCAACTTTGACTATAATTATTTTTGTTTATGTTATATAATATTTGTACAAAATATATGAATGTATTGGGTTTTAAATGTATTTTTGTTGATATAATTTTCATCAAGTATAATACAAAAAAAAATATTTAAGTTCAAATTTGAAAAAAAAAAAAAAAATACTCAAAAGGTCAAAAATGGACATTTAATATGGGACGGGGTGAGTATTAATGCTCTTTGAGGGTGTGCCTGGTTAGAGGTGGAGAATGGGAAATGTAAAGGGAATGTAAAGGAATGAGTGATTATATGTAATCAATGTCTGACCCCCAATTTACTATATAATGGTTCATTACCCATTAGTGGGTAATTATTATATTAACCAGCTCCAAACTAAGCACATTTAATCAATCTCTTTCTCATTCCCCACCCCTTAACCCCACCAGGCACCCTGAAGTTTAATATGAATTTCAAATTATAATCTTTGATTTATTTGAAGAAAATAGATATGATATTGATTTTCTTATCACATCTCTATCCGCATTAATGATAAATGCCTTATAGAACCTTTCGAGAATTATAGGAGATAAATTAATGTCTTAATTAAAATGATTTTATCCAACTAATAACTCACAATTATATTTTTCAAACTTGACGTTTATCTCAGAATCTTATCCATCATATCTGCAATTTTATCAGGGCCGTCTCATGAATTTATGAAAATTTTTAGGGCCCTGTACGAAATTAAATTATGAGGCTCTTCGATAAGAAATGCTATATATAAAGTGTCACAATTTATAAGATATAATGCAATTAGTTAGTTAAACGTTCTAACATATTACTTATTTAAAATACTTTCTCATCTAAATACTTTTTTCTTTGTGAAAAATATGCGTACACATGCATATAATTATTAACGGGACAAATTTTGAGGCCTTTAAAAATTTTGAGGCCCTGTGCGGTCGCTCACCTTGCACATGTTCAGTTGTGCAGGCAACCATAACTTTGATATGGTTGGGGTGAGACGCATCGCTTGGAGCTTGGCTAGGGGGAACGCGTTGCATTTGTGGTTGGCTAGCGAGTTGTGGTTGCCTTGCAACCTCCCATTTGCATTAGTCTTTTTTTTTTGGTAACCATGATTTCCGACCTTTTGGCCGATTAATCCACGGGATTTGAACCCTACGCCACACAGACTTAAACTAGGTAAAGCCCTCCCTTTTCAGGAGGTTCATTTGCATTTTATGATACAGTACTTGTTTGGTTTGTTTGGCCCTAGGTTAAAAATCACAAATATGTTAAGAATAGTACTTATGTTAACATCTCTTATTAAGGAGCTAGACAATCCTTTATATACTTGCAGAAAAAAAGATTTTTTCATAGGAGTTGACTGGAAATATTTATAAGCATGTAACAACTAACAAGAGTACAAGACATAAAAGATAATTCGGCCTTGATATATAAAAATATGCGACATTTCATTTTCAACCCAAACTTTGGGGCTTAGAGCACAAGGTGCAGATAACAAGCTTCATCTCCTCATTCGCGTCTCACGTGTGCCACATTACCCAACACCTCTTCACAACAAACCCCCTCCTCACCAAACAACAAACCTCAACTTCTTCATTAGAGCCCCACATCTTACACCTTTATTTTTTTATTCATTTCATTTAAAAACCCCCTCCTCACAAAACCCAACGTACACAAGCTAACTTTTTGTCAGGCAATATCCTCGTCGTACCCACGAAGAACCTCCCAACGGCGAAGAACGATAAAGGGTTCATGGTGTTGCGAAAAGGAACGGCTCGTCGTTGGATCCTCCACGTAGGAACGGCGAGCTGTGTTTTTACACTGCACCGTGTGCTCTTATATTAGTAGCCATCTTTATATTCTTTTTCTTTTTTCCCTCAGAGGATTCAAGCCCAATAATTGGACCTTTATAACAGCTTAAATTCCCTGGATGACAACCGCAATGTCATTATAAGACTAGTTTACTCTAAATTTAAATTGCTTACGTACTTTAACATCGTTAACTACTCTTCCTCAAGTCATCAAAATGTAGCTCCTCTTAAGATTAGCCCTAAAGATATGCGAAATCTGTTGGAAGTTGTGGTCCAAGACTTTTAATAGCGCGTGGCTTAGTTGGTTTTAGACGAGAAATAAAACTCATAAAATCCAACATTTTCTAAGAATTCACATAATAAATGTTATTTAAATTTTCCCGTGGTTGTAGAAAATATTTTGGAATATAGAGCATCGTTTAGTATAGACCTCTGTTGTAAAAATTGGTCCAGGCGGCCGATTAATCCCCGCATAATCGCTGATCGCTCACTAAGCGCCTTGATTTATCATAATCGGCCTATTTAATCGTTTTGGTCAAAGATCGCTTAAAAATCGGTCAACAAACCGATTAATCGAACAAAATCGTCTAATCGGATTAATCGAACAAAATTGCTTAAAAATCGGTCAACAAAATCGCTTAAAAATCAGTCCACAAACTGATTAATCGGAAAAATCAGTCAAAGATCGTTTAAAAATAGTTAACAAACTGATTAATATCTATGTTTAACTTTAAACTTTGAAGAATTATGTATTATATTTGTATTTGAACATTTGAAATATTTAAATTTTGATGCATTATGCTTATCGCATACATATAATATAATACTAGAAGGGTACCCGCGCAATGCGGCGGCAGGTACCCGGTGACTAATTTTGTGGCGAGCAAATGATTTTTAGGGGTCAGGTGGTGGAGGGGTCTTGCGGTGGCGGCAATGATGCTGGTGGCGAAAGTAAGTGAGCCGAGAGACTGAGAGAGAACCTGTCAGTGGGTTGCGTGTGTTTTTTATGTGCTTTGTTTGTGATAGGCTTATGTGCGCATACTTAAGGTTGGGGCAAGGGTAAGGCTCGATTTTAATGGGTTGTTACAAGTTTTTAATGAGCTTTTTAATGGGTTGTTACAAATACGAGAATTTAATACATTAATTATGTATATGCTCAATTTTTAATGTTTTTTGTCTTAAAATTTTAAGACTACTATATTTAGAATGTCTTAAACCCTTTATAAAGGAGTATAGATAATATAATATAATATAATATCTAAAATTATAATTTTATGCATAAAAATTTCAATCCGATTAATTACCGCCTAACCGATTAATCGCTAGGCCCTACCCGACCGCCTCACTAGCACCTGGCGATTTTTAAAACCTTGGTATAGACCTGTGTAAAATTAAAGATTCGAATGGTTCAACCATATAACATGTTTTTGAGTAAAGAAACGAAATAAAAAATGAACAAAAAGTCATGAATTATATGAACTTTCAACCACTCCAATATCTCACAAAATTTTTTAACTCAACCGCATGACCTGAAAAGGTTATACTATGCTAGACACATGTGCCTTACTTAGACTACATTATATTACCAGTAACAAACAGTTTCTTTCTTCAACCAATGTGGAGGCGTTTTGGGTCATGAAAGTTGGAGTTTATCTATGTTCCATACTTGTTTCAGCCCTAGATTCTTTAGGAAACTTATTATGCCGTTTAGTAAAAATGTTTTGAATGCTCAAATATACAGTTGCATAGGGCTGAGCATCGGGTCGAATCCCGACCCGTCCCAACTCATCCCGAAACCAAGTTTGGGGAAAAACCCAAACCAAATACCGAACCAAATTGCTCGGTTTAGTCGGGTTCGGTCGGTTTTGCTCGATATGGTTTGTTTTTTCGGTTTTTGTCCCGACCCGACCCGTCCCGAAAACCAAATGTCTGAAAAATCAAAACCGAATACCAACCCGAGTATGTTTCGTTCGGGATTTGGGACGCTTGGTTTCGGTCAATTCTTCGAGATTGTCGGGATTCGGTCGGTTTTTTTCACCCTTATGTCAAGATCTAAAAATAAGCAGCTTGGCAATCCATTAAGCTTATTATAGTCTAAAGGGTGTTTATTTTTTTGTTAGCTAAGAGATGAGTGGGATCCATATGGGACCCATGGCTCTTAGTGTGTTTTAATGGGGAGAGGAAGACATTTTATAAATATAGATGTATTAGTGAAAATAAGTGGGTTTCAAACAAAAAAAATATTATTAAATACTTGTGTGGTTCCATGTGGACCCATTCCTTTAGCTAAGAGAAAAAAGAAACACCCCCTAATACCTCTTAATGGGGATTAGTGGGTATTTTCACTCTCTATGCACAAAGACCATCAAAGAGAATTGGTGGGCGCAAATAAAAAAAATAATGATATTATATACCCAAGTGGTCATTAAGAGACATTAAGGAAAAAAGTAAACACACTTGTACTTTATAAATCGTTTCCATATGTGTATGAATTATTGAATGAGACACATTTTGGTTCTTGTGTTAGAGAATGTGTTATTTTCGCGCATCATTATTAATCAATTGGGTCAAACAACTTACCGTAATATTTATTGTATTTTAATATAAATTAGGATATACCATTGTCAACAAACATATTTATTGTATTTTAATATAAATTAGGATATACCGTTGTCAACAAACATATTCTTGCTTTTGTATCAATAACTTCATCGCAAGTAAACAATTGACCGGTCAAATAAATCAGGAGGAATAGGTTATAAGTTCAATCCCAG
Source organism: Artemisia argyi (assembly GCA_030686995.1). Classification (NCBI taxonomy): domain Eukaryota; kingdom Viridiplantae; phylum Streptophyta; class Magnoliopsida; order Asterales; family Asteraceae; genus Artemisia; species Artemisia argyi. The sequence goes on along the minus strand of CM060682.1, from coordinate 12,238,559 downwards.
CTCCTTACTAAAAGGTCGCTTGAAAGTGTGTTTAATGCGTGGAGCTAGGTATTTGGGGAAGGGTCAGTCAACACCCTAAAAGGGTGTACGACGTCACGATTTCCCACAAATTTAAATTGAAGAAGACATATTCTCGCTTTTGCATTTGCCATATAACATTCCCAACGGCAACATGATTGATAATTTCTATTTTCTATGAAGTCTTACGTAAATGGTTAATTCACTTCACTTTCTTTTTCTATTCGTTGCAATAAAAATACACCAAAACTATATATCAAGAAACAGTTTTACATACATTAATCATTCTCGATGAAAAGAATAAAAAAAATGATAACAAAAAAAAATTAAAAAAGTCAAGAATTTATATTAATTTTCAACTCTATAAATACCCTCATCTATGTATTATTAGCTTGCAAACTTCACAAGCATGAGGTTGATCATACAGCCGAAAACATAATACTAGTCTAATAACAAGTGACTCACGCACACTATGGTATATTAGTTACCAACAACTTCATTCTGCAACCTATGTGGGATAGAATGTTTGGTTAGAAAGTTGGGATAGTTCTCTATATTAAAGCAAGAGTTAGAGCATGAAACATCAGGGTAACAATTTTGATAACATGAAATTATATGTTGTTTACGCTCTACTATTGAAAATTTGTAAATATGTTTATGCATTATATTAAAAGAACCTGGGATTTTCTATAAGCGTTTACTTATGTTTATGTGGCTTATGTAGAAATCTATATATTGCTGAAGGAATTACGTCATTTTTTATGATACTTGCTTTGACATTAACTTATTGAAGATTGAAAATGTTTAAGCATTTGTATTAAAAGAACCGGTAAATTTTTATCTGAAATCATTTATTTATTTATTTATTTTATTATTATTTTTTTTTCAGCCGCATTCATGTACTTATCTGAAATCATTTATGTAGACACATTTATACATCGCTGAATGCATTACTTATTGGGCCATGAACGTCAATGTATTTCTGTATGACCATTTTTTGAAGGCTCAGTGTGTACATAATGACTGTAAATATATAGGTTCACAAATAGCTAGGCAAAGTTTAGTAAAAAATGCTTATAAGATGAGCACTTGTGTCAAAACCTAAAGAGCTAGGGAAACCTTTTTGGATACATACAGCTTTGATAACTTATGGTATATGTAGTTATTGCTCTAAAAATGAAAAGAAAAATATGTATATATATACAAAATTTTAAGTGTATAGGTGTGTTTATGATCTTAATATAAGCAGCTAGCTAGGCAATCCTTTATAAACTTGAAGAAATTATATACAAGTTTTATTCATATAGAGTTCGTTGAAATTTTTTATAAGCATACAACAACTTGTATAATTGTATAGTAATTAACTACATGTTCTTAGGACATTTTTAAGCATACAACAAGTAATAAGTTCAATTGTAAATTGTTCATCAATTTAGCCCAGAATTTTGGGTCAATAACCAATAGCTATTTTTCGAGTAGAGATCGATAGACACTCTAGAATATTTTTATATTATAAAACTTGTTTCGTTTGTTTTGGCCCACTTTTTTTTTTTTTTTTTTTTTTTTTTTTTTTTTTTTAAGGGAGAATATATATATATATATATATATATATATATATATATATATATATATATATATATATATATATATATATATATATATATATATATATATATCACAAAAATTGAGTACAAGCTTACAAAAACTAATTGCATTGGACAGACCCAAGCAATTTTCCAATTCTATGAGCTAGCTTGCATAACACAAAGCTTTACTAAACAAAGCATTCACAACACATACAGATTACTCTATACAAACCTAATTCTTCACTCTTTGAATCTTCACATTCCATCTGTTTTCCACTTCTTTCACATTATGAGTATCTTTAGCTAGAAAGCTCATCATCTTCAATCTAACATTCTCCTTAATTGTCTGCAAAAGTACAAGCTCATCTCTCTTAACATTACTGAACATTCTGTTATTTCTTTCTTGCCACACAAAGTACACAGCTGCACTACATACCAATCTTCTCACAATGCTCCAGATGTTGCTATTGTTAGGCATTCTAGAAATCTCCACCACAATTTGATCCCAGCAAAAAGACAAGTTTCTGTTAATCATTAGCAGCAGTTCCTTCCAAATTGCTTTAGAGTACTTACAAGCAAAGAATAGATGATTATGGGAGTCTGAACACTCATTGCAGAGTACACATTTGAATACTTCATTAGGTCTCCAAATAGCAATCCTGTCCTGAGTCAATAATCTCCCTTGAACTGCCATCCACACCACAAATGCATGTCTTGGAATACACTTGCTAAACCATACCATATCATTCCAGTCAACCTTAGGTTCATTACAGCAAAAGTCCTTCCAAACACTCTTAATAGCAAAATTAACTTCTTTTCCCTTATTAGTAACCCACACAGTTTTATCATCACTTTCATCACTCACCACTGGAACAGGAACATTAATCAGGGTAGGAAACTTAGTACTCCATTCCATTGGCCAAATCCAAATATCTCAAATATGTTAAAAAGAATAGTTATGTTAATATCTCTTATCAAGCAGCTAGAAAATCCCTTATATACTTGCAGATATTTTTTCAAGGAGCTGACTGGAAATATTTTTAAGCATATAACAAGAGTACAAGACATAAAAGATAATTGGACCTAGTAGTGGCTGAAATTGCATGGATGAAAACCACAATGTCATTATAAGACTAGTCTATTGTAAATTTAAATTGCTTACCTACTTTAACATCGTTAACTCTTCTTCAAGTTATCAAAGTGTAGTCCCTGATCGACTAGCTCGAAAGATATGGGAAATCGGTTTGGATGTTGTGGTCCAAGACTTTTTATGGTGCGTAACTCAGTTGGTTTCAGACGAGAAATAAAACTCGTAAAATCCATGGTCTTTTAGAAATTCACATAATAAATGTATTTAAATTCGCCAGTGGTTGTAGAAAATATTTGAGAATATAGAGCTTCGTTTAGTATGAACCTATATAAAATTAAACATGTTTTAGAGTAAAGAAACAAAGATGAAAAATGGGGAAAAAGTCAAGAGTTAATATGAATTTTCAACAGTTCACATCCTTGAAAATTTTTTTAACTTGCAAGAGAGTGAATTGGTTGAAAACGTTATACTATTCTAGACACATGTAACTCACTTTGACTAGGTTATATTAGTAACAAACAATTTCTTTCTTCAATCAATGTGGGATTACATTTTTGGGTCATGAAAGTTCGAGTTTATCTATGTTCTCATACTTAGTTCAGCCCTAGGTTGTTTAGAAAACTTATTATAATGATCAGTAAGCATGTTTTCAATGCTCAAATATACAAATTTAGGTTTGCAACTAGATAGGCAAAGTTTATGACAAACATGCTTACGTCAAAATCAAAAAATAAGCAGCTTGGCAATCCTTTGAGCTTATTATAGTCATAAAGTGTAAAATGTTTTACTTTATAAATCGTTTCGATATGTGTATGAAATGAGACACATTTTATTCGTGTGTTAGACTATCTGTTACTTAATTGAGCTCTAACCATCTTTCATAGATACATAATAGAAAGTGATGTTTTCATTTATGAAAAGTTTCACAAACATAAACCATATAGCATGAGATTACAACAATGGTTAATTTACTTCACTCTTTCTGTTTTTAGTCATTCTTAAATAACTTCTAATATATTTTTCCCTTTTAAGCTATTAGAAGTAAAAGATTAGAAAGGTCTCCACAAGAACACGTTTTATATAGTAAATAAATAAAAGTAGACACAAAAAAGAGTTAAGAGCTAATATGCATTTTCTGATGCGTACCCACCATTCAAGTTTCTAACTTGAAGGAACGGTATACATCCGAGAACATAATATTATTCTAAACTTGCATAACCCGCTTACACTAGAGTATATTAGTAACCAACAACATATTTCTTCCACCAATGTGGGATAACAATGTTAGGAGATATTTCTATAAAAATTTGGTAAATTGTTAGATTTAAGATCATTTGAGTATCAAATATTCAAACTTTTTTTTACATATTAAGGGACTAATCTCCACCCTCCATCTTTATTTGATCTAATAAATGAGATTAATCCGACAATTTAAAAAACCTACTTTCATCATTTTTTTTTCAAATATTAATATCTTTCAAACCGTTAATCGTTAAACGAAAAAAAATATACCGTCACGACAAACATTTAATTATCTTTCTATACATAGTCACTTTGATATATTTTCCACAATTTTTTTTTTCGTTTTTTTCACGTTTTTTTTCATGGCCGAAAAAATCACATATGATATATCATATATGATATTATATATCATATATATGTAATATCATATATGATATGTAATATCATATATGATTTTTTCAGCCACGAAAAAAAAACGTGAAAAAAACGAATTTTTTTTTGTCGAAAGTATATCAATGCCCGTCTATAGAAAGAAATGCTCGTCGCGATGGTGTAATTATTTTCGCTTAACGATTAACGGTTTAAGAGATATTTACATTATAAAAAATAGTTGAAATATTAAAATGCTTTTTATCTCAACTATTGATTTCTTTTTAGATTGATGGTGAGGATGAGTCTCATGGTATGTAAGAAAATTTTGATATATAATATAACTCTCCTCAAATTGTTATATGAAAGACTTTTATGTACTTATAATTTATGTAGATCAATATATAGCTGAATGCATTACCTTTCTGGTTCTAGGATGTTAAAGTATTTATGTATTTCGATACTTGTTTTGTTTGTTTTAACATCTTTTTATGAAGTAGCTAGGTTATATATTTGCACATAATATATACGAGTTTTATTCATATGGAGTTGGTTGAAAATATTTATAAGCATATATAACAACGATATAAGATATAAATGGGCCTTTGTCTAGTAGCTATTTTTTATTTATTCGCCAAAGCTTGAGCCTTGGTCTTTTAGATATTTGCATAGATTGCATAAAGCTTGAGCCTTGGTCTTTAAAAATCCTAGCCAAATTGCATAAATTTGTTATCCAAGCAAGACTTTTATCTTTTCGTGACGTGTAGCTCAGTTTGCTTCCAAATGAGAAATAAGATTTGCAAAATCCTTGGTCTTTTATATATATACTCAAAATAAATGTAATTTAAACTCGCACGTGGTTGTGAAAAAGATATGGGAATATAGAGAATCGTTTAATATGTAGTATGGACGTATGGGTTTTGAAATCCTTGAATGTTCAAATTCGATAAGTATTTAAACATGATGATTGAAATAGTAGTTTTTGATTGTCACTATCTTTGTTGTTTATGTGTAAGCCCACGTTAGAACAAAAATATGTATGGAACTTGATGAATAAGATATGCCAAAGGATATCCTCACTTTGAACGTTCAACTATTAAAATATGTTCATGTCATAAAAGGTTTTAATAACTGTATAGATTATCTAATAAGATTTATGTTGGTTAGTGACTACTGAGTTAGATCGAACGTGAAGCAAATCTACATTTTTGTTGTTTATTTTTATTAGCTTTCAAAATTCGTTTCCTTTCTAATATGTGAGAAATCAAAAATTAACATGGTCTCCATTGAAACATATTTTTCAAGTCCAAAAATAAAATAAAAAGTTAAGAGTTTATAAGAATTTTCAGTTATTTAAAAACACGGAGATTTTTTCAATCCGAAAGTGTTCTAAATTCTGAAGACACAATATTAGTCTCAACACATTCAACGTAGATGAACTTATTGTATATCTAACTATCTTATAATAGAGGAAGGCCTATTATTAATAGAAATACTTAAAATTAAGCAATACAACTTTTAAAGCTATAAGTACAACAACTAATGTTACTTATATAAATTCCCCTCATATTTAATTATAACATAAAATTAATACTAACATTAAATACAATAAATAAATCATTATGTACATTAAATACAATTAATTAACTGGTCAATAAATATAATTAATGCACTTATTAAAACACCACTTACATAAGAAATACAAATTATCAAGCATATTGTACAACTAACTTAAACACAATTCAATACAAATAATAAAGCATATTATACAAATATTCAAGCCCTAATGGGCAATGGGCCGAACGGGCACGGGTCAAACGGGCTCGAGCCCGAACGAACACGAGCTAAACGAAATTTTTGATATCCATAAATTTATTGTCAAAAAGAAAATAATAAACTAAAATATATTCACATATTGTAAAACCAAGCAAACTACTAAACAAAAAAATAAAATAAATAAATGATAAATAAAATAATACAAACTAAGCAAAATTTCATCAAACTTTTGCTATAAAAAACTAATCAGTAAAGCTATTGCCAAAAAACGTACAAATAAAATATATTATTAGCCGTAAAAATTAAATTACAGGGTGCCTGCAGCTGTATTGCGCGGGGACCCTGCTATAACTATATAAGTAATAAACAACTTCTATCTTCAGCCTATGTGGGATAGAGTTTCATGATAAAATGTTGAAAATGTATGAACCTAAAGAAATACATTTTGTAATCAACTTACTTTTCATATTTGTAGCGACGCAAAACATTGTGGTAACATTACAAGTATCCACTTTAGTTTAAACGAGCTCTAATGTCTCCATAGAGGCAAAATAGAAAGTGATTTTTTGTTTATGAAAAGTCTCACAAAATAGTAATCATGTATGAGATTGCTCATACTCTTTCTTGATTGACTTCTTAAAAATACTTTTTCCTCTTATACTATATGATACTAAAGATTAAAATGTCTTCACCAAAACAAGTTTAACAGTAAAAAAACAATATACTTAGAAGAAAAAAAAAAGTCAAGAGTTCAAATAAGTTTTCAAGCACATCGTTTATGATGTTTAATTTGCAACAACTTAAACACCCAAAGTGATATACTTGAAAACATTATACTTTACTAGACACATGAAATGCAAATATACTACGATATATAACTAACCATAAAGTTCTTTGTGGGATATAACGACATGATAAAAAGTTAGAAAAGGTGTTCATAGAAAAATGGTAAAAAATTGGTTGAAAATATTTATATTTACATGGAAAGTAAAAATTGATGCAAGAGTAGGCGAAAGAAACATATGTCACTTGGAATTCCATATTGAAGTTTAGAAGCGACTAGTTTATGTGTTTGGAGCAAGAATAAAGAAAGGGGACAATTTGAATAACATGAAATTATATGTTGCTATTGCTCTTAATAACAAATTGCAAATGTTTAAGCATAGTATAAAAGATCAACATGTGAATTTTTTTAGGAAAAAAGGATTAGCGTTTACTTATCTGAAATCGTTTATGTAAAAATCTACACATCGCTCACTGAACTACATTTTGGGTGCTCAGTGAACTACATTTTGGGTCATGAGCTTAAAGTATATATGTATTATGAAACTTCATTTGGCCTAAGGTGCCCAATTTATATTATCATTATTTCTTTATGTTATAATCCTCATCAACTACGTTCATTTCCTCATCAACTACGTTCATTTTGCTCATATATCCTTTTCAATTAACATACATTTAGATCATTTTGCGACATTTCAATCGCGTCCCGTTTATGAGCTCCCAATAAGTCATTAGACGTTAGACCATCAAACTTTGACTAACTACATGCTCTTAGAACATATAGTATTAGTGGCTTAAATTGCATAAATAACAAACTCTCTTTTATTTTCAGTGCCTCCTTAGTTTAAATCCGTTCATTACTTCTTTTCTAATCTTCAAGTGTGCCTCCTCTTAAGATTAGATCTAAAGATATGCCAAATTTGTAGATTGTTGTGGTCCAAGACTTTAGTTCTTTTAGTGATGCGTAGCTCAGTTGGTTCTAAACGAGGAATAAGACTTGCAAAACAATCGTCGGTTTTTTAAACGTTCTCATAATGAATGTACTTTAAACACGCGTGTGGAAGTGAAAAAGAGTTGAGAATATATGGGCATCGTTTAGACATCCTTGAATAATGTACGCCAATAAGTATTTAAACATGATGATTGAAATACGAGTTGTTGATTATCACTATCGTTGTGGTATTTGGGTAAGATTACATAAGAACGACCATATATATGGCTGTAGTTGAAGATAATATATCTCAAAGGATGACTCGTTATAAACTTACAACTATGATTAAAATATGTTCATTTCTAGATGGGGTTTTTTATGTGTGTGTATCATCGAATGAGACATATGTTGCTTGTTGAGTTACATTGTACATGGATTTATTAGCTCACTTTATAAGTTTGAGCTTAATTGTAAATTTTATTGGTAAATCAAACTATAATGTTATTTTAGACTTAAGTATAACAATGTAAAAAACGTGTGACATTATTGGCGTAATTTGTTTTTCCTTTCTAGTTTTGGCTTAATTATTTGTTAATCATGTTGCTTAACTGTATCACACTAGCAAAACTAAACGACCTCCAATGGAAAAAGAATAAAAAACAATAACCAAGAAAAGTAAAAAAATCAAGAATTCATATTAATTATTCGAAGTATGGTCTCTTTATGCTATGTATGGTTTAGCTTGCAAACGTTTCAAGCATGAAGAGGATCATAATCCTAATAATGTAATACTAATCTAGTCACAAGAAACTCATGCACACTAAGGTATATTAGTAACCAACAACTTCTTTCTTCAACCTATGTGGGATACAATGTTTGGATAAAAGAACTTTCTGTTTGGATGATGTAACAACGAAGAACCTGTTGTTGGTGGTACATATTACACATGGTCTAAGAATATAAGTCGCAGTGTGAAAACCATTAGCAAGGTCATCTTATAAATTAGTGGAAAGGTCATCTTATAAGTTAGATCGTATGTCTATATAGTTTTTGCATGTTGCATTTTAATAAGATACATTTTTAGTTATCTATAAGAAAGACCAAAACATGTTTTGGAGTACCAAATTAATAGAAAAAAGCTAAAAGGTCATATATGATTCCTGATACTTCATATAATTTATTAGATTTTTGCAACCTAACAAATTGTGAAATACCTGAAAACATAATACTATTCTCAACACATTTAACATAGATACACTTATGGTATATAATAACCAACACTTCTATCTTAAGCAGATATGGGATACAGTGTTAGGATAAAATTTTTACAAAATGATTTCATAAAAAAAATGGTAATTTAAGACTTGTTCACATTCAGAAAAAGAAATATTTATTACATGGAACATTAAACTGAAGTTAGAAGCAACTAATTTTATGTACATGAAAAGAAATAATGTAAGAAATAATGCAAGAATGTGGATAACATGAAAGATTACAACTTTTCATATATTGTATTAAAAGAACCTGTGATTTTTCCTAAGCATTTACTTATTTGAAATCAACTTAAGTTTTGGGTCATAACTTATTCTTGCACCCATGATTCGGGTTCCTACAAGACACACCGACAACCAAAGAACATGAGATGTTGACTACTTAAATTTCTTCCGATTCTTGAATGAACGACCGACTTTGCGTTCAGAATGCAGAAATGCAGAATATAGCAATGGGGCCAAGATGATTCATATCGTTACAGAGTGTTTGAACATGCGTTTTGAATGGATCTTTTCAAATTTCTTATATAAATAGGTTCACAGCACCTATCTGGATATTTATATACAGATTGTTTAATCTTTAAACGAGTTGATAATGACTCACTTTATCGGAACATCAAAACTTTATAATCATGACGTTAGGAAAAAAATAATCACATAATTATATTTATAGCAAGTTGGGTAAGGAACGAAAACGGGTTCGTTTTGAATGGGTCAGTTTTGGATACGGGTCAAAGCAAGCCAGTTTTGGTATGGGTCAATCCAGTGTTCTTCTCGGTGCCAATCCACTTTCTACACACGCCTAGTTAAGTTTGGACGGCAAGTGTTGGTTACCCTAATGGAGTTTGACCGAACCAACCCAACATAGGTGAAACAGACCCGAAGTAAAATGTCACATGGATAAGTACTACGGTAACTTTGCTTGTTTTTAAAGAATTTGCTCAAATGCAGCTAGGGTAGTACGAGTTTATTTTCTCGAATGGACAAGCAGGTTATGCAATATGACTAGGTAAACTATATACTAGGCCAAAATAGATACTTATGGTGTGTGGAAAGAATGTTTACATATACGTACTTTCTCAGAGAGCATTACTGATATGAAAGATGGTGGACCGAAGATATTGCTCTAAAGAATTACTGTCCACATGCGTAACAAATGAACGAAACATTAATATAACCCGTTCTTGAATCTATGGAAAACCCACCTGCTAATTCAGTTTAAATGCGATTTGAGGAGCATTTCATACTCAGGCCCGTTACAATATTAGCATCCTGAAATCGATTTTTCTGTAGAATAAGTAAGACATTTTCGAGATCGATGTAGAAAATTGTCAAACGGGAAAAAGATGTAGAAAATTATTTCTATACAGAAACACATATGTAATTTTTGGAATGTATACTACCTGCCAAATTACATCTTCTACTTCAAACTTCCACATTTCGGAGTTTTGGTCGTCGTTCTCCTGTATGGTTTTATACAAGAATCGTTGTAAATGAAAATGTTATTATTTCATTGGTTTAGATTATACTTTTAATGTGTTCATGATGTATTCATATATCAGTAAAATTCATGATGTATTCATCAAGTGTTAGAACGATTGAGTTTAATAAAACGAAGTTTATAAAACCGAACTCTATGAAAGTCCCATGACACCGCGAGACCACCAGACCCTGATTCCGCCGGTGCACGAAAATACACATGGCACTAGATGAAAAGAAAGATAGTTTATAGATTAAAATATATTGAGTTAGAAATATTCACGGTTATCCTTTTTTAGCATTCTAGTTAACCTGTGTGAAATTAAAGATAAAAGTAGTTTCCATCAAAACATGTTTTAGTGTTTGGTTCATAATGATTTCAGCAGAATTTGTCTCTCAGGACGTCAAAACTCACGAATGCGTTTCCACTCAGTAGGGATCTCTTTGTTCGTATGAGTGTAATGAAAACTTTGATATTCATATTTAACAGTGTCGTTATTAGTATTATTAGCGGACACTCTAGAAAAGTCAAAGACCATTTGAAGATACGGTGAGTAATTGTAAACTACATAAAACTAAATATTTGAATCACTGAGATCCCACAAAAGAACACTAACTTCTACTATATCATTCTTTGGTTTTCAACTCTAGTTTCTAAATAGACGTTCTTAGCATGAACGACAACAACATTATAATGTTACTCAAAAGATGTAGATCGATCACCACCGAGGTGCCGACTTGACCCTTCTCCAAGGACTAAGCCCCATGCAATGATCTCCTGTCCCAACAACCTAATAAAAGTATCCGTGGTGTGGATTATGGACCTTTAGTCTTTAGATATAGACATCATTGAATATTCAAACTCGATAAGCATCTAAACATGATAATTTAAATAGAAGTTGTTGATCGTCGTATCGTTCTTGTGTATGCGTAAGATCACATTAGAACGAAAATATGTATGGCACTATATATCTAGATGCAAGTAAAATACTCCAACTCGTTATGAACATTCAAATGTTATCAAAATAAGCTCATTTTATGTTGGTTGTTGACCAACATACATTTTTACATTTCTATTGTTTCTTTGGTTTTTAAAAATGTGTTTTCTTTTATAACATGGTGAAATTAAAGATTAAACATGTTTTAAAGTACCAAACTTAAAAAAAAAAGAAAAAAAAAAGAAAAAAAAAAGAAAGAAGCTAAGAGTTCATATACGTTTTCTAACGCTTCAAGATGTGCCACATGTTTTCAACGAAGCACATTATGATGCGCTGGAAAATATTACACTATTCTCAACACATTTAGCACACATAAACTTATGGTATATACGTAACCAACAATTTCTATCTCCACCCAATATGGGAGAGTGTTAGGATAAAATGTTAGCAAATATCTTTTTAAAAAATGGTAAGTAAGAGATAATTCATAAGTTCTTAACAGTTGGTGAAAGAAAGATTTGTTACATGCAACATCAAACTGAAGTTTAGAAGCAACTACTTTATGTGTTTATAACACAAAATATAAAGGCAACAACTTGTATAAAAGAACCTATGGTGATTTTTACTAAGCAAAAGTATTAGCATTTACTTATCTGAATTCGTTTATATAGAAATCTATATGTTTTTGTATAAGTTACGTGTTCGATCAGGTCATGAATACAATTCCTTGTTGTATTGTGACTTGTTTATGTTTGTTTAAAAACTTGTTTGGCCGAGTACCGATCACTAAGCACACTACAACAATCAAGAGGACGGGCGAGGAGGATTTTGGCGGGGACGCTCATGTCCCCGCCGAAAGTTGCTAAACGACAAAAACGTTGCTGAGCTGGCACACAAACTGGCTAAATTTTGAATGCTGAATGTCTATATTTTGAATGTACATATATAGGTTTGCATGTAACTAGGTAACATTTAGGACAAACTTACAAGATGAGCATTATGTTAAAATCTATTTCTCTTGCGTAAGCTTGAAATGGTTCTTCGCCTTATATTCCTTCGAATATTCGGTTTTAATAAACATGAGCATTAGGTTAAAATCTTATTACAACTAGTAAACTAAAACAAGTAAAATCATTGTAAATGAAACTATTCTAATAATGTGAGCCATGTTAACATGTGCGTGTGCAAGTGCATTATACACGTGAAAAATTCTCGTTTTTGTTTTCACCAAAGGCTCCAGCTTAGTGATTGGATTACATTTGACTCTTCCCTTGTTGTATAGTAACATACTAAGACCGGGTGTGGAAGGACGGTCGCCAGTCAGTCAGTCGCCACCATCGACGCATCGGCCACCGTTACACCACCCGACTTGAGATGCATCGCAGGAGGGAAAAAGACATGAATTGATCGCATATGCGACTGAAATGAAAAGGGACGAATGTTTGTGTGTGTGGGTATTTATTAATTGATTTTTTTGGTATGTTTTTTGTATCTTCTTATTATATTAAGTTGGTAATAAACTTTTCTTGAAGAAGAAAGAAGAAGAAGAAGAGAGAGAAAAAAAAAAAAAAAAAAAAAAAAAAAAACCTGGTGTAACAACAGTGTTGCTAAACTTAAGCTAACATTATATTTCATACGCCACCAATATATATGACATGTTGATTATCAAAACCCAGTTACAAACCGTAACCCACTTTTACATATAGGGTCAAAAACTAATTAGACAAGTCACAAAGGGGGTTTTAGCCTCGGTCCGAGTGCCTTTTATAAGGGTTACGGTTCTTTTAATTGGTCACGATAAATCAAGGATAGGTTCATTACATCGGTCCAATCATGGTTTATACGATGGATCACAATGCATTTTGAGCCTTTTCCCATGGACCAAATAACTTTGGAGGGTAATGGTTCGGCTCTATTTTGCACGTTAGCTTTCATAGTTCCTTTTTACATTTTCATTGTTTCTTTATTACCTTTCATAGTTCGTTTTCCATTCAAACCAGTTTGAAATTAAAGATTAACATAGTCTCCACCAAATCATGTTTTACAGTACCAAAATAAATGTAAAAAGTTAAGAGTTCATATGAGTTTCCAGAAATTTTGATATCCTACAGATTTTTTTCTAACCTGAAAGATAGTGAAATCTCCGAAACCATAATACTATTCTCAACATATTTGAACCACATACGCTATGGTATATTACTAGCCGCCAACTTCTATCTTCAAGCTATGTAGGATAGAATTTTAGGATAAAATGTTAGAAAATACCTAAAAAAAATAGTAAGATATAGTTATTATAAGTTGGTGAAACAAAGATATGTTACTTTGTACTCCAAATTGAAGTTAGAAGCAGCTAGTTTATGCGTTTGGAGCACAAATCATGAAGGAGACACTTTCGATAACGTAAAATTATATGTTGTTATTGCTCTAAAATTGAATGATTGCAAATGTGTAAGCTGTTGGATAATACCTCAACAACAAACCTGAAGTTCGATCGCGGAATGCTAGATCGCGAGTTGTATCGAGCACAAGTAGCAAACACGAGAGACTACAAAGACTCGACAAGAATATATGCACACGGTATTACCCTCGAACACTCCTTTATTAGAACCAATAAAGCTTACAACGAGGAAGAAGAATGGATAACTAGCATCCCCCCTCATCTCTATTTATAGAGATGAGGGGGTAGAGACCTTAGCTTGCCTAGCACTCCAAGCTAGTTAATCCTAGTTTATGTCTAACACCTAATCTAATTACAAAGTACACTTAAACCCCTAAACTATGTTTAAGTTACTACTAATATTCTAACAATTTCCACCTTAGGAGTAACACTTAAACATAACCGTTACTCAGCATCTTTTCCTCTTGCTGGAACCTCGGACCGGGGACCACCTTGTCGACCAGGCATTGTACTTCAGTAATTTTCCAAGATTAGTTTCCGTAGACTCCTTCACTTTCTTTTTTTCAGCAACATTACCCTCTGCACCCTCTTGACCAGGTACTCCGGTTACCGTAATGTCTGCCCCCACCTTTATACCAAGGTGTATCTTTTCCTGCACATTTACCAAGCAGTCCGTGTTTGTCTTTTCTTCAAGTTGCTTATCCTCCAACTTTCTTTGAGCCACTGCAGCATCATCGTTACTAACCTGAACAACCCTAGCTTCACGATTCCCTTGAGCTCCCTGCAGTTCCACCTCAAACCAAACACGTTCATCAACTTGTACTCCATGGACTCCTGTTTTAAGACCAGGACCAAGTTGTTTAAACCCAACTTGTTTATGACCAAGTTGTTTGAGACCAACTTGTTTATGACCAAGTTGTTTGAACCCATCTTGTTTATGACCAAGTTGTTTGAGACCAACTTGTTTATGACCAAGTTGTTTGAGCCCAACTTGTTTATAACCAAGTTGTTTGAATCCAACTTGTTTTGAACCTCCATGCTTTTGTACACCAAAAGTCGTCACTTTTGCTTCAAGAGTATACACACAGTTCTCTTTCCTGATCCCAGTCATCATAACCCGACAACCTTTGATCACCTTGACTCTACCCATTTGCATCTTCACAGTATAACCCTCTTTTTCAAGAGTACCCAACGAAATCAAGCTTTTTCTTAACCCTGGAACATACCTGACATCATCCAGTATAAAGCTTGAACCATCATGCAACTGCATCTTCACTTTTCCTGTCCCTTTGATAGTGCATGTCCTGTTATCACGTAACTGAACCGAACTACCATCAATATCCTTGAAGTCATACAAGAAATCCCTCCTAGGTGTCATATGATAAGACCCACCTGAATCCATTACCAATTCAGTCATCTCATCATTCCCGACCACCGCCAAGGCTTCTCCAAAGTAGGCGTTACCCTCGTCATCAGAAGAATCAAAATCCTGATCATGCTTACCCTTCTTGACAAACCCACTTGACTTCTTCTTTGGACAGTCTCTTTTCAGATGATCCTTTGAATGACATATGAAGCACTTGAGTTTACCAGTTCCACCCCTTGACTTAAACCGCGAACTTCTACCAGAATGAGCTTTCCTTGAATGATCTGACCCTCCCCTTACGTATAACCCAGTTCTTTTCTTCAACTCCCTTGAATTCAGAGTCGCGAGAACATCCTCCATTGTCAAGGATTCCCTCCCAAACAACAATGTCTCCACAAAGTTTTCGTAAGACGATGGCAACAACGTAAGTAACATAAGTGCCTGATCCTCATCCTCAATCTCGATATCAATATTCGCCAAATCAAGTATCAACTTATTAAACTCATCTATATGATCACCCAGTTTCGTACCTGGACTCATATAGAATGTGTACAGCTTCTTCTTCAGATACAGTCTATTTGCTAAGGACTTAGTCATATACAGACTAGTTAACTTCGCCCATATTCCTGCAGCATATGTTTCCTTGGTAACTTCCCGTAAAACCCGGTCTCCCAAGCATAGAATCAAGGTACTGTATGCCTTCTTCATCAAAGCAGCCTTTTCACCTGCTTCCATGTCCGCGGGTAATGTCTCTAATGCAGCATCACATCCCAGCTGTACCATTAAAGCACGCATCTTTATTTGCCATAACCCGAAGTCATTCTTCCCATCGAATTTCTCGATGTCAAACCTAGTTATAGAACTAGCCATTCTTCTTTAACCTTGCTAAAAACCTTGTCAAGTTGTTTCTTTACCGACAAGCCTCACAAGTCGTGTGCAATATTCCCTTGCTACTATAAATCCCCTTCTTGCAAATCGAATTAATTAGAAAAACCCTAAACCCTCGATTCCGAACAAGCAACCCCGATCGTAAACTTGAACCGCAAGTGAACCACGATCGAAACTTGAACCACAAGAAACCCGCAACAACGTCGAACCTTATAATTGTTTTCTTTTTAATAAAATTACGACAACCTTTGTAGCAAGCAAGGACCAACTTGAGTTCGTAAAAACTCTTAAATCGTATTTTGAAACCAAAACCGATTAAAAAAACTTTGCCTTGACTTTTTCTTTTATTTAGAAGACCTACAAAGATTACATAGCCTTGTCATCTTTTATTAAAACAACCTCATGTCCCCAATTTACTTCACGTGAGTTTAAATATTAGTATAACAATAATATTCGAACTTTGTTTAATAACAAAAAACCTTACGTCACTATCTTCTCTACCTCTCGTTTCTACTGCTACGATCGACTGCACCCCGATCTAACACTCGAACTTCAATGACCACAATAACCGTGACTCTTGATACCACTTGTTGGATAATACCTCAACAACAAACCTGAAGTTCGATCGCGGAATGCTAGATCGCGAGTTGTATCGAGCACAAGTAGCAAACAAGAGAGACTACAAAGACTCGACAAGAATATATGCACACGTTATTACCATCGAACACTCCTTTATTAGAACCAATAAAGCTTACAACGACGAAGAAGAATGGATAACTAGCATCCCCTCATCTCTAGTAGAGACCTTAGCTTGCCTTGCACTCCAAGCTACTTAATCCTAGTTTATGTCTAACACCTAATCTAATTACAAAGTACACTTAAACTCCTAAACTATGTTTAAGTTACTACTAATATTCTAACATAAGCGTTGTTATAATAGTAAGTGATCAATTTACGTTTGGTATATGTAAACGGCCAAACATATTGTGGTAAAATTTTAAGTAACCATTTGTATTAAATCGAGCTCTAATCTTTTCCATAGATGCAAAACATAGAGTGACGTTTTCATTTATGAAAAGTTTCATAAACAGATATCATGTATGAGATTACATAAATTGTTAATTTACGTCACTCTTTTTTGTGAAATGGTGAAAATATATTAACGCCATCAACATATATTAATTACATCACTTTCATTGGCTATTTGTAAAAATAATCCATATTCATTATAACCATTTAGATCATTAATCCATATTTATAACTAACCCTTTATGTGCACAGAAAGCGATGTTTTCCAATTTTAAAAATATGCTTTAAGAAATAAAATGTTTAATTCAATTCATTTGCAATGTATAATGATCAAAACAAACTTGAGTAATATGACTATTACTCACACTTTTTCTCAGCTTTTAGTCATTCTCTTAACTGACTTCCAAAATATTTTGACATCTTAAGCTATGTGAAACTAAAGATTAGAATGTTTCCACCAGAACATGTTTTAAACTTAAAAAATAAAATTTAAAAAAAAAAAAAAAAAAAAAAAAAAGGTTTGAAGTTCATATTAGTTATTCATGAAGGTGACATCGGTAACTTGTACCAATTGGATTTGTAACAAGTCAAGAATATCAAGAAGAAAACATTATACTATTCTACACAAATGTAACCCAAATGGACTAGGGTGGATAACTAATTAACTAACAAATTGAGCAGGAAAAAGGTTTGAAGTTTGTACAAGTTTTTAGGTAAAATCTCACACTACAATCTTTACAAGTCTCTTTATTGTTGAACTTGCAAAGATTGAGAGAAGAAAAGTACCTAAGAACATTGTACTCGTCCAAGCACATATAACCTAGATAGACTAGTGTATATAACTAACCAACAAGTTCTTTCTTCAACCAATGTGGGATTAAAGGGTAGGAAAAGTCTCCATGTTACATAAAATATTTTTATGAACATGGAAAGAAAGAGATATACAATGCAAGAGTTATCAATAGTTGGTGAAAGAACTATTTGTTACATGGAACTCCAAATTCAAGTTTAGAAGCAACTAATTTTGTGTTTTCGAAGCACGAATTATGAAGGGAACATCTTGGATAACAAGATAGTATAAGTTGTTAGTGCTCTATAAACGAAAGATTACAAATGTTTAAGCATTGAACTAAAACAACATGTGAGTTTTTCTTAGGACAATGGGTTAGCTTTTACTTATCTAATCATTCACAAAGAAATTTTATACATGGTTGAATGTAGTACATTTTTTGGTCACGAAGGTTAAAGTATTTTTGCATTATGATACATCTTATAGCCATGGGTTGTTAAGCAAACTTATTATGGTGATCAGTACACATTTTTGAAAGCTCAACGCGCATATTATGAATTTACAAATTTAGGTTTGCAAGTAGCTAAGCAAAGTTTTCGAAAAACATGCTTATAAGATGAGCAGTTATATCAAATTCTAAAAATAAGTAGCCGAGAAATCCTTTATCATATACAAATTTGATAACATAAGTCATATGTTTTCATTACTTTGATATGAACTGTTATTACTTTGACCAGAAATATTTGTATGCATATAACTAAGGGTGTTAATCGGTTCGGTTCTCGGTTAATCGGTTTATTCGGTTCGGGTTGTTCGGTTAAAAAAAATTCTGAGTCATAACCAAAAACCGAACCGAACAGAAAATATTTGTGACCGAACCGAACCGAACTTCGGTTCGGTTATGGGTCAAAACCGAAAACCGAATTTTGTACTTAAATTACACCATTTATATTTTTTTTAATTTAATTATATAGACTTTTGGGAACAAAAAATCATTTCAAGTATAAAAAGTGTTTTTTATATTAGAATAAAATGATAATGGTCTTTTTATAGATATATAAAATAATATAAATATATAAAGAATATATATATTTATATAAATTCGGTTTTCGGTTCGGTTTTCGATTCAGATAGTCAAAACCATATCCAAACCGAAAACAGAATTTTTAATTCGGCTCGGTTCAGTTTCGTCAAGTTCGGTTCGGTTACAAGTTCGGTTCAGTTTTTTTCAGTTCAGTTCGGTTCGGTTTTCGGTTTATTAACCGACCATGAACACCCCTGCATATAACAAAAGAGTACAAGACAGAAAAGATAATTGGGCCTGCATAAAAAAACATGCTTCATTTCAACTCAAATTTCTGGGCCTAATTTTAGTAGTCATCTACATCTTCTTTTTGATGGTTTCAAGGGACCTTTATAGGACAAGTTTTCTCTAAATTCCGAATGCTTACCTACTAAAACATCGTTATTTTATTTTGTTTTTTTTATTATTATTTTTTTTTTGCAATTTCATGTCTCCCTTATTTTTGTTAAAAATTTCATATGTACTCAAAAATGAATTAAAAACATTATACATTATGCATTCAATACTTGCATTTTAGATATATATTAAATTAATCAAAAAAGTACAAAGATATATGAAATTAATCCTATTTTTAGTTTCACTTTATTCTTTTTTTAGAATGTCTCCCTTAGTTTTCTTTAAGACATCAAAGTGTAGCTCCAAGATTAGTCCGATTCATTTAATAGCTAGCGTGTAGCATAATTGGTTTGAAATGAGAAATAAAACTCAAAAAATTCTTAGTCTTTTAGGAATTCACATAATAAATATTATTTAAATTCTCCTATGGTTGTATAAAATATTTGGGAATATAGAGCACCGTTGAGTATGAACCTATGTATAATTAAAGATTGAAATTGGTTTCCACCCAAACATGTTGTGTAAAAAAAAAAAAAAAAAAAAGTCAAGCAATCACACTTTTTTTTCAATGATTATTACATTCTTTGCTCTTTTTCTTTTCTTCTTTTTTCTCTGTTTTTTTAAGCAAGAAAGTAATAACTTGAAAACATAGTATTATTCTTCGACACATATAACCCACATGCAATATGATATATTAGTAACCCATAATTTCTTTCTTTAACCAATGTGGGATAGAATGTTAGGATGAAGTAACTTTATGTAATAACGAAGGACATATGGTTGGTGACTTGGTGGTAAGCACGCCTTGATTGGGTACCTATTATACATAGTCTTCCTTCATTGGTTTGTGAAGTAACTTTATGGCCAAAATAACTTTCTTTGAGCTTTTGAGTTACAAGTCTAAACTGTTTTTTAGTTTTTCCCTTTTAGAAGCTTCTTCTATTACCCGAATAAAAAACACTTCATCTCAATTAGTAAACATCTAAAAAACATTACCACCATAAAAACAAGTGAGATACATTAAAATCGATTAAGACTATGTTTGGCAAAAGTAGTTGTGAGCAGTAGCAGTAAGCAGTAAGCAGTAGCAGTGAGCTGTGAGCAGTAGCAAAAAAAAGCTCACAGCTTCGTAAAGAAGCATTTGAAAAATGAGCTTTCCTAAAAAATAGCAAAGCCCACAGCTCTCATGCCAAACGAACACTATAAATCAAAAAGCTCATTGTTCACCGCTCATTGCCCAAAAAAGCTCCAAAAAGCTTTGTGCCAAATATAGCCTAAAAATGAAAATTTCATCAAACCACATCAACTTATACATAAACACCCGCCGCAATGCACGGGTGTTTTAAAAAATACTTTCCTTTTTTTTTAGAAAGGAAAAATACTTTCCTTTTTAGCCATCTTAAATTTCGGTAAAACATCCTTTATAGCAAGTACAATGAAACATAACAAAAAAAAAAAATAATAATTGAGAATTCCGGTTTCGCTATAGCATCTTTTATAGTGAGTAAAACGAAGCATAACAAAAAAATAAATCAGAATTCATATTAGCTTTCAAATTTGGCATCACCTCGTTAACTATTTTAGCTAATAGATGCTACAAATTTGAAAACATACTACTATTCTGAACACAATTAGTTCACGTATGCTATGGTATATTAGTAAGAAACAAATTCTTTCTTCAGGGATAGAATGTTAGACAAAGTCTTGGTTTGATATAAAAGATTTATATGTACATGGAAAGAAAGAGATCAGGCAAGAGTAATTAAGAGTCGGTAAAAAAAGGATATGTCACTTGGAAGTTGGAACTTCGAACTGAAGTTTAGAAGCAACTAGTTAACATAATTCTATTAGCTATGGCTCTTGATGGTTTGATCCTCATCAACTGCGTTCCATTCTCTTATTCACAAAGAGTGCTCGAGTTGATAAATGGGCAATTGATTATCATCAACAAAGTGGCATGCTTAAACCGTGCTTGGTTCAAATTGACAAACATGAAATGATCACATCAACCTCCTAAAAGAGATAGTTTTACCTTATTTAAGTATTTGTGGTGACCGCTTAAAAACCACGTTAGTTAGCTGCAAAATGTCAAAAATTATTGTTAACCAACAACAAAAGGTGATGAAACATCTTATCGAGCCGCATTCAAGTGGTACATATATTGTTACTTATTTCCTCTTTGTTTACATAATTTTTATTTCATAGATAGATGAAAAAGGATCCAATTTAAACCACCAACTCAACCAAGAGCATTTTTTGAGCAAATTGATTGCCCCAAAATGTGGAACTATAGTCATAGATTTGTCTAATGTGTTAATATCTTGAATCAAGAATCAGTTGAGTTGACTGGAACCTTACATGTTCTTAGGACATATAGTGGCTTAAATTGTGTGAACGACAACCCAACATCTTGTAATGAATATCATTATAAGACAAGATTCCTCTAATTTTCAATTGCTTATGTACTTTAAATTCGTTAACCACTCTTGCAGTTAGCTCGGAAGATATGCACAATTTGTAGAAAGTTGTGGTTAATACTTTTAAAATCCTTCGTCTTCGTCAGCGTGTATGTAGCTAGTTGGTTCCAATTAAGAAATGAGACTTCTAAAATAATTGGTCTTTCCAAAATTCTCATAATGATTGTACTTCAAACTCGTGGATGGTTTTCTCATAGATATGGGAATATAGAGCATCGTTTCGTATGAACCTATGGGTTTAGAAATCCTTGAATATTCAAAGTCGATAAGTATCTAAACATGATGATTGAAATAGTAGTTGTTGATTGTCACTATCGTTGTTGTGTATATGTAAGATCACATTAGAACGAATATATATACATCACTAGCTAGATGAAAATAAGATATTTCGAAGGATATCCTTGTTATGATCAAACTATCAACTATATATGTTAAAATATGTTCATTTTATATATGGTTATGATAAGTGTATAAATTGTCTAGTGGGATTTATGTTTGTTGTTGACTCGTGATTTAAATCCTACATGTATTTATTTTGCGCGTTGCATTTGAATCAAAAGAATTACTAAGATACATTTTTATTCTTTCTAAATTAAAAGAAGAAAAAAAAAGTTAAGAGTTTATGAGAGTTTTTCAATATTCCACAAATTGTCAGATTTTTTCTTCCTTGCATTTGGTGAACAATTGAAAACATAATACTAGTTTCAACACATTTAACACACATGTATTTATGGTATATAATTAACCAACAACTTATATCTTCAACCTATGTGGGAAGCGTGTTCGGATAAAAGGTTAGAAAATATTAACATTAAAAAAATGATAAGAAAGAGACAATGCAAGAGTTCTTAATAGTTAGTGAACGAAAAATTTGTTACATGGAACATCATATTGAAGTTTATTAGCAACTAGTTTATGTGTTTATAACAAGAACCCATACTGATTTTTTTCAAATAAAAAGTATTAGCGTTTACTTATCTGAATTCATTTGTATAGAAATTTATTTTTTGGTGTTCAGGTCATGAAAGCAAATTTATTGTTATATTGTGATACTTGTTTAGGTAGGTTTGTTAAAAAACTTGTTCAGCCAAGTACGGGTTACTAAGCACGTACTTTTTTAATGCTCAATGTGTAAATTGTGAATGTACATATACAGTTTGATATGTAACTAGGCAACATTCATGAAAGTAAAACATAAAATCTCATTTTTCTTGTGTAGTTGTGTATGCTTGAGATAGTTCTTCGCTTTGTAACAGTCCTTCAAATAATTGGTTTTAATAAACATGAAAAATTAAAACTGATTAATTGAGATACTTGAAAATATATTAAAAGCAATTTAGTGATCATTACGACCATCGTCCCATCACTACTGTCAACTTATCACCGAATCCATTTATCCTCTCATCACTCTTATCTATTTTACTTCACTGTAATCACTTCAATCACTGACCTAAAAAACGATAAGTTTTCTCGTGGTTCAAACCACGAGCTGATGAAGGCCACCACGAGCTAACCACTTACCATATCACTCTCAAAGCATGAATGTATATATCAAACTATATATGCATCAAATTCAAACATTAAATTGCAATCACACTAATTAGTATATTCCATAAATATGTTTAGTTCATATCTTTTTCATTCGAAATATATATGCATCCATGTCAAACATTACCCGTTACTATTTATATATTATGATACTTGTTTTGGCATTAGGTTAAAACCTCAATGTACTTATGTTAAAATGTTAAGGTTTTTTTTTTTTTTTTTTTTTTTTTTTTTTTTTTGCACTCAAGATTCGGGGTTCTCTCTAAACAGAATTAGGATATACACAAATTGATTCATGTTTTCTTATATGTTATTTCCTATAGTTGGCTTCCAAAATATGTTCTCTTTAGTCTTTACTAACCTATGTAAAAATTAAAGTAGATTATAATGGTCTCCGTCAAAACATCTTTTACAGTATAAAGATTAAAAACAATTAAGAGTTCATCTTAGTATTCGGATATTCCACAGACTTTTGGATTAATTCAGTCGGATATAATGTGAAATATCAAAAAACTTCTATCTTCAGTACCCTTATGTGGGATAGATTGTTTTGGAGTACCAAAATAATAATAATAATAATAATAATAATAATAATAATAATAATAAAAGTTAAGAGTTCATTAGTTTTCAGATTTTTCAATGACCTATCAAATTTTTTTCAACCTGATCGATGATGAAATATCTGAAGACATAATACTAGTCTCAACACATTAACATGCATACACTTATGGAATTTAGAACTAACTAACAACTTCTATCTTCGGCCTATGTGGGATAGAGTTTCTAGATAAAAGGTTGAAAAATGCACGAGCTTAAAGAAATACGTTTTGTAATCAACTTGCGTTTCCTATTTGTTGCGACGAAAAACATTGTGGTAACATTAAAAGTAACGTACCATTTTAGTTTAAACCGAGCTCCAACGTTTCCATAGAAGCAAAATAAAAAGTGATTTTCAGTTTTGAAAAGTCTCACTATAACAGTAATCATGTATGAGATTGCTTAAATGGTTAGTTTACTTCTCTTCCATTTGCTAATTTTCCCATATACCAAAGGAAGGGAAATTTCTAAAATCACAGCAGACCCTACTCGTAGAGTCTAAATACACGCAAATGCATTTGTCCTAAGTTTGCTACTGCAATACTACAATATAAGTTTATAACGGATACTTGTAGAGTCTACATTTTCAGGCATGCATCCGGTTATAACATTATAAGTTTCATACTTGTAACTTAAACGTAATGGAAGTCAATCATAATCGAAACAGATTTAGAATGTACTTCTAAACGATATCCATAATTAAGTACATTACATCTTTTACTTAATAAATTTAATGACAAATTTGCATATTCAAACAATTTACTCCATAATACACATATACCCGGGTCTTGGCCGGTTAATTAATGCCGGGTCTAACCGGGTTTATCGGGTTTTGGCCGGAATATCCGGGTCTTGACCGGATATGACCGGGTCTTGGCCGGATATTGCCGGGTCTTGGCCGGATCTAACCGGATATAGCCGGTTCTAACCGGGTATTGGCCGGAATGGCCGGGTTTTGGCCGGACTATCCGGGTCTTGGGCGGATATTGTTGGGTCTAGCCGTATTGTGGTGGTTTGATAACCGTACTGGTACTTGTTTTGGCCCAAGCTAGTTAAAATCTCAAAATTCTAAGAGGGTCGGCAACGGTCACGGTAAGAGGAGAACGGTACCATGGTACCGTGCGGGAACACCGCCGCCATCCCCACGGTACCACACGGTAAGCTTGTGGCACGGGAAGGAGCTAGTTTTCGAACGTTGGAATCCATTTTGACCGTTTGATTCGACCGTTTTAATGCAACGGTTAGAATTTTTTTTTTTTTTTTTTTTTTTTTTTTTTTTTTTTTTTTTTTTTTTTACTTTGGTATATATACCCAGCAGCTACACAGTCAAGACACACACAAAAAAAAACATAGCTACCAAATTGCCCATTCAATCCGATCTAAAAAAAACGTTGGAATCCATTATGTAATGTTTTATGATATTTAATGGAATTTTAGTTTTTATTTTTATTTTAAAGGAATTAAAAAAAAAAAAGAAAAAAAAATGAAGTGAGGGATGGTGGTGTGGTGCCACAAGTGATGCCAACAAAAAAAAGGGTGGGGGATGGGAAAAATGGGTGAATGATGTGGCACAAGGGGATTGGTTGGGAGTGAGGAATGGTGATATGGTGCCACAAGTGTTGCCAACCCCCTAAGTGACTACTTACTTATTTTAACTTCTTATATTAATGGGATAATTCCATATATACCCAAAAGAAAGTTCATAATTCCATATTTTTTACCCGAATGACAAGTTTTCAATGCATGAGTGCAATGTTTTTAAAGCATGTATTGAGGAAATATGGAATTATGATGTTTGTTTTGGGTATATATGGAATTGCCTCTATATTAATAAGTGGCTTTGATAACGTAGTCATGTGTTTCTATTAGCCTCTGAAATATGTCTTGTGTGAAGTTAAGAATTAAAAGGTGTCCATGAAACATGAAACATTAGAAAACATGATACTATTCTCAACATATTCAACTCACATACACTATGTATATTAGTAACAAACAACTTTTATCTTCGGCTTATGTGGGATAGGTGTTAAATAAAAGGTTTGGAAATGTATGAGCTTAAAGAAATACGTTTTGTGAGTAATAAACTTACGTGTGTTATTTGTGGCGACCAAAAAAATTAGTGTCACATTATAAGTAACCATTTATAATAACCAAAGCTCTAAACATTTCCATATATGCAAAATAGAAAGTGATTTTTAATAATGAAAGGTCCCCCAAACAAAAATCATGAATGAGATTGTTCAATTGGTTAGTTTAATTCACTTCCATTTGCTTAAACTAATACTTTCTGACTATATGTTCTTAGGACATACAGCAGCTTAAATTGCGTGAACAAGAATCACAATATTCCGAACGATATCTCATTATATTCGAACTTTCAACTATGATTATGTTCATTTCCTATATGGTTATGATAAGTGTATGCGTTATATAGTAAAAAAAACTATGTTGGTTGTTGATTGTCGAATTAGATTAAACATGTTTTAGTGTACCACATAAATTTAAAAAAAAATTAAAAAATAAATAAATAAATAAAAAAGTTCATATGAGTTTTCAGGTATTCCATGGAGACCAGATTTTTTCAACCTAACCCACAAGGAGATATCGGAAGACATAATACTATTCTCTAACACATTTACCACACATACACTTATGGTATACGAGGCAAGCAGAACCCGTGCTACGCACGGGCTAAGAATCTAATTGTTAATCATGTATTTTTTCTGTATATTGGCGAGTGTATTATAACAACCCGTAATTTTCCACGTCAACATTTATTATCAAACTCCAATGTATGTATGACTTTGAGATATTACAAGAACACTTTTTACGTATGACTACTTGGTTAAATAAACATAAAAATAGGAACAACCCTTCTGATCACTATGAATATAGACTATATTTAGTCTACACATTTTCACTACATTGCCACTACCCAGATTCAAAATTTAATTGTTAAAGCATTTGCATTTTTATTTACTTACGGTCACTAATTTAATAAATGCTTTTCACAATTTAAATGAACAATGTACCCGACACACCTAACAATTATTTTTAATACATTCTTATGTTCCCTAATTTACTATAAAAATGTTAAAAATTATTTTCTTTCACTTTTATAATTCTTTTACTAGGCCTACTTACGTATTTAACTTTAACCGCAAAAATAATTAACAAATACCTATTTTTAATACCCAATACCTATTTTTAATATCAAATACACTCAATTAAGAGATACATTTGTATAAAAACTAAACACATAATTTTTTGAGTAAATTACACCATTCGTCCTTGTGGTTTGCGTTGACCGCAGCCGTTCGTCCTTTGACCAAAAAAACTGCACCGTTAATCCTTAACGGGCATACGTTAGGCGCCATTAGTCCCTCCATCACTAACGCTCGTTAAGTGTTGTTACATTTTAAGTCCCATGAGGGTATACTGACCACAAGGACGAACGGTGCAATTTTTTTTTTCTTTTATTTTTAATATGTTAGTAAGTTCCGTTTTCGTCCGTTTTTTTACGTTTTCGTCTGTTTTTTTACGTTTTCATCCGTTTTTTTTCCGTTTTCGTCTATTTTTTTAACGTTTTCGTCTGTTTTTTTTACGTTTTCCTCCGTTTTTTTTACGTTTTCCTCTGTTTTTTTACGTTTTCGTCCGTTTTTTTTACGTTTTCGTCCATTTTTTTACGTTTTCGTCCGCTTTTTTACGTTTTCGTCCGTTCTTTTTCGTTTTCGTCTGTTTTTTTTACGTTTTTGTCCGTTTTTTTTACGTTTTCGTCCCTTTTTTTACGTTTTCGTCCATTTTTTTCGCTTTCGTCTGTGTTTTTTTACGTTTTCCTCCGTTTTTTTACGTTTTCCTTCGTTTTTTTACGTTTTCGTCCGTTTTTTTTTTCGTTTTCGTCTGTTTTTTTACATTTTCCTCTGTTTTTTTTTTACGTTTTCGTCCTTTTTTTTACGTTTTCGTCCATTTTTTTCGCTTTCGCCTGTTTTTTTTACGTTTTCCCCCCGTTTTTTTTTTACGTTTTCCTCTGTTTTTTTACGTTTTCGTCCGTTTTTTTACGTTTTCGTCGCTTTTTTTACGTTTTCGTCCATTTTTTTCGTTTTCGTCTGTTTTTTTTTCGTTTTCCTCTGCTTTTTTACGTTTTCGTCCCATTTTTTAAGTTTTTGTCCGTTTTTTTTACGTTTTCCTCTGTTTTTTTACGTTTTCGTCCATAAAAAAACGTGATAAGTTGCAGCAGTGAAAGACCCAAATTAACGTAACAAAGGTAAAAAAACGTAAAAAAAAAACAGAGGAAAACGTAAAAAAAAAAAAACAGACGAAAACGAAAAAAACGGACGAAAACATAAAAAAACAGACAAAAACGGACGAAAACGTAAAAAAAACAGAGGAAAACGTAAAAAACAGACGAAAACGAAAAAAAACAGACGGAAACGTAAAAAAAGGGACAAAAACATAAAAAACAGAGGAAAACGTAAAAAAAGGGACGAAAACGTAAATAAAACAGAGGAAAACGTAAAAAAAAACGGGCGAAAACATAAAAAAACAGACGAAAACGAAAAAAACGGACGAAAATGTAAAAAAACGGACGAAAACGGAACTTACTAACATATTAAAAAAAAAAAAGAAAAAAAAATTGCACCGTTCGTCCTTGTGGTCAGTATACCCTCATGGGACTTAAAATGTAACAACACTTAACGAGCGTTAGTGATGGAGGGACTAATGGCGCCTAACGTATGCCCGTTAAGGATTAACGGTGCAGTTTTTTTGGTCAAAGGACGAACGGCTGCGGTCAACGCAAACCACAAGGACGAATGGTGTAATTTACTCTAATTTTTTTTTAACATTAGCCGCCCCACCCTAAGGCATAGTAGCCTACATTGTAAATTTTGACTTAACAATAGTAACTTGTGTAGAAACTTGACCATGACTTGTACAAATTCAAAGGTTAGACCAAAATTTATGGCTTGACCCATTTTTTTCCTTTGTTTCGGCTGACCAAGAACACACGCCACACCATACTTTCTTTTCTTAATTATAGCACCATCTTTATTTATTTATTTTTTTCTAGCTAGTATCATAGGTTAATTTTATATTACTATAGCCATGCTTTGTGTTTAAATAAAAGGAACTAGTAAGAATATTATTGTTTCGCTTCACATTACGTGAGAGGGGAACCAAGAAAAGACACACCCATACTTCACATGCATACTTCATATCAATAGCAACTAGTGTATTATAAAATATTAAACACATTACCTATTTTATCTATATAAGAGAAGACCTTGTTTAATCATTCATTTTCACTTCACCACAACATACATCAAATCCCTCTTTGGAGCTCCCAACTGTTCGGCCACATAAAATAAAGAAGGAAGGCACACCATTTTTTTTTGGGTTATTAGTTATTTGGAAACATATTAAAAGGTTAAGTGTTGGAAGCTTGGGTATAAACTTAGGTTTAGTGTTCTTGGTCATAATCATTCTCACCATTGCAAGTAAGCATTATAACCATTCCCATAATTTATTTATTTTTCTTGCTTCCTAATTCCTATCTATATATTACACGAGTTTACCTTAGATTATTTCATCATTTATATACAAATATATCACCTACATCATGTTTGTACATTTTAATTCAAGAAAACTAGTCATTATCTTTTTAACAAAATATAAACTGGTGTACTTTAATATTTGATTATTTTAATTAACTTATGACTTTTGAACTATTATTCATTTGTTATATGTCGAATGACTTATAAAATATTTTGAGGGATTTTGATATAAAGATTTAGACTAGAAGAAGTGTTGTTGAAATTTATTGGGATTTAATTAACAATTATAAAGATAAAAGTTGTTGATTTGCACTACTACAGAGGTAAATAATCTGTTAAGTCCAAAATGAGAAACCGAAAGTCTAAAAATATGAAACTACACTTAAATACCTTTCCATGGATATACAGAACGTAGGAAACAAACTTAAAACAAATAAGTTACGTTCGGAAACTATTTTTCTGAAAATAATACTTGCTGTTTGGAACTTTTATAAGTGAAAAGCAGACTTTAAATGATAAACCGACTAGCCGAGACACTAAAAATAGAGTAGTATACTTATATACGTTCGCGGGGATAGTTAGAAAGTCTAAAACGGAGTTAAAACGAGGGAGTTATGGCTTGTTGAAATTTAGACGAAACTAATAATTTTGACAGCTTTTAATTAAATGTTGTATGCTGAAATTTAGTATGTGCTGAAACTATATTTCAAAGTCATTTTCCGAACCCTAAACGTCCAAACGAGCCAAAATGACCTAAAAGAAAGTTGTAGCATTTTATATATACTTATTAGTCGAGTTGGAGAAGTTTTCAAAATACTTATTAACAAGACGACAATAGTTTAATTATGAGATAAACTAGTTATGTTACATATAAGGTATACTTTGACTATTGAATGGAAACTTTAATGTAACTATATTTTTAATTACTAAACTTTATTGCAAACATGTACAGGTGATATAATATTTTATAAAATTGCATACACGACATTATAGCACTACCTAAAACGCATTATCACTTTAGGTTGCGGCTAGTGTACGCGCCTTATTTCAGTTCATACATTTTGTCATCACATCGCTTGTAACAGGTGAGTATTCATGAACCCCTTTTTCTAACTATTTTAATCGTTTTGGGGTGGATGCATGAAATATTAATTGAACTCTTTGAACTTAGTTTTGAACCGTAAGATATATACGTTGGACCATTTTGACTTGATTTTGAACCCTTTGACTATTTTGAACTCTTTTAACTTGTTTTGACCTTAGAACTTGTTTGAACTCTTGAACTTTATTGCAAACTTATGACTTGTTTTGAACTTAATGAACCGTATGTGATATGACCTAAAGTCTCGCCATTTTGGTGGAGCGTTCTTAACCCTAAAGTCTCGCCATTTTTGGTGGAGCGTGCAGAGTCTCACCTTATTGGTTGAGCGTTCTTGACCTAAAGTCTCGCCTTATTGGTGTAGCGTGCAAAGTCTCCCATGTTCGGAGCATTCTTAATCGTATATAATAGTTGTATGATGTACTGTTCGTACATTCGCATTGTTCGTCACCTATTAGTAGTATGGATAGCGCTATTAGAGGTCGGCCAACCTCTCGTTTACTATGTTACGGGACGCATATTATTTAATTAGGGGCTTTGCCTGGCATACATTATTATATACGTGGTGCTTATATTGTGACCTATATTGACCACGTGTACATGACTACTAGACCTACGACTTTTTATGCAATGGGCTGTGAACACACAGGTTACAAGTCTTGTATGGGCGGGACTTGCAACTAAGTGGATTGACAACGCCTTTGCATTGTGGACTATGCACAAAGACTAAAAACTTATACTCTTTCTTAACGGTTTTCATATTATATAAAACGTGTGTACTCACCAACTATTTTCATAGTTGACCCGTTTTCTCTCATGCATTTCAGGTGATCATTAATAAGTGTTTTCATAAAGATCATTAGAAGTCATCACATGTCATCGTTGATTTCGTCATATTACAAGGCATCATATTTTGGAAAACTAGGTCTTATGTTTTTATTGTCATTGTTGGCATAAAACAATATTGTAATAATGTACTATTTCTTTAAATATTAATCAAGGTATTGCACTATATCTCTTTTGCGATGTATATTGATTTCGTCGCACCTCGCGTTTCCGCCTTCGGCGGGGTGTGACATGTATACTTAATTATTGTTTAGTATGTTGTATGAAATGTTTTAACTTGTATAAAAATTTATAAGTGTTTGATGTTGTTTTAGTTTTGTGGTGTTGTATTCTATATATGGACTTTTGGCTATTAAGTTGTGATGGCTTTGTTTCTTTTGGCCTATTCTTATTTGCATGATAAAAAATGGTTTTGTTTCTTTTGGTCTATTACTTAGCACTACAATACTTGTCTATTAGATGATTTTTGCATGGTAATATAAAGCACACGGGGTCTATCTAATTGGTCATAGTTTAATGTGCGCTAAATATTTTCGTTATTAAGTTTGTAAGTTAAAGTTTGTGTAATAATGTATGTATAATAATGTCATATAAACTGTATAAAAATCGTTACAAACTTTTTTAACTCCATCTAATTTTATTGTATAACTAATTTCATTGAAAATTAACATTGAAGTCTAACTAATATTAATAAATTTTATCAATAAACTGAATTCTAAATAGCTAACTAAATGAATATTAATTAACACACAATTAATAATTCCTAAAACCTTTGGACTCCACTATTATATCTTAAACTTAATTTTTTTAATTTACAAATGGGTTTGAGCAATGTCGGCTCGCTTACATAAACTTTAAATGTTGCATGCTTACATAAACTAATCATGCTTAAGGGTAGTCGCCGTAGGATTAGTCGGCTCGCAATGTCGAGTCGGAAACCCATGTTACCAGAAAAAAAAAAAAAAAAAAAAAAAAAAAAAAAAAAAAAAAAAAAAAACTAATCATGCTTAAAAGTATCATTTAACCATTTGAATGTTGCTTTACATGCATGCTCGTGCACATTTTCTTTAATCAATTTACACATGTGAGCTACATCAATAGAAAACACACATAAATTACTTGTATATGAAAATGCATTAACATAATATATATATATATATATATATATATATATATATATATATATATATATATATATATTGCATTAGGTTAAATCATCAATTATTTTTGCAACCTTTTCAACTTTATCTCAATTCATAACCGACTTTTAATTGTATACTAATTACTAAATATCATGTGATAAATTCCGGCAAGTCTTGCACTTCCATCTCGATGTTGTATATACTTCACATTAAATGCACCGGTTTTGTTTTTCGGTAAAAGTTTGAACTTTTGCTTATGTTTAAAACTCAACTTTTTTATTTGATATTATAATTTAAAAACGGATTTAAGTCAAAATTATGCATTTTTTCCTTTCTATTCATTAGTCAATGTGATATTTTTAATATGTCGTATTTTGCTGTTATGGCAAACTCATTTAATTGGCGTAAATATTGGTTTCTCACTAATGATTCTACATATAGAAAAAAGAAAACACTTTGCGATGCGCGACCTTCTTCTTTTCAATAATAATTCAATTGCACGCGATAAATTCATTCTAATATTTCTCAAAGAGCATTAGAAAGCAACTACTTACATAAACTAATCACGCTAAAAAGTGTCATTTAACCATTTAAATGTTGCTTTACATACATGCTCGTGCACATTTTCTTGAATCAATTCGCACATGTGAGCTACATCAATAGAAAACGCACATAAATTACTTGTATATGAAAATGCATTAAAATAATACATATATCTATCTATATATATATATATATATATGCTTATCTATAACAATCACCTAAATATGTAAGAAACAAAGAAAATAGTTGGTATCCCAATCTTTGGTTTCATTTATCTGAGCATGCATGATCTTATGTGATTTTCATAGTACCTGCGTATGATAACTAAATTAAGAAAAAAAGAAGACCAAGTTAATTACAAAGATCTAAAAGATGTGTGAATCATCTTCAAAATGTTGCAAAAGAGAATTTATATTCCGCTACTAACAATCAAATATCTAAAAGATGTGTGAATCATCTTCAAATGTACATACTAAATGTGATTTTGGCCGGTTTATATAGGCATGAATTAGGTTAAATCATTAATTATTCTTGCAACTTTTCGCAACCCTTGCACTTCATCTAACCGACTTTTAATTCTATACTAAATGCTATGTGATCAACTCGGGCAACCCTTGCACTTCACCTCCTTTCATGATTGTATAGATATTATGAGGCTGGCATTGAATTCCGAGCATTAGCTATCTTGTACTCTATGAAACTACTAAACGACTCCAACTTGTTTCTAACTTTAAAACTCTATCATCATAACTCCACATTAAATTTAGGGACTGAATCTTATAGTATTATAGATAAGTA
Source organism: Artemisia argyi (assembly GCA_030686995.1). Taxonomy (NCBI): domain Eukaryota; kingdom Viridiplantae; phylum Streptophyta; class Magnoliopsida; order Asterales; family Asteraceae; genus Artemisia; species Artemisia argyi. The sequence goes on along the minus strand of CM060682.1, from coordinate 12,204,583 downwards.
ACCAACAACTTCTATTTTCAGCCTATGTGGGATAGAGTGTTAGGATAAAATCTTACAAAATATCTTCATAAAAAAATGGTAAGAAAGAGATGATGATACAACAGTTCCGTCATCACAACCTGATCATATTAACATGTATGTGTAAATGAAACTATTCTAAAATTGAATTAAGTATAATTATGTGAGTCATGCTATCCGCTCTATTTTAAAATTGAATATTGTGTGCAAGCACACAAAGTATAGTTTTATTTTTTTGCCCACATACACTATGGTATATTACTAACCAACAACTTCTATCTTCACCGGGATAAAAGGTTAGAAAAGACCTCCATAAAAAAATGGTTAGAAACAGATAATACAAGAGTTATTAACAGTCGGTAAAAGAACGATTTGTTACTCGAAACTCCAAATTGAATTTCTGAAGCAAACTAGTCTACGTGTTTGGAGCAAGAATCATATACACTTTGGACGATAACGCGAAACAATACGTTATTGGCTTATTGCTCTAAATATTAAAAGGTTGCAATTGTTTAAGCAATGTATTTAATGAACATGTGATTTTTTCTAAGAAGCAGGGGTTAAGGTTTACTTATCTGAAATCATTTATGTAGAAATCTATATATTTTCAGTTGTTGAATCAAATAGTTTTTGTGTAGTGAACGTTAAGTATTTTTGTATTTTGATAATTTCTTTGGACCTAGGTTGTTTTGAAAACTTAGTATGCTAATCGCTAAGTATTTTTTGAATGCTTAATGTATAAATTATGAATATTATATTTTATTTTATTAAGTATGTAGAATATACACTCGTGAAACCCCATTTGACGAGTGTTTTAAACAATTAGTCGTTTAACTAATTATATTCGTAGTGAAATAGTAACGATCACTGAAAGGAGTAACATAAGGATGATTTTAGGCTAAACGGAGTGCAGCCGTGAGTCACTCACTTACATCGTGACTTCCATGCCCCAAAGCCCAACTCACGATCAAAGTTGGTTAATTCTGGTGAGTTACTCACCGATCACTGTTCCTGACAAAGTGGGACCCAAAACAATTTTTCTTTTTTTTTTCTTTTTTTTTTGTGAGAGTGTGTGGAATATTTAGTGAGGTATAATGGTATATTTTGTATAAAGTGGGTATTTTAATGAAATGTGAGTGAGGGTGATTACTACATATGTATGATGAGTAGAAGTAAGAAGAGAGAGAAAGCTAAGGTGGCGGTGAGCAGAGGTGGACCCAAGTCATTGTAAGGTAGTGCCCAGGAACCACCTTAATTGGGACCAAAAATCGTTTAGAAACACCATTTAAGCTTATTTGGGACCCCTTGGAATTATGTTGGGAACCACCTTGGATTTAAATTTAGAAAGAAATGAAAAGACAAAAGTGAAAACGATTGCAAATATGGCCGGACATTAAAGCCGAAGTTGGTGAATGATGAAGATGCGTCGAAGAAGATGAAAAATAATGTAGTAATAAAAGGCACTAAAGGTGAAGACAATATATCATTAGGTTATCGAGAAAATTTCTTGTGTCCCTTTGGGAATGAGATCCTCTCAGGTTAGAGGATCAACTTGACTCAAGTTGCATGATTGTGAGCCATTGGATTTGATCCAATAGTTCAAATCAAAAGAACATATTCCGTATAAGCTGCATAATAAGCTGCATCTGGTTATATGGATGCATCTAATCATATTGAACGGATTCGATTAGTCATTGCATGACCCAAATACTCGAATGACTTGATCAATCGTCGGAGGAACATATTGATGCATCTAGTTATATCGATGCATATATCGTGTTTAGATAGTTTGTTTAATGTGGACGATAATATATATCAACCATTACATGATTTCTTTAGTAAGACTTTACGTTGATGCATCTAAACTTTTGTCATCAGTTTTGAGCAAAAATGAATTTTACATACGTTTATTTGATTCCAAATGATATGATCATGCATCTAAACTAGTTAAAAGTAACATTTTTATGGGTTTAGAGCAAACCATGCATGCATGTCACAAATTCACAATGGTCATCATGGAGTGTTGCATCTGCATCTAAATCCAATCCATGGACCATGGTTATTAGAAATAATTAGTTGGATCCATGTTAAATTTATGACCAATCATCTAAATTATTAAGTGATAGGTGTCTAAATAGGTGCACTAATCAAATTTCTATAAAAGAAAAATGACGATGAAGAACATACAGTTTTTTGAATGATGATATCTTTATTTATTTATTTACTTGATAGACTTAAAATTAACGAGAAAGATATAAAGTGCACCACCTTTATAGGGGCTTCTAAACCGTCAATCAAGTTATAAATAGACAAAATTACCCTTGAATTACATTTTGAAATGATTGGCTCATAATCCTTTTTATCATTCCTATTTTAAATTTACTTCTTATTTGATCCTATATATATATATATATATATATATATATATATATATATATATATATATATATATATATATATTGCGGATACAATTTTTAAGTGCGGACGTACGGATTGATCTGGTCCGTCCAATCCAAATCTGATCTTGACTTTTAAAAAAAAGTCAAGATCTAGCGCTATCATCACGGTACCAATTAACCATGAAAATGATTTTTTTTTTAATTTTTTCCTTTTGAGCGATCCTTAATATTGTTATCTTCTTTCATTTTTTTATTTTTTCAGATTTTTCTGAGAACTTTTTGTTTTTTTTATTATGAGTGCTACCGTGATATTAACCATATTATGAGTTCTACCGTGATATTAACAATATTATGAGCCGTGATATTAAAAACCCATTATAGTTACGGTGATATTGTAAAACCAACGTGATATTAAACTTTTTTACATGTAAAAATGAACCGTGATATTAGTGAAAAGCTTAATATAATTGTTTTTTTTATTACGATATTAAAAAAACTTACGGTGATATTAAAAAAACTGAAAAAGAACGTATGAGTATTAGAGTGATATTAAGAAAGCATGATAGTTACGGCGATATTAACAATTTTTATTAAGAAAAAGTTTTTATGATATTAAAAAAGTTATTGTGATATTAAATTTTTTATTAAAAAAAAAAGTTTTATGTGATATCAGAATCTGATTTTGACTTTTTATGTGATATCAGAATCTGATTAAAAATTTTTTTTTTGTCAAGATCAGATCTTAACTTTTGTAAAAAAGTCAAAATTATACGCTAATATCACAATACCTTTAACGATGAAAACGATTTTTTTTTGAAATTTTTTTCAGCGATTCTTAATTATGTGTTGTCCTCTTTATTTTTTTAATTTTTTCAGATTTTTTTGAATTTTTTTCAGAAAAAAAGCTAATACGATAGTAACGATTTTAAAAAAGACGGGATATTTACGATATTGCCACTCCGCCTTTTTCAGATGGTTGACTAGATGGAGGGCTGAGATTCGTCTGTACCATCCGCACTAAAAGACAAAAATGTACCTGATCCTCACCCTATATATATATATATATATATATATATAGTGTATCTTTATTTTCAGAACCCTGTTAAGTGCGGGAACTGCGAGAACTCCAATTTTGTATTAGAAAACATGCATGTTCATATAAAAATGTATGTTTTCTTACATACACCTTAATACACATAATACATGTTTATATAAAAACCTTAAGTGCAATAGAGCAATGCAAAATGGTTTTATTTTTAGAACCCTGTTAAATGCGGAAACTGCGAGAACTCCAATTATGCATTAGAAAACATGCATGTTCATATAAAACATGTATGTTTTCTTACATACACCTTAATACGCAGGCATGTGTATGTAAGAAAACATGCATGTTTTATATAAACATGCATGTTTTCTAATGCAAAATTGGAGTTCTCGCAGTTTGTTTTCTAATGCAAAATTGGAGTTCTCGCAGTTCCCGCACTTAACAGGGTTCTAAAAATAAAGCCCCCTATATATATATATATATATATATATATATATATATATATATATATATATATATATATATATATAAACCAAGAAAGTTAACAAAAAAAAGTCAAAAAGAATAAGAATTCGTATTAACTTTCACGTGTATGAGTTTCCTCATGCATGCAAACTTTTTAGCTTTTAATCAGAAAGAAAGACATATAAATGAGAACATAATACAAGTATCATCACAACTAACTCACGTACACTATGATATTGATGCGTGGTTTTACAACTTTGCAAAAGGTTTTACTTTTCAAAAGATCTTGAGAAGCTTGTGATGGATCTAAACACCTTGAACTTGTGTTAGATTGATACTTTGAATTATATCACTAAGTATGCGGAATCTACTTAGTAACACTTAGAAGTTTGATTGTGAGTAAGACAGTAGTAAATAAAAAATGTATGTAAACAAACTTTTTGCTCCAATATTATTAATGATAATAATACGAGTGATCTTGATATCACTAGCGTTACACCTTGAAGCTCTAAGAAAAACGTATGTAAACTTATAACCTAGGATCTCCTTTTATAGCACAAGGAGTCCTCTTCTACAAGATAAGTATAAAGCTAATAGAATAAGATATACACAAAATCTATTCTATATTTATCTATATGCGTTTCCTAACAGTTATCTAATAAGCAGTGGTAATATATTGTTCTTGCAGTGGTAATGAGTTTCCACTGCAAGTACAATCTTCTGCAGTTGTAACTTCTTCTTTAGCCGTGGTAACTGTTAGTATAATTCCCAACAATCCTCCCCTAACTTATGATTAATACATAAATTAATAAGTTTCTTCAAGTAATCAATAAACATGAGGATATGGGAATTCTTCCAAACACTTATCTTCTTCTTCTTAACTCTCTATCAGCTCTCACACTTTGATCATAAATCCTTTGCAGCAAATCATCTATGACTTCAGTTCTTTCCCAACACCTAAGCTTCTCTGACAACATCACTGTTAATACTCCAGCTCTTAATGGATATTCTTTCTCAGCCAGCATAAAAACATCAACTCCATCTTGAGTAGAAACATGATGCGCAGAACTTAAATCATAGAATTTCCACAAAGTTCTTGTACCATGAGCTTCAAATCTCCAGTATCTATCACTTGGATCATGTTCATATAATCTTCTGAAGTGAACCCATAACTCCTTAGCTTTGACATCAACAAGTTCATCCTTTTGAAACTGATCTTGGACAATTTTCCACAAGGTATCCAAATCTTCTCTATCACAGCATTTAACAATGTCTTCAAAGTCTCTACAGATATTTGTGACATTTCCATTTCTGATGATCTTCCAAGCAGCACCAAAATTATCAGAAAAGATTTCCCAACCAACTACTGAATATTTTGCTTGTAGAGGTTCAATGTTTAGCACATCAGTTTCTATGAACAACATGTTTGTAACTTGCTCTTCAGTCAACTTGCTAGGACCTTCTTCTTCTTGAGATGATTTCTGAGTCTTCAACTTCTTTGCTTCTTTAGATTCAAGACTCACTCCAGTCCTTTTTGTCTTCATAGATAATGATTCTTGATCCATTGGAATGAATTTACTATCTTGTCTTTTGATTCTGTAGTAAATACCTTCAATCTGATCATGTGACATTCCTTTGAATTGACCCATCTTCATATTACCAACATGACAACAAAAAGTCTTCATCTCAGAAATAATTTGTGCCTTTGTAAGTTTCCTTGGCTTCTTTTGACCTTTTCTAGCATCTCCAATGATTTGGTCAAGAGCTTGCTGATTTTTCATTAGAATGAAATCTTTAAGTTGAGCAGACCTTTGTTCTTCATCCAAGGTTGTATTTGCAATCAATTCAATAGCCTTCTTCCTAATTATTTGATCATTGTTAATCAAATAGTCAATCTCTTCTTCTGTAGGCACATAGGTAAACTCTGGAGGTTTCTCATGCATTACAGTTGGTGAGACATTTGAAATATGTTCTGCCATAACAGCTTCAAGTTTATCCAACCTAGTTGCTTCCATGAAACTAGCAACTTCATCTTCTTTAATATTTTTCTTTCTTTCATACTCTTCAGCTTGTTGTTGCTCTGCTAACCTATGATCAAAGTCAATCTGAGCTTGTTCAAACTTAGAAATCTTTCTTGTCTCTTGATCTGAAGCAATTACAATAGCCTTTCCTTTAACTGATCTTCTTCTGGCAGCTTCTTCCTCTGCAGTGATAATTTCTTGACTAGCAGTGGGAACATTTGCACTTGCAGTGGTAAGTTGTTGATCAGTGGGAACTTGTTCTGCTTCAGTGGAAATTGGTTGAGCAGTTCCAACTAAATCATCAAAGTTAAAACCTGCATCAGCATCCATATCTTCAAAATCCAATTTCCTCCCCTCAGTCTCAGCAACATCATCTTTTGCTTGAGCATTATCAGAATCATTGAGCTCAGCAAATGCTTTTTCAAAATTTGTTCTCCTCCCCTTAAACTCTGCATCAATTTTCCTCCCCTGTTTGGAAGAATCTCCCAAAACTTTAGAAGAACTTGCAGAAAACTCATCTGAAGGTGAAGATGATGATAAAACAACCTGAGATCTTTTCTTCTTGAGATTTTCAACTTCATTCTGCAATTTGTGAATCTCATCCTTCAATTGATTCAGCTCTGTGGCATGGTGTTCTTTAATCTGAGCCAGATCTTTCTCCAGAGCTTGAACCTGCTTGACTAATTTGGTACAAATATCCATCAATTCATTTTGTTGCACACTGCCTTCATCACTTCCAGCTGTGTAACCTGCTGGGAGAGGTGAATCATGAGGCATGAATTCAGGCTCTTCCCTAGTTGGACTAGGAGGAAGCCTTGAACCACCACTGCTTGTTCCTAAACCAAATGGCTCAGCAACATGCAATGTTGAGATGAGAGAAGTTGGCTGTTTAGACCTTCTCTCATAAGTGTGAGTGACTGCAGGGGTATGTTGAATTGGTGGAACAACAATATTGCAGTGGTAACTGATGAACTAGCAGTGGTAAAATTTTCACAAAAATATCAAAGAGCAGTGGTTAATAAAACATGTACATTTGCTGCTCTTATCATAGTTTTTAGCAAACTACCAGCTATCAACGGATTTGATATGTCTTTACCATTAGCCGTTTGCTATGGACTAGCCAACTCTTGATCACATGGATGTATGGTGAGTTGATAACCTAGTTTTTGGTAAACTATCAACCATAAACGGATTTGATAAGTCTTTACCAGTAGCCGTTTGCTCTGGACTAGTTGATTCTTATGTTGATTAGACATGGTGAATCAATAACCATTTGTTGTGTGTCTATTATACACACCTTATTACTCCAATGACTCCAATAATATGGGTTGTTTACAACAACTCAACTTAACCCATAAAACTTAACACCAAGTAACTTTTTAACCAAGTTACTATTCACAAAAATATCTTCCAAAAGTCAACCCGATAATTAACCAAATTTAGTCCTCCAACCTACCAAAACAAGTAGAAGTAAATATCCTTCATTAAATAGAATTCGACCTTGACTTTGCATATAAAAAGGGTCTCAAAACTTTTATCTCTCATCAACAAATAACTTCAACAACACAAACCCTTAATCATCACAATGAGCTGGTTCCCAATAGTCTACATATCTTCTGATGATTCATCGGATGAGGAAATCAGCTATTGTTCAAACTCAGAGGATCTTTCAACAGGATGGAGTGATTACTTCCCACCAAGTGCAACCACTTCCACAGCATCCAACAAGCCATCCAAAAAGACTGAAGCTTCTCCTGCTCCATCTTTGGAGTTCTATTCTAGTGCTTCCTCTGATGATGATAATGATCCAACCTTTGATCTTTCCAAAGAGCTTCCAAAGGCCCTCACCACAGCATTGAAGACTGCCATAAGCAACATGAAGTGGCCTGCTGTTGAGAAGCCTACCCAAGCACCAAGGCCTCCCAAGCAAGTTCTGGGACTTGCTTGTCCAAGGAAACAATTCTCTTTTGATGACAAGAGAAAGAAAGCTTCCAAAGGCAAGCATGACTATGAAGGAAAAGGAAAGAAACCCATGATGTAGGTGTTAGGTTGTAGGTTTATGTCTTTTGTGATGGTTTTCTGTGATGGTGACAATGTTATCTGAATGGTTGTGATGTACTCTCCTTTTAATCAATAAAAGTACTCCTTGTTCTTGCTATTATCACCAAACCTTTCCACTGTTGTATGTTAATTACCACTGAGCACTTGATAATTCTGCATACAAGTTAGTAGAAAACCATACATACAATACAAACAATATTAGTACCTAAAAAGAGTATCCTGCAACACAAAAAAATATTTAGACATCAAAAGTTTATGGATTGAGCATCCCAATACCTGTTACCAAGTATTGAAACCTACCCACATCAAGCCCTTTTGTTAATAAATCAGCATAATTGTCATCAGTATGAATCTTGACAACATTAATAAGCTTTTTCTCAAAACAATCTCTAATAAAGTGATGTCTAATTTCAATATGTTTAGTTTTTGTGTGTTGCACAGGATTTTTAATAATGCAAATGGTACTACTATTGTCTATATAGATAATGGTGTTCATGAAATTGTACCCATAGTCCAATAATTGATTCTGAAGCCAAAGGATCTGAGCACAACAACTAGCAGCTGCAACATATTCTGCTTCAGTGGTTGAAGTAGCCACCATAGTTTGCTTCTTGCACTGCCATGACACCAATCTACATCCAAGAAATTGACATCCTCCAGTAGTTGATCTTCTATCCAAACTTGCACCATCATAGTCACTATCTGAGTATGTGATCAATTCCATTGGAGAGTCTCTTGGATACCATAATCCTAAATTAGGATAAGTCTTCAAGTACCTAAAAATCTTTTCCACTGCTGTCAAATGTGATGTCTTTGGAGTCACTTGAAATCTTGCACAAGCACAAACAACAAACATGATGTCAGGCCTTGATGAAGTAAGATACATCAAGGAACCAATCATGGATCTGTAAGTGTGAACATCAACATTAGCACCACTTGCATTCTTCAACAATAAGTGTGTGGTCTTGTCAGCAGGGGTATTGGAAGATTTTGCATCAGTGAACTTGAACTTCTTGATAATCTCAGCCACATACTTGTCTTGGCTGATAAATATACCTTCCTTACTCTGTTGTACTTGTAGCCCCAAAAAGAATGTAAGTTCTCCCATAGAACTCATTTGAAATTCATCTTTCATTAGCTTCTCAAACTGTTTGCACATCTCTTGTTTTTATGATCCAAAGATAATATCATCAACATATACTTGCACAAGTAGAATATCACCTTTGTCTTTCTTGATGAACAAAGTTTGATCAATTTTACCTCTATGAACCCATTATTCAATAAATAATTAGCTAAGGTTTCATACCACTTCCTTAGAGCCTGATGTAAGCCATAAAGAGCCTTAACCACTTTGTAAACTTTATTTGGGTGTTGAGGATCTTCAAAGCCTGGAGGTTGAGAGACATATACCTCCTCATCAATAGTTCCATACAAAAAGGCACTCTTAACATCCATTTGATAGACTGTAAAGCCCATAAATGATGCATAGGCTAAGAATAATCTAATAGCCTCAATTCTTGCAACAGGAGCAAACACTTCTTCATAATCAATACCCTCTTCTTGAGTGTATCCTTGAGCAACCAATCTAGCTTTGTTCCTAATTACAATGCCTCTTTCATCTTTCTTATTTCTGAAAACCCATTTAGTACCAATGACCTTCATACCATCAGGCAAGTCACAAATTACCCAAACCTTTTGAAGTTTAAACTGCAACAACTCTTCTTGCATAGCTTCAACCCAGCTAGATTCTCCTAGAGCCATATACACATTCTTAGGCTCCATTTGTGAGAGAAAACAGAAAAACAAACACTCATTCTTCTGGCTATGTTTCTTGGACTCATACACTTCACTTATGAACCCATGAATGTCATCTTTCTTTGTCTGTCTTCTAGTCTTCACACCTGATTGAAGTTCACCAATAACATTATCAAGTGGATGCACTTTGTGAATGGTAGACTGTGATGTGCTAGGAATATCATATGTTGTAGGCATGTTTGAGATCTCTACATCATCACTTGGTGATTCCTGAGAAGTATTATCCACATTTGGACTTACAGCGGAAACTTCTGGTGTAGCAGTGGGAATTGAGTTACCACTGCTAGTAGGAATATCTTTATTCACAGAATCTGCATCATTTGGTTTTTCAGAATTATCACCAAAGTCCCAAAGTGGCATAACAATTTGATCTTCATCATCTTTGCAAGCTTCATCTTCATCAATGAATTCTTCTGAATCTTCAAGATCTTTGTCACCAGTACTTGAAGTGAGAGGAACATAATTCATTGTAATTGATAATGTTTCAAGATCAAATAGCCAATCTGGACCTGAACCTACCATGTTTGCTTTATTCTCAAGAAACTGAACATGCAAGTTCTCTTCAATCTTCTTTGTTCTTAAGTTATAGACTCTAAAAGCCTTGCTAACCATAGAGTATCCAACAAAGAAGCCTTCATCTGACTTTTCTTCAAATTTACCCAGATGATCAATGGTATTGAGAATAGTAACATGACACCCAAATGGCCTCATAAACTCCAAAGTAGGAGGTCTTCCTCTGAACAACTCATAAGGTATCTTGTTCTTTGTTTTGACCACTAAAACTCTATTTTGAATGTAACAAGCAGTGTTAACTGCTTCAGCCCAAAAAGTCACTGGAAGCTTGGAATCAGCTAACATAGTTCTAGCAGCCTCAATTAGTGTTCTATTTCTTCTTTCAGCAACTCCATTTTGTTGAGGAGTTCTTGCAACACTAAATTCTCTTTTAATACCTTTATCTCTGCAGAAATCATCCATAACTTTATTTTTGAACTCTGTCCCATTGTCACACCTGATGATCTTGATTTTCTTTTCAAATTGATTTTCAACTTGAGTGATGAAAATCTTAAGGATGCCTGTGGTTTCATCTTTGGTACTTAAAAAGAAAACCCATGTGAATCTACTGAAGTCATCAGTTACAACAAGACAATATTTCTTTAAATTGATGCTGCTTACAGAGGTAGGACCAAACAAGTCCATGTGCAGCAAAAAGAGTGGATGATTGATTGAATTGAATGTCTTGGTTTTGCATGAAGCTCTGTGTTGCTTTCCTTTGAGACAGGCAACACAAGTTTGGTCATTTTCAAATCTTTTCTTTGGTAGTCCTCTGACAAGGCCATCTTTCACAATCTTGTTGATGATTTTAAAGTTCACATGACCAAGTCTTCTATGCCAAAACATTGATTCATCTAAAGTGGCTTTAGCAAGCAAGCAAGTAACATCATTATTAGCCACTATGTTCTGCATATCAATGCTATACAAATTTCCTTTTCTAGGGATTTTAAGCAAAATGTCACATTCTTCTGGAAGCTTATAATCCTTAGATAAGATATAGCATTCATCTTCTGTGAATAGAACTCTATGCTATTTATCACACATCTGTGACACACTAAAGAGATTGTATTTGAGTTCTTTCACATACTGCACATCTTCAAAGTCAATGTTTCCAGCCTTGATTGTTCCTTTGCCAGAAACTTTGCCACCAATTCCTCCTCCAAAACTGACAAATTGTCCATCATAAGGTTGAAAGTCTGAAAGATAAGACTTATTGCCAGTCATGTGCCTGGAACATCCACTGTCTGAGTATCCTTGATCATTAGAAGTCTTTGAATGTCCCTGCACATAAAATAAAGGAATTAGTTCCTTTCGGGGACCCAAGCCACAAATGACTTGGATCTGCCTCGTGTATCAATATAATTATATCTGTCAAAGGTCATTGATACACCATTGGGATTGTCTAAGGTGATAGTTCCTTTTGGTTTCCATTCTCAACGAGCTGAGGCCTTAACAACTTTTCCCACATTTACCCTTTTCTTGTTAACAGACCTATCAGTGGTAACCTTTGGCCTTGCAGTGGTAACTGCTGCCTAGGGGTGTCCAAAAGAACCGAGGAACCAAAAGAACCGAGGGACCGTACCGGTACCGTACCGAAACCGAACCGTATATTAGAACCATGGTACGGTTCTTGGTTCCTAAAATTCCAAATTTTAGGTTCTCAGGACGGTTCGGGTCGGAACCGTCCGGTTCCGGTTCTTTCCCGAAAGAACCGACTACTTTAAAAGTATGAAATTTTATAGTGTTTATTTGGGACATTGTGTAATGTGTATAGCATTTTAAAGATAAACAAACAAATAAATAAAAACCTACTCATTATTAAACTGTAACATAAAAAATCTAAAACTTGAAAACACATAGTAAAATTAAAACCTAAACTTTTAATCCGGTCAAAGATCATTATCATCATCATTTATCAACATGAAAGTATGTTTATCTTGAGAGTTGAGATCATTATCGTAAATTTGATACTTACCTATAGTAATAGAAGAATCAAGTGAATTATATATAATGCAATATGTGACGAATGATGAATCTGTAGTTAACGAGTATAATGGGTTGGAAGTATGAATGCATGTTATATTATTTAAAAATGTTGGTCAGTTGGTGTTGGTGTACTTCATGCTTTTCGATTCAATATGATGCGCAATATTTAATCAAGTATACTAAATAACTAAATCAAGTATATATGTTGTTGTTTAAGTATACAATATTTAATCATGTGTATTAGTTAAATACCGTGTGTATTTGTATTGTTATAGCATTATTAACATGTATTTATGAATGATCAACGACAAAAAAAAAAATTATTTAAACATTTAGGTTCTTGTGGGAATTACCCGAAATTCCCGTACCGGAACCGAGTACCGTACCGGAACCGTACCGAAGAACTTGGGACGGTTCTTTGTTCCACTTTTTCTATATTTTCGGTTCTCGGTTCTTTCGGGACGGTTCCGGTTCGGGACGGTTCCAGTACCGTGGACACCCCTACTGCTGCCTTAGCAGTGGAAACTGCTGGCTTAAAAATTTTAGGTGCCCACTTCTGATTATGGTTAACATTCTTTTTAAAATAGGTCCTTTTCCCTGTTTGAGTAGATTTAACAAAAGTAGTAGCAGGGGGCTTAGGGTAAACTCTGTTATTATTTCTGGCAATGGCAACTGCTGGTCTAGCAGTGGAAACTGCTGGTCTAGCAGTGGAAATAGGTTTGATGCCAGAATGAAGCAAAACAGACCTGGGAATCATCTTGCTAAGTGGATTTGGGTGAGTTAAGTTATTAACATTGTGTTTATACACCCAAGTATTCCCAAATACTTCCCTTCTTCCCAAGTGGTAGGTACAGCCTTTAGCTAAATGGTCAAAGCTACCACATATATGACAGGGTTTGTTATTGAACACAAAGTCACTACCAAATTGCCTAGATTTGACATGATTCCAACTTCTCATATTACCTCTAGGAGTTGGTGACCTACTTCTGTACATCTCTGCATATCTAGTAGTGGGCCTAGTGAAATTGGGTTGTGACCTAGGCTTCTCTTTGACTACATCAGGAATACTTCTTTTAACCTCCACTTTAACATTTTCAAGAGTACTAGGTTTAGACTCAACATTCAAATTATCATCTTTAAGAGATGAGTCACTACCACTATCAAATACATCAACCTCAACCTGAACCTTTTCAATTTCAACTGGTTTAACAAACTTTGGTCCATAGGTCATAGGTAGATCCTGAAATTCTTCTAAACCTGTGTGAGCTAAGTCAATGCCAGGAGGTGATGGAACACCTCTTAGAGGTGGTGGAATAGTTTTGCATCCAAGACCTGATTTAGCTTTGCTCACAATTTGGGCTTCCTAAATTTTATCAATACACTTGGATTGATGATCCAGTGTTTGCTTAGTTATCATTATATTCTCACTAGCCACTTTAACCTTTTCTAGTTCTTCTCTAAGAACCTTATTAACAGCAACCTGATAATCTAAGTCTCTTCTTAATACTGCAATATCATCATTGAACTTAGATTCATTTGCCCTATAATGCTCTAATTGAGTTTCTAAAACACTTAGGCCTCTTTTATGATTTGATAAGTTATAATTAGTATGAGTTAACTCTATGTGTTGTGATGCGTGGGAATCGCACCTTGCTTTACCTCTCGAGGGATCTCGAGAAGCTTACAACCCCCACCAGGCAGTGTACCTGATCGTTGTAGTATAGTATAGTGACAAGTACCGGGGGATTGATCGTTCAGCTTAGGAATAGTGTCGCTAGGATTAGAAAACCTAATTAATAGTTCTAAAAGTGAGAGATGATTATTTTTGTATTTTTTTATATTTTTATGAAAGCAAGTAAAATCTCGGGTTTTGGAAGAGTGGGCGGAATTAGTTGCTATTCAACTAACCCAAAGCTAAGATGCAATCAAAATAAAATAATAAAAATGAAAATAAACTAATTATACTAAGGTTGTGAGCAGTAATTGGAGAAATTGTGTTTACTTAGACTTCACTACTCCCTAGATATCTTTTACACGTTAATTACTTGTTACACTTGTATGGATGACGGATTGTATTCCTTAATACCATTCGTGGGGTGGCATACATAACTCCCCAACTCTATGAGCTCTTATCTCCTCCTACACCATGACCCAGCACAACTATAGGGATTGTAAACAGTGGCTCATGCATTAAATACAACCAATAAAGACCTAGTACGCCTCGGTTCATGTTTCTTAAGACGTTCAAGCATGTTACCATTTGGAGATCTGCCAGTTTTCTTAAGCCTAACATATAATAACATTCATCCAAAACAAGAATAGACAAGTAATCAACACATAATCAACATCTAGGTTTCATTAGATCTAAGCAAACACAAAAGAGATCTAGCCTAGCATAGTAGAATTGAGACAAGAACAAGATATAAACAACCAACACAAAGACATATTGATTGAATTGGAAGAACACTTATCTCAATTACAATGCAAGGTCTCAAGGGTTTGGAACCCTTGAAAAACCTGTAAAAGATACACCAAATTCGTCTTTAGGGTTTCACCAAAACTTCTCTCTTTTTAATGAAAAAACTAGAAAACTATATATAGGAAAAGTAGGCTGACGGCGTCAAGAGTTACTTGTGACGCCGTCACCTAGCCGCCATATACTTCCTCGGACGGCCTTGATCAACTTATGACGGCCTATGTGACGCCGTCACTGACCACGGTATTTTATTCTTGCCACTTTGACGCCGTCATGAAGGCGTTTGACGGCTTCACCACCTTCGGTATTTTAATCTTCATGTCTGACGCCGTCAAGGTATTACTCTTGACGCCGTCACCTTGTATCTTCAGCATGGAAATTTGGTACTTTGCCGTTTTCTTCACTTTTATGCTCCAAAAACGTCCAAAATGGCTTCTTTTCCAGAATTCACTCTCCAAACACCTAAAATCATAAAAGGAACGATTTAGGGCAATATTTGATCAAATAAATTTGGATTCGGGCTTAAATGACCCCCTAAAAACGGATCATTTTTTGCCTCATCATATACCCTTACACTTGAGATTTGCTTGTCCTCAAGCAAATGCGCTTTTATTCTACTCGAAAGACAAGTTAGGGGTCATTTAACACTAATATAAAAGTAATTACAACAAATAATCGTTCCACTAAAGACCAATAGACAAGCACGGAGGTCATACACTAGCACCTCACAAATAGTGTTTAGATACTCACATCTCTCGGGTGTAATAAAATAATATAACATTATGGAAATGGAAGATATCTCTCACTACCTGTCATAGCAAAATAGATTACCATAGGCTTGGGAAAGGATCAAACCTCCACCACATGGCGTAAGCACCTAGGATAAACTATCAAAGAGGTCTTTTAAAAGGTTGTAACGTTAGGTATAGGGATATGAATTACACGGTTTTGTTGGATAAAGGAAATTTTACTGGTGGCGAGTTAACAATCTTGGTCAATTACATGTACAAGATGGCGTTGCTAAGCCAAGACTAGACTCGACTTAAGCTAATAAATGAAAGATAATAAAAACATAAAATAAACATAGAATAAAAACGGGATGGTAGTCCGTATGTTTTTTTTTCTCTTTTTTTTTTTTTTTTTTTTTTTTTTTTTTTTTTTTTTTTGCATACACTCTTACCCTACCATCCAAAATAATACATCATAGGGGTATAAACGTTCCCCTTACACTTGAATCTTTACATACTTTACATTAAACTATTCTAATGACTCGAATTAAGAAAATCAAAACACTTGGAGCACTTTTAAGATTAACGTATATATGGGGGTAATAAATGATGTTCTTCCCCATTACTCCATAAAGTAAGTACTTACCCATGAGTCCCAATCGTCCCAAAACAATATGTACAAGGATATGACTCGACTTAGCAACCATGTAATCAATTAGAAAGTTAACTTAGGGTTTAACAAATAACAATAATGCACTAAAAATGAGTGCATACACGGAAGGCTAAGGCGATTTGGTTGTACATTTAAGTGGGGTGTAACAAATTCTTCCTTTAAGTAAAATGCTTAAAGTTAGAAACGAAAAGATAGGCTCGGAGGGGTGTACTAGGGGTTTCGTGTACTAAAAATGAGTACAACGCAAAGGGTGTGGGAAAAATTAGTTGACTTAACTAGCCAAGTAATATGACTTAAATGGTCAAGTAATTATAATACAGGTTTAACACAAGGGTGATCCTAATGCCTCTTATCATGTAGTAAATCCTACCACACGAATGTAGTCTCACTAGCGGTCTCGGGATGCATCACTAACGCAAGTTCTAGAATCTAAATGCTACCGGTACACTCATAAGCACTAATAATAAATGCTTTTCCTATCAAATCTAAAGGCGAACCTCACATTTTTGGGTGGAAAATTTTTCTGAATATACGGTTATGTGCTAGTCATACAATCTCCTATCCATGAGACGCTTGCTATGGCTAAAGTTTCACTCCTAAATGTTGTAAAAAAATTTAAATTTGGCGCTAAAATTACACTAACAAGTATTTCTCATAGTTTTATTACACATCTACTATCAAACAAAACAAACTCAAGCGAAAGTGCATATGTAAGGTATCATCTTTTTACCCTCCCCTTACACTTAGGATGAACATTGTCCCCAATGTTCAAGTAAAGAATGTAAAAGTTAAGAGGTAAAGAGAATGAAATCAAATACTCCCCTGATTCGCTCGGTATGGATTATAGGTTGGCCAGGTTAAATCTTCCTCCAAGAAAACGAACAATCAAAGCTTCCCTTCCAGAATATAAATCATCTTCTTGTCATAAATAACCTGTAAATCCTGACAACAATAGACAAGGCAACCTCGCGTAAAATCGGCGGCATCCTATATAAGTTACTAAATCCTAGAAAGCAAAGTAAGATATAATGCTTGTGGAATGAAGTTTGCAGATTTCCTGGAGATTATAAAACTTAATAATTCACAAAAACCATAAGACTCCGTTAGAAAAACAAAACCGGTAAAATTTCCAGATTTTAACTCCTGACGCCGTCAAGAGTAATACTCTGACGCCGTCAGAATGGACCTGCAGAAATTCTTATGTTAAGTTTCCGGAAAATTTCTGGAAAAACTTTGTCCTACTTCCTGAAAAATCTTGCAAAACTTCATTATGACTCAATACAAGCATTTGACTCTAACAAATACGAATATACATGTTCATTTAAAATTGTGGAGAATCATGATCGGTTTGTTTCTTAAAAACATATTTGGGGTTTCCCCTTACACTTATCTTTTGCAAAAATACCTCTAGGTTGAAGTTAAGACTAGGCCAAACAACATAATAAAGTATTTCCACATTTTAATTGGGAAACATGATTAACCAACAATAAAAATAAAACATGCATACGGAAACAAATAACAATCAAACAAATAAAATCACACAAACATGGGTTGCCTCCCAAGAAGCGCTTGTTTTTGTTCGAGTCACGAGCCTGACTCTACCCTTATTTAACGGAAATGGGGGAGGTTTTTCCTACACTTAGGATTAAGTGCGGGTGGAAGTAGCGATACACACCCTTAGGGTGGAAATATGCCTCATGAGGAAAGAGTGGTGGATGAATTATATGCTCAAAGGGCTGTGCTCCTATCATCATAACCTTACAAAATTCAATCGGGCTAATGGCTGGATTAAGATTCTCTCCTAGAAAGGGATCATTTTCTATCAACTTCGAGAGATTCCTAGTTGGGAACCCATCTTGACCTAATAAACCCGGTTTAAACCCATAATGTTGCTTGTGATCAGTCACGAATGGGTGATGTAAGTACGTAAGGTCATTCTCCACTTCTATAGTAGCTTCCTCTCTACAAGGCTTAGAGTCCACTACCTTCATCCTAAGACTACCCGGACTATATGGTTTGATGGGTGGATCGGGACCTATTTCAATTCCTAAATCTTCATCCAAGGATGGAAGATTAGGTAACGTTTTTGGTTGAGGCTCCGGTTCATCAAAACTAGGAACTTCCCTAGAACTAGGAGTAAGGTTATCACTACAAGTGTTCAAACCTATATCCTCTGGTGGTGCTTGGTCCAAGGGTTCTACCTCAATTGGGGTTCCTATAGTCTCTTCTACTTCTTCCGGGTAAGTCACGGGCGGTGTATGTGCCTCAAATGATGGTAGGACTTGTGGGGTACTTTGTGGGCTTGGATTATCCACCTCATCCTCCATTGTACCTAGATTACCTATATGTTTGTTTTGTACTATGATATTAGGTGCCATCCAACTAGGTATCTCAACATGAGTATATTCATCCCCTAACAAACTTCCTGTTTGCTCCATCAAACTTGTTTTTGATTGATTTGTGATGTTGTTTGTTGGGTTGTCTACTCTATAATAATATTGGGCACAGTTTTCTATGGTATCCCACGCTTCTTCATCATTTAATTCCCTAGGGCCCCCATCGGCAAAATCATCGATGCGCATTTGGTCACATTGGCTGACACGATAGTAAAAGGTTTCGGTTAGGGATGATAAAGAGAAACTATGATGAGGGAATTTTCGAAGTAAAATTTTAAAACGAGTCCATGCATCATATATGGGTTCATCTCGATATTGTTTGAAATTCGAGATGTCAACAGGGTAGAATGGCCTTTTTGGTTGGTGGTATGGTGGATTCGCGTACTCCATAATGGTGAACGGAATAGTCAATGGAAATTACGAACAAACACACAAAGAAAAAGATAGACTAAAGAAGACCTAAAAATAAAAATAAAATCTTACTAGAAAGGAATCTAGCAAGTAGACCTAATAAAAAGAAATCCTAACCTAGACAATAACTATTCCCCGGCAACGGCGCCAAAAACTTGATGCGTGGGAATCGCACCTTGCTTTACCTCTCGAGGGATCTCGAGAAGCTTACAACCCCCACCAGGCAGTGTACCTGATCGTTGTAGTATAGTATAGTGACAAGTACCGGGGGATTGATCGTTCAGCTTAGGAATAGTGTCGCTAGGATTAGAAAACCTAATTAATAGTTCTAAAAGTGAGAGATGATTATTTTTGTATTTTTTTATATTTTTATGAAAGCAAGTAAAATCTCGGGTTTTGGAAGAGTGGGCGGAATTAGTTGCTATTCAACTAACCCAAAGCTAAGATGCAATCAAAATAAAATAATAAAAATGAAAATAAACTAATTATACTAAGGTTGTGAGCAGTAATTGGAGAAATTGTGTTTACTTAGACTTCACTACTCCCTAGATATCTTTTACACGTTAATTACTTGTTACACTTGTATGGATGACGGATTGTATTCCTTAATACCATTCGTGGGGTGGCATACATAACTCCCCAACTCTATGAGCTCTTATCTCCTCCTACACCATGACCCAGCACAACTATAGGGATTGTAAACAGTGGCTCATGCATTAAATACAACCAATAAAGACCTAGTACGCCTCGGTTCATGTTTCTTAAGACGTTCAAGCATGTTACCATTTGGAGATCTGCCAGTTTTCTTAAGCCTAACATATAATAACATTCATCCAAAACAAGAATAGACAAGTAATCAACACATAATCAACATCTAGGTTTCATTAGATCTAAGCAAACACAAAAGAGATCTAGCCTAGCATAGTAGAATTGAGACAAGAACAAGATATAAACAACCAACACATAGACATATTGATTGAATTGGAAAAACACTTATCTCAATTACAATGCAAGGTCTCAAGGGTTTGGAACCCTTGAAAAACCTGTAAAAGATACACCAAATTCGTCTTTAGGGTTTCACCAAAACTTCTCTCTTTTTAATGAAAAAACTAGAAAACTATATATAGGAAAAGTAGGCTGACGGCGTCAAGAGTTACTTGTGACGCCGTCACCTCGCCGCCATATACTTCCTCGGACGGCCTTGATCAACTTATGACGGCCTATGTGACGCCGTCACTGACCACGGTATTTTATTCTTGCCACTTTGACGCCGTCATGAAGGCGTTTGACGCCGTCACCACCTTCGGTATTTTAATCTTCATGTCTGACGCCGTCAAGGTATTACTCTTGACGCCGTCACCTTGTATCTTCAGCATGGAAATTTGGTACTTTGCCGTTTTCTTCACTTTTATGCTCCAAAAACGTCCAAAATGGCTTCTTTTCCAGAATTCACTCTCCAAACACCTAAAATCACAAAAGGAACGATTTAGGGCAATATTTGATCAAATAAATTCGGATTCGGGCTTAAATGACCCCCTAAAAACGGATCATTTTTCGCCTCATCATGTTGCTCATTAAATTGTGCTTTAAGTTTCTCATACTCTTTTAAGGCCTTACAAGATTTAGAACAAGCATTATCAATTTGTACCTCAAAGTCAGAAAAAGCCATTAGTGCCACCATTGCAGACTCTGAATCATCTTCCTCTTCCTTAGTCATAAAGCTCCAATCAAAGCTCACTCCATCAATGGCCAATAGCCCCTTTGGCTCATCAGTAGTAGATTCTTTCTTCTTGTCCTGCTTGTACTAAGTTGACCTGCTGTCAGACTTCCTTGGCTTCCTACACTCTCTTGCAAAGTGCCCCTTCTTATGACAATTGTAGCACTCCACCTTCTTCTTGTCAAAACCTACTGTTTCATTGCCACTGATGTTGATCTTTCTTCCAGTTTTCTTCCAAAACTTCTTTGTCCTCAAGCTTAGTAATGCTACTTGCCATTTGATGTCCATCTCCTCCATATCATCTTCATCAATTTGATCCAGATCCTCATGATTGAGAATTGAACCACCCACTTGACTTGATATAAAAGCATAAAAGGTAGTATCACTAAGCCCTGCAATCTGTTTCTTTGAGCTAACAGTGGAAACACTTCCACTACCAGTGGAAACAACAATGTTAGCACAGTCATCATCACTATCACTTTCTTCATCTGAACTATCATCAAGAGATGATGATATGAGTGCTACACTTCCTGAACTTGAACTTATCTTGCCAGCTTTCTTCTTTCTTTGTTCAATAACCTTGAAGTTATTGTACAAGTCATTGAGTTTCATGGTCTCCAACTCTGGCTTATCTTCCCACACAGCAACATTGGTTCCAAACTCAGAGGGTAAGCTTCTTAAGAACTTTAGATTGAGATCTTCTCTTTCCACCTCAATTCCAAAAACAATGAGTTGAGAAACAATCTCTTGTAGCCTTGTAAAAATGCTATCAAGAGATTCATTACTTGATGAACCAAAGTTTTCATAAGTTTGCTTCAGCAGAGTCTTTTGAGTCTTCTTGGTGGAATCATTACCACCAAAAACTTCACAGATCTCATCAAAGAGAGTCTTTGCAGTCTTGAACTTGCTGAATGCTACAACTTGGTCTCTGGGAAGTGTCATCAGCAACAGACCTCTGGCCTTCAAATCATTCTTCAGTTGAAGTCTTTCATCATTAGTAACAGGTCCAGTGTTGACCTTAATTACTTCCTTGCCATTAGCCATCTCTGAAGTAGAACTTGGTTTGAAAGAATTTCCAACCATAATGATCTCCCAAAGTGTGTAATCTTGAACCATAAAGAATTGTTCTATCATAAGCCTCCACATCTCAAAGTCATTCAACTTAAGCTTTGGAAGCTTAGCAGCAATGTTTGAGTTACTGGTTTCTGTCTCCATTGAATCTTCTGAGTGAACTTGAGTCTTCTAAATCAAAGTATCAAAGCCTGGCTCTGATACCACTTGATGGATCTAAACACCTTGAACTTGTGTTAGATTGATACTTTGAATTATATCACTAAGTATGCGTAATCTACTTAGTAACACTTAGAAGTTTGATTGTGAGTAAGACAGTTGTAAATAAACAATGTATGTAAACAAACTTTTAGCTCCAATATTATTAATGATAATAATACGAGTGATCTTGATATCACTAGGGTTACACCTTGAAGCTCTAAGAAAAACGTATGTAAACTTATAACCTAGGATCTCCTTTTATAGCACAAGGAGTCCTCTTCTACAAGATAAGTATAAAGCTAATAGAATAAGATATACACAAAATCTATTCTATATTTATCTATATGCGTTTCCTAACAGTTATCTAATAAGCAGTGGTAATATATTGTTCTTGCAGTGGTAATGAGTTTCCACTGCAAGTACAATCTTCTGCAGTTGTAACTTCTTCTTTAGCCGTGGTAACTGTTAGTATAATTCCCAACAGCTTGCAATCCTCACCAGGCAATGTACCTGACCGATGTAGTATAGTGTAGTGGCAAGTACAGGGGATTGATCGTTCTCAACAGGGAATAGTGTTCGCTAGGATCAAAACTTAATTAAACTAGGTATAGAGATGAGAGATGATTATTTTTGTATTTTTATGGTTTTTTAGAAAGCAAGTAAAAATCTCGGGTTTTGAAAAAGTGGGCGGAATTAGTTGCTAGTCAACTAACACAATTAACTACAAATGCAATAAAATAAAATAACAAGTAAATAAATGTGGAGAAAAACAATAATGAGAGCAACGTGTTTACTTAGATTTCACTACTCCCTAGCTATCTTTTACTAGTTGATTAGTTTGTTACAATTGCGTAGATGACGGGTTATATTTCTTAATACCATTCGTAGGGCCGTGTACGATCTTCCCTAACTCTATAAGCTTCTACCTCTTCCTATGTCGAGCCGGTAACTAGCTCCTAACATGACCTCCTTAGTAATTACTTTTGCATTAAATATAACCAATTAATCATAGTACACATCCGATTCATGTTTCTTAAGACTTTCAAGCATGTTACCAATTGGAAGTCTACCAGTTTTCTTAAGCCTAACATCGATATCATTCATCCAATATATTTAATAACAAACAACCAACCAATAATCAATAACTAGGTTTCATTACATCGCAGCAAACACAAAGAAAACCTAGCCTAGCATGTTAAAGTAAAGACAAGCAAAAGATAGAATCAAACAACACATAGACATATTGAATGATTATTGGAAGACTTATCTTTATTAAAACATGGATGATAGAAGGATGAAAAACCCTGTAAAATTCGTCCTAGGGTTTCTTCAAAACCTAGCTCTAAAGTTCTCCCCAAAATTCTCCTTGGATTGCCAAGATCCAGATCTGACGTCGTCCCTTATTAATCTTCTCATGGCCGTCTCTTGTATTTTGCACGTGACGGCCTTGGTGACGCCGTCACGCTTTAAATCTCAAAATCATTCTGGCGCGTCTCGTGTAACATTTTTATCCACCTCTTTGCCATAACGTGACTCCGTCACATGCAATACGTGACGCCGTCAGGTACTATTTCTAGCTTGATTTGGAGACTTTGCCGTTTTCTTCACTTTTCGCTCAAAAAATGTTCAAAATGCTTCATTTTCCAGATTTCTTCTCCAAAGTACCTAAAATGATAAAATGAACGATTTAAGGTAATATTTGATCAAATAATCTCGACTTAGAGCTTAAATGACCCCCTAAAAGCGTAACACTTTTCACCTTATGAGATATATATGTAACCAAGAACTTCATCGTTCAACCTATGTGGGATAGAATGTGTCGATAGAAAGTTGGCATAGTTTTCTATATTATATATTCCGCAGAAGAATTTTAGGTACATGAAAAGAAATAAATAAAGCAAGATCCACAAAGTTCAACGTGCTATGCGTAGTAATGTTGTAACACCTAGATCCACAAATGTCGTTTTTAAGAGGATTAGTTTTGCAATTCAAAAAGGGCTACGGCGCAGCTTGTTGCTCGCTTGCATTCCACCACTATCTAAATTCAAAAAATGGAATGACAATGGATATTCTTTCAGTCTAAAAAAAAAAAAAAAAAAAAAAAAAAAAAGTTAGAGCATGAAACATGAAAGTAACAATTTTGATAACATGAAATTAATTATATGTTGTTATTACTATAACAATGAAAGATTGCAATATGTTTTGTATTGAAGAATCTGTGATTTATTCCAAGCGTTTACTTAAATTAAATCGTTAATTGTTTATGCATAAATCTATATATGACGTTTTTGTATCATAAACGTTAGATTAATTATCTACTATGATACTCGTTTTGGCCGTGGGTTGTTTAGAAACGTATTATACCGTTCACTAAGCATTTTTTGAACACTCAATTTGTGAATTATGAATGCATCTTCAGGTATGCGAAAGGTGCTTATATGATGAGTTAATATGTCAAAATCTAAAAATAAGCAGCAATAGGCACTCCTTTATCTACAAATTAAAAATCATTTAGGTAGAGATTGGTATACGGCTTAATAAATTACGTGTTCAGCTATTTGCGTAAAGTATTTCTATATTTTGATACTTGTTTTGGCACTAGGTTAAAACCTCAATCTTTAAAAATAGTAATTATGTTAAAATGTTAAGTTTACTTATCTTTTTCTTGATGTTCTTGCACTCATGATTTGGGGTTCTCAAAAAACATAATTAATATATACACAATTTAATTCATGTTTTCAATTTCGTGGTTGGCTTCCAAAATATGTTCCCCTTACAATGTAGATCATAATGGTCCCATCGAAACATGTTTTACGGTACATAAACTAAAAAAAAAGTTAAGAGTTCATAAGAGTAATCAGATATTCAACATTGTTAGCGGGTTTTTTTTTTTTTTTTTTTAATAACCAATAGAAAGTTGAATATTGAAAACATAATATCATTCTCAACGCACTTGGCATGCATATAGTAGGATACATTAGCAACCAACAACTTCTATCTTGAACCTATGTGGGATAGAATGTCATGAAAGAAAAATATGCTACCTGGAACACACCAAATTGAAGTTTAGAAGGAATGAGTGTATGTGTTTGGAGCACAAATCATGATGGGAACAATTTCGATAACGTGAAATTATAAGTTTTTATTGCTCTAAATATGAAAGATTTGCATATGCTTAAGCGTTGTTATAAGAATTTGTGATCTCGTATAAGAGTAAAAGGGTAAGCGATTACTTATCATGATAGAAAGTTATCACCTTACGTATACTGTGGTAAAATTAAGTTACATTTTTTTTTTTTTTTATTAAACCAAGCTCTGACCATTTTTACAATGAAGAATAGAAAGTGATCACCTTACGTTTATTGTGGTAAAATTAAGTTACATTTAAAAAAAAAAAAAAAAAAAAAAAAAAAAAAAAAAATTAAATCAGCTGTTACGCACCAGCTAGGCTAAATCAGTAAATAAAAGTAAGTACGATTAGGCTAAATCAGTGAATAAAAGTAAGTACGATTTGACAATACTATCATAGAAATAATAGAAATTGATTTGGTTCAAAGGTGTTCTATTCATATATTCATGCTAGAATGGTACCCGCGCAATACGGCGGCGGGTACGTTGTGATTATATTTTGCGTTATTCGGTTACACATTTAGTTGTCTTCATGCTTTATAAGTAGAGATATTAGAGATTGTTAAAGCCAAATAATTTTAGTTTGAACAAACAACCGTTTCTTAACAAACTTTCTAACCAACCTGCTTCTTAACAAATTAAATTTGAAATCTTTCCATAATAAGCAAGAAAAAAGTATGAATTTTAAGTCTTTCTAATCATAGAATAGTCTCAAATCTATACTACTATATAATGCATCTAATTCCAAACCTAACTCCTAACCAAAAAATTAAGATAAGGAGCTCCAATTATGAGGTGACATGTGTCACTTCTCAACTAACTCTAAGCCTAACTCCTAACCAAAAATTAAGATAAGGAGCTTCAATCATGATATGACATGTGTCACTTCCCAACTTAAAATTCACCTTTATTTTCAAATCGCAATATCTTTTTATCTATTTATTTTTTTTATGATCTAATTTCACCATATTTTTTAAAATTGTGTGCTTTTTAATTCAACATCCATTTTGATATATTTTTTTGAGTTTTGAGTTTTTTTCATTTTTAGTGGGTTTATTTTTATTAATTCAAAGTTTTACTACTTTAACCTTTATTTCAATCAATACAATCTTGATTCGACAAAATCATATACTTTTGGGGGGAGTATTTGACGTGTAAGAGATTGCGAAGGTCTTTCTATATGCGGGAATAATAATGTCACCGGGAAAGTAACGGGAACCCAAGCAAATAAATACAACTAACATATACATTCGGAGTGTTGTGAAACGAATTCATTTACTATATTATAATATAACTATATTTATCGCCGCCGCCGCTGTGCGCGGGTATCCAACTAGTACATTATAACGTAGTATAGATTGTCAAAATTTAAAGGGATATTTACTGAAGTTTAACAATTGAGGGACTGCCATTGCAAATTCATCCTTTAAACACCTTAATTGTATACAATAAGAACTTCCAAAACGTTGGGATCATCTAGTAGTAGTATATATATTAAATCATTATAAACCATGCATCAAACACCTTCATCCTTAAACCCTAAACTAAACGATATTCAATATCCATTCACCATGTCAACAACAATCCCAACTTTCTTAATCAGATTGCATCCTATCGACCAATCCCTCTCCCATCGCCGCAAACAAAACAAAAGATCAAAACTAATCGAAGCCTTACGAACAGTGACATCAGCACCGGAAGATGAAGATTGTCCGATTTGTTTGATGGAATATGGTGGTTCTGAAGTGAAGGAGATGCCGTGTAAGCATATGTATCATAAGGACTGTATTCACAAGTGGTTAGGTGTTAATGCTAAGTGTCCCGTCTGTCGATATCAAATGCCGGTTGGTGATGATGATGATTATTCTATTTTTCAGATGCTATTTAGTACTGGTACATTTTTCAGATGGGAATAGTTTTTATTTTTGTTCTATGTTTGACATTTTTTATAAATTATGTACTTGTTTTTTATTGCTTATAAATCAGATGCCAAGAGATGTTTTCTTCTTCTAACTTACTGGTAATAATAGACCGTAAGTTAATAAAGCCATCATTACAACATTACATTCATATTTTGTTGTGTGTTATTATTTGGTGTGATTACAGCATAACCATAATATTTTCTTATGTGTGATTATTTGGTAATGGCTATGTGTAACTCAAAGAAAAAGAGATATGGTGATATATAGATCGAAGGATTATTGAGGTTTGATTCTCACCAGTCTCCGTGCTCGATTTATCAGGAGGATGGCAAAGTTTTACCCAACTGAGGTATAATAAGCATGCCATCCATGTTGAACGTGGTTTTACTAATAGTATTATAACTAGTTATAATACCGTGCACGCACCCATGGCCATAACTTATATTATAATGCAAAAATACTTTAATCTTACGAGCAATAAGACTAGTCACATTATGCTGACTAGTACACATTTCTGAATGCTCAATGCGTATATTATGAATGTACATATTTTGGTTCACAAATAGCTAAGCAAAGGTTTAAACAAGCATGCTTATCAGATGAGTACTTATGCCAAAATCGAAAAGTAAGCAGGTAGGCAATCCTTCATTATGTTGTTATTACTCTAAAAAGATGATTCGTTATTCAGGTAGAAATGGATATTCGGCTGTATGAATTACGTTTTCAGTTGTTTGGGTAAAGTATGATCTATATTATGATGCTTGTTTGGTTTATTTTGGCCTTAGGTTAAAATCTTATTACGTTAAAAAAAGTACTTATATTACGATCTCATTAGAAGCAGTTAGGCTGGCAATCCTCTATATAGTTGCATATAAGATGTAATTGGACATATAGTGGCTTAAATTGCGTGAACAACAACCACCATATCATCTTAAGACAACGTTTTCTCATTTTTCTGATTGTTACCATAGTTTATATATGTTCATTACTTCTTTTCTAGTTAGTGTAGCTCAATAAATACATCAAATTTTCTCTCAGTTGATTCCGGATAAGAAAGGTGACTTCTAATACACTTGGTCTTATAGGGATTTGCATAATAATTATAACTCGCGCGTGGGTTTCTCAAAGATTTGGAAATATTGAGCATCATTTTTTTTTTGATAATCATGGTTTTCGATTTTTTTCCGACTAATCTATGGGGTTTGAACCCACCGACCTTTAGGCATCCTTGGATATTCATAGTTGATAACTATCAAAACATAATAAGTGAATATTGTACGTGGATATTAGCTCACTTTATAAGTCTGAACATGATTAAAAATTTTATTGTTAGAAATTAAAATATAATTTTACTCGTATTTTTATATTAAAGTCTAAAAGTTAAAAAGAGTATGACATTATTTACATAAATTTCTTTTCCTTTCTAATTTTGGCTCAATTAATACTCCAGTAATACGATTAGATTGTTATAACTTGGTCAGGTCAACACAATTGTGCAATATCTGATAAGAAAAAAAAAATAAAGAAATACTAAATAAGGTTAAAAAGATTAAGAATTCATATTAACTTTCAACCATATGACGTCCCTAATGCTATGTATTATTCGCTTGCAAACTTCTCAAGCATGAGGTCAATCATACGGCTGAAAGCATAATACTAGTCTAATCACAAGCTATTGACATACACTATGGTATATTAGTTACCAACAACTTCATTCTTCAACCTATGTGGGATAAAATGTTAAGGTATAAAATTGGCATGGTTCTCTATATTATGTATTCTGCTAACGAATTTTATGTACATGGAATTTTAAATGGAACATCATTTAAAGTTAGAGAAAAGGGGATAAAATTCTTAAACAGTTAAGCCAATATTATTGCAATAACATATAAGATACACTACACATTGCAAACCAATTCAAATTGTTAGGGGGTGGTTGGATATGCGTTTTGATACTAGTGTTGATAAAACATTATAAAAAGAAGCATGCTAGTCTTATCAGCTTACTTTCCAGACCCGACCACAACACATGTAAACAGACCCAAGTAATCTGCAATATAATTATGTAAACTATACCAACACCAAACTATATATTTTTGGCGTGTGGAAAGGATGTTTTCAAATAAGTACTCTTAGAGAGCATCACTGATGTGAAAGATGGTGGACTGTAGATATATACTTGCACTACTGGCATCTAGGACTTTAAACCATATTTTTACCATCCTCGATAAGAATAGAGAGAAATGAACTTAGTACTTTCTATATAGATCTTGTTCAAAAGAATCACTATTTACATGCATAACATTCAAAGATAAAAGTAATTTCCACCAAAACACGTTTTATGGTAAAAACGATTTCAAAAATTGTTAAGAGTTCATATGAGTTTTCAGGCGTTCACAAACGCGGCGAGTTTCTTAACTCGCGAGATCATGAAGACCTGAAAACATCATATTATTCTAGACACATAACACTTGCATACATTATGGTATAATAGTCGCAAACGATTTCTTTCTCCAACCTTTGTGGGATAAAATGAAAATAGAAGGTTAGAAAAAGTCCCCATAAACAAAAAATGGTAAATTATTACTAGTACAACATAAAAAAGATTTTTAAGTGCATGCAATGAAAGAGATAATGCAAAAGTTCATGAAA
The DNA here is from genome assembly GCA_030686995.1 of Artemisia argyi. Lineage (NCBI taxonomy): Eukaryota > Viridiplantae > Streptophyta > Magnoliopsida > Asterales > Asteraceae > Artemisia > Artemisia argyi. The sequence continues at coordinate 12,174,845 of CM060682.1, read as the reverse complement.
GTAACACAGACGAAATTATATGTTATCTGAAAATGAAGATTGCGAATGTTTAAGCTTTGTCATTTGTGCTTATAGTGATAGAGAGTAAAACGTTTACTTTATAAATTGTTTCGATATGTGTTTGAATTATGGATCAGACACATTTTGCTACGTATTGTTTTTTGCATGGAATTTGAGTACTGACATCGTTATTGGTTGTTAATATGTACTCACGATAGTGGAAAATTACTGTCTACATGCATAAAAAATGAACGAAACATCAATATAAACCATGCTTGAATGTTTGGGAAGGTGACTTGTTGATTCAGTTTAATTGTGATTTGAGGATCATTCCATACTCGGCCTCACATCGTTAGAATACTGGAATTCTGAAATCGAGTTTTTGTAGAATAAGTAATACATTCTCAAGATGTAAAAAATGTCAAACGGGTAATAGATATATAATATTATTATGTGGGTTTTGCTAATGACAACCCTTAGGGTTGTCGTTAAGAGAATTAGTTTTATACAGTAACATATATGCAGTTTATGGAATGTATGCTACCTTCCCAATTACATCTTCTACTTCAAACTTTTACATTTCGGAGTTTTGGTCGTCGCCATCCAATACAGTTTTATACAAGAACTGTAAATGTGAAAAGGTTATTATTTTCATTGGTTTAGATTCTACTCTTGCTATGTTCATTATCTATTTAGATAAGTGCAATTCATAAGTTGAACAAAAATAAATAGATAGGAGTGACTAAATGCACAACCAGTTGATGAAGTAATAATAAAGTACTTTGGCTTTGATTGATATCATCCAATGTTTGAGCGTATTGTTCATAGCATTTCAGCAAAATTTGTCTGTCATGACGTTGAGACTCACGAATGCATTTTCACTCAATAGGGGTCTCCTTGTTCATATGAGCGTAATGAAAATCTTGATATTCATATTTAACAGTGTATAGATGGTATATTTAATAGTAATTGAGTGTTGTTATTAGTTTTATTGGCAGACACTTTAGAAAAGTCAAAGTTCATTTGAAGATCGGTGAGTAACTGTAAACTACTAGTACATAAAACTAAAGATTTGAATCAATAAGTCCCAACAGATGAACACTGAACACTGACTTCTATATCATTCTTTGGTCTTCAACTCTACTTTCTAATTAGACGAGGTTAGGATAGATAGTGATTTAAAATCATGAACGACAACTACACTATAATGTTACTCAAAAGGTGTAGATCAGTGGGGGACCCTCACCCAGGAACCACACCAACGATGTGCCGACCTGACCATTCCCCAAGGACTAAGCCTCATGCAATGATCTCGTATCCCAACAACCTAATTAAAGCATCAGTACTGTGGATTATGGACCTTTAGATTTAGACATCCTCGAATATTCAAAGCCGATAAGTATCTAAACTTGATAATTGAAATAGTAGTTGTTGATTGTCACTATCATTGTTGTATCTATGTAAGATCACATTATAACAAAATATACACGTCACTAGCTAGATGAAAATCAGATATTCCTTTATGATAAAAATATGATCATTTCAAATATGGTTACCATAAGTGTATGAATTGTCTAGTGAGATTTATGTTGGTTGTTGACTGTTTGATCGTACACGTATTTATTTTGCACGTTGCATTTGAATCAAAAGAATTAAGATACTATATTAGACGAGAAACTTGACCTAAACCCATATTTACATTTTTGATTGTTTCTTAATTAAAAGGAAAAAAGTTAAGTGTTAATATGAGTTTTCTGATATCCCCCTAGCTGTAAGACTTTTTCAACCTGATAGCTAATGAAATATATGAAAACATAATACTATTTCTCAACACATTTAACACATGTACACTTATGGTATATTATTATCCAACAACTTATACTTTCAGCATATGTGGGATAGAGTGTTAAGATATATATAAGGTTACAAAATATCTTCACAAATAATGATAAGAAAGAGATAATGAAAGAGTTCTTAGTGAAAGAAAGGTATGTTACATGGAACATAAAATTGAAGTTTAGAAGCAACTAATTTAATTATGTGTTTATATCTCGAAACATAAAGGCAACGGCCTAGAAAATATAAACCTTGATGATTTCTTCTTAGATAAAAGGATTAGCGTTTACTTATCTGAAATCGTTTATGCAGAAATCTATATGTTGTATAAGTTACGTGTTCTGGTCATGAATGCGAATTCTTGTATATTGTGATACTTGTTTAGGTTTGTTTAAAAACATGTTCTGCGAAGTGCAGACCATTAAGCATTTTTTGAATGTACATATATAGATTTGCATGTAACTAGGCAACATTCCAATTTTGCCTTGTAACAGTCCTTCGAATAATTGGTTTTAATATGCATGAAAATTAAAACTGATTAATTGAGATGCTTGAAAATATATTAAGAGCAACTGAGTGGTCATTACGACCATTGACGATCACTACTGTCAACTTAACATTGAATCCGTTTACCCGCTCATCACTCTCATCTATTTTATTTCACCGTAATCACTGCAATCAATGACACACACACACACACACACAAACTGTTAAGTTTACTCGTGGTTCAAACCACGAGCTGATGAAAGCCATCACGAGCTAACCACTTACCGTATACTGTCAAATCATACATGGCTCGCTAGTTCCTTCATTAACATGTACGTGTGCAAGTGCATGCATTATAAACGTGTGGTTAAGATTTCAGTATAAGCAGCTAGTCAATAGTTTATAAACGTGAAAAATTATCGATTTTGTTTTCACCAAAGGCTCCAGCTTAGTAATTGGATTACATTTGACTAAGATTTAACTGGGCCTAAACATGAAAAACGTGTTTCACTTCAGCCCAAATCAATTGGGCCTTTGTCAGTTTATGTAGTAGTTATTTTTATTTATTTTTCCAAAGCATGCATGCGCCTTGGTTTTAAAATCCTAGCTAAATTGTATAAGTTTGTTGTCCAAGACTTTAATACTTTTCGTGACGCGTAGCTTAATTGGTTCCAAATGAGAAATAATTAAGATTTGTAAAATCCTTGGTCTTTTAGATATTCTCATAGTAAATGTACATTAAACTCGAACTTGATTGGGAAAAAAGATTTGGGAATACAGAGAATCGTTTAGTATGGAGTATGGACGCATGGATTTAGAAATCAATTAAATATTCACAGTCGATAAGTATCCAAATATTGATGATTGAAATAGTAGTTGTTACTTGTCACTATCATTGTTGTGCATGTGAGTGTAAGACCACTTTAGAACGAAAATACATATGGCACTGGATGAAGATAAGATACTCCAAAGGACATGCTAACTATGAACACTCAACTGTTAAAATATGTTCAATTGTTCATGTCATAAAAGGTTTTGATATGCGTATGCATTATCTAATAAGATTTAAATTGGTTATTGACTGTTGAGTTAGATCGAGCGTGTTTTTTTTATTAGCTTTCACAGTTCGTTTTACATTTTAATATATGTGAAATCAAACATTAACGGGATTTGCTAATTAGTTCTCAGTGGGCATCTTTTAAACTATAAATACATGCAATTAATATGTAATTAATACACTCAAATTTCTTTTTTCAATCAAAAATGCATTTAATGAACATTAAATAAATGTAAAATTTACTATAATTAAATATGATTTTCAATTTAATACACTCAAACTTTTAATATTTTTATACTTTAAACAATGCCGAGTGGGCACCCATTAGCAAATGCCAACATACTAACGCAAAAGTTAAGACTTTATAAGAGTTTTCGAAACATTCCAACACCCTCTCCAATTTTTTTCAACTAAAGAGTCTGATGAAATTTCAAAGACATATAGTAGTCTCAACACATTCAACATACATAAACTCTTGGTATATAAGTAACTAAAAACTTCTATCTTTAGTCTATGTGGGATAGAGTTTCAAAATAAATGGTTGGAAAATGTATAAGCTTAAAGAAATATGTTTTGTAATCAACTTACATTTTCTATTTGTAGCGACACAAAACATAGTAGTAACATTACAACTACCCATTTTAGTTTAAACCGAGTTCTAACGTTCCCATAGAGGCAAAATAGAATGTGATTTTTCATTTATGAAAAGTCTCACAAACAGTGATCATATATGTGACTGCTTAAATGGTAAGTTTACTTCACTTCCATTTGCTAATTTTCCCATATACTTCCACACAAACTAATGTTTTCCAGTGTAAAAGATGTTTTAATTCAATTTCATTTGCTATTTATACTTATCGGAACAAATTTGAACAAATTTAAACAAGTTCTACCTTTAAACCTATGTGGGATATAATAACATGATAGAAAGTTATGAAAGGTGTCCATAGTAAAATGGTACTCATAATAGTAAAAAATTATTGTCTATATGCATAACAAATGAATGAAACATCAATATAAACCATACTAAAATCTTTTGAAAGCCAACCTGCTTATTCAGTTAAATTGCGATTTGATGACCATTCCATACCCGGGCCTGCTTTGTTACAAGATTCATCGTAAAATCAAGTTTTCATATAATAAATAAGATTAAAATTGGTCAAACAGGTAAAAATGTGGAATATTTCTTGTTATACATTACTAAAATATACATTAAAAGAAAGAAAGAAAGAAAGAAAGAAAGAATGCAAGAGTTAGAGCATGAAATATGAAGGTAAAAATGTGGAATATGGAACTGCTCCTCAGGTTTTAAGCCAGTTTCTTTTGCAGTCACGCTTTTCAAAATCAGCTTCATTGATAAAAATAACATTTTTGATGCTGGTGTTAGTAAAACATAATGAAGAGAAGCATACTAGTGTAGATGAGGAAAAATGGTCAGCCATATAAGTTGGCTAGGGATGAAAACGGGTTCGTTTTGAACGGATCAGTTTTGGTACGGGTCATATCAAGCAACTTTTGGTATGGGTCAATCCACTATTCTTCTTCTCAGCATGAAACCACTTTCTACACACGCCTAGTTAATTATTTACGCAAAGTGTGGGCTATCCTAATGGACTTTGACCGAACCAACACAAAAAAGGTGAAACATACCCGAACTAGAGTAATAAGGTAATTCTGTTTTTTTTAGAAATTTACTCAAATGCAGCTAGGGTCTTATGAGCTTATTTTCCGACCCGACAGTCACGTTCTGCAATATAAGTAGGTACACTATATACTAGCCCAAAATCGATACTTTATGTGTGTAGAAAGGACACTTACATATACGTACTCTCTCAGAGGACATTACTGATATGAAAGATAGTGTGCCGTAGAAATTGCTATGAAGAATTACAGTCTACAAGCACAACAAATGAATGAAACATCAATATAAACCATGCTTGAATCTTTAGAAATCCTACCTCAGTTTAATTGCGATATCAGGACCATTCCATACTCGGGCCCACTTTATTACAAGACTGGCATACTGAAATCGGGTTTTCGTAGAATAAGCAAGACATTCTCAAGATGTATAAAATGGTCAAACGGGTTGAAGATCTGGAATATTTATTGTTTATAAGTAAGGTATATAGATTTTGGAATGTATAATAACTGCCCAATTACATCTGCTACTTCAAACTTTCACATTTGGGAGTTTTGGCCGTCGGTCTCCTGTATGGTTTTATACTAGAATCGTTGTAAATGAAAAGGTTATTATTTCATTGGTTTAGATAATACTCTTATTGTGTTCATGATGTATTCATATATCAGTAAAATTCATAAGATGAACAAAAATAAATAGATAGGAGTGACTAAATGTACAAACAGTTGATTAACATCGAGTTTCCTATTCATCAAGTGTTCGAACAATTGAGTTTAATAAAAACGAAATTTATTAAACCGAACTTTATGAAAGTCCCGTGACACCGCGAGACCACCAGACCCCTGATTCCGCCGCTGCACGAAAATACACATGGCCCTAGATGAAAAGAAAGATTGTTCAAAGATAAAAATATGTTGAGTTAGTACTAGAAACATTCACTGTTATCCTTTTAGCATTCCTGCATGAAATTAAAGATAAAAGTAGTTTCCATCAAAACATGTTTTACGGTAAAAAAGATTTAAAAAATTGTTAAGAGTTCATATGCGTTTTCAGCTGTGCTCAACAAACGCCAAGATAAGTTTACTTAGCTTAGTGAATGATAAACACGCTGAAAACATCATATTATTCTAGACAAATAACAATTACATACTTTTTGGTATATTAGTTGCAAACAATTTCTTTCTCCAACCTATGTAGGATAAAATGAAAGAATAGAAGGTTAGAAAACGTCTCCATAACCAAAAAATGGTAAATTATTACAGCACGAAAAAGATTTTTATGTGCATGGAAAGAAAGAGATAATTAGATAATGCAAGAGTTGGTGAAAGAGAGATATATTTACTTGGAACTACAAATTTAAGTTTATATATAGGCAACTAGTTTATGCGTTTAGAGTACGAAACATGAAAGTAATACTCCTTTTAATTAAATGTTTCAAATTTAAGTTTATATATTGACTTGAAATCTGTTAAAATTACTGTATCAAATCATTGACATGTCAATTTTCAATTAAATGTTTCAAGTGTAAGAATTATCAAAAGAAATTATGGAAATAAGTTGTCTATTAAATTCCTACCCTCCTCCTTTGACTATGATTGAGTACTACCAAGTAACAACCTATGTGCGATTTTCATACAACCTCTTGTTCAAACTAAAATGAGATAGTATTAGGTGTAGAGAGACGTCGAGTCGGTTTCTTGTGACAACCAGAATGTTTGGGAAAAACGAGCTTATTAACGAGATCAACTCAATTATAACTAGGACCAAAGATATAAGTAGCTCACATTTTCTTGTTTACAAAGCGAGTATATATCCGTGTATAAAAACGAGATTTTATAATGGCAAACTCAATTATAAATGTATATATTCACGTTTGCAAGTAGCCAAACAAAGTTTAGGACAAAGGTGATATGCTCAATTTGTCAAAATCTAAAAGTAAGCAGCTATAGGGCACTCCTTTATTACATATTAAAAAATCTTACGAGTAGAGATTGGCACACCTTAATGAATTACGTGTTCAGCAATCTAGGTAAAGTATTTCTATCTATACTACATATAAAGGAAAAATGGTCAATATTGAAAAAATGGTCAATCTTAAAAAGTGAAAATCTTGAAAAAAAATTTATTAAAGGAAATTATGAAATATAATTAATACTCTTATTAAAACACCCCATTACTTAAAAGTACAATATTTTATTCACATTGTACAACCAATTAAAAACATATCTACCAAATTAAATACAAGCAATTAATACAAATCACAAACCGGGTTAACCCGGGACGCTTCAAACCCGACGGGTTTAACCGGTTTAATTTGACCTGTTTTTGACCCAACCTAGCAAGTTGACCCGGTTTAAATCGACCAATTTTTCGACCGGAACGGTTCAACCGGTTGAACCACCCGGGTCGAACCGGGTTTCAAAACATTATGTTTAATTCACAAATCTTCAAACTTTTATTATTTTCATTTATAACCTATAAACTTTTCTTACGAATAAACTATTTGTCGCTATAAAATCTCGTTGCTATGCATGGGTACTCGTCTATTCTACCCTTGAACCTTGAAAGCCAAACGGGCATTTAGGGTGAATAAAGGAAATATTGATCTGGAATGGAACATGCGTAAAATTTTGAATTGATCACTTATTAAGTAAATAAGACTTTTTCTTAAATCTTCTTATGTAAGCCTCATGATACCAGTTGTAACTCACCCCAATTACGCATTAAGAAACGCACCAGGATTTTATTCATGCACAAAGTATCAAACCATCATTCAGAAAACCCTTCATCATCATCATCTAAAAATCGCCACTATTAAGCTTACCCAGGAAGTTTAAAGAAATGTGTTCACTTATTTCTTTGTTTCTACTTTTATGATTTTAATTGCATATTTTTTATTGCAGGCACTTTATAAAATGTAAAAACTCACATTGAATTCAAGCCCTTCAACAATTAGGTAACTCTTTTAATTAATTTTTATATCACGATTGATTTGAATCATCAGCAATTTTAACAAATTCTACAACGATTATTTTTTCTAATTGATCACATGTTAGGGTAATAGGCACACCAGATATTCTTGATAATGCTTTAATGAGTTTGGCATGGTGTGTTTCATTCAGGTGGTATGTTCATTTGTTATGAAAATGTTTTTGCATTATCGGGAACCGGAACCATTAAAACTATAACCCTATAAAGACTCAATCTTCTAATTTCATTCACTTTAACACTTTGAGAACTTTCTTTATTATGAAAAGGTTTTTGCACTTTTGAATCTACCATAAGCCCATGAATATATATATCATGGCTAGAATTCTAGGCAAAACCCATCAAGAAATGCCAAGTGGGTTTAGTTACCTGCTCCATGAGATATCACATTTAGTCAAAATCTTCTGTGGTTAACAGTCTTTATCAGTGATCACAGTTGGTCCAGCTCTTCTGTGGGTAATAGTCTATTAAGAGGCCTAAGGTCTTATTAATGTTAAGGATACATCATTTTCACATTCATTATTCACTCATTCATTATTAAACTGTTGGTCTATTTGTTGTGTTAAAGTTCAAGCGTAAATTTGTGATTCTGTGGAACAACCATCAGTTTCATCTTCTCGATCAGCTAAAAGAGAACTTTCCACAAATCATTTTTATTGTTTTATGTTTTATGTATAAACATTACATAAAATACTTAACCATAATATGACACCTATAACTATTTGCCGCTAGAAAATCCGTTGCTATGAACGGGTACTCGTCTAGTATTATGAATATAAAAATACTTGTTTTGGCCCTAGGTTAAAATCTTGATATGTAAATACAAGGGTGACCCAGCGGTAAGAATACCAGCCTTCTAAAGAAGAGGTCAAGGGTTCGAATTCAACGAGGAGAAAATTAATCCCCTCCACGGAGGTTCACCTGCACCGACTCCGGGCTATCCATAAAGGGTAGTCGCCGTGGGATTAATCGGCTCGCAATGTCGAGTCGGAAACCCATGATTACCAACAAAAAAAAAATAATAAAATAAAATAAAAAATCTTGATACGTTAAAAGAGTACTTATATGTTTATTTCTAGTTGGCTTCCAAAATATGTTCTGTTTACTAACCTATGTGAAATCTAGATTAAAAAGATCTCCATTAAAACATGTTTTATTTTATAGTATAATAATTAAAAAAAATAAAAATAAAAAATAAGTTAAAAAGTTAAGAGTTCGTATAAGTATTCGGATATGTGGCCATGAAAGGCGAAGGGAGGGCTGGAATGCCAACAGGCGTCTATTATTGAATTCACTCGACCCGACAGTACCCGTTTGGGGAACGTCCAGTGCCAAAGTCACTGAATGGGTAAGCCGCCAATCCCTAAAACGGACTATGTAATGTACTTTATCTGCTGGGTTACGGGCGGTCATTTTACTATAGGTTTCTAATCTACCTTTGTGTGATTCCTGTTGAAGCATATGCTCGGGGGGTGCGTGCAGGGCCACGGCACCTAGATTATTTTCAACCCTAAATAATGTGGAATATCAGAAAACATTATAACATTCTTAACACATTTGGTCCACATACACTATGGTATATTAGTAACCAAGAATTTCTATCTTGAGCCAATGTGAGATAGAACATTCTGATAAAAGGTTAGAAAAGACCTCCTTGCAAAAAATGGTAAGAAAGAGATAATGCAAGAGTTATTAAGAGTCGGTGAAAGAACAATTTGTTAATCGAAACTCCAAATTAAATTTTTGAAGCAAACAAATCTTATGTGTTTGGTGCAAGAAGCATTTACAGGTTGAACGATAACATGAAACTATACGTTATTGGCTTTTTGATCTAAATATGAAAGGTTGCAATTGTTTAAGCATTGTATTAAAAGAACCTATGCTGTTTTTTTTAAGAAGCAGGTGTTAACGTTTACTTATACGTAGAAATCTATATATATTGTTCAATTGTTGAATCAAAACGTTTTTGTGTCAAGAACGTTAATGTATTTTTGTATTTTGATAATTTCTTTGGACCTAGGTTGTTTTGAAAGCTTAGTATGCTAATTGCTAAGAAGTTTTTGAATGCTTATTGTATAAATTATGAATGTACATATATTAGCTTTAAATTGCGTGAATGACAACCACGGTGTCATCATAAGACAAAGTTTGCTTATGTTCTCAATTGCTTCCCTAGTTTAAATAAGTTCATTACTTCTTTTCTAGTCATCAAGTATGGCTCCTCTTAAGATTAGCTTGAAAGATATGCCAAACTTGCATAAAGTTGTAGTCAAGACTTTTATATATCACTGATCGGAGTATAGCACAATTGGTTTCGAATAAGAAGACTTCTAAAATCCTTAGTTTTTCAAACATTTTCATAATAATTGTAATTTTAACTTGCGTGTAAAGCGTATGGGCATAGAAATCCTTGAATACTCAAAGTCGATAAGCCTAAACATGAGAATTGTAATAGTGGTTGTTGATCGTGACTATCATTGTTGTATTGATGTGTATGAATTATCCAACGAGACATATATTGCTTGTTGAGTTAGATTGTACTGGATTTACTAGCTTAGATTTAAGTTTCAGTTTAGTGTAAATTTCATTTGTCAGTTATAATATTATGCTCATCTACATTTTAGAAGTTTGAAAAAAGGGTTTGACCTTGACACCTTGTTTGCGTAATTTTTTTCCAGTTTTGGTAATTTGATTTAGTTATTGGTGAATCACATTACTCAATTTCGCAACAAACTTATTGATTCTCAAATTCTTATCCTTTATCAATTCTTTCGAAATATTCTTTCCTTTTACGCCATGTGAACTTAATGACAAACAATTTTGCTAAAACATGTTTTATAGTGTGTAGAACGAAAGATAATAAAAAAAGATTGTGAATCGTATTAACTTCCAGTCATGTCTATCATTTCACTAACTATTTTAGCTGGTGAGAAGATAACACAAAACTGAACACATAATAATATTCTCAACACAAGTTTCTCACGCATGCTATGGTATATTAGTAACAGATAATTTTTTTTCTTCAACCAATGTGGGATAAAATGTTAGGATTCAAGGTTGAAAATAGTCTCCACTTTATATAAAAGATTTTTATGAAAATGGTCTCCACCTTATATAGTAAAGATAAAAGTAGACACAAAAAAGAGTTGAGACTTTTATGATACATACCTACCGTAAAAGGTTTTGTAGATCAATATTTAGTTGAATGCATTACGTTTTTGGGTCAAGGATGTTAAAGTATTTTATGTATTTCGATACTTGTTTTATTTGTTTCAACATCTTTTTATAAAGCAGCTAGCCAATCATTTATATACGAGTTCATATGGAGTTGGTTTAAATTTTAAAATATTTATAAGCATATATATAACAACGACATAAGATATAAGTGGGCCTTTGTCTAGTAGCTACTCCTATTTTTTATTTGTTCGCCAAAGCATGCATGAGCCTTGGTCTTTTAAAATTCTAGCCAAATTGCATAAATTTGTTATCCAAGACTTTAATTCTTTTCGTGAAGCTTAGCTCAGTTGGTTCCAAATGAGAAATAAGACTCGCAAGTTCCTTGGTCTTTTAGATGTACTTATAATAAATGTACTATAAACTCACATGTGATTGTGAAAAAGATTTGGGAATATAGAGAATCATTTAGTATGAAGTATCGACCTATAGATTTGGAAATCCTTGAATATTCAAAGTCTATAAGTATAAACATGATGATTGACATAGTAGTTGTTAACTGCCACTATCATTGTTGTGTATGTGTAAGACCACATTAGAACGAAAATATATATGGCATTGGATGAAGATAAGATATTCAAAAGGATAGCCTCACTAATCACTATGGACATTCGGCTATTAAAATAAGTTCATGTCATAAAAGGTTTTGATAAGTGTATGAATTATCTAATACGGAGTAAGATTTATGTTGGTTAATGAATCTTGACTTAGATTGAACCTGACGCAACTTTGCATTTCTATTGTTTTTTTTAGGTTGTTGATAATGCCACATATAAAATTACTTCATACACATAAAAATCATGCATAATGACAAAAAATATTTTGTCCTTATGTATGATTTTTATGTGTGTGAAGTAATTTCATATGTGGCAATATCATTTGCCTTTTTTTTATTAGCTTTCACAATTAATCTGTGTTAAATCAAATATTAACATGTTCTACAAAACATGTTTTAGAGTACTAACATGTAACATAAGTGAAAAAGTTAAGAGTTTCTAAGAGTATTCGAATATTCCAACACCTTCTCAAATTTTTCAACCTAAGAGGAAAATGGGACGTTCGAAGAGCATCATTTAGACATCCTTGAATAATGTATGCCGATAAGTATTTAAACATGATGATTGAAATCCGAGTTGTTGATTGTCACCATCGTTGTTGTATTTGGGTAAGATTACATTAGAACGAACATATATATGGCTGTAGTTGAAGATAATATATCCCAAAGGATGACTCGTTAGATGGTTTTTATATGTGTATGTATTATCTAACGAGACATATGTTGCTTCTTGAGTTATGTTGTACGTGGACTTAAATTTAACAATGTAAAAAACATGTGACATTATTGGCGTGATTTGTTTTTCCTATCTAGTTTTTGATTAATTATTTGTTAATCATGTTGCTTAATTTTATCACGTTGCAAAATTGAGTGACCTCCGATAAAAAAGAATAAAGAACGATAACCAAGAAAAGTGAAAAAGACAAATTCACATTAGTTATCCAGATATGAGTTTCTTCCCACTATTATGGTTTGCTTGCAAACCTTTTAAGCATGAAGAACACCTGTAAACGTAATACTACGTAGTAATCTAGTCACAAGAAACTCACATACACTACGGTATACTAGTAAGCAACAACTTCTTTCTTCAACCTATGTGGGATATAACCGTATGTTATGCGTTGACGGGTACCTATCACACAGTCTAACTGTCTAAGTATATAAATCACAATGTGAAAACCATTACCAAGGTCATCTTATAAATTAGTGGAAAGGTCATCTTATAAGTTAGATAATATGTCTATATAGTTTGCATGTTGCATTTTTTTTTTTTTTTTGAAACGGCGAAAAATTATATTAAAAATCTTCGAAATACAAAATAACCATTGGCCGCAAAAATCGCCAATTAAACTGAAAGGATAGAAACTATCTCATTATAACACAAATACATGAGATAAACACCTATCCTAACGAAAAAGAAACTAGACCGGAGAAAAAAATAAATGACTACAACAAAATTAAAGGCTACCAATGAGCTCGATCAATAAAACTTTTGACCAATCCTTAAGAAGATCTTGAAAAGAACCCAACTTCCGACTAACTTCAACCTTAAACTTCAACACAAAAAACCTTCGAGCAAAGCTAGATGAAGACCCACCGACCAACTAAAAACTAAACATATACTTCTAGATAATACCAAAACTAACAAACCAAAACTAACGAAACAAACTTAGAAAGACGACATAAGAAAATCGACGAAGAGAACCTAAATCTTTAACTCCAAAACTAAACAAAACATGAACCTCCATCGAGATCGAGAAGAAATAAAATCCATATACTTATACTACCTTATACTAAAGAGATTAGGTGCTTCAAGCGAGGCTATCCGCTGATTTCCGTCTCTGATTCAGATTCTTCATAAATTCCCAAGTCGGAGAAAAACAGATTTTTCCTAGTTACCGGAGATAAACAAGTCTTATATGAATCTATTGGGTTTCGTTGAGGAGTTTTGTGAAGAACGTTGCATTTTAATAAGATACATTTTTACTTATCTTATAAGAAAGACCAAAACATGTTTTGAAGTACCAAATTAATAGAAAAAGCTAAGAGGTCATATATGATTCCTGATACTTCACAGAATTTACTAGATTTTTGTAACCTAACAAATTGTGTGAAATATATAACACTATACTCAACACATTTAACATACATACACTTATGATATATAAGTAACCAACAACTTCTATCTTAAGCCAATCGGGATAGAGTGTTAGGATAAAATTTTACAAAATGTCTTCATATATAAAGAGTAATTTAAGAGTTGTTAACATTTGGTGAAAGAAAGATTTGTTTCGTGGAACATTAAACCGAAGTTTAGAAGCAACTAATTTCATATATTGTATTAAAAGAACCTGTGATTTTTCCTAAGCATTTACTTATTTAAAATCAACTTAAGTTTTGGGTCATAACTTATTTTTGCACTCATGATTCGGGTTCGTACAAGACACTCCTACATAGTAAAACTTACAACCAAAGAACATGATATGTTGACTAAAATTTCTTCCGATTCTTGAATTTCTTCTGGATCTACATTCGTTGTCCTTGGTTAAATTAACAGCATCTCTATCTGCAAGTTGAGTCACTACGGCCTCTAAACTTGCCACCTTTAAAAACAAAGATAAAACCGATAAAAAACCTTTTAAAGCATTAAGCCATCAGTATTGCGAAAACATATACGATACACTACACTTTAACGAATGACCGACTTTGCGTTCACAATGCAGAAATGCAGACTATAGCAATGGGGCCAAGATGATTTATATCGTTATAGAGTGTTTAGACATGCGTTTTGAATGGATCTTTTCATATTTCTTATATAAATTAACTGGAAACTTATCTACACCGTGTTTAATCTTTAAACGAGTTGATAATGACTCAATTTATCGGAACATCAAAACTTTATAATCATGATGTTAGGAAAAATATTCACATAATTATTTTTGTAGCAAGTTGGGTAAGGAATGAAAACGGGTTCGTTTTGAATGGGTCAGTTTTGGGTACGGGTCAATGCAAGCCAGTTTTGGTACGGGTCAATCCAGTGTTCTTCTCAGTGCCAATCCACTTTCTACACACGCCTAGTTAAGTTTGGATGCCAAGTGTTGGTTACCCTAATGGACTTTGACCGAACCAACCCAACACAGGTGAAACAGACCCGAAGTAAAATGCCAAATGGATAAGTAATAATGTAATTTTGATTTTTTTTATAAGATTTTGCTCAAATGCAGCTAGGGTCGTATGAGCTTGTTTTCCCGTGCCGACAACCACGTTATGCAATATAACTAGGTAAACTATATACTAGGCCAAATAGATACTTTTGGTGTGTGGAAAGGACGTTTACATATACGTACTCTCACAGTGGGCATTACTGATATGAAACATGGTGGACCGTAGATATTGCTATGAAGAATTACTGTGCACATACATAACAAATGAAGGAAACATTAATATAACCCGTTCTTGGATCTATGGAAAGCCCACCTGCTGATTCAGGTTAAATTTGATTTGAGGAGCATTTCATACTTGGACACACTTCATTACAATATTGGCATCCTGAAATTGAGTTTTTCATAGAATAAGTAAGATATTTTCAAGATCGATGTAGAAAATTGTCAAACAGGTAAAAGATGTAGAAAATTATTTCTATACAGTAACACATATGTAATTTTTGGAATGTATACTACCTGCCAAATTACATCGTCTTCTACTTCAAACTTCCACTTTTGTGAGCTTTGGCCGTCGGTCTCCTGTATGGTTTTATACTAGAATCGTTGTAAATGAAAAGGTTATTATTTCATTGGTTTAGATAATACTATTATTGTGTTCATATATCAGTAAAATTCATAAGATGAACAAAAATAAATAGATAGGAGTGACTAAATGTACAAACAGTTGATTAAAGTCGAGTTTTCTACTCATCAGGTGTTAGAACGATTGAGTTTAATAAAACAAAGTTTATTAAACCGAACTCTATGAAAGTCCCGTGACACCGCGAGACCACCAGACCCTTGATTCCGCCGCTGCACGAAAATACACGTGGTACTAGATGAAAAGAAAGATAGTTCAAAGATAAAAATATATTGAGTTCGAAACATTCACGGTTATCCTTTTTTAGCATTCTAGTTAACCTGTGTGAAATTAAAGATAAAAGTAGTTTCCATCAAAACATGTTTTAGTGTTTGGTTCATAATGATTTCAGCAGAATTTGTCTCTCAAGACGTCAAAACTCACGAATGCGTTTCCACTCAGTAGTAGAGGTGGCCAACGGATCCGGTTCCGGAACCGTAACCGGATAATTAACCGGAACCGAATCCGGTCAACACCGGTTCCGGCAAGATCCGGTCCCGTTCCAAAATTATCCGCATGTTCCTGTCCGGTTCCACATTTCTGATACAAGATCCGGTTCGGAACCGGATAATCCATCACCGGTTCGCGATCCGGTTCCTGGGAACCGGTTCCGAACCGGTTCCAACGTTAATATTGATTTTTTCTGGGTTTTGTTCACAGTAGGTTCAGCAGCAGCAGCACAACGGTCATATGACCGTTTTTTACATAAATTCCAACGGGTTTGTCCCCTATTTGTCCCATTTTAAGCTCCTAAACATTCCTATAAATACCATTGATGATTTTGGTTGAATCACAACAATCAAATTCAAGAAAAACACTCAAAATTTGCTCACAAACTTGATCAAAAATGTCTAGAAGAAACCAAGCTTCTCAATCTCAACCAACATCATCAAACAATCCCGCTTCTCATGCTCAAAGTTCTACAAACCAACCTTTGGAAGTTGGGATTGAACCAACAACCCGAAACCAAGAGATTTGGAGTCATTTCGACTTGGTTAGGTTTTCGGATAATTCAAAAAAGGCTCGTTGTAAAGCTTGTAACACTTATATGTCTTCATCGGGGAATTCTACGTTGAAGAAGCACACGAATCACCATTGTAAAGCAACAAGAGGCGTTGGGTCATCGGATCAAAGTGTTATGGGACGAGATGGGAGTATTTTTGTATATGACGAAAGGGCGCTTCGTCAAGATTTAGCTCACTTTGTGATTCAAGAGGGTTTGCCGTTCAACCACTTCGACAACCCTCGGTTAACGAGGTTGATTCAAAAAAGGCTTCAACCACGCTACACTCATGTAAGTCGTCAAACTCTTAAACGTGATTGTATTAAATCTTGGGCAAAGGTTAAAAAGGAATTAATACTTGGTTTTGATGCTTTAAAAACTAATGTAAACTTAACAACCGATGTTTGGTCGGCGGGTCATGGTTTGCCGGGTTCGTACTTGTGTGTTACCGCACATTGGATTGACCCCACGACTTGGCAAATGATGAAACGTACTATTGGTTTTGAAATATTTCCAAATCCGCACACGGGTCAAAATTTAAGTATAATGTTGAGATATGTTATGAAAATGTTTAATTTAGAAGAAAAGGTATTTTCAATATCATTCGATAACGCTTCTAATAATACAAATGCGGTAGGATTACTAAAACTAAGATACCGACCGATTGTTGAGGGCATTTTTTATCATAGTCGATGTGTTGCACACATCATTAACTTGGTTGTGCAAAGCGGACTAGCGACCCAACAAATGTTTAATTTAAGAGAATCTTTTAGAAAAATGTTACAAGATATTTTTCAATTTCATTCGAATAGATATTTGGATTATATAAAATTGTGTCATGAAACGAATTCTATTTTTTTATCACCAAATTGGGACGTTCCTACAAGATGGAATTCGACCTATGACATGTTTGTTAGTGCTTTACGTCAAAAAAACACGTTACAACATTTTCATGATGAGCTTTGTGCTAGACAAAAGCGTGGGGAAAATATGGTACCATTTTCGGTTGAAAATTGGAGTCTTATTCAAAAAATAACCGATTTACTCAAAGTTTTTAAAACCGCAACAACTATGTTATCGGGTGTTTATTATCCCACGAGTCATTCGGTCCTCAACCAACTTTATGTGATGTGTAGAAAATTAGGAGCATACGAATATGATGGTCCACTTTTTGCTAATATGGTTGTACCGATGAAAGAAAAGCTTAAAAAATATTTTCAAGAAATTCCACCGGTAATTACTTGTGCCGCCGCAATAAACCCATGTTATAACGTTAGCGGGGTGGAATATCTTATCTCCAAGATTGGTGAAGACTTGGATTTGAACCAAATAGACCCTTTTTATGTAACTAATGCACAAGAATCGTTTAAAAATAATTTCAAACGTTTATATGATGTTTATTTTGAGAAATATGGTGCAACAAATGTGGGAACGAGTTCGGTGCCAAGTATGTGGACTTCGTCTTCAAACGTGGATCCGGATTTGGACTTATTTTCAAGTTTAAGACAAGAAAGTGGTAAACGGGCTAGGAGTGACAATTTAATGAGCAACGAATATGGGAGATATGCGGGAACCGATTGGTTAAACACTATCACACACGAAGAGTTCAAGAAATTTGATGTTTTGAATTGGTGGAAACAAAGGGAATCTCAATTTCCCGTTCTAGCCGCAATGGCCCGGGATTTACTAAGCGTACAAGCTTCAACCGTTGCTTCGGAATCCGCTTTTTCTACTAGTGGAAGGGTATTGTCGGTAAGAAGAACAAAACTCACACCTTTATCTTTGGAGATGTGTATTTGCTTGAAGGATTATTTGGATGGGAATGAACGTATACAAGACGTTTCAATACTTGAAGAACCGATGGACTACGAAAAACAATTACAAGAGGTCGAGGTGGAAGAAGGTTATGTAATCAATCTTACCGAAGAAGAAATTGCTTACGATGAAGCTACAAGCGCCGCAAGGGCCGCCGTTCAAGTTGAAATTCAAGATGAAGATGAAACCGAAGAATAATAAATAGTCGAAATGTAATAAATTTGTGTTTCAAGTACTTTAAGTGTGACGTCTATTAGTTTTTTTAATAAAAGTCGAAGTTTATTAAGTTTATTGTGTGGGAAACGCGAACGAAAAAAAAAAAAACCCGGAATCGAAAAAGTTAGCATGCCCACTGTTTAGAAACTGACCACCGGTTCTTTGGAACCGGTCCGACCGGTTCTTGGGACCGAACCGGATTGGATCCGATCCGGAACCGGGTATACTTGTTCCGGTTTTGGGACCCCGGATCCGAATGGAACCGGATCGGATTGGAACCGGATCCGGTCCATTGACTTTGACGACCGAACCGGTCCGGATTGGAACCGGTCCGGTTTTTTTTGGAACCGGCAAATGGCCACCTCTACTCAGTAGGGATCTCTTTGTTCGTATGAGTGTAATGAAAACTTTGATATTCATATTTAACAGTGTCGTTATTAGTATTATTAGCGGACACTCTAGAAAATTCAAAGATCATTTGAAGATACGGTGAGTAATTGTAAACTACATAAAACTAAATATTTGAATCACTGAGATCCCACAAAAGAACCCTAACTTCTACTATATCATTCTTTGGTTTTCAACTCTAGTTTCTAAATCGACGTTCTTAGCATGAACGACAACAACATTATAATGTTACTCAAAAGATGTAGATCGATGGGCACCACACCACCGAGGTGCCGACCTGACCCTTCTCCAAGGACTAAGCCCCATGCAATGATCTCCTGTCCCAACAACCTGATAAAAGTATCCGTGGTGTGGATTATGGACCTTTAGTCTTTAGATATAGACATCATTGAATATTCAAACTCGATAAGCATCTAAACATGATAATTTAAATAGAAGTTGTTGATCGTCGCTATCGTTCTTGTGTATGCGTAAGATCACATTAGAACGAAAATATGTATGGCACTATATATCTAGATGCAAGTAAAATACTCCAACTCGTTATGAACATTCAAATGTTATTAAAATAAGCTCATTTTATGTTGGTTGTTGACCAACATACATTTTTACATTTCTATTGTTTCTTTGGTTTTTAAAAATGTGTTTTCTTTTATAACATGGTGAAAATAAAGATTAAACATGTTTTAAAGTACCAAACTTAAAAATAAAATTAAAAAAAAAAGAAAAAAAAAAGAAAGAAGCTAAGAGTTCATATACGTTTTCTAACGCTTCAAGATGTGCCACATGTTTTCAACGAAGCACATTATGATGCGCTGGAAAACATTACACTCTTCTCAACACATTTAGCACACATAAACTTATGGTATATACGTAACCAACAATTTCTATCTCCACCCAATATGGGAGAGAGTGTTAGGATAAAATGTTAGCAAATATCTTTTTAAAAAATGGTAAGTAAGAGATAATTCATAAGTTCTTAACAGTTGGTGAAAGAAAGATTTGTTACATGCAACATCAAACTGAAGTTTAGAAGCAACTACTTTATGTGTTTATAACACAAAATATAAAGGCAACAACTTGTATAAAAGAACCTATGGTGATTTTTACTAAGCAAAAGTATTAGCATTTACTTATCTGAATTCGTTTATATAGAAATCTATATGTTTTTGTATCAGTTACGTGTTCGATCAGGTCATGAATACAATTCCTTGTTGTATTGTGACTTGTTTATGTTTGTTTAAAAACTTGTTGGGCCGAGTACCGATCATTAAGCACACTACAACAATCAAGAGGACGGGCGAGGAGGATTTTGGCGGGGACGCCCATGTCCCCGCCGAAAGTTGCTAAACGACAAAAACGTTGCTGAGCTGGCACACAAACTGGCTAAATTTTGAATGCTGAATGTCTATATTTTGAATGTACATATATAGGTTTGCATGTAACTAGGTAACATTTAGGACAAACTTACAAGATGAGCATTATGTTAAAATCTCATTTCTCTTGCGTAAGCTTGAAATGGTTCTTCACCTTATATTCCTTCGAATATTCGGTTTTAATAAACATGAGCATTAGGTTAAAATCTTATTACAACTAGTAAACTAAAACAAGTAAAATCATTGTAAATGAAACTATTCTAATAATGTGAGCCATGTTAACATGTGCGTGTTCAAGTGCATTATAAACGTGAAAAATTCTCGTTTTTGTTTTAACCAAAGGCTCCAGCTTAGTGATTGGATTACATTTGACTCTTCCCTTGTTGTATAGTAACATACTAAGACCGGGTGTGGAAGGTCGGTCGCCAGTCAGTCAGTCGCCACCATCGACGCATCGGCCACCGTTACACCACCCGACTTGAGATGCATCGCAGGAGGGAAAAAGACATGAATTGATCGCATATGCGACTGAAATGAAAAGGGACGAATGTTTGTGTGTGTAGGTATTTATTAATTGATTTTTTTGTATGTTTTTTGTATCTTCTTATTATATTAAGTTGGTAATAAACTTTTCTTGAAGAAGAAGAAGAAGAAGAAAAATATATAAAAAAAAAAAAAAAAATGATGTAACAACAGTGTTGCTAAACTTAAGCTAACATTATATTTCATACGCCACCAATATATATGACATGTTGATTATCAAAACCCAGTTACAAACCGTAACCCACTTTTACATATAGGGTCAAAAAATAAGTAGACAGGTCAAAGGGGGTTTAAACCTCGGTCTGAGTGCCTTTTATAAGGGTCACGGTTCTTTTTATTTGTCACGGTTAAATCAATCAAGGATATGTTCATTACATCGGTCCAATCATGGTTTATACGAGGGTTCACAATGCATTTTGAGCCTTTTCTCATGGACCAAATAACTTTGGAGGGTAATGGTTCGGCTCTATTTTGCACGTTAGCTTTCATAGTTCCTTTTTACATTTTCATTGTTTCTTTATTACCTTTCATAGTTCGTTTTCCATTTAAACCAGTTTGAAATTAATGATTAACATAGTCTCCACCAAATCATGTTTTACAGTACCAAAATGAATGTAAAAAGTTAAGAGTTCATATGAGTTTCCAGAAATTTTGATATCCTACAGATTTTTTTCTAACCTCAAAGATAGTGAAATCTCCGAAAGCATAATACTATTCTCAACATATTTAAACCACATACGCTATGGTATATTACTAGCCGCCAACTTCTATCTTCAAGCTATGTAGGATAGAATGTTATGATAAAATGTTTGAGATAAAATGTTTTTTTTTGGGTAAAAGGTCAACGACCCGGTAAATATATTACTCCAAAAAAACGTTTAAGTACAATGGATATGGGTGAATCCCATATCTCAGCCCGTTACATAGGCGAAAAGCTTACATAACAAGATACTTCCTATTTTCAAAACAATAAAAACCATTACTCACATGATAGTAATGACTCTGACAAAAGATAAACTACTTCCTACGACCTTGGAGATTAAAACCATAAATGGCATTAAGAGCATCCAATTCCCCCGGAAGATCATAAATTTGCTTCGAATAATCATCATAGTCATACTCATCTTCACGCTCATGACCACTACCAAAAAAATTTGCTGATTCGTCGAACGTGTTAAGAACCTCATCCTCATCACTATCAAAGACCACAACCTCACCCACCTTTGAAAATGGGTTAGCCCTCTTAGTGATAGAGGTAGACGGAATAGGATGACCAGCATCATCCACAAGAGTAACTTTCCCATCGATCAGTAGCTTTTCAAACTTACTAATTTTCTCAACAATAGGAGTAGAACCAACTTCCATTGTTCCCATAGAATCACTTACAAACGGTTGTTGCATATCACTCACAAGAGGGACTTGTGATGTAGTACCAGTCTTAACCGACTCATCCTTATTAACTTCCATTGTACTGCCAACATCCACATCCTTGTTAGTAACAACCTTAGGAATACCAAAGCCATATGTATCATCCATATCAAGAGCGTCAAACTGATTAGAAGTAGTGATCTTGGTTCCACTCGTACTAGCCACATCAGAAGCCTTCTTCTTAGTTCCATCCACCTTCTTTGGTTCAGGAGGGTTCTTTTTGGGTTGGTAATGAAATTGCTTACCCACAACAGGTTTAGTAAAGCCTCCTTTACCCTGAGTTGTAGAACCACCTTGTTTACCTTTCTTTTTGTTATTGACAGCCGTGAAACCATCATTAACCGACTTAGTAGGTTGAACTGGAGGAACAACAACTTTCGGACAGTCAATAATAGTATGACCAAAAACCTTACATTTATCACAACACAGTGGTTTCCACTCATATTCAACCCGAATCTTCTCAATAGTCGAACCCGTACCATCAAGTAAAGGTATCTCAACAGTAATGCTATCCCTAAGCACCTCATCCGACTTTACTTCAATCATGCATCTAGCAAAGCTACTACGGCCCCACGATTCCTTGCACATTTGGCTGGTAAAAGCGTCTAACCTTTTAGGCGTCCCATTCAAAGTAGCAAGAAGACTAAGCCCGTCATCCGAAAACATAGCTAAAGGAACATCATGGAATTTAACCCACACCAGAATGTTAGTCAAATCCTCCTTAAGCAAGTTTGTGTTCAATGTCCATGGTTTAAGAATAATAGGAACATTACGAATCAACCAAGGACCATTATCAAGAACATCATCGACACCTTTCTTCTAGTTAAACTTGAAGAAAAAGAACCCCTTAGCATTCATCATAACCTTTTGTAAACCATACTTAGACCACGCATTGCGAACATAATAATCAACAATAGGAAAAGCAAGGCGTTCAGCAAGGAAGTATCCGTAGAGAGTATTCTCAAACCTCATGTTCACTTCTTCCACTACTGTCAACGGGACTGAAAGGTCAACATCATCCTTCTTTTTGCTGCATTCTAACTTCCGAAAATTAGATACGTGTTTCTGGGATTCATTAGAAGCAACACCCACGTAAGAGACCGACTTAACTCCATTACCACTAGTAGTATTAACCTTGGGTGCATTAGGATCAGAAGTAACACTCTGATTCATATTCTCATTAGTCCCATACATCTAGGATTGCATAGCCACATTAAAACTCGTAGGAGGAGTTTTAGTACCACTCGAATTGTTCAACTCAGAAGATGAAGCCATATTAGCAATATCACTGTTAATTTTATTCATTGCTTCATCAAACTTGTTATGCGCATTAGCAATTAATTGCTCCACATTAGGCTGTTTTGAACCATGAGATGACGAATCATGCTCCAAATCATCCAAAACAACCTGATCGTTACCCTCGTTCACGTTATCAGCCACATCATCAACATCAACCATCGGAACACTAACATCCTTCTTACCAAGCTTAGGACTCAAAAAACCCCTTTCCATCTCTCACCACCCCGTTACCAAATCAAAACAGAATACGAACCAAAGAATACGAATCAAAAAATCCAGCAGCATGCGAAACCAACAAAGAAGAGAAAAAAACCCTAATCTTAGCGATTAGGGTTTATAGCAATACGAATCAAGAATCTAACCTCCCATCATAATAACAATCGAACAGTTACAAGAAAAGAATTAACTGAATAATGATCGATTGTAATTACCAAATCAGAACCGACTACTAAGAACAGTCGATTGAAGATCCCAAGCGAAACCCTAAATAACTGTTGGCATGAATATTACGATGTTTAATCTAAACATTCTCTTCATGTTTTGATGATGACAAAGATGTAAGTTACAACATATAACGTAAAGTGCTTAAGTTACTTGTAATCACAAATTCATCTATGCATTCTTACGTCAACAAGCCTCGACATCTCAACGTCTCGAGTTTGCCTCAACAATCACTTAAGGTATGTACAAACAAATGTCTAATACATTTTATGATTAAAGGGATTTTATTTAAACATTACAAAGTTTATAAAATGATATAAACATGTTATATATTTTTTGAAAAACAATTTTGGTAATTAAAGGAAAATGTTTAATTCATAACAAATATATGAATTCAAATTTTTAACCAAAATCAGTTAGTTTTTCACCAAATAAACTTTCACCAGAAAAGACAAAGATTTCTGGCCGTTTCAGTAGGGCGGCCCCCTTAATTATGGGCGGCCCCATTAATAATTAAGGGGACCGGCCATACAATTAAGGGGACCGGCACGCTCCTCTGTCAGAAATCTTCTCCTATAAATACCACCTCAAACCTGGTATTTTTCTGACCCTTTTGCACAAATATTTTCAGATCCAATTCTTTCTAAACATCCTTCTAAAACCCTTTGATCATAAGATTATTAATCTTTGTTTCAAGTGATCCAATCTCTCATAACTCAAAGTGCAAGAGAAGAATCCTCCCCATCATAAAGCCAAAGATGTAGTTAGTGCTTACGATAAGTTGTGAGCTTTGTATATGTAATAAGTAGATCAAGATGATCTCACTTAGTAGTGAGTTTATGAGTGAGTAAGAAGTTGTGTGAAGAAGTAGTAGTGTGGAGAAGTTATGTAGGTGTGAAGTAATAGATGTGTGAGTATGTTGTGGAGTATAGAAGAAGTTGTGAAGTAGTGAAGAAGTCGTGAAGTTGTGAAGCCATGAAGAAGTTGTGAAGCCTTGAAGAAATAGGTGTGTTGTGAAGAAGAAGTAGTGAAGGTGTGATAAGTAGTGTAGTAGTAGTGTTGTGAAAAAAGGTGTGTTGTGGTGTGAGATTGGTTCTAGCTACTATTAGAACTCGACATTTAGCTTAGTATCGTTAAATGGTGTAAGCAAAAGTTGTGTAAGGTTTTCTCCGCCAAAAGGGAGCTTGTTGAGTAGTGAAGAAAACTCTCGAGTAGGTGACTCGGGGAGTGGAGTAGGGCAAGGAAGGTTTCCTTGTAGCCGAACCACTATAAATCATCGTGTCCGGTTTGCATCCTCTTTCTCCTATCTTTTTACTTTCATTCTTGCATTTATCGCGTTATATCTATGCTTGCAAATATGTGTTGATTGTTGCTTATATTATCATGATGATTGATTGTGGTGTAGTTACAAGTTAACATTATGATAGGATACAAAATTGTATGATATTGTCTAATGGACTTATATATATTATTAACACTTCTCATATCAAGTTTAACTTAATCGATAATTTGATACAAAACGTTTTAAGATTTCAAAAGGAAAACGTATTCACATAAAGATCGACCAAAGCTTCATTCACAAAACTAAGTTTAGAAAACTAATTCATAAGTGTACATATATAACCGATCATACCGATTATATGTTGTTTTCACACTAAACTCTAATTGAAGGTTTTTCAAACAAACAATTGAATAAATTTGAATCAACATTTTGAAACCAAGTTTTTATAAAATCAAAAAGAAGGGAAAACCATTCAACCCCCCCTTTTAGTTTTCCACAATTGGTACCAGAGCCACGTCGCTCAGATTTTCAAAACAAATGGTTTTAAAAATTGAGTACGATCCATGTATCAAATTACCCATTAAGGAGGATGAAATATGAAAAGTGTTTTTTTGATTAACTTGTATTAGTTTTGATGATATATACACTAATTATACTAGCTCGAAATAATATTATGCCTAAAATAAATGTTATATGTTCTGTATCAAAAATCAGAAAGTTACACACCTTTCCGAAAAGTCATAAAACAATTTTTTACAAAAAATGAAATTTTGAGTACCAGATGGGCGGCCCCCTTAATTGTCTGGGCGGCCCCCTTAAATACTGGGCGGTCCCCTTAATTATTTAAGGGGTCCGCCTGTCTGTTCGACAGTTTTTCGAAAACTTTGAAAAATCATAAAAAAATTAACCGTAACTCCGTAGAAGTCGTGCCACCCGGCGTTTTAAAGGTAATTGAGTCTACTTTCATTTAAAAATACTTACAAGTAACCATTACAATCTTAAGTCAAAATACTATACGGTGGTCAAAAATTTGTGTTTCGTTATAACGTAAAACTTTTGTTTTACCTTTTCCTTCAAGTCGGGCATTCCTAGTTGATATACTTTTGAAAAATTAAGTATTTATGTTTTCAAAATATTGATCTTAATTAAATTATAGAATGGGGAGGAAACTATTTTATTTTCAAATAAGTTCGAGCTAAGTAAACATTGGTGTATATAATACACAAAACGACGACAAGTGTTTTATGTGTTATGTGAAATTCTTTGTGATTTTATTTTCTTAATTGAATATATTAAATGAGTGTTGCTATTTGCAGTTTAGCTATGTGTATATCTATGCATATGTGCCCTGTTAGTTTATAGCTAGTTTTCCGATTTATACTTAACTAGATCTTATGCTAGATTTCTTGCGTTAGGATTGTTATAATATGCTTGCATTGCATATAGGTATAGATGGCTTAATGTTACTCAAACATCTTGTAAATGTGTTCAATCTAGTCACCTAAACATTTCAAACTATTTAATCTATTCTTCACAACACACTTAAATATTTTCTACAAATTAGCTTGTTTTACCTTAAGATGTTTAATAAGAGAAATTGAATCATTGTAAAACATTAATTGTTATATAAAAGAAAAAGTATTTTCAAAATCTAAATGTGTTCATAATTAGTAAAAATGAAGAGTCTTTCACAAAAACAAAACATATAACAATCATGAAATAATAAGTCAACTTTCAATCATTCACTAATAAATAATCTTAGGATTAATGGAACACACTATCAAAATGTTTATTTATTTCAAATGAGTGTCCGTGAGGGTCAAGAAAGATCTTGATATTATATCAATTCGTTATTCAAATTATGGTTGATATATTTATCAAATCTAATTGACACATTTTTTAGTGTGGACAAGAAATTGGATTGCTATTTGTTTAGCTTCAAGATTATATCAAATTACAACAAAAGATATAGTCTTGAATCTACATACTCAATCACACTAGATTGATATGAAAATAGTTACATCCTGTTGGATCGTGAACACCTTGAACTTGTGTTAATATTGATACTTTGAGTGATACCACTAAGTATGCGGAATCTACTTAATGATACTTAGAAGATTGATTGTAAATGAAACAGTTGTATGTATGTGAGAACAATGTATGTAACAAACAAATAGCTCCAATATTATTAATGATAACAATACGAGTGATCTATAATATCACTAGGGTTACACCTTGAAGCTCTAAGAAAACGTATTAGAAAGAGATATATTCTAACCATGACCTAGGATCTCCTTTTATACAACAAGGAGTCCTCTTCTACAAGATAAGTATAATACTAATAGAATAAGATATACACAAGATCTTTTCTATGTTTATCTAAGCGCGTTTCTCTTACAGTTATCAAGTAAGCAGTGGTAATATTTGTTCTTGCAGTGGTAATGAGTTTCCACTGCAAGTACAATCTTCTGCAGTTGTAACATCTTCACTAGTCGTGGTAACTGGTAGTATAATTCCCAACAATCCTCCCCTAAACTTATGATCTATAGGTAAATCAACAAGTTTATTCAAGTATACAATAAACCTGAGGATATGGGAATTCTTCCAAACACTTATCTTGTTTTTCTCAACACTTTATCAGCTCTTGCATATTGATCTTGAATCTTCTGAATCAAAGCTCTAATCTTTTCATTATCTGCATAAACTCTTAACTTTGACATGCTGAGAGCAAACCTCCCCTGAATCTGATCATCATTTTTCTCCTCCCCTGTTTGGGAGAATCTCCACCAAAATCAGCACAATCAGATAAAATTCAGAAGAATTTCCATCAATTTCTTTAATATCCACCTGTTATGAGAATGTGGTACACAGTTCCATCAATTCCTTTTGTAACATACTGCCTTCAGCACTTCCAGTTGTATTACCTTCTGAGAGAGGTGCATCATTAGACAAAGATTCAATTTCTTACCTAGTGAAACTAGATAGTACTTCTGAACCACACATATGTTTGAATTTGGCTAGGGATTTCACTACCTGTATCCA
The DNA here is from genome assembly GCA_030686995.1 of Artemisia argyi. Classification (NCBI taxonomy): domain Eukaryota; kingdom Viridiplantae; phylum Streptophyta; class Magnoliopsida; order Asterales; family Asteraceae; genus Artemisia; species Artemisia argyi. The sequence continues at coordinate 12,146,356 of CM060682.1, read as the reverse complement.
ATCCCTGAGAATCAGACACATGAAGTGTTGCCATGGTAGAGCTCTGAAGCATCTACACATATCAAGAAAAATGTTACACTGTCAGTGGTAACTGTGAACCTGCAGTGGTAAAAATCAACAGAATTTTCAAAGAGCAGTGGTAAGAAAAACATATAAAAAATAGCTGCTCTTATCATAGTTTTTAGCAAACTATCAGCTATCAACGGATTTGATATGTCTTTACCATGAGCCGTTTGCTATGGACTAGCCAACTCTTGATCACAAGGATGTATGGTGAGTTGATAACCTAGTTTTTGGTAAACTATCAACCATTAACGGATTTGATGTGTCTTTACCTGTAGCCGTTTGCTCAGGACTAGTTGATTCTTATGTGGATTAGACATGGTGAATCAATAACCATTTGTTATGTGTCTTAAGTTACACATCTTATAACTCCATTCACATTAAACATCTAAAGAACCAAACTTAACCAATATTAGTTAACCCAAGTAACTTTTAACCAAGTTACTATTTATACATTTATTGCTCCAAAGTCAACCCGATATCATCCATAATTACTTCTTCAAACTACCAAAACGGATAGGAGTAAAGATACTTCATTAATTATCCATTGGTCTTGACTTTGCATATAAATAGGGGTCTCAAAACACATCTATCAGCAGCAATGAAACCATCACATTAACAAACCCTAATCTTAAATATGAGTTTCCCAATCGTGTACATCTCCTCTGACAGCTCTTCTGATGAAGAGATCAACTATGTTTCAGATTCTGAGGAGCATTCTTCTGGATGGAGTGGATACGTTCCACCAAGTACTGCATCAGCTCCATCTATTGATGTTGATTCAGAGAAAGATGATCCAACCTTCAACCTTTCTGAGGAACTACCAAAGGCACTTACAACTGCCCTGAAGACTGCCATACACAACATGAAGTGGCCAGAGTCGTCAAAGCCTGCAAAAGATCTGAAACCTCCACCACAAGTGCTTGGGCTTGCTTGTCCAAGAAAACAGCTATCCTTTGATGAGAAGAGGAACAAGCCAGCTAAGAGCAAGCATGCATATAAGGGCAAAGGAAAGAAGCCTATGTAGTGTCTGAAGATCTTAGGTTGTTAGGTTGTGGGTTGTTTGTTTAAGTTTACATGTGTTTTGAACTTGTCTTAGTGAAAGAATGTACTCTGCAACCTTTTGAAGTGATAAATAAATGATCTTCTCTGTTTCCTTATTACCACTGTGAGAGCAAATCGTTCCACTGTATGATGCATAGTTTCCACTGAGCTTATTTCTCCTTCATAAGTGTTAGTGGAAAACCATACAAATATATACAAACAATAATAGTACATTAAAAGCTATCCTGCTACACTAAAAAGTATTAGACATCAAAAGTTTATGGATTAAGCATTCCAATACCTGTTACCAAGTACTGAAACCTACCCACATCAAGCCCTTTTGTTAATAAATCAGCATAATTGTCATCAGTATGAATTTTGACAACATTAATGAGCTTTTTCTCAAAACAATCTCTAATAAAGTGATGTCTAATTTCAATATGTTCAGTTTTAGTGTGTTGCACAGGATTCTTAATAATGCAAATTGTACTACTATTGTTTATATATATGATGGTGTTCATGAAATTGTACCCATAATCCAAGAGTTGATTCTGAAGCCAAAGGATCTGAGCACAACAACTAACAGCTGCAACATATTCTGCTTCAGTAGTTGAAGTAGCAACCATTGTTTGTTTCTTGCACTGCCATGACACCAATCTACATCCAAGGAATTGACACCCTCCTGTGGTTGATCTTCTATCCAAACTTGCACCAGCATAATCACTATCTGAGTAAGTAATCAACTCCATAGGATATTCCCTTGGATACCACAATCCTAGATTAGGATAAGTCTTCAAGTATCTAAAAATCTTTTCCACTGCTGTCATATGTGATGTCTTTGGAGTCACTTGAAATCTTGCACAGGCACACACAGCAAATATAATGTCTGGCCTGGATGAAGTGAGATACATCAAAGAGCCAATCATTGACCTGTAAGTATGGACATCAACATTTACACCACTAGCATTCTTTAACAATAAGTGAGTGGTCTTGTCAGCAGGGGTATTAGAAGATTTTGCATCAGTGAACTTGAACTTCTTAATTATCTCAGCCACATACTTGTCTTGACTGATAAAGATGCCTTCTTTACTCTGTTGTACTTGCAGCCCCAAAAAGAATGTGAGTTCCCCCATAGAACTCATCTGAAATTCATCTTTCATCAGCTTCTCAAACTCTTTGCACATCTCTTGTTTAGTAGATCCAAAGATAATATCATCAACATATACTTGCACAAGTAGAATATCACCCTTGTCTTTCTTGATGAACAAAGTTTGATCAATCTTGCCCCTATGAAACCCATTATTCAATAAATAAGTAGCTAAGGTTTCATACCACTTCCTTGGAGCCTGATGTAGACCATAAAGAGCCTTGACTACTTTATAAACTTTATTGGGGTGATGTGGATCTTCAAAGCCTGGAGGTTGAGCAACATATACCTCCTCATCAATAGTACCATACAGAAAGGCACTCTTAACATCCATTTGATAGACAGTAAAGCCCATAAATGATGCATAGGCTAGAAATAGTCTAATAGCCTTAATCCTTGCAACAGGAGCAAAAACTTCTTCATAATCAATACCCTCCTCTTGAGTGTATCCTTGAGCAACTAATCTAGCTTTGTTCCTGATGACAATACCTCTTTCATCTTTCTTATTCCTGAACACCCATTTAGTACCAATCACTTTCATACCATCAGGCAAATCACAAAGAACCCAAACCTTTTGAAGCTTAAACTGCAACAACTCATCCTGCATAGCTTCAACCCAGCTTGATTCTCCTAAAGCCATAGAAACATTTTTAGGCTCCATTTGTGATAGAAAGCAGAAGAATAAACATTCATTCTTAGTAATGTGATTCTTGGACTCATAGACTTCACTTATAAACCCATTAACATCTGTCATCCTTGTTTGCCTTCTTGTCTTCACACCTGAATTAATTTCACCAATAACATTCTTAATTGGGTGAGCTTTATGAACTGTAGATTGTGATGTGTTAGGAATATCATATGATGATGGCATATTTATGATTTCAACATCATTAATTGGTGTCTCCTGAGCTATATTTTCCACATCTGGACCATCAGTGGAAACATCATGTGTTGCAATGGTAACAGGATTACCACTGCCTTCAGGAATATCATTATGCAGAACATCAAAATTCACAAATTCATCTTCCTGATTAGTATTCTTTGAAGGTTGTGAGTCTGCATTAACATTAAATTCCCAAATTGGCATAACAAATTGATCTTTATCATCTTCATCATCTTGGCAAGATTCATCTTCATCAATAAACTCCTCTGAGTCCTCAAGATCAGCATCACTTGAATCTGAAATAATAGGAACATAATTCATTGTATTTGATAAAGTCTCAAGATCAAATAGCCATTCAGGTCCTGAACCTGCTATGTTAGCTTTATTTTCAAGAAACTGAACATGCAAATTCTCTTCTATCTTTCTTGTTCTTAAGTTGTAGACTCTAAAAGCCTTACTATCCATGGAATAACCAACAAAGAAACCTTCATCTGCCTTTTCTTCAAACTTTCCCAAATGATCAATGGTATTGAGAATTGTGACATGACATCCAAATGGCTTCAAGAAATCCAAAAGTGGGGGTCTTCCTCTGAAAAGCTCATAAGGTGTCTTGTTCTTTGACTTGACCACTAATACCCTGTTTTGAATATAGCAAGCAGTATTAACTGCTTCAGCCCAAAATGTCACTGGAAGCTTTGAATCAGCTATCATGGTTCTAGCAGCCTCAATTAGTGTTCTATTTCTTCTTTCAGCAACACCATTTTGCTGAGGTGTTCTTGCAACACTAAATTCTCTTTTAATACCTTTGTCTTTGCAGAAATCATCCATTACTCTATTCTTGAACTCTGTTCCATTGTCACATCTGATGATTTTTATCTTCTTTTCAGCTTGATTTTCAACTTCAGTGATGAAAGTCTTGAGAATGTCTGTAGTTTCATCCTTGGTATTTAAGAAGAAAACCCATGTAAATCTGCTAAAATCATCAGTCACAACAAGGCAATACTTCTTCAAATTGATGCTGCTAACAGAAGTAGGACCAAACAAGTCCATATGCAGCATGTAGAGTGGATGATCAATAGTATTTACTGCCTTGGTCTTGCAAGAAGCTCTGTGTTGTTTACCTTTAAGACAAGCAACACATGTTTGATCATTTTCAAATCTCTTCTCAGGTAAACCTATGACTAGACCATCTTTTACAATCTTATTGATGGTCTTGAAGTTAACATGACCAAGTCTTCTGTGCCAAAGCATAGATTCATCCAAAGTGGCTTTTGCAAGTAAACAAGTAACATCATCTTTAGCCACTATCTTCTTCATGTCAATGCTATATAGATTACCTTTTCTAGGGATTTTGAGCAAAATGTCTTTTTCTTCAGGTAGCTTATAATCCTTAGATAAGATATAGCATTCATCTTCTGAGAATAGAACTCTGTATTTCTTGTCACACATTTGTGACACACTGAAGAGGTTGTACTTGAGTTCTGGTACATAGTAGACATTCTCAAAGTCCAAGTTTCCAGCTTTGACAATTCCTTTGCCAGAAACTTTGCCACCAATTCCTCCTCCAAAACTGACAGCTTGCTCATCAAATGATTTGAAATTTGAAAGATAGGCCTTGTTGCGAGTCATATGCCTGGAACACCCACTATCTGAATAACCTTGATCCTCTTTTGTCTTTGAATGTCCCTGCACACAACATAAAGGAATTAGAACCTTTTGGGGACCCAAGCCACAAATGACTTGGATCTGCCTCGTGTATCAATATAATTGTATCTATCAAAGGTCATTGATACACCATTGGGATTGTTTGAGGTTGTTGTTCCTTTTGGTTTCCATTCCCAATGAGCTGAGGCCTTAACAGCATTTCCCAAGTTTACCCTTTTCTTATTCACATAGACATCAGTGGAAACATTTGGTCTTGCAGTGGTAACTGCATGCCTAGCAGTGGAAACTGCTGGATTAGTAAATTTGGGTCTCCACATGTGATTCTTGTGATCATTCTTTTCAAAATAAGTCTTTTTCCCTGTTTGATAAGATTTAACAAAAGAAGTGACAGGGGACTTAGGATAAACTCTGTTTTTACTACTGGCAGTGGTAACTGCTGGTCTAGCAGTGGAAATTGGTTTGATGCCAGTGGTAAGCAAAACAGACCTGGGAACCATCTTGCTTAGGGGGTTTGGGTGAGTTATTTTATTAGAATTATGTCCATTCACCCTTGTATTCACAAATACTTCCCTTCTTCCCATGTGGTAGTTACAAGTATAGGAAAGGTGATCAAAGCTACCACAAATATGACAGGCCTTATTGTTGAACACAAAATCACTACCAAACTGCCTAGTTTTAACATGATTCCAACTTCTCATGTTTCCTCTAGGAGATTTAGACCTATCCCTGTACATCTCTGCATACCTAGTAGTAGGCCTAGTGTAATTTGACTGTGTCCTAGGCTTCTCTTTGACTACTTCAGGAATATTTTTTCTTTCCTCTACTTTAACATCTTCAGTAACACTAGATTTAGACTCAACATTCAAACATTCATCTTTAAGAGATGAGTCACTAGCACTATCAAAAGTCTCAACCTCAACCTGAAACTTTTCAGTTTCAACTGGTTTAACAAATTTTGGTCCATAGGTCATAGGTGGATCCTGAAATTCTTCTAAACCTGTGTGAGCTAGATCAATGCCAGGAGGTGCTGGAACACCTCTTAGAGATGGTGGAACAGATTTGTATCCAAGACCTGATTTAGCTTTGCTCACAACTTGGGCTTCCCAAATTTTGTCAATACTCTTGGATTGATGATCTAGTGTTTGCTTAGTAATCTGAATATTCTCACTAGCCTTTTTAACTTTTTCAATCTCTTCCCTAAGAGCTTTATTTACTTCAACATAAAAATCTAAGTCTCTTTTTAAAACAGCAATGTCATCACTGAACTTAGATTCATTTGCCCTATAATGCTCTATCTGTTTTTCTAAAACACCTAGACCTCTTTTATGATTTGCTAAATTATAATTAGTATGATGTAAATCTAGCATCAGTGCATCATATTGTGTTTTAGAGATCTCTAACTCTTTTAAGGCCTTACAGTTTTTAGAACAAGCATTATCAGTATGTACCTCAGTGTCAAAGAAAGCCATGAGTGCATGTTCAGTAGCTAGCATTGCAGATTCTGAATCATCTTCTCCATTCTGAGTCATAAAGCTCCAATCAAAGCTCACTCCATCAATAGCCAATAGCACCTTTGGCTCTTCTGTTGTAGGTTCTTTGTTCTTTTCCTTCTTGTACCAAGTTGACTTGTTATCAGATTTCCTTGGTTTTCTACATTCTCTTGCAAAGTGCCCCATCTTGTGACAATTATAGCATTCCACCTTCTTTTTGTCAAAACCTACAGTCTCATCACCACTTATATGTATCTTTCTCCCTGTCTTCTTCCAGAACTTCTTTGATCTTAAACTTAGTAATGCCACCTGCCATTTAATGTCCATCTCCTCCATATCATCTTCATCAATTTGATCCAAATCCTCATGATTGAGAATTGAACCACCCACATGGCTTGATATAAAGGCATAGAAAGTAGCATCACTTAGTCCTGCAACCTGTTTCTTTGAGCTCCTAGTGGAAACATTTCCATTACCAGTGGAAACAATCATGTTACCACTGTCATCATCACTATCACTTTCATCATCTGAACTATCATTACTTGATGATGATATGAGTGCTACACTTGCAGAACTTGTTCTTAATTTGCCAGCTTTCTTTAATCTTTGTTCAATAACTTTAAAGTTATTGTACACATCATTAAGCTTCATGGTCTCAAGATCTGACTTATCTTCCCAAACAGCAACATTGGTATCAAACTCAGAAGGTAGGATTCTTAGGAATTTAAGATTGAGATCTTCCTTTTCCACCTCAATTCCCAAAGCAGTGAGTTGAGTAACAATCTTTTGTAGCCTTGTGAATATGCTATCAAGAGATTCATTACTTGTTGAACCAAAGTTTTCATAAGTCTGCTTCAGTAAAGTCTTTTGAGTCTTCTTGGTAGAATCATTACCACCAAACACTTCACAGATCTCATCAAAAAGAGTCTTTGCAGACTTGTATTTGCTAAAAGCCAGAACTTGTTCTCTGGGTAGAGCCATCAATAACAAACCTCTAGCCTTCAAATCATTCTTTAGTTGACTTCTTTCTTCATTAGTGACAGGACCAGTGTTAACTTTTGTTACTGTCTTGTCACCAACCTGCTCCACAGTTGTACCAGGTTTGAATGAATTTCCACACATTATAATCTCCCATAATGTGTAGTCTTGAACCATAAAGAATTGTTCTATCATAAGCCTCCACATCTCAAAGTCATTTATCTTAAGCTTAGGAAGCTTTGCAGCAATGTTCGATTGGCTTGTTTCTGTCTCCATTGTTTCTTTTGAATCTGCCATAGGGTCTTCTAAATCAAAATATCAAAGCCTTGCTCTGATACCACTTGTTGGATCGTGAACACCTTGAACTTGTGTTAATATTGATACTTTGAGTGATACCACTAAGTATGCGGAATCTACTTAATGATACTTAGAAGATTGATTGTAAATGAAACAGTTGTATGTATGTGAGAACAATGTATGTAACAAACAAATAGCTCCAATATTATTAATGATAATAATACGAGTGATCTATAATATCACTAGGGTTACACCTTGAAGCTCTAAGAAAACGTATTAGAAAGAGATATATTCTAACCATGACCTAGGATCTCCTTTTATACAACAAGGAGTCCTCTTCTACAAGATAAGTATAATACTAATAGAATAAGATATACACAAGATCTTTTCTATGTTTATCTAAGCGCGTTTCTCTTACAGTTATCAAGTAAGCAGTGGTAATATTTGTTCTTGTAGTGGTAATGAGTTTCCACTGCAAGTACAATCTTCTGCAGTTGTAACATCTTCACTAGCCGTGGTAACTGGTAGTATAATTCCCAACACATCCTTTGTAGATGAAAAGAGTATGCATTAGATCATAACTCACACTTGTGTTGATACTGTCATATTGAATCTACTTGTCCAATAATTGTGTTTCAAATATTAGAATAACATTTCTAACACATTTATAAAATATACAATGAAGTAGGATTGACGACTTGGATGTTTCGTCCGAAATATTCAAGCAATTTATATTGCAATGCAATGGATAAATGTGTCATATCCGAAAAACCAAACATGAGCAAACTAACAACATATGTAAACTTTGCTCACACTACTTAAAATCGTCACTTCAAGATAAAATACATATTTATGAATAAAACACACTATATATTCTATGTATTTCATTTTCTTTGTAGCATGAATGGTTGTGTTACAAGATAATGCACTACACTTTCCTTTTTGAAATAATATAAGTTATTAAAAGTGAAAAATAACTTGTCACAATCCATAAACAAATAATTTTTTTATATACTTGTTAAAGTATGATATATATAACATTAGCAAAAATCATAGAAAATAATATTTGTTTAAAAAAATATATATTAATGTCTAGTTTTGATATCATTTGAGAATCACAAACTCATTTAAGATAAATAATCTTAATGAGATTCACTTCACAAGAGATGCTAAGGTGCACTCTTAAGTTTAGCACAGTTATTAAATCAAGTAATATGTCATCAAAACCAAACTACCGGTAAATCATGAAGAAAAGATTAAAACTTTTTGTTTACTCTTATCTAAACATTCAACACGTCTCTATTAGGATCGTGAATAAAATATATCATCTAGATTTACCTTCATTAAAATATGATGTTTGAGTCACATTAAGCCAAGTATTAGTGAATCAAGCAAACTTCATGTTTGGTAATCTTCGATAGGTAAATTTAGGAACTCAATTTCTTCTAAAAAGAGAATGACTACGGGAGAATCTATTGACTAGAAATTCAATTTAACCTAACGGTTGAATTGCTTCTATGTGAGAAGTTGGGTGTGTGTAACCTGTAAAAATGGTCGTGTTTAGCCTGAATTGAGCACCACTAGTAATAGTCTCATACTCATTCTCCAACTTGATTAAATTGCTCTTCCTATATATACCTAACGCTAGTTTACTTTTATGAACTTTGCTTCTCATTAGATTCTTTCATTCCTAGATTTATGGCATATCGCATATATGTTGTTTCTAGATGTTTATTTGCTCCTATGTGATTTGATGTATGCCTTTACATGCTTAACTCTATGTCCGGATGAGCACGAATTTAATGGGAAGGGAAAACACACTCACTCACATATATTCTTCTACCTTACACTCAAACCTCATAACCCACAATAATGACTCATCTCACAACCTATCACCCACTCATTCCCTCATTCATGCTTCTTCTTATGATGAGCATGCTCAATCCCAAAACAACAATCCCAATCTCTCAATCAATACTTCACATGTTGCTCATTCAACAAAAACACCACTCACTCTTGGAGAACCTCTTCCACCCATTTCATGTTTTCATGACTACCCAAGCTCAACCATGTCTCCACCACCAAGAGTACCACCACTACATCCTACAACCTCACATGCCATTCCTATGTTGCATGTTCAAACCTTCACCCAAGACAACCATCATGTTCCACCATCATCACCTTCCTCCGAACACTTGAAGTTCGTTAAGGAGCTAAAAGAGGCTCATGAGCTTAGTGCTCTTTTAGCATTACATCTTGCGCAACGCAATTTGGATCCAACCCAATCAAGCTCACCATCATCACCACACAACATCAACCAAGTTGAGAAGCATGTCAACAATTTCCCTTGTTGCATCTTCCTTCAATAACAAACCATTGCCTTGAATGAGCACTTCACTTGGATTGAGTATCTTCTCGCTAGTTCTCATCCAAAACCCTCGCTTGAAGAACATCCAAACTCTCAATCAACCTCCTCCGCTCCTAAATCTAAACCCCTAAAAGTCAAGCGAATTTCTTTATGAAATGCATCTTTTCCACTTCCTAGCAAGTGAAGAACACAAAGAAGATATCCAAGCTTCAAGTGTTGTCAAGCCATCACCACCTCATTCACATATCCATTTTCGGTCGTCAACCAACAAACACCTAAAAATCCCTTGATTCCAAATCATCCACCCTTGTCAAACGTTAACCTTTTGTCATTACCTTCCCTTTTCATTCACGCTCATCCTTCTTTATTTTTCTACGTCTTTAAAAGAACGCATCATTATCATTTTTTTTACTCTTTTAGAATATATATTTTGGTATCTTTTACATGTTTCATATTTTTAGTGCATATACCTATTACGTCCATATATTGTTCCCCTATTAGTATCATGCATATACCTATCATCATCATTATATATATTTGCACTTGTCTACTATCTTTATTTTGAAGGATTACTTCATCGCTCGATTCTTTGGTAGCCAAAACTAGTTTTGACCATACACCAAGGGGGAGTATACACCAAGGGGGAGCATACACCAAGGGGGAGCATTAAGGTTGATAGGATCAAGGCTTCACTTACGATGATGCAAGCTCGCCTTTTACATTCTTTCTCAAGGGTTCAAGCGTTGTTGAAGTCTCGTCTAAGTGTCCACCTTTTTGCTTCGACAAAAGGGGGAGAAGAAGTCTAAACAAGTAACTTATACATTTTACTATGAGTTATAGTTTACATAGTTTGTCATCATCAAAAAGGGGGAGATTGTTGGCATGAATATTACAATGTTTAATCTAAACATTCTCTTCATGTTTTGATGATGACAAAGATGTAAGTTACAACATATAACGTAAAGTGCTTAAGTTACTTGTGATCACAAATTCATCTATGCATTCTTACGTCAACAAGCCTCGACATCTCAATGTCTCGAGTTTGCCTCAACAATCACTTAAGGTATGTACAAACAAATGTCTAATACATTTTATGATCAAAGGGATTTTATTTAAACATTACAAAGTTTATAAAATGATATAAACATGTTATATATTTTTTGAAAAACAATTTTGGTAATTAAAGGAAAATGTTTAATTCATAACAAATATATGAATTCAAATTTTTAACCAAAATCAGTTAGTTTTTCACCAAATAAACTTTCACTAGAAAAGACAAAGATTTATGGCCGTTTCAGTAGGGCGGCCCCCTTAATTATGGGCGGCCCCCTTAATAATTAAGGGGACCGGCCATACAATTAAGGGGACCGGCACGCTCCTCTGTCAGAAATCTTCTCCTATAAATACCACCTCAAACCTGGTATTTTTCTGACCCTTTTGCACAAATATTTTCAGATCTAATTCTTTCTAAACATCCTTCTAAAACCCTTTGATCATAAGATTATTAATCTTTGTTTCAAGTGATCCAATCTCTCATAACTCAAAGTGCAAGAGAAGAATCCTCCCCATCATAAAGCCAAAGATGTAGTTAGTGCTTATGATAAGTTGTGAGCTTTGTATATGTAGTAAGTAGATCAAGATGATCTCACTTAGTAGTGAGTTTATGAGTGAGTAAGAAGTTGTGTGAAGAAGTAGTAGTGTGGAGAAGTTATGTAGGTGTGAAGTAATAGATGTGTGAGTATGTTGTGGAGTATAGAAGAAGTTGTGAAGTAGTGAAGAAGTCGTGAAGTTGTGAAGCCATGAAGAAGTAGTGAAGCCTTGAAGAAATAGGTGTGTTGTGAAGAAGAAGTAGTGAAGGTGTGATAAGTAGTGTAGTAGTAGTGTTGTGAAAAAGGTGTGTTGTGGTGTGAGATTGGTTCTAGCTACTACTAGAACTCGACATTTAGCTTAGTGTCGTTAAATGGTGTAAGCAAAAGTTGTGTAAGGTTTTCTCCGCCAAAAGGGAGCTTGTTGAGTAGTGAAGAAAACTCTCGAGTAGGTGACTCGGGGAGTGGAGTAGGGCAAGGAAGTTGTCCTTGTAGCCGAACCACTATAAATCATCGTGTCCGGTTTGCATCCTCTTTCTCCTATCCTTTTACTTTCATTCTTGCATTTATCGCGTTATATCTATGCTTGCAAATATGTGTTGATTGTTGCTTATATTATCATGATGATTGATTGTGGTGTAGTTACAAGTTAATATTATGATAGGATACAAAATTGTATGATATTGTCTAATGGACTTATATATATTATTAACACTTCTCATATCAAGTTTAACTTAATCGATAATTTGATACAAAACGTTTTAAGATTTCAAAAACGTATTCACATAAAGATCGACCAAAGCTTCATTCACAAAACTAAGTTTAGAAAACTAATTCATAAGTGTACATATATAACCGATCATATCGATTATATGTTGTTTTAACACAAAACTCTAATTGAAGGTTTTTCAAACAAACAATTGAATAAATTTGAATCAACATTTTGAAACCAAGTTTTTATAAAATCAAAAAGAGGGGAAAACTATTCAACCCCCCTTCTAGTTTTCCACAATAACGATCCAAGAAAATCGAAAAAAAACTTGTTTAAAAGGTTTAAGGTAGATTTGATTGGAACGATTAGAACGATTCCCTAACTAAATTGATCACAACAGCAAGCCAAGTAGGCAGGAATGAAGAGATCGATTAGAGGTTAGGGTGTAAGGGTTTCGTTTTTTTGATCACCAGAGAGAAGTCGACTTTAGGGTTTTTATATTATATAAATTATGTGTTCCAACATGCATGTCTATCTCGTACGTAGTAGATTTTTTGAGATAAAATGTTAGAAAAGACCTAAACAAAATTGTAAGATATAGTTATTAACGTTTAATGAAAGAAATATATGCTACTTGGAACTCAAAATTGAAGTTAGAAGCAACTAGTTTGCCTATGTTTGGCGACACGTAGCAGCAAGCAGCAAGCAGCAAGCAGCAAGCAGCAAGCAGTAAGTAGTAGCAGTAAGAACGTGTTTGGTAACGTAGCTGTAATTGTAATTATAAAGTGTAATTATAATTATAAAGTGTACCGCTTGTTGCTTGTCGCTTGCTGCTTCTTCATGAAGCATTTAAGATTAGAGCGGTTAGTCATGTTTTAAACGCTTGTTGAGGTGTTGCCAAACAAACAAATGCTTACCGCTTGTCGCTTGTCGCTCTTAAACGCTTGAAAAATGTTGTTGCCAAACATAATTATGTGTTTGGAGCTCAAATCATGAAGGGCACAGTTAATGCGTAAGCGTTGTTATAAGAACCTGAGATTTTTTTTTAAGAAAAAAAGGGTAAGCATTCTTTTTCTAGAAAGTGATCAATTTACGTTTGGTATATGTAAACGACCAAACATATTGTGGTAAAATTTTAAGTAACCATTTGTATTAAATAGAGACATCATGTATGAGATTTACATAAATTGTTAATTTACATCACTCTTTTCGTGAAATGGTAGAACATATTAACGCCATAAACATATATTATTTACATCACTTTCATTGGCTATTTGTAAAAATAATCCATATTCATTATAACCATTTAGATCATTAATCATATTTATATCTAACCCTTTATGTGCACAGAAACTAATGTTTTCCAATTTCAAAAACATGTTTTAAGAAATAAAATGTTTAATTCTTTTCATTTTCTATTTATAATGATCAAAACAAACTTGAGTAATATGATTGTTACTCACACTCTTTCTCAGCTTTTAGTCATTCTCTTAACTGACTTCTAAAATATTTTTACATCTTAAGCTTCGTGAAACCTAAGATTAGAATTTTTTCCACCAAAACATGATTTATAATAAAAAAGAATTGTTTAAAAAAAGTTTAAAGTTCATACAAGTTCTCATGTAAATTATATCTTCGAATTTTTACAAGTTCTCGATCTTTACAAATTTGTTGAACTTGTAAAGATTCCAATCATAGTAGTATCATCTTAAGGCAAAGTTTTCTCTTATTTTCGATTGCTACCATAGTTTATATCCGTTGATTACTTCTTTTCTAGTCAGATATCTAGTGTAGCTCATCTTCAAAGTAGCTCAACAAATACATCAAATTTGCTCTCAGTTGATTCCAGATAAGATAAGGTGCATGATTTCTAAGTTCTAATATACCTGTTCTTGCAGAGATTCTCATAATAATTATACTCCAAACTCGCGCGTGGTTTTCTCAATGATTTGGAAACATTTTGTATCGACCTATGGGTTTAGGCATCCTTGGATATCCAAAGTTGATAAGTATCAAAACATAATATTAATCGAACTATATTGTACGAGGATTTATTAGCTCACTTTATAAGTTTGAACAATTTTTATTGTTAGAAATTTAAATATAATGTTGCTCGTATTTTATATTAAAGTCTAGAAGTGTGAAAAAAGTATGACATTATTTACGTAAATTTCATTTCTTTTCTAATAATTTCGGCTTAATTAATACTCCAGTCCTATTATATGGTTTAATTTTGTCGTATGAACACAATCGAACAATATCTTACAAAAAGAAAAATAAAAATAGAGAAAATCTAACTATCTTATAAAGCATTTTGGCTTACTAAATATAGAAATACTTAAAATAAAGCATTACAATCATCAAAGCTACATGTACAACTAATTTAAACACACTAATGACATTAAACTTAAAATGGTAATTTAAACACACTAATGGCATTAAATATCTTAAAATTAAGTAATTCAACTAACAAAGCAATATGTACAAGTAAATTAAACACAATTTTGAACATTAAATATCTCTTAAACTTAATTTCCTGACGTTAAACACATTAAATATCAAAAGTCTTAAAATTAAGACATACAACATATAAAGCACTTGGTACAAATCAATTCACTTAAAATTATGAGTACAACATTAAACACTAATTAATATTATTTTTAAAGCACCCTTATAATAAAAAATACATGTTATAATACACATTGTACAAACAAATAAAACACACAAAGCTTTATACAATTTACATACTACTAAGTTGATGGTACATATGATTTTGAAAACAGACCGGACTAACGGGTTTAACCGGACCGCACCAACAGGCTCAACCGGAACGGACCAACAAGTTCAATCGGAACCCGAAGTCGCCATTGGTTCGGCTAGCCAGTAAAATCCATTCAAAAATGAAACGAATGATGACCCGTCAGAATCGGTAAAAATGGGTGAATAGGGTCGAACTGGGATCATGTTTCTCTACGGTTAATGAGTTCGCCATTGTTATTTTGTTGGCGTATAAACTGTAATCACAGGGTACCCGCCGCTGCAACGTGTGGGTACTCTGCTAGTACTACATACGGGTTAAAAAGATTAATAGTTCATATTAACATTCGGTTGCAAGGTTCATTCATGTTGTATGTTATTAGTTTCCAAACTTTTTAAGCATGAGGTCAATCATCCAACCAAAAACATAATATTAATCTAATCACAAGTGACTCATGCACACTATGGTATACTAGTAACCAAAAACTTCATTCTTCAAACTATGTAGGATACAAGGTTAGGATAAAGGGTTGGTGGAGTTCTCTATATTATGTCATATGCAAAAGAAAGTTACATACATGGAAAGAAATAAATAATGCAAAAGTTAGACATGAAACATGAGGTTAACAATTTGGATAACATGAAATTACATGTTGTTATAGCTCTAATAATGGAAGGGGTTAAGTCTATAGATAAACAAGGAACTTATTCAAAATGTCTTTTCCAAGGGTCTCTTTACACGGTGGTTTTGAATCAAAGCAAACACGGTTACGATATCGTCAAATGATCCAAATGGTTGTTTGGATCACAACATCGAGACCCTGTTTTGCCAAGTTATGGATATCTATTGAATCACTCCATGACAACAGGTTGTTGAGAACCTTAGGGTAGTCTCCTAACTTCCACCTGTTTGAGATCATCTTCCATAAGCCGCAAGCAACCTACAATCCACAAAGAGGTGTTGTGAAGTTTCAATGCAACCATCACAAATAGGACATCTGGTAGAATTCAGGTCGATACCCCGGGCATCAAGATTATAGCAGGTGGGAAGCCGATCCATAGTAGTTCGCCAAGTATGTATGTTCACTTTGATGGGAAGAGTAGCATTCCATCTGATGGTGTCGGCTTAGGATAACCGAGTGTTTCCTTCAATGTGACTACGCATAGAGTGTACACTGAATATATTGGAGTTGTCAAGTGTGAAGGTCCAAGAGTCAGGCACATCAGATGGGATGAAATTGTTAAGAAGACCCACCAAGTCTATGAGTTGCTCCATTTCAATGCCATCTCTAATGGGCTGACGCCAGCACCAATTATAATGGGTTGAGCCATTAACTAACTGACACCGATCTTTTATTGAGCATATTTTGGAAGTCTCCAACATGAACAACCTACTAAAGAAAAATTTGAGGGAGGAGGTACCAAGCCACATATCATTCCAGAACTCAAAAGTGTTGGTCCAAAGAATTGTGCAAAACATGATTAGTTTTAACATAAGACCAAATGACAACTAATAATACACATTGTACTTTTCAACGTTTATATTCTATATGCATTTAACAAATAATATATACCCAAGTGCTTGCGGAACAACACTTGGGATTGAATGACAATGTATACTCTCTAATTTTTAGAGAGGAGGATCCTATCTACTATTTTATACTATGCTTTACATTTTGTGTGTAAGATCTCTACCTATATTTATTACATATTACATATATATAAGGGTTAAAAGGTGAAGTATCCTAAGGAAGCTTTTAATAAAATACTACATAATGTACTAAAGTGCAACCTAGAATATGCTTCTATTATTTGCTTTTTACTTTTGTACTTTTGTCTTCTTTTGACTTTTTTTGTGCATACTTGTAGCTTGTCTTCCCAAAAAAGTTCCCGCGCATATTTTGTAATTGTTTCTTCATAGATAAGTCTTCAGAGAGTCAGTGAGTTATTGTCATCACTCACTGACTCCATTACCTTCTTCTTTGGCTCAGGTATCATTCACTGAGTCCCACCTCACTGAATGGAAAGTCTTTCTTCTTTAGGCTTGTCCTGAACATTCTGAAGGTAACTCACTGAGTGACTATTCACTTGGTGACTTGTTAGATGTTTAAGGTTATACGATACTCACTAAAATATGTATCACTAAGTAACACACTATTTTATTCATTGAGTTAGGCTATTTTATATCCAAATCCTTGTCAAGGACAATTGAGTTAATTTTTGACCCAACAGAAAGTGGAGCCATCACCAACTTTCCTTCTAAAAACATTCTCTAAGTTAATGTTAAATACAGACAACGATTTCTTAAGACCAATAATTGTTGCCCAAGGGCTGCAAGAAAGGCGAGTGGTAGGTTGTGAAACAGCCCCTAACCCTCATTGGTTTCCATAAATAGAGGTAATTATTTGTTTCCAAAGTGAGTTTGAATCCGTGTGGAAATGCCACGACTAGTTCATTAGCATGGTGAGGTTAGTGTCTTGAAGGGACCCAATGCCAAGACCCCCACATTTACGAGGTGAACACACCTTTTTCCAAGCAACCCACGACATTTTGTTGGTGTCAATCGAGCCTCCCAAAAAGAATTTGCGTATAAGCTTTTCAAGGTAATTGATCAGAAACATCGGGGCTTTGAAAAGAGAAAAGAAGTAAGTACCAAGGGCCCCTAGAACCGACTTTAGAAGTGTGAGTCTACCGCCATAAGAGAGGGTCCTAGCCTTCCAAGAGGTTGGTCATTTGTGAAACTTCTCAATGATGGGCTTACTATGACACCCCCTATTCATATTAGCACCAATAGGTAACCCTAGGTCGACACAAGGGAAGGAAGATGGTTGGGAAAATAATATAGAAGCAAAGTGATTGACTTCCAGATTGGTAACCCCCGCCAAAGAATTTGCTACTCTTTGAAAAGTTAACTTTTAATCCAGAAGCCATGTGAAAGCATCTCAATATCCGGCAAAGATTTTTAACATTGTCAAGGGACCACTTACCAAGGATAAGCGCATCGTCCGCGAATTGGAGGTGTGATATGTCAATGCTATTTCTACCCACTTTGATTCCTTCAAACCGACCTTTAGCTTTAGCTTCTTAGAGAGTCACATGAAGAGCTTCCATAACAATGATGAAAAGAAAATGGGGAAAGTGGGTCACCTTGACGCAAACCTTTTTGAAAGCTAAAATCTTTAGAAGGCGAGCCATTGATGAGGACCGACCCAAATACCGTATTGAGACACCCGCGAATCCACCCCCTCTATTTGAGACTAAAACCCATTGGTTCCATGGTGTGGTCAAGAAACTTCCAATTAAGAGAGTCGAAGGCCTTTTCAAATTCCACTTTAAGCACGAAAAGGCGTTGCTTCTTTTTAGAAGCCCATGAAATAATTTCGTTGACCATGAGTGGACCATCAACATTGTACAATCAACTTATGCAATCGTAAAAAGAAAACAAGTCATGAGTAAATAATAAAGTCTTAAAACATTGTACTTTTAGTGTTTCTTTTATACTAAATAAATTAGAATAAGTTAAGTGAAACAAAACTTAAACATTGTTACATTGAAAGTATGATAGATTTTTTGGCCAAAGTGAAATATATATTTTTTTTTAAATAATTGTTGTTTGTTTTAAAGTGTTTATACCAAAGAGGTAATTATACAAATGTCTCAGTCGTCCAAAGTCTATAACTTTGTCCAAAGTCTATACCTTTTCTAGACCAATAAAAATTGACTTCTCAAAATGCCCCAGGAAACTTGGGCGACTTTTTCTATAGTTTTAAATCTTGACAAGTGCCCCTTTTTTGTACTTTGGGCGACTTTTCTTGTAAGTGATGTGTAAGACATTTTACGTATTTTTTCGGACATGTTTTTAGAAGACATATCTTTGGACTTTGGGCAACCTATTTTTTCTTGTCTTTTTCTGAAAATTATTTTTTTGAGTTAATTACATTTTTGGTCCTTGTGATTTTTCGAGTATTTCATTTTTGTTCCCAAGATCTAAATCTATATTTTCTTTTTCTATCATTATACCTCATTATATTATACCTCATTATCCATCACCAACAGCATCCCTGTATAGCTCATATTTTCAGTTTCAAGATTCAAGATCATACAAAACCCTCATAACCATAATCAACTTCATTGCCATAACCCATTCAAATATTAAAAACAAGGGAATATATTAGCTATAATTTCTTGTAGCTAACTCCCTACAATTATATGTTATAATTTGTGGGTCATTGAATTTTTTGGTGGGTCCCTGAATCATTTTTGTGGGTCCTGAATTATTTTTTGTGTAATTTTGATAAGGATTGTAGTCATCTTGGCTACAATAATTGTAGCCAAGATATCCCCTAAAAACAAACCGCCATTCTCTTTTTTATCAGCACCATTTCAACGAGATCATGTCTACTTCTTTATTTCTAACCTATTTCTCTCATAAAGCCTACATATCTGAATGGAAATCACGCTTAAATAATCAGAAAAAATAGAGCTAATAAACATGGTTTACCCCACAAGGTGAATTTATTTTCCAAAGTTATAATAACGAATCTGACGGCATATCCAACATTGGTGGTTATGTAGGTTAAACTAGTTATAATACCTGTGCACGCACAGGGTTTTTAAAATTTCGTTTTGATTATGTATTATTATCGATTAAGAAATGAACCATTTAACATGTTTTAAATAGTTTTACTTAGTAGACTTAAAATAAAAAATCATATGTATATATGTTATAATCTACCTATTATTTTAGGAGAATGATTTTGGATTAAAAATTATATTTTATTATTCAAGCAAAATCACATGATGATACTTGACTTGAATGAGATGTTAGTGATATATGCTTTTAGTTTTGCAAACCCGTGCTATCAATTTACGATGTGTTTTGTAATTCTGGTATTTCTTTTACTTATATTTTCGTTAATATATGTAGCATATTTAGATAGCTTTGAAGATTGATTCATTTCTTTGATTATGAATAACCATCATACCATGTTTACTAATGTACTTTTTTGTTTGAAAATTTGTATTTGCATAAGTTTGTGTTATTTACTTCTCATGTTTGATCATAAAATTACCAAATTAACATAGATGCTTACACTATAGTTTCTTTATTACATAAAGAGAAACAAAAAAAAAAATGCAATTGGTAGAACTCAAATTTAATCTTACGATTATTTATAATGTATAAGAATAATTTTTCTCTAAACCCGAACTATATAAGGAAATTATTATTACTTGTATAAGTAAATTATAAATGCATAAAAAATGACAGAGTACATCTGCAAGTCTTTTAGGATTGTTTGAATCCTTACCGACCTTTCACTTTAATGCAACTTTCTTCATAATTGTCCTAAATCATTAAGGTAAAACACACTCATATTTTAGATCATTGGTTGACACCCATAGTGTTATCAATGACGGCAAACACCTGCTAAGTTTTATTAATTCATTCAAAGACAAATTACACTCCGAAAAGAATTCCTTCCATAAAATTCCCCATATAGGCACTAAAACACATCTTTGGTACATTAACCTTCCATGACAATCATGTGTTGATACTTAATCCTCCTCTAAAAAGTGCACACAATAAATTGCATTACATTAGTGTGTGCGATAAGATCATAAAACTGCAAAAACACTAACATGTTGCATTATAGTGAGGATAACAACAAAGTTAGTCATAACGTCAAATCAGAAATCTTCAGATTAGAACTAATGGGGTATTTGGTTATACTTATTAAAGGTCCTTATTGGCTTATTCAATTACCATAACACAATAAGTTTATGATAAAACTATAAGCTTTTTTGAAAAGCTTAGTAAAAAACCCCTGAACTCCTAACTAATTCTATCATAGCTTAGTGTGTTTATAGTAAAAACACAAATATTAAGTGTAGAAATTTTTAATAAAACATAAAAAAAAATTACTAAAAGTTGGTATGTATAACAAAAAAGTTAAACCATAAAAAAATTTACTAAAAACTATCAGCTAGATAAGGCATAAGCCAAAGTGCTGTTGAGGTCTCTTTCGGATTCTATTCAGAAGCAAAAAGGGGTTTACTCATCAATCATAAGTATAGAATAATGGTTGTATCTCACATCCGTGATTACCAAGTCAATAACATTATCGCAATATAGTAACGTAATAACCTAATTAAAAACTATATATTATTGCTGAATAATTCTCATGTACATACTTTTAATTCCTTTACAACAACCAACTATTATTTATTTATTTATTTATTTATTTTTATTATTATTTTTTTTAAACATCAAGTCAATGAATAAAGTTAGGTTATCACCTACGTAGTTTTTCTTTTTTTGATTTAGGAGGTGATTCTTATAAAATAAGGATTGTGATGCGTGCATTTTTTTTTTATAATTTAAGGAAAACACCTTCTATATTAAAGAATGACTATCTAGCCGATGTTTTTTTTTTTTTTTTTTTTTCTTTTTTTCTTTTTTTTTTCTTCTAATAGTTAGCTTTGTATAACATTTTTAACTGACAGAGATGTTGAATTTGAGGTTAATGTTGTTGTTTAACTTTAACTATTGATATCATGTTGTACAAAATGTGCGAGTTTAGTGGTACATAATGAGCGTTGATAAAGTTAAAATATGTTCCATAAAGTTTTTAAATATTTTTATGGATATCCATATATAAATTTTAAATAACAATTTTAATGAGTCGTTGTCATAAGTAGAATCACGTATATTTATTTTATATCATAGTAACTCATGCTTACCATTTGATATTTATATTCCCGTTACTAATAATTTAACCGTATTTCAAACCCGTGTACGCATAAATTAAACTTTTAAATAGTAACATGAGACCTTATTTTAAAAAAATATTATAATGGAAGAAAGTTGAAAACTAACGTTAGTTTAAAAAATATTTAACGTATATTAAAACTAATTCACATATTTACCAAATTTATTTTAATTGATGAAAGTCAAAAAAACTAATACTATTACTCATGTAATTTTAAACAACGTTAACATTATAAAGTATAGGGGTATTAAGTGTAAGAGGTTATTTGTTTATTATCTAAAGTTATTAAAAAACATGGAGATTTATAATTTTACACTTAACCACTAAGGTTTTATTAATTACCTCATCTTTTCTTAAGTTTTTATTTTCACAAATTTGACACATATATTTTTATGTGTTTTTTTTATAATCAAATTCTCCATCAAATTTATTAAAGTTTGATCAAAATCAATTCAATTTTGACTTTTTATTGGCCAATCATATTGCTTGATTTTGCTTATGTGTCAAAATCGAGCTCTCTTATTGGTCCAATTGTTTTTTCAATAAGAAGGGTTTTGCAAAAACACTCTGAAATGATGTAATTCTTGTATTATATAAAAGATTAATTAAAAAAATAATTTGGTAGCAAATGCCAAATAGCAACTTGCATTGCAAGACTTGTATTTAGAAGGAAATTAACAATAAAAATACAAACACAATTAATCACGATTAGAGATCTTTTCTCCAACAAACTTATGAAAATTAACAATAAAAAAATAAAAAATAAAAAAAAAAAACAAAAAACTTTGTGAAAATCCTTATTGCACAACAACAACACTAGGCCCCCAGGACCCAATGTTTCTGGTGGCACAAACTATAAATATGCGTTTCCAGTTCCTAACCTAATCACATCTCAACATAAAATCCTCGATCGATCTTAGTCATCCCAAAAAACCTCCAAACGATTCATATGGATTCCGAGCTTTGTTACGATACCATCCTCGAAATTCTTTCTCGAACTTCTTTAAAAACCCTCGATACCGTTCGTTGCACTAGCAACAAATTCGATACTCTGATACATGACTCTGAATTTCTCGACACGTACACGAAAATAAATAATATGGTATCTGGTTTTCTCGTAAACGACATTAGGAGATGTACATACTATAGCGAGTTTGTACCTTCTCCTTTATCAAACAATATTGATCTTGGTTTTTTACCGTTTAATGCTCAAATCGTAGCATCTTCAGAGCAAGGAATCATTGTGTTCGAAAGTCCTGATCCGAAAAAGCATAGGAATGTTTTCTACAATGTTTGCAAACCTACGATAAGCAGGTTTCACGTTTGCCAAATCCGAAAACAAGGTGTCTAACGGAAAAGGTTGAAATCATTGTCATGGGTTCAAAGACGACATCGCGGTACAAGATCGTCCGGTTATCTAATCCTAATTTCACGTAAAGTTTCTGTCTATTTGTATTTGGCCTAAACATATATTTTCATGCATAACTAATGGCTGTCTTTTTTTAGATATTGTTAACATATATATAGTACTAAGAATAAGTTCATCAAGTAAAGTTTAGAGAGAAGATTTTGTGATTTAAGCTGATAAGTTTAGTCTTAGTTAACTTGTTACACTTATTTGCTTGCAGCTAAAACATAATAATGCATGGTTCTACAGATTTTTGAAGTGTATACTGTATAGTAACATGAAAAAATTGATATTTACTCGTTTTAAATCATAATCATTATTTTTTTCTTACTGCAGTGGTTTTCAACCAAACGAAAAACTCTACACATTAAATTGTGAAATCTTTGATTCTGAAAGAGGGTCATGGGGACGGCTAAAGGATTTAAAGTTGCCTTACGGTGTTTTCTTGGCTAACTCGCAAGCAATCACAGCAAGAGGTTACATAAACATGTTGCTGACCAACGGTGATGTCTTGATGTTTGATGCTTATAAAGAAAAGTGGACGCGTGTTTCATCTCCAGTTCCAGCCCTCGATGATTATCAATTTTCAACACCAATGCAACTAGTTAAGTATGCAGGTAAGGTGGGAATCGCGTGGAAGCCAGTGAATGCTAGTTGGGAGATTTGGTCACTTACCCACGATCGATCGTTTAAGAAACAACATGTTTTCAGCAAGAAAGAAGATAGTGAAAGAGAGTCACTGGAGGCGTTATATGATTCAGATACAAGCATTATGGTGGATTACGATACTATCATATTTCATAGGTTTAGAAGAGGCAATGATATCAGTAAGGTCATATTGAGTGAGCATCCTTATCAAATCTTCAACTTCAGATCAGATTTTGAGCCGGTTGATTTTTGATGCGTGCACAAAATGACGGACTTATATATATATATACAGCGGCGGAACTAGGAGCTTCTGTCAGGGGTAGCAAAATACGAAAATTTGTTTAGGGGTAGCGAAAATTTGTTTCAGGGGTAGCGAAATCGCCGAAAAATGGCCAAAAATCGCCAAAAAACTTAAAAAATCGCCAAAAATTCCACTACCAGGTAAAAGTTCAGGGGTAGCGACCGCTACCCCTGGACTATACATGGATCCGCCCCTGTATATATATATCAGGAGTTCTAATGGTTTTCGCGGTGAACACAGACCATGCAAAGAAGGAGCTCATATTCTATGATGATCGTATTTATAATGCCTTATATCCTCCAATGTGTAATTTTGTTACCTGGCTCTTTACTATCGTGTTTTTATACAAGTTTTGGTTTAATTTTTTTTAAGAGTTACTTGCTTTTTTAGTCGAGCTTGAATTATTATGAATATACGTACACGGTACACCGAAAGGAATACACGTACGAAAGAATTTGTTAAGACAAAAATGTAAAACATATTGTGGCGCGCAGGGGCAAGGTAGACAAGACAAAAGGCACCATGTTCTTCATCTGTTTATAATTGTTAACTTGTTTACGTGCACTTAAAATCATGTCACATATGGAGTCATGTTGGCACATCTAAGCACAGTCTAAGTTGTCACCTCAACACATATAACTTGGTAGTTTTTTTCCGGGTAAAACAAGTTTCCATATATTATATTAGCACGCAATTTAAAGTTCACATATCAGATGAGTAAACTTTTTGTTTACATATATCATAAAAGTACATTTGAAAAAATACGTGTCTACCGTATGGGTTAAACCCTACAAAAGAATTTGTTAAGACAAAATTGTAAGGCTACCCCCATCCTTCACACCATTTCACCTTTCACCTCAGCGCCACATCAGTTTTCTCTCTCCTTCACCACCATTTCACTTCTCACTCCCAACCATCTCACACCACTTCACCTTTTAACACATTTTTTATTTATTAGAATACCCCACTAAATAAATATTACACACTCACAAACTAATAAAAATTAAAATAGATATATCCCACACACCCCACTAGCACAATGCCCTAAATGTGAAAAGATCACTTTTCATCCCCTTGCCATCTCCTCATGCTGAGATACCCAACCATGCTCACCTTTCACCTGTGCTTGCCGATTGATCACTGAAGCAGCGATGGGAGCAGTCTAAACATATAATGTCAGGAGGCAAGGCGGACAGGACGAAAAACTCATGCTTAGATCCAACCAATGGCGGACCCAGAAAATTAGGATGTGGGGGCATTTTTTTTTACAATAACAATAAAATGTCAAAGAAAAAACTAGGATTGTAATGATAACTCGAGTAATTTTACTTAAAGATTAAGAATTTATAAGGCTTTAGAGAGTTCAATGTCGGATTTTAGTATGTGAGTGGAGGGCAATTTGAGATTTTCGTAGAGGGCATGTTCGAAAAAAGGTCAAAATTAAAATAAATAAATAAATAAATAAACAAACATTAAAATCTCAAATTTTTCGGCTAGCCATGGGGGGCACCGGCCCCAACACTTTCTACATAGGTTCGCCCCTGGATCCAACCATTATATGTTAAGTCATTAACTAATCAATGGGTACTTATGTTTGAAAAGGATGAAAGTGTCTTATGTTTTACTAGTAGGATACTCGCGAATAGCGGATGCGGTAAATATAGTTATATTATAAATATACTAAATAAATTGCTAGCCCAACTCTCCTCGCAATTCCCTACCCGCTTATTGAATTCGTTTTTACAACACTCCGAATGTATATGTTAGTTGTATGTGTTTGCTTGGTTTTCCCATAGCTTTTCCGTGACATCATTATTCCCGTTTATAAAAATATAGTAACAAATTTGAATGAAAATAAAATAAACTCATTAAAAATGTAAAAACTTATAAATATATATCAAAATGGATGTTAAATTAAAGAGCACAAGATTTTAAAAAATATAGTGAAATTAGATCATAAAAAAATAAATAGGTAAGAAGATATTTCAATTTGAAAATAAATGTGATTTTTTAGTTGAGAAGAGACACATGTCACGATATAATTGGAACTAATTATCTTAATTTTTGGTGGAGCTCACAAATTAAATAATTTATATAGTAGTATAGGTAACACTTTATCATTTACTCAAATCTAGAATCATATAAATCATGCTTAATTTTAAGGCCTTTGAAAAAATATAAGGTCTAAAAGGCTGGACACCTTACACATGCTTAGATCCAACCATGCTAACAAAATATGAATTTAAATATGTCAATATCCAATTAATTAAAATATTTTCATCTACAAATTACAACATTAAATATCACATAGAACTGCAACCACTAATGTGATACTCCTTGTATACCTTCTTTTGTAATGTAGATAAGTCTAAGAATGTTTGAATAACTCATGTTACTTGGTTTATTTATTGGTATGTGAGTAGCCTCATTGATTTGTATGTTGTGAGTTCAAGTCTTATCGAAGATTTTGCGAGTTATTATATGCGAGATACGCGATACAATAGTATAAAAATTGTCATTCTAACAAACCATAAAAAAAAGAAAAAAGAAAAGAAATCAATGTTTTGCAAACTTGGTGAAATCATTCTTTATTTTTGTCATCAAAATATAAGATAATTGGGCTTTCGTTACTTTTCGGACCATGAGGTTATTTTTAATGTGTTGGATCAAAACTTTTTAACGATTACAATTACTTCCTACATTACATTTAAAATGTAAATTTTTGTTAAAATATTTTCAAAAAAGTTAATAATTAATTTTTTTCTCTAAAGCGTCGTGCGTTAATTTTTCTAGCTTCAAAATAGTAGGTGACAGCGTCACAAGTAGAACGTGACGCCGTCAGGTCTTCCATTATGACAGGTTTTTCGTTTCTTTGTCGTTTTCTTCACTTTTTCGTCTAAATACGTCCAAAACGCTCCAATTTCCAGAATTATCGTCCCAAGTACCTAAAATACAAAAAGAAACGATTTTGAGGCAATATTTGATCATATAATCACGATTTTAATCTTAAATGACCCTTTAAAAAGGTATCAAATAAATCCTTATCAAATATCCCTACACTTGTGATTTGCTTGTCCTCAAGCAAATGGGCTTTTATTCTAATTAATCTACAAGTTAGAGGTCATTTAACATTAATATAAAAGTAATTACAACATACAATTGTTCCACGTTAGTTGAAATAAACACGGAAATTATATACTAGCACCCACAATAAGTGTTTAGATTCTCACATCTCTCGGGTGTAATAAATTATACTCCATTCGTCCCAATTTATTTGTCAACTTTTAACTTTTAAAGTCTTTCTTTTACAACTTTGACTTTAAATATATTTTTTGTGTTATATATAACACTTGATGCAAAATATATAAATAAATTAGGTTTTAAATGTATTTAATTTTGGTATAATTTTCATCAAGTAATATATAACACTAAACAAAAAAAATAAAGTTAAAGTTGAGAAAGAAAGATTACAAAATTCAAAAGTGGACAAATAAATTGGGACGGAAGGAGTACAACACATATGGAAAAGTTGAAACTGAAACACTCATTACCTGACATATATAGCATATAGATAACTATAGACTTGGGAACGGAACAAACCCTCCTTCTAGTTTTCTACATTTGGCATCAGAGCTTTGTTACCAAGTTTCTTAGAGTATACTGTACTTTAAAAACTGGAAACAATCCGTCAATGTTTTCAAAACTACAAAGAAGGAAAACCTTCTTAAAAACTGACATCAAATCTATTTTTACAAAAATGATAAAACTTTTGTTTTGGATAATGATAGTTTAGATGATATATATTATATTTTCCAAAATCACTATTATTGTTATAGCAAACTCTTTTCAAGAAATCATCAAGTTAGGAATCTTTGAAAACTTCATCCTATTAAAGGAAAAATGAAGTTTGCACACAAAGAAGAACCTAACGAACTGTCAGCCTACTACTCCAAAAAGCTTACAGGTATTTTAAAAAACTCATGAAGTATTTCGCATGATCGATCAACAGTTTCAAAAACCATCTAAGAAAATATAGCAAAGGTATGTTTTCTCATCAATAGTTGGTGTTTTAAAATGCATTAGTTGCTTATAGTTTAAATGCCGGTTTATATGTTTCTTCTACATAATCTCTTTTCTAAATCTCTTTAGTTAGTCGTAATTTTGGTGTGACTCTACATAAATTATGTGTTACACTAAATCAAAACTTTCAAAGTTCTCTCTTCATAAATACCCACACTCTTTCAGATGGTCAAGAATAGTATTCCATCTCATCAACCCTTATTCTCTTAATCAAAATTCATTTGCATGCTCATCTTAAAGTATTATTCGTATCTCAAAAAACACTCCAAATGAAAAGGGTGAAGTCGACGCAAAGTTAGTTTGCTACGTCTTGATCATCATTACACTCATGGTACTCTCTTATCCCAGTCTCAAACTTTCTCGCGGCGAACTGTGTTTTCTCATGTAGTTTCACTTGTTATTTATTTACCCATTTCTTTGAATTGCCTTGTGCATTGAATAAATTGGAATATAAGTATTTTCTCGTCTAAGTTCTCCTTCATAATATTAGCAATCCCTAAACTTTTGTTTCATCTTATATATCATTTATTTAGGAACAATAATTATAATCTACCTTATAACAATTAAACTAAAAGAATTAGTGTCAAACAATACATCAAAAACCAAACGTTCAAAATCCTCCTGTGTCTGCTGTCTTCCCTGATCCATTCAATTTAACGAGCCGGATCCCTTTTCAAAAGGATCCGACAGACCCGGCCCCACAGACACCAACTTATGAATTTCAAAACTCACAGACAACACCATTTTCCTTCTCTTCATTCCAAACGACCAAAAACACACATACTCTCATTCGAGGTTTTAGCTACCATTTACCTCAGTCTTCTAATCATCTCCGTAAGTAATTATACATCTTTACCTCTCGAAATTAAATTCTAGAGATTAGTTCTTTATCATAAATTGATTCAAATGGGTTTATAATTTCATTATTGTGCATCACTTGGAAAACCCTAGCTAGCTAATCTTCTTTTCTCTCTCCCTATTTTATCCTAGTCGCCCGAATTACAAGGGATTTGTGTTTGACTTTGAATGAAACTAAAATGATTAGATATTTATTGTGATCCTTGAATTAGCATTCTGATTGAATTGCTAAAACTACGCGTGTGCAAGGTCGTAGAGAAAACCTAATTGGTTTTTTGGTGGTAAGGTGATCGATTTCCATAAGGGACCATTTTTGTGAACCCTAATTTTATGGTTTGTCGATTCTTTGATCTTTATTTGATTCACGTGGAAGCTAACAAGGTACAAATTCTTTTAGGTTAATTATTTGCATTACATGATCTATTAATTCCCCTGCGTATTCTTGATGCATAATAACTATGCTTCTTAACATCATACACCGACCAAGTATCGCCTTCACCTACCGTTATCTTTGATTCCTTTTTGCTAAAAATCCTCTTCCTACCAATAATGGGCATGTAGTGTCACTAACCATGTCTAGGACGTGAAAATCCGCTAATATAGTTAACTTCCCTACGTGAACAACTACATCCTTAATCATTCCAACCGGGTGTGCAATACTCCCATCCGCTAGACCTATCAATACCTCCGTTTCCTCTAACTTTCCTAGCTTAAGAGTGGTGAATAAAGATAAGGGAATCAAGTTGAGGCTTGACCCTAAATCGGCTAATGTGTCGAAAGCTTCGGATCTTCCTATCTTACAAGGCAAAACAAATATACCCGGGTCATCAAGCTTTTTAGGTAACTTGTTTTGAACGAAGGCGGTCCCATTTTTGCCTAGCTTACACTTCTCATATTTTTCTAGGAGGGCGCTATAGTAGGGAGCACGCGCTAAGACATCAATGAAGGGGCGTTCAAGGTGAAGTTCTTTGAATTCATCGTCAAGGTCTTGCGAAAGAGGTGTTTCAACAATGCTTTTGACTGGCTCTATAGTAGGGGTTTTAGTCGATTTGTCCTTTTGGGGAACTTGATTTTGTTTGAAACACATGCTCGTTGATTTGACCGAATAATATTGTGGACACGAAGCGGGTGATGAAACGGATGATATGGAATTAACGGTTAGTTTCGGATTCTTAATCGTGTCACTTGGGAGTGCTCCCATTTCTCGGTCATTGAGAACTTTCAACAATGTGTCAATTCTAGTGGTCATCTCGCTTTGCTTTTGTTTGAAATTGGCTTCAAACTTGGAGATGCGAGCTTCTTGAGATGCCATGAACTTTGACATCAATCTTTCAAGATTGTTGGTACTACCATAGTTGTTAGAAGGGTTGTTGTTGAAGGTACGGTTGGATGGTGGACCGCTTAATTGGTAACGATTAGGTGGATTAGAGGAATTGGGTTGATTTTGTTTCCACCTAAGGTTTGGGTGATCTTTCCATGAGGGGTTGTATGAGTCACCGTATGTGTTTGGCTCGGGCTTGAAAGTGTACCACTTATCTCCCGCTTCGTCGGTACGCGTGGATGCGTAGTCCGCAAAAGCTGTTCCGGGGAGTTCCATACAATCACGAGTGTCATGGGGACCACTACATAATTCGCATGAAGAAGTGATTTTGTTCACTTGGCTTGAATGCTTCGGAGCTTCGTAAGATTTCATGAGAAACTTGACTTGGTCCTCAAGTTCCATGATCCTACGGTCGGGAGTGCTTGAATTGTTCGAAGGCAAAGATATTGCCTTGACCGTTTTGTTCAAATCACGGGGATCATTCCAACTTTCTTTGTCATAGAGAGCAAGATCTTCTATGAGTTCCCATGATTGTTCCGCACTAAGATCACGTAGCTTACCACCGGCCGATTGGTCAATGGTTCGCCTCGTGGGGATATCGATATGGTCATAGAAAATTTGGACTTGGAGCCAAAGATCTATGCCATGATGAGGGACTTTTTGGAGTAAGTCCTTGAAACGAGTCCATGCTTCATAAAAGATTCATTTTGACGTGGTTGGAACATCAAGATGTCATTCCTAAGCTTAGTAGTTCTCCCCGGTGGGAAAAATTGAGCAAGGAAACGAGTGGTGAGATCATCCCATGTGGTGATGGATCCCGCGGGTAAACGCTCAAGCCATTGACTAGCTTGATCCCGTAGAGAGAATTGGAATAGGCGTAAACGGGTAGTCTCTCTAGTTTCAACACCTAGGTCTATGGAATCTACGATTTTGACGAAATCCTTAAGGTGTTGGTTTGGATCTTCGGAACGAAGTCCATGGAATGCACATCCGCTTTGCACCAACCGGATGGTGTCGGATCGCAAGGGGGTCACATTGGCTCCGGTGAGCTCAATGGTGTTTCGGTAGCCTTGGTGGCTAGGTCGGGAATATTCTCCTAAGGTTCGGGGCCTAAGGGGTTCTAATGGTGGGTTTTGTTGTGGTGGGATGATGGGTTCAAAGATGTTACCACCTTCCATGATGTCGGATGGTAAAGAGTTACGAACAAAGGCACGAAGAAATAAGATAGACTAAAGAAGACCTAAAAATAAAAATAAAATCTTACTAGAAAGGAATCTAGCAAGTAGACCTAATAAAAAGAAATCCTAACCTAGACAATAACTATTTCCCCGGGCTGCGGCGCCAAAAACTTGATGCGTGGGAATCGCAACAGGCTTTACCTCTCGAGGGATCTCGAGAAGCTTACAACCCCCACCAGGAAGTGTACCTGATCGTTGTAGTATAGTATAGTGACAAGTACCGGGGAATTGATCGTTCAGCTAGGAATAGTGTCGTTAGGATTGAAATTAATCTAACTAGGTCTAAAGGTGAAGGATGATTCTTTTTGTATTTTTATATTTTATGAAAAGCAAGTAAAAATCTCGGGTATTGGGAGAGTGGGCGGAATTAGTTGCTAATCAACTAACCCAAAAGCTACTAATTAAACTAATTAACAAGAAAACTAAACTAAGGTTCTACAAGATAAGTGAAGCATGTCTACCCATGATATGTTACTCCTTGCTAGTTATCCAATCCTACCTATTGAATTGTAACCTTGTTTTAATTGACGGGTTGTATTCCTTAATACCATTCATGGGGTGGCATACATAACTCCCCAATTCTATGAGCTCTTATCTCCTCCTACACCATGCCCAGCACAACTATAGGGATTGTAAACAGTGGCTCATGCATTAAATACAACCAATAAAGACCTAGTACGCCTCGGTTCATGTTTCTTAAGACGTTCAAGCATGTTACCATTTGTAGATCTGCCAGTTTTCTTAAGCCTAACATATAAATCATTCAATCAAAACAAGAATCAATAGGAAACAAGGATTATAAACTAAACCAACTAGATCTATTGAAGTTGTCACGCCTTAATTGATGGAGATAGACACAACATCAACAAGAAATCAATGAGATCTAATCAATTATATACAAGTTTCACATAATCATAAGTAGACACAAGGTGAATTAGCAAATCATAATCAAAGAAGGACAATCAACAAGAATAATGAAAGACATAGTTGAGATAGAATCATCAAACCAATACATGATGTTTATGGAGTGATTGAAACCCTCTAAGTTGCTGGAAAAACACCCACCTAAACCCAGGAATCGACTTTAGGGTTTAGGGCTTACAAAAAGTGAAGTTATGAAGTTATATTTATAGGCATGTTTTCTGTCGGCCCTTCGTGACGGCGTCAGCCCGTACTCTTGACGCCGTCAAGACCATTTTTTCACCAAATTGTAGATCTCTTCGTCCTCTTCGCGTGGGCTTTTGAATCACCTAAATCCAAGTTCGTATGCAAAAGTTATGACCAAAATAATATCAGCTACTCCGCGCGCAAGTTTTGACAAGTTTACACGTGACGGCCTTGGTGACGCCGTCATCAACCACGGTATTTTATTCTTGCTATCTGACGCCGTCAGGGTGTAACTCTTGACGCCGTCACCTAGTGCTTCCATCATGGAAAATTGATACTTTGCCGTTTTCTTCACTTTTATGCTCCAAAAACGTTCAAAATGACTTCTTTTCCAGAATTCACTCTCCAAGTACCTAAAATCACAAAAGGAACGATTTAGGGCAATATTTGATCAAATAAAGTCGGATTCGGGCTTAAATGACCCCCTAAAAACGGATCATTTTTTGCCTTATCAAACTTCTATCTTCAACCTATGTGGGATAGAATGTTAGGAAAAATAGTTAGAAAAGGTCTAAATAATAGTAAGAAAGAGTTCTTAACAGTTGGTGAAAGAAAGATACGCTACCTGGAAAAATGGAGGTTTATAAGCAACTAGTTTATGTGTTTGGAGCATGATTCATGAAGGGAACAATTCAATAACGGAAATTTTAAGTTGTTGTTGCTCAAAATATGAAAGATTGAAGATGTTTAAACATTGTTATAAGAACCAGTGATCTCGTATAAGAGAAAAAGGGTAAGCGATTACTTATCATAATAGAAAGTGATCAACTTACGTTTATTGCAGTAAAATTAAGTTACATTTTTTATTTAATTGAGCTCTAACCAATTTCACAATGCACAATAGAAAGCGATGTTTCATTCATGATGACAAGTTTCACAAACAGAAATCATTGAAAACATCATTACTATATATCAAGTAATAAATTTACATACATTTATTCATATACATTATAACCATTCTCATATACAGTGGCGAAGCTAGAAAATTTTCAGTGAGGTCGGGATCTAAAATATTTTTTTCTTAATGCTATTTTTCGGGTAATATGTTCGGGTCGATGATTCAATTCGGGTCGGGTCAACTGTTAATGGGCTAAGTAATAGATTTTAGTTTGGGATTTGGTTTGTTAATAGATTTTAGTTTGGGTAGATGGGCTTATGTAAAATGTAACGCATCAATTTTATTGCTTAATGTATAAAAAAAATTCACAATTAAAATGGGGGGTCGAAACCGAATATACCGAAATTTTTCTACACGAAAACTATATACCTCTACATCGCAAAAAAAATTTCGGGGAGTCGGGCGCCCCTCCCCGCCCCTATATAGCTGCGCCATTGCTCATATATGTGTACATAAGGTGATGTTTTCCAATTTCATTTACTATATATAATGATTAAAACAAAATTGAGTAATATGATTGTTACTAACACTCTTTCTCAACTTTTAGTCATTCTCAACAGATCAATTCAAAAATATTTTTTTACTTCTTAAGCTATGCGAAAATAAAGATTAAAATGTTTTCCATCAAAACATAATGTATAATTAAAAAAGTTTGAAGTTCAGACAAAATTTCAAGTCGTGACTTTCTTAATCGGTACAAATTAATTTTGTAACAATTCAAGAAAGTCATCAACATGAAAACATTATACTATGCCAAGCACTTGTAAGCTACGTAGACATGGGTACATAACTAACCAACAAGTTCTTTCTTTAATCAATGTGGGATAACATGTTAAGATAAAAAGTTAGAAAAGTCTTCGTATCCTACAAAAGATTTTTTTATTGACATGGAAAGAAAGAGAAATATAATGCAAGAGTTATGAACACTTGGTGAAAGAACTATTCGTTACATGGAGCTCAAAATCCAAGTTTAGAAGCAACTAATTCTTGTGTCTTTGGAGCACGCATTATGAAGGGAACATCTTGGATAACATAAAAAGTATATGTTGTTATTGCTCTATAAATGAGAAATTGCAGAGGTTTGAGAAATAAACTTAAAAATCTGTTGTTTTCTCGAGCTAAGAACAAGAGGTTTTTTTGGTGATGAAGGTTAAAGTATTTTTTGCATTGTGATATTTGTTATGGCCATGGCTTGTTTAGCAAACTTATTATGCCGATCAATACACATTTTTGAATGCTCAATTTGGGTTGTGTTCGGGTCAGTTCGGGTCGGGTCAAAGTCAAGTCAAAGCTAAAAAATAAAATGCGAGAACCCGACCCTATTTGAACTCAAGTGTGTCAAGTTCAGGTCAATTTGGACTGTTAACTCGGGTCGAGTCAATTCAGGTTTGGTTCAACCCCAATACGAGTAAAATAGTCATAAATATGCCTATTTGTTCAA
The DNA here is from genome assembly GCA_030686995.1 of Artemisia argyi. Classification (NCBI taxonomy): domain Eukaryota; kingdom Viridiplantae; phylum Streptophyta; class Magnoliopsida; order Asterales; family Asteraceae; genus Artemisia; species Artemisia argyi. The sequence goes on along the minus strand of CM060682.1, from coordinate 12,111,236 downwards.
ATTTATACAATAACATATTAAAATTATTAACATAAACCTTATTTGAGTCAAACCGGTCGACCCGAAACCGATTTAGCCAGACATTTTCAACCCGATACCCGACCCTATTAGTATTCGGGCTACTCGGGTTGACCCGAATAACAAGAATTCAATTTTTGACCAGAGTAACCCAACCCGAATAGGTTTAGTCGAGTTCGGATCCGGGTCGAGTTTGGGACGGGCCGGGTATTTTGAGACCCCACTGCAAATAATATTTAAGAGATTTTATCATGGGGAGTTAAACGGAAATATTTTAACATGCATCATTTCGACCCAAATTATTGGACCTATGATTTTATTTATTTATTTAGTTTTTTTTCCCAAAGGTTTTAAGCCCAATAGTTGGACTCTTATAGTGGCTTAAATTGAGTGGAATAGTGGATGACAACCAGAATGTGATTATAAGACTATTTTACTCTTCAAGTCATCAAAGTTTAGCTCATCTTAAGATTAGCTCACAAGGTAATGCGAAATCTGTTGTTGGTTGTGGTCCGAATTTTGTAATAGCGCGTAGCTCTGTTGGTTTCAAATGAAAAATAAGACTCATAAAATCCTTCGTCTTTAAGGAATTCACATAATAAATGTATTTAAATTCGCCCGTTATTGTTGAAAATATTTTGGAATATAGAGCATCGTTTAGTATAGACCTATGTAAAATAAAGATTCGGATGGTTCAACCATATAACATGTTTTTGAGTAAAGAAACAAAATAAAAAATGAACAAATAGTCAAGAATTATATGAATTTTCAACCACTCGGATGACCTGAAAAGGTTATACTATGCTAGAAACATGTGCCTCACCTAGACTACATTATAATAGAAATAAACAATTTCTTTCTTCAACCAATGTGTGATTATGTTTTTGGGTCATGAAAGTTGGAGTTTATCTATGTATTCATACTTGTTTCAGCCCTAGGTTGTTTAGAAAACTTAATATGCTGATCAGTAAGCATGTTTTGAATGCTCAAATGTACAAATTTAGGTTTGCAAGTAACTAGGCAAAGTTTATGACAAACATGCTTATGTCATGATCTAAAAATAAACAGCTTGGCAAGCTTACTATAGTCTAAAGTGTAAATGTTTACTTTATAAATTGTTTCCATGTGTGTAAGAATTATTGAATGAGACACATTTTGGTTCTTGTGTTAGAGACGTAGATGATGTGTTTTTTTCACGCACCATTATTAATATACTTCATCGCAAGTAAATAATTGACCGGTCAAATAAATTAGGATAAATAGGTTCTAAGTGTTGAATAATGTAAACCCCGTCGGTTATTTATTGAGACATAATATATACAGGTTACATAACCTAGAAACCCTAATGGAACCAAACTCGCAGACGGGCTCGGGCCTTATAATCTATTGTCTAATACTCCTCCGCAATTCGAGCGAAGAAATCATGAAAGATCGAATTGGAGTGTAAACTAAAAAAGAAATATTAACGCAATAAAAACATAATTTTTGATGAAGAAATTCGTGGAAAGCGGAAGCAATTCTTCAAGCAGCCGCAAAAGCAGGAGCAAAAGCAAATAACATATTTGTTGATGAAGACATCCGACAGCAGCAAGCGGAGACAAATCTTCATCTGTAGCACCAACAAAAGCAAAGAAATAGAAATAAAAGCAAAACATAGACATGGATAAATGGTGGTGGTTAGGGTTTGACAGGGTGACATAAAGGAGGTGGCTCGACTTAGCCAACTAGGTCTGAGGATCAAACCCGCTCCGATACCATGTTGAATAATGTAAACCCCGTCGGTTATAATGTTTATTGACATATAATATATAGAGGTTACATAACTTAGAAACCCTAACGGACCCAAACCCACATATGGGCTTGGCCTTTATAATCTATTGTCAGACGGGCTCGACCCTTATAATCTATGTCTAATAATAAGTTCAATCTCAACTTTTTACTAAAAGGTCGCTTGAAAGTGTGTTCAATGCTTAGAGCTAGGTCTTTGGGGAAGGGTCAGTCAGCGCTCCTAAAAGGGTGTACGACATCACGATTTTCGCATATTTAAATTGAAGAAGACATATTCTTGCTTTTGCATTTGCCATATAACATTCCCAACGGCAAAATGATTGATAATTTCTATTTTCTATGAAGTCTTACATATGGTTAATTTAATTCACTTCCATTTGCTATTCGTTGCAATAAAAATACACCAAAACTATATATCAAGAAACAATTTTACATACATTAATCATTCTCGTTAAAAATAATAAGAAAAGATAACCAAAAAAAAATTTAAAAAGTAAAGAATTTATATTAATTTTCAACTGGGTTGATCAAACACATGCTATATATTATTAGCTTGCAAACTTCACAAGCATGAGGTTGATCACACAACCAAAAACATAATACTAGTCTTTTAACAAGTGACTCACGCACACTATGGTATATTAGTTACCAACAACTTCATTCTGCAACCTATGTGGTATAGAATGTTGGCATAGTTCTCTATATTAAAGCAAGAGTTAGAGCATGAAACATGAGGGTAACAATTTTGATAACATGAAATTATATGTTGTTTTCGCTCTACTAATGAAAATTTGCAAATGTTTATGCATTATATTAAAAGAAACTGTGATTTTCGCTGTATATATTGGTGAAGGAATTACGTTATGTGTTATGATACTTGCTATGACATTAACTTATTGATAAACTCATGATTTGGGTTCTCAAAGAACAAACAACAAATCATAATCTATGTTTTCATTTGATATACTTATAAGCAACACAAAATGATATTAACCGGTAATAGCGCACATGTGGTCTAAAACTGCAATGTATGCAGCAAAACATAACTCAAATTATAGAACTAATAACTAGTATTTGGGCAAAGTATGTCTATATTATGGTGGTTTGATAACATATAAGTCTCATATGTTTTTACTTGTAAATGAATTACTTGCTCATGTGTTTGGCAAAGTACGTCTATATTATGATACTAGTTTTGACCCAAGCTGGTTAATATATCAAAATTATAAAAGAGTACTTATTTTAACATCTTATATTATGATAAGTGGCTTTAATAACGTTACTCATATGTTTCTATTGGCCTCTAAAATATGTGCTCCTTTCTTACTTGTGTGATATTAAACATTAAGAGAGATTTACATACATCCTCATGCACATCAATATTTACATATTTCCTCAAACACAAGTTTTTAATACATGATGTATAAGGCTATTAAAGCATGGTTTGGAGAAATATATAAATAATGATGTGTAGATGAGAATGTATGTAAATGCCCCAAAAATTAAAATGGTCTCCACCAAAACATGTTTAACAATATCAAAATAAAAATAAAAGAAAAAAGTTAAGATTTCATATGTGTTTTCTGACAATAAACCACCCGCTTGATTTTTTTAATCAGGAGGATGGGATAAGATCCGAAGACATAATACTAGTCCTAACACATTCAACACACATACACTTACGGTATATAAGTAACCAACAACTTCTATCTTTAGCCGATGTGGGATATATTTTCTTCAAGATAAAAGATTTAAAAAATGTATGAGCTTAAAGAAATATGTTTCGTAATCAACTTACGGTCCCTATTTGTAGCAATGCAAAACATTGTGGTAACATTACAAGTAACCATTTTAGTTTAAACCAAGCTCTAAATGTTTCAATAGAGGCAAAATAGAAAGTGATTTTTAATTATGAAAAGTCTCACAAACAAAAATCATGTATGAGATTGCTCAATTGGCTAGTTTAATTCACTTCCATTTGCTTAAACTACTTTCTAATACCATTTTTACAATGCAGAATAGAATGAGATGTTTTCATTCATGAGACCATAGTTTTAAAAATCGCGCCTAAGGCGCGCCTACTCCCTAAATCCCACGAGGCTCCAGCCTTTGGGATTTTTTTAGATCGAGGCTCACGACATGCATGAATCCCATAAAAATCGCAGCGCCTTGGAGATTTTTGCGCTTTAGCGCTTTGGGGATTTGTGCGCCTAGAAGATGGAACGGGGTTTTGGCCTTTTTTTCTTAATAGTAAGATACATTTTGGGCTTACATGTTATATACATTTGGCCCTTTAAGTTATAAAGTATCTAATAACCCTAATATTTTAGAAAATAACTAAAACACACAATCGACAAAGAACTATGTCTTTTTGTAATCTAATGTCTAAGAATACTAGCTTATTAACAGATATAAATGTTGTTTCTTTAGTGGTAAGTGTTACCAAACAAACATAGTTTTTTTGTTGTTGATAGTTGATAGTTTGATACATGGTAATTTGTTA